>CM048747.1:548963004-549563004 GCA_026315105.1 Locusta migratoria | reverse complement strand
TTAGAGCACCTTCCGGCTTTTATTTAATATTGTTCTTCACAAGTGCTGGGAACAAGCTCAGATGAAAATTTTCTTAAGTGTAAATTCCGTTGCGCCATAAATGTTTTCTTAGGCACCTTTCTAAGATAACTTTAATTGTGGTGGCTTGCTTATTAATGTCTGTATGTAATAACGTGTGAGCTGCTATGTATATTGAGCACTGTAGTATTAACTTCCTGTTATTGAAGTAATTTGAAACAAGTCAGTTCTCAGTTTGGGCCAGAGAACAATGCTTTATAGCAGGGAGTTAGCAGTAGTTCGCAAGGACATCATTTACTAGTTTTAGTGATAAAACAAGGCTCTTGTTTCGTAGAGTGGTCGACTTTTAAGGGTTAGATATGTTGCTGGTAGTGACTTTTGGATAAGGGGAGGGGAAGACGACGAAGTGGGAGAATAGAAGGTCTACCTGCCAGGAGTCAAATCAGGAGGAACAAAGTGGACTGTAGGATTTTACGTCAGGAAATCAATCGAACCCTGCATCATTGCAAAAAGACATGTAAACTAACGAATGATGTCTATGGATTTGGCTATCTCCAGCAAGAAAATCAGAATTGAGTCAGTTTCTTTGCTCTGTGTAGAACAGATGAAGATGAAATGGACATATTTTACAATGCACTCGGTATATAGCTGTTGACTGAAGGACAAGGACTTTGTTTCGCTCTTAGGCGATTGCAACGCCAGGTTCGGAAATCGAACAGTTACGAATGGAAATGTTACTGGTAAGTTTGGAAAGGATATGGAAGCCAAAAGAAACGGAAAACCGCTCTTGCATTTTTGTGGCAGTAGGGGCTTAGTTATCAGAAACTCCTTTTTAAGTATAAGAACATTCATCGGTATACTTGGGAAGATGGGGAACCTGATCTATCATTACAGAACAGGAATTCAGGAAAGCAGTTAGGGACACACGTATTTTCAGTGGATTTTTTCTTGACACTGATTCTTATTTAATCTGTTGTGAAATTGGTTTTGTGAGGCCAAAGGTTGAAACACGTCCACATAACGTGTTCCATTTAAATGACTCCCCTTGAACAAATGTTGACGAGCTTCAGACATTTTTTTTTTAGTGTAGCAAGACACTCCACTCGCAATATGCGATATACCAGGCATTATATACTGATTTAGTTTTATCTGTATGTAAAATTCTAAATGTCTGTTGTACATGAGGCCCCAAACGCATATTAGTGTGTACTGTGATGTGCTCCCACTGGCCCTGGCTTCCACAGAATGAATGAAACTTTGTATGTAAGAAAATTTAGCAAGTTCTAGGCCCGCCTCATCTGTTTTGTGTCGTCGTTTCCTTCCAACGCTGCGTGTTGAATGTCTCTGGGCGAGAGGTAGGTTTTCCAACTGCTGAGCTGCACCCAGTCTTAGCAAAGATTCCTAATGTAGCTTGCTCTTAACCTCCTTGGCTGGGAGTTGGTCAGGTTACATGCCTGACGAACAGTGATGCTCTCTGGGCTCCCCTCCATTACCCCTCCTCTAACGGTTAAGCAGTGGTCAAGAGATCGATTCATTCGCTTCTTCGTTCCTGGCAGGGTAAGTACCTCTGAGTTTGGTTCTGCTGTGGCCTCGTGGCTCGACTTAGTTCAGGCTCCATAGTCGTACTTATGCCTTTTCGTGAGTTTAATTCCGTGAGTAGCAGCTACACCATGTTTAGTAGTGAGATTTTGCTTAATTTCCTACAGGATTGCTAATTTTATGTCGAATTTTGCTGGAATCTGATTCTGAGGCTCTGATGATGTTTCATTAGCATAGGTCATGCAATTTATAACTTTTAAATCACTTCTTCGCCTGTTTAAATATGTTCAATGTCTTTCTCGCTCTTATTGTAGGTGAATTCTACTATTTTCGGAGATTCGCGATGCCTATACTGTTCGTACTTTGTCGACAGAACATGTGGATGATATCACACTAAGCCTTCATCTTTTCCATCATTCAGTGCACATGAGTGGTTAATAATTCTATAGATACTTTGCTAAGGTGTTTCCTAGTGAGTGTAGCGTGGTAATTTTCCCCGGAAATAGTCCATTCTAACTTTTAATCTGTGTACTTGTCGGCCCACGTGTGCACCGATTAGCGTGTTCCCTGTCGTGGTTATTGCCATTAAGTAGATCTTTTTCCTCTGTGTAGAAAGAATGACGTATATCGTGTTTTTAATTTTTATTTAATAAAATTATTTCACTTATCTGAATTTTTGTGACCGAACTCTGTATTGTGCTGTAGGAATTTGTAACCTTGCTTATCTAATAGATATCATTCCTCGGAGCAGAAAGAATGGCAACACGATATATTTCGCGATCTTATTCTCTGCGAAATTGATTTTGTTAACTTTATGCCTATTTTTTGTTCCGACTTAGTAGAGTGCTGTATTGATCCAACAACTTTAACCTTCTGTAGTTATGTTCTCCCTGTGCTAAACGAACGCCAGAGCGACCGTTTTTAGATATTATTTAATGAAATCTTGATTTAATGAATAGTTAGAAGTTCTAGGGAAACTTTAACTTCCATCTGTACGCCGCACTTTGTGGTCTTAAACCAAGTGCGTTTGTTTCTGATAGTTGATCATGAGCCTAAGCCACTAGCTTGTCACGTTATGGAAGCGAAGTACTGTTTCACTGTAGGTGAGTGAACCTTCGATCTGCATTCTCCGCAATGCTTGGCTATCGTCTTGGTGTATTGGTGTCGGGTGCTTGGTAAGTACCTGCATGACTTTGCGTAGGAATCTGTGTGTGAATGTGCTGCAATTCCTCCGTTCCCCCCTGTGAAACGTAATCATCATTAACCTGTACTCAACTTTGCAGGTGGGCAATTTCAGGGCCATGTAATTGTGGATATTTTGAATATTTTGTAAGGTTTTTTTTATTGTATTTAAAAAATGGTCTTCCCCCTTGTTGATCTTGTTTTGAACAATAAATTAATTTGTTAAACTATAATCCTTTTGTGCTAATTTAAATTCTCCCCTCATCATTTGTTTTGGATTAATGTGGGGTAATTTGTTCAAGTATCTTATGTCTCTACTCCCTTCTGGAGTAGATAATAGTTGCGTTTCCGTTGCCAACATTTATTTTTGATTTAGATCCATGAATGTGGATCATTATTTAATTGGGTACAGTTTCCTCAAAAGATTACAGTAAAGATAGAAATGTTGCTTAACTTATAGAATCAGAGTTTTGCTAAAGGGAACTGTATACTTCTGCCGCTGTGTGAATATCTCAGTAATTAGATTTTTGTAAGCAAGCAGCCAATTGTTAACTTTAGAAACATGGCTAGTTAACAGGTAAAAGAACAGCGGGTGAGTTTCAAGGTGCAGAAAGACAGGTTCATATAAATAACAGTGGAGAAGTTCTGAGAAAGGTGCAAATTAGTTGAATGTAGTCGTTACACTAATTGGAGAGGAATGTACAACACACTACTAGAAATGGCTAGAGAATGTTTTGAGCAGTATTGTGTAAAGGAATAAAGAAGCAGACAACTTGGTAGAATTACACAGTCAAGGCAGCCTGCAAAAGAAAAAAATGAGTTTTAAAAGGGCTCCATACTAGAATGCAGGAAGATAGAGAAAATTATGTTGAAGAAAGAAATGAGGCCAAGCAGAAGTTATGCGGATACTAGTCACAGGAAAACCATTCTGGAGCCTAATTAGCATTCTTCAAAAGGAAGGGAAGAAGGAATTGACAACTGTTTTGGATAGTCCAGAAAAGCTGCTAGTGGATCTTGGGGATGCCTTCGGAGGTTTGAAGGAATATTTTGAAGAGTTGCTCAATGTAGTTGAAAATTCAGTGTTTTGTTAGATTTTGAGGTACAATGGGATAAAATGATGATGGAAACAGGATCACATTTGAGGAAGTGAAGAGGATGGTCAGTAGACTGCAGAGCAATGAAGCGAAATTAAGTCGAACTCACCAAATATAGTGGAATGTCAGGTCTCAAATGATTACACAGGATAATTAAAATGGAGTGGGAGTTGGGAAAGTTTCGGCCTGATTGGACGCAATAATCACATCAATTATCAAAAATGGAAACAGGTAAGATTGTAACAGCTACAGAAGAATCTTTATAATTACTGCTGTGGTCAAAGCAGGTATTGTTGAAAAGAAATTGAGAATATTGGTTGAAATCAACTATGATGAAAATAAGTCTGGGTTTACGACTCTAAGAGGCTGTAAGAACCAGATCTTTAGCTTATGGCAGATAATGAAGAAGTGCTATTAATGGAACAGGGAATTATATCTGTGTTTTATACAACTAGAAAAGTGGTTTCATACGCGGAAGGCATTGGCAGTTCTACAACATTATAGAATAGGAAGCAAATTTCTGCATGCAATTAAAGGTGTTAACGTAGATTGTGAGGCATGAGTAAGAGTTGATGACAAATTGAGTTGATAGTTCAGGGTAGTTTCAAGGGTAAGACAAGGCTGTAACCTGTCACCACTATTCACACTGATGGTTCATGCATTGAATACACTAGACAGGGGAAGATTATACCCGGGCCGCTGAAACATTGCACTTGACGTTTCGCGTTACGGCGAGTTAAGTTGGCTACACTGCTTTAACGACGTTGCAACACTAGCCTCTATACACACAGCAGACGAAACGGTTTTCAGCTGCATCTCGTAAATGTAAGCTATTGAGTAATAAAAGTGCATATAATAATTCGTTCTTGAGCCGCCATTAATTAACGGCATATTAATGAAGACCAGAGCACAACAATGCACACGCTTTCAATAACGAGCAAAGCAATATAGAAAATAAGCATTGGATCACGACAGATACGAAATAAACAATAACGAAGATAGTAATTTCTCTCTCTACGTTTTATAATCAGAATGCTTTTCTCTCACCAATTTACGGCGACAATGGTACAATTACATCCAGCTCCCCATCTTCACTGATGTCGTCAATGCCAAAATCTTCGTCATCACCAAGACAAATCATTAACCGTTCATGATTACTGATGATTCCTTCCATTGTTTGCGCTGCACGAATCAGTTTTTCCAACGTGCTCGACCCTTTTGTTTCCAAGATGCAGCATCCACATTGGCAACAGCTTCATGGAACAGCTATTCCACCTCTGTTATTGTGAAATACTTTATTGTTCCTTAAGTAATTCTTCACGTCACTCCATACCAATTTTATAGAGTTAAAACGGCAGTGAAGTGGGTGCAGATTTATTTCATTGTGACGCTGCTCCTTTGTGTTTTAGTCTGCTGCATATGTGGGTGTAATAGGCTTATTTGTTTCACGGGCGATTATAAAAGAAGTTTTGACATTGACATATCTGCAGCAATATTTCTTTCTTGTAACCACTGCACCATAAGTTTTTTTCCGATCGTTTGAAGCGAGAATGAACTTACTGCTCAGAGCATAAGCTTCGAAGTTTTTATTCATACGAAATTGAGAACTTACTCAGAAAACGTCACTAGACAAACGTCTTTTCGGTGACAGTATCCAATTACTAGAACTCGGAAAGTCAAGTTGAACCACTCACAGTAAAACAAAGCCCAGCGAAAAAAGCACACACAACATAAACACGCGATAAACACGATACACAACTTTGTTTACGGTAGCACTGAACAAAGCCGGCAACGCGGGAACGTTGACGTCACGGCACGTGATCACTGGAAGTGTTTTTCGCGCTGTGATTGGAGCGTTCCTAGCGACTAGCGCCTAGCGCTTCTTGCTCTTCACTTGTTATTTGTAAACGTCAAGTGCAAAGTTTCAGCGGCCCGGGTATAAAATAGGTGAAAACAAAATACACAGTCTCACATATGCAGTTGTGATTGCAGATGCGATTGAAAGGTTGCAGTCTAATACTTCAGAGTTAGATCAAAAGTGTAAGCTTTATGGTATGAAGATTATAATCTGTAAAACGAAAGTGATGTCTGTCTGGAAGAAAGTTAAACACATTGAATGCCAATAGAACAGCTGGACAGTTTCAAGTACGGTTCTCACAGAATGGCAACATAGTGACAGAACTGGAATCAAGGTGCAGTGAGTGGTCAGCTACAATCTACTTTCTTCTGCAAGAAGGAAGTCAGTAGCAAGACTAAGTTAGCAGTGCACCACTCTGTCTTTCGACTTTTTTCTGTGGGAGTGACAGCTGGGTGGATACATGTTACATTATTAATAAGGTTTAGGTTACAGATATGAAAGGGTTAAGTATATTTGCAGGTGCTAATAGATGGTAAGCAAAGTAAGCTAAGAGACTCATGGGTTCAGCAGCAGAGGAGTCCACGCACACCAAGGAGAAAGTCAAGAATGACTTTGAAGTCTTTCTTCATCTTTCTCTTCGGCCCTTTTCCCACATATGCAGGGTCTTCACTGTGTTAAAAGCGAATGTGGCATGTGTTAATATTTACAAGGTGGCCAGATGCACTTCCTGCCACCTCCTCATGCTCCCCAGGGGGATGTGGAAAGCCGGCCACAGTGGCCGAGCGTTCTGCGGCACGTCAGTCAGTCAGCACAGCCACTGCAGTTGGGGGTTCGAATCCCCTTTCAGGCATGGCTAGTTCATAAGTAGTTTGTAAGTTTAGGGATCGATGACCCCGTAGTTAAGTCCCATAAGCTCTACAAACATTTGAGCATTTTTTGGGATGTGGAAAACCGCCTAAAACGACATCCAGGCTGGCCAGCACTCTGACCCCTTTCGTTAATCCGCCAGGTGGATTCAAACCAGGGACGGTATACCTCGGAATGCGGTTTGTTACACCACATGGCCAACCGAGGGATGTAAGTTCATAGACTTCCATGGCCAGTATCATTTTGAATAAAACAATTCAGCAGCTGTCAACATTTAACCACACTTAAGAGGACCACTGCACAGTAGTAAAAACGTCAGCAATTCATTTGATAAATTTTTAAATATGATGTGGCCTAATACCTAGAATTGTTTTATTCAAAAGGGTCAAGAATGACTTTGAAGTAACAGGCTTAAATCAGACAAGACATCAATGCCAGCACTAAATAGGAGACTAAATACTGGAAGACATAATCAGTCTCTAATGATGATGATGATGGTGATGATGATGTCAGGTCTTTTTTATTAAGTAGTGAACAAACCGTGCCCAACATGTGGTTGCCTCTTATCTGTGTCATTGTACAGTTGCTATACAATCGCTCTACTCTTAGTAAACAGATTTTGCTGTAGGTTGAGTGTGTGGAGTAATCTTTTCCCCTGAGTTGTACTCCTCTCCCCACAAATTTGGTAGTAAGCACCTTATTAGAAATTCCATTCTCTCCAATTAGGCAAAATGTAGTAACTGTCCAAATCCTGCTTAATTAGCGTCTTAATTCAACTGACATCAGAGCTAAGCAAGACAATCCCACCAGTACGCACAGTTAAGTGCGTTGACCTCTCCGGGCGCTGGACACCGCCGCTTTATTGGTTTCTCCCCGCCGCCCTCTGCTCCGGCGCCCTCCTCGGCCACCCCTGCGACAACTTTTGTTCATCCCCTCCCGCTCTCTGTCCCTCGCTTGCCGGGTCCCTTTCGCACATGGACGAGCAGGCCAGACAAGCGCGCTCATCTCGCAGCTCACCCTCCGTCGTCCTTTCTGCCATTATTCTGCCCGCTTTGTCTCCCACTTCTTCCTGCTCTGAAGACATCTCAGCATAAAGAGGAACGCCCACCAGCTGACACTGGACAGGACGCCCGCGGCCACCGCCGGACGACAATACCTCCCCCACCCCACTCCAACCCCCTCCCTTTTTGCTCCCACATCGCCCCTGCCCCCCTACCGGCGCTATTCCACCTCCGTTCGCGTCCCACAGCAGACGCCAGTGGGCTTATTTCACGGCAGGTGGGAAGTTATTCATGAGCCTCACGTTCCACACAAAGCGGCCGCACGTCACCGCGCTGCTCTTTAACTACCCGCCTTATATTTCTCTCCCCCCCCCCCCCCCCAACCACCGCTCTAACAGACAGAGCGGTTCCACTCTCTCCGTTTAGCCGAGTAGTTGTGTTCTGCCGTGCGTGACGTGAGCAGAGAACAAACACACGGTTGCTGCGTCTTTCACGATTATCGTTGCCGCAACTCCTACCACTTCAGAGTGTTTGCCCTTCCCTCCTCGGTATTTCTTTTATGTCCATCTCTAAGCTAAGAGGTATGCTTCCACAACTCGAGTAAAATATGGCCTCATGGTTAGGAGTATATTATTATTATTATAAGCTGTATTCAGTCACAATAATTTTATTCTTTTTATTGTCCGGTGACTTTGTTAATGTATTTTTGTGTTACATCTACTTCAGTTTTTCACCTAACGGTAAAAAAACGACACAGTTGTTAGTTGTTTTTCTTTTCGAGAAAGCTCCCGCAGGCCTTAATGCAGGAATCTTCTGATAAACATACAGTGCAGTATTGTGCATTGTTACCTGCATTTGTGGAGATGAAATTATCTCCTGCATGGAGAAATAACTTCTGCATTTGCAGACAATTTTACAACACATTTTTGCAACTGGCATGTTTATGCCGGTATGGTACACATCAATTTCATTACGTTAAAGATATGGAGTAATGAAGCTATAGTAACAATCATTCGTTAGGATTAACAAAGTAGGTTAACGAAATAAAATAAACAACATTTTTAAGATGACAGAGAGTCGGTAATTTTTTGTTTACATTAGGCATATTCACCTTAAACATGGACAAACTTATTATGAACTGTTTATATTACCAAATGGTTTAGTGGTTTACCGGAAATGTCGAGAGGTTGTTATATTATTTCTATAAGCAAGACAAAATTTATAGATAGACTATCTGATGTCATTTTGCTGTCTACTAATTTTTGTGTTGCTTATAGAAATAATATAACAACCTCTCAACATTTCTGGTAAACCGCTAAAACAGTTGGTAATATACACAGTTCGTTTTTCGGGTTATCTTGTATAATAAGTTTGTCTAAGTTTAAGCTTAATATACCCAATGTAAACAAAAAATTACCGACTCTCTATCATCTCAAAAATGTTGTCTATTTTATTTTGTGATTTTGTTAACCTACTTTGTTAATCAAAATGAATGACTGCAACTATAGCTTCAATACCCCATATCTTTCATGTAATGAATTTGATGTGTACAGTACCAGCATAAACATGCCAGTTGCAAAAATGTGTTGTAAAATTGTGTGCAAATGCAGACGTTATCTCACCAATGCAGGAGATAATTCCATCTCGACAAATGCAGGTACTAATGCACAATACTTCACTGTATGTTTATTATAAGAACCTTGCATTAACGCCTGCGGCAACATTCTCGCCAAAAATTAACAACTGTGTAGTTCTTCTACCGTTAGGTGAAAAACTGAAGCAGATGTAACACAAAAATACATTAATAAAGTCCTCGAAAATGGAGCTATAGCTCCGAAACGCGTCGGACAATAGAAACAATAAAATTATTGTGACTGAAGGTGGCTTATCATTAAAATAATATACCCCTAACCTAAACGATACATGACGGACAGCCCACGGCGAAATGCCGATTAATAATAATTCCCTCATGGTTCTGCTCTTGTACATTAGCTGCAAGGCATTGTGGAATGTGAAAGTTAGCTCAAGACGGAAATACGTTCAGCCGAAGTTTTGCAAAAGATCTAACTGTGTTGAGAAAGATTAACAAAATTGGTGGAGGCGTGTTTGTCGCCGTCAAAAGTAGTCTTTTCTGTAGCGAAGCTGAAGTTGATAGTTCCTGTGAGCTATTATGGGTAGATGTTGTACCAGAAAATTGTTGGAAGTTAACTATTGCTTCCTTTTACCGGCCTTCCGACTCTGACGATACAATAGAAGAAATGTTCAAATGTGTCAAATTGCATCATACGATAATAGTAGGCAGTGATTTTAATTTCCTTTCAATCTGTTGGCGAAATTATGTGTTTAAATCGGAAGGTACGCATAAAACATCTTGCGAAATTGTGCTCAACGAAATCTCTGAGAATTACTTTGAACAATTAGTTCATGAGCCCACTAGAATTGTATATGGATGCAAAAACACACTTGATCTCTTTGCAACAAATAATCCAGAGTTCATAATGAGCATTAAAACGGGTATGGTTTTAGTGAACGCAGGGCTGTCGTAGCGAGATTGTATAAGGAAAGGCCTAAACTTACCAAAAATAGACAAAAAGTATATTTGTTCAGAAAAACAGATATAAACACTCTTCTTGAAAGACAGTTCGACTCATTCCAAACCCTAAACGTAAGTGTAGACCAAATGTGGCTCCAATTCAAAGAAGTAGTATCGACAGCAATTGACTGTTTTATACCAAGTAAATTAATAAAAGTTGGCCGTGATCCCCCTTGGTACACAAAACAGGTCAGGAAATTGTTGCAAAAACAACGAAAAAGGCATGCAAAATTTAAATGAACACAAAATCCCCAGCATTGGGGATACTAACATAAACTCGAAATTTAGCGAGGACTTCAATGCGAGATGTTTACAATACTTTGCACAACGAAACTCTTTCTTGAAATCTGATTGAGAAACCAAAGAGATTTTGGTTATATGTCAAATATACTAGAGGCAAAACACAAACAATACTCTCACTACGTGATAGAAATGGCGATCCCGACAATGATAGCGTCACTAAAGCAGAGTTCCTAAACATACCTTTTCGGAACTCATTCACCAAATAAGACGAAACCAATATTCCATATTCCGAATTACGAACACAGGCCAGAATACGTAACGTAGAAGTAGATAACGCTGGAGTACTGGAGCAACTGAAATCACTTAACAAGAACAAGTCTTCTGGTCCGGACTGTATAACCATTAGATTTCTATGTTATTATGCTGATGCGATAACTCCTTACTCAACCAAAAGACTGGAAAGTTGTACAGGTCACACCAATATTCAAGAAAGGCAGTAGGAGAAACCCACTAAACTACAGGCCTATTACATTAACGTCATTTTGCAGCAGAGTTTTGGAACATATTCTGTATTCATATATTATGAACTATCTCGAACAGAATGATATATTGACCCAAGGTGAACACAGATTTAGAAAATATCGTTTATGCGAAACACAACTAGCTCTTTACTCACACGAAATGATGAGTGCTATCGACAAAGGTTTTCAAATTGATTCCATATGTCTAAATATCCAGAAGGCTTTTGACACCATACCAAACAAACGACTTTTATTCAAATTGTGTGGTTATGGAATATCGACTCAGATTTGTGACTGGATAGGGGATTTCCTCTCAGAGAGGGCACAGTTTGAAGTAATCGATGGTAAGGCATCGACTAAAACAGAGGTGATATATCGGGCGTTCCACAGGGTAGTGTTATTGGTCCTCTGCTGTTTCTTATCTTCATAAACGATTTGGGAGAAAATCTGAGCAGCCCTCTTAGGTTGTTTGCAGATGACGCCGTCATTTACCGTCTAGTACAGTCATCTGAAGTTCAAAACCAACTGCAGAACGATATAAATAAGATATCAGTGTGGAGTAAAAATTGGCAGTCTAAAGAATGAGGTGTGAATTCGTCCACATGTGTATGAAAAGAAATCTGTTAAACTTTGTTTATAAGACAAATCAATCGAATGTGAAGGCCATAAACTCCACTAAATACCGTACCTAGGAATAACTATTATATCGGACTTAAACTGGAAAGAATACGTAAATAATTTCGTAGGAAAGGCGAACCAGAGACTGAGTTTTATTGGCAGAACACTTCAAAGGTGCAACAGAACTACTAGAAAGATTGCATACACTGCGTTTGTCCGTCCTTTTTTCGAGTATTGCTGCCCAGTGTGGGATCCTTATCAGATGGGTTTGACGGAGGACATCGAAAGAATCCAAACAAGAGCAACTTGTTTCGTATTGCCACGATACAGGGGAGACAGCGTTACGCAAATGATACAGGATACGGGATGGGAATCATTACGACAACGGGCTTATCGCTGCGGCGTGGGCTACTTACGAAACTAAAATCGCCAACATTCTCCTCCGAAAGCGAAAATATCCCACTTACTTAGGTAGAAATGATCATCAGAATAAAATACGAGAAACCAGAGTTCGAACGGAGAGATTCAGGTGTTCTTTCTTCCCGCGTGGTATTCGAGAATGGAATGGTAGATGAATAGTGTAAAGGTGGTTCGATGAAACCTCTACCAAACACGTAAATGTGATTTGCAGGGTATCCAATGTACATGTAGATTTTCTTCAGAAGTGCAGCCAAGTTATTACAGATAACATTACTAGCATGTGATGGAATTTGTTTAGGCGGAAGAAATTACAGTCTTCGTTTGAGAGAATTTATTTAGACACATTAAATTTTCATAGCCTTTTCATTTTAAACTCAGCGTTAATGTACACATACTGTACACACACTATTGAACAGCTGAGAGTCAGAGCTCAAATATAACGCCAATGAAATTATTGGCTGTTTTGTATGATGGAAAACATCATCATCCACAAGGGTTTCCAGCCTCTGGCCAGGTCTGCTCTCCATCGCTTGCTATCCTCCTACCACTTTTCCTCTTGCACTTTGTCCCATTCTTCCCTCTTTTGCACTCCTTCCTTTAGTCGCATCGTCAATCTACCTCTTGGTCTTCCTTTTGGTCTCATGCCTCCTATTTGCATTTCATAGTTCTTCTTTGGACTCATGCCATCTTTCATTCTCTTGACATGCCCATACCATCTCAGTCCTGACTACTCTTTCACAATTTCTGTCACCTTCTCTTTTCTCATTCTATCTCTTTTAGTTATCCAATCCCACGTTTGTGTAATTTCGACTCAGACACCTGTATTCTGCTCACCTGCCTTTCTTCATAACACACGTTTCTGATCCACACTTCAGTATTCAATTATAATACTATTTGTGTATCATCTGATTACTCTTCTGGGTAACGCCTTTGCTCCACATCAGACTTCGCACTCTTTGCTGGGCTTGCTTTCCTCTTTCACTGATCTCCATGTCAGTCCTCACACTTTCTTCAACCACACCTCCCAGATACTTAAAATACCCCACCACCTTTTCTATTTTCTCTCCAATCCTTACATCTGCTACTGCTCATTCTTTATTCCTTGCTGTCACCATAATTTCAACACCATGGCTTTCATATCCTCTCCTATTCGTGTTGCGAGCTATGTCATTATTTCATCCATTACAATAATGAATAGTAGAGGAAATAGAGCACTTCCTTGGGTCAGTCCATTCTTCTGCCCAAACGAGTCCATCCTCTGCCCTTCTACCTTTACACAGCTCACACTTCCTTGGTACATTTCCCTTATTCTCAAAGCAGTTTGCCTCCCAACTCCACATTTCTCCTGTGCTTCCCACACTTTGGTTCTTTCCACACTATCATATGCTTTCTTCCTGATAAGCAAGGCCATTACCAAATCTCTGCCAAACTCAAAATGTTTCTCTTGTAACTGCCTTACAGTAAAATTTACATTTACTTTTGACCTCCCTGATCTGAACCCATACTGCTCCATCTAAAGCATAATAAATTTAAATTATTTATTCCCCCCAATGTTTTTCTTTTATTCGAATGCTAATTCAATTCTTCTTTCATCCAATTAAATTCTTCATTTGTGAACAACTAGACCTCTTGATCTCAGCTAAGTTTAGTTTCTGCAGTATGCATATTATCACTTTGGAGACACTGCTAGACCATGGCAGCCTGATGTCATGACTAAACTGACTATTCAGTGAGAGAGCAGCAAGTTTTGTTCAATGAACCAAGGAGACGAGAATCAACACGACCAAACACTACACCTAATCTGCAAGGAACACAGTTATACGAGGAACAAACAAAAATAACCGAATAAATTGTACTTTGGAGTGAAAGGACCTGGGTTCGACATCCACCGCATTTTAATATTATAATGTGTAAATACCGTTCTAGAACATTCTAGATATATTGACTAACAGTGGTCCAGAAGTTTCTTTTAGTGTACATAGGCTGTAAAAACTCAGCTAAAAAACAAGTGCTACAAAAATGTCGCTGGGTTCAAACCAGTGTTCTATCAACTAGCTACGTGCTATGACATCGCTACAGGAAATATTGCAGTTTATTCATAAACAGAGAAATAAATTATTTGATATGCGAATAAATGTGAATATTAATACTGTTCCTTTCTCTCGCAGAACTTTATGCTGTACTCTTGGTTTTTCCCCTGCCACATATTTGTCAAAAGTCTCAAATATCTGTGAGTAGTCAGATTACAAGTCACTCACGGTCTCAGATTTTGTTACAATCCCTAAGATGAAAAAAAAAAAAAAAATGGATGCAACAGAATGTGCACTCGCTTCCTTGTGGTCTATAATTACAAATGTTTTACTACACTGCATTGCCAGACATTGGTAACTTATTGTTTTAATTCATGTTATCATATCCTGTAAGCTTTATCTGACGCGTTGTTAACTCACATTTTTGTTCAGAAGCAACTGGAAGTCTTTGAGAGACTATAGACTGGCTGTTCATATATACAGGGCATTTACTTAGTATGTTGTGAAGAAGGTAGATCTATTACGTGTAAAATTAACGTGAAAGTGTGTAATGTACAAAATGGCAGTGAGACAGATTACTAAATAGAAATGTTTATATACATGAAGCGCCGCGGTGGAGTAGCCGAGCGGTCTAAGGCGCCTCGCTGCGGAGCGTGCGGTTGCTCGCCGTGGAGGCTCGAGTCCTCCGTGGGGCATGGGTGTGTGTGTTTGTCCTTAGGTTAGTTTACCTAGGTTTAAGTAGTTTGTAAGCTACGGACTGATGACCACGCAGTTTGGTCCGATAGATTTACAGACATTTGAACATTTGTATATGGAGCTATAGATAAGGCAGAAAATGTATGTAAATGGGGAGCTGTTGTTCCGCCGATTTGTAGTCATATGCTAAATTTTCTACTTTTGAGTCGTACTCTCTCTCTCTCTCTTTTGTCAGAAAGCATTTTTCCAAGTATCTCGTACGAAGGAATATTTTGTGTGTTGCGGACAAATGAATAATGTTTGAGGACGGTATAAAATATACAAACCAAATCATGACGGATCTGAGGGCGATGTTTGGAAATGACGAGTTAGACCAAGGGAAGAAAGAAGACAGTACGAAAAACAGTGAGAGGTGAGATGTTTATATCAAATAACTCGTTTGAGTTATTTCTGTCCTGGGACAGAAAAAAGGTTGAAGTAGCGTATTTTATGTCTACGGCAGAACGGGAAACTAATGCATTTTTACATCATGCATGAATCTTAAATGGAAAAGTGCGAGAGACAGGGTTGTTGTTGTTGTTATGGTCTTCAGTCCGGAGACTGGTTTGATGCAGCTCTCCATACTACTCTATCCTGAGCAAGCCTTTTCATCTCCTCATAAGAACGGCAACCCACATCCACTTGAATCTGCTTACTATACGCGTATCTTGGTCTCCCTCTGCGATTTTTACCCCACACACTTCCCTCCAATGCTAAATTTACGATTCCCCTATGTCTAAGAATGTGTCCTACCAAGCGATCCCTTCTTTTAGTCAGGGTATGCCAAAAATTCCTTTTCTCACCAATTCGGTTCAGTACCTCTTCATTGGTTATGCGATCTACCCACCTAATCTTCAGCATTCTTCTGTAGCACCACATTTCAAAAGCCTCTATTCTCTTCCTGTCCGCACTGCTTATCGTCCATGTTTCACTCCCGTACAAGGCAACACTCCACACAAATGCCTTCAGAAAAGACTTCCTTACACTTAAATTAATATTCGATGTTAGCAAATTTCTCTTTTTCAAAAATGCTTTTCTTCCCATTGCCATTCTGCATTTTGTATCCTCTGTACTACGACCATCGCATGTTATTTTACTACCCAAGTAACAAAACTCATCTACCACCTTCATTGTTTCGTTACCTAATCTAATTCCTTCAACATCGCCTGATTTTCTAAGACCGCATTCCATTATTTTTTAAATTACTGCTGGCGGAAGTCCATTTTCATTACCGCGTCGGTCCTTCCGACTGTACGTCTGAAGCCTGTGGACGAGGCGTAGACGGGGTTGTGGGGGAGGGGGTGTGGAGGGGCGTCTGGGGTGTCGGCGGTTTAGGCCGCTAATGGTCGAGGCGGGCGCCACCTGCCTGCTTGGGGCGGGAAACTCTGGCCCCGAGGGTGGCAGCACTGCACGCAGCCCAAAGTGCCCTCCTCCAGACTGATGCGCCGGCAAAGTTGCTCATGTGCAGCGGCAACTTGATGCGTCCGTAATGGCTTTGGAGAGAGTCAGGACCTGCCATAGTCAAAACACACAGGCCATGTACGTAGAATTAAATGATGCTGAGGCAATGCTGGAATAAGGGGGAAAGGGGAAGGGGGTGGCGGACATTTCGAGGTCTGTCATCCTGAGTGGCCTTCAAATATGCAGAGTTTGGATGACTGCAGGACCTGACAGTCTTCAAACAAATTGTAAGCAATAACAAAATACGTTCTTTAAATAGGAGGTAGTCGGGAGTTCGAGTCATCATATGTACGCAAAGTGAAAAAAATGTGGTTTCAAAAACGTCCGACATATGGCGCTCCATCTGATCAGAAAAGCAATAATTAGCATAACAAATTAAGAATGAAATGTTTCTTATGCTTTTGGGTCTTAACTACGGGGTCATCAGTCCCTAAACTTACAAACTACTTATGAACTAGGACGGCACAAATATCCATGCCCGATGGGGGATTCGAACCCCCGACCGTAGTGGCCGTGCAGACCGTGAGTGGAGCGCCTTAGTCCCCTCGGCCACCACGGCCGGCAACAAATTAAGACAAAGCAAAGATGTTGTTCTTTACATGTGAGCAGTGAAGTGTGAGCATTGTAAAGGTAGGAGGACGGAGGATGGACTCGTTTGGGCAGGAGAATGGACTGACGCAAGGAAGTGCTCTATTTCCTCCACTATTCACTATTGTAATGGATGAAATAATGGCATAACTTGCAACACGAATAGGAGAGGATATGAAAGCAATAGTGTTGAAATTATGGTGACAGCAAGGAATAAAGATTGAGCAGTACCAGATGTAAAGATTGGAGGGAAAATAGAAAAGAGGGTGGGCTATTTTAAGGGAGGTGTGGTTGAAGAAAGTGTAAGGACTGACATGGAGATCAGTGAAAGAAGAATGCTCAATATGTTCGCCATCATTCGTCAACAATAGCTGTAGTCGAGGAATAGTGTTACTTAATCATTTTTCCTGTTCCCTGTGACACAAGCACTTTACTGGTTTTTAAGAACAAAATGACATGAAATAAAACTACTCATCAGTAATGTTATCGGATAAGCTCGGCCGGGGACTGAGGCGCTCCAGTCACGGTCTGCACGTCCACTACGGTCGGGGGTTCGTATCCACCCTCGGGCATGGATATTTGTGCCGTCCTTAGTCTTAGTTCAGAAGTAGTTTGTAAGTTTAGGACTGATGACCCCGTAGTTAAATCCCATAAGCTATACAAACATTTAAACATTTTTGGATAAGCTCGTTACATTTTTCAGTGCAGGCAGAACAATCACTTGTCCCAGGAGTCAGATGACAACAATACGCAGTTAAAATAACTTTAAACAGTAATTTTTTCGAAAAAATAAGTAAATAAATAAATAAAAATAAAAATAAAATATCCGATTCCTATTGCGGGTGTCGTTATTCGTCCAAGTACGTAATTATTAATATTAATAAACCTCCTTAACTTCTGCTACCCAATCAACTGGTAGGCTTACATGTGAATCTCGTGCTAATATGACCATTGCCAGCATCGAACCTCCTCCCTTCGAGCACGGGTTTTTGTTTGTTACTTAACGGATAAAATGACAGGAACAGCAAAAATAACAGACCAGAAATCGGGGAATTCAGTTAATATAAATGGTCATTATATTCTGAAATTGACACATAACATTTGATAATTGAGTTAAGCAGCAAGATAATTATAAAACATAATCTGACACTGAGAACGTCTTGCTAGAGTACAAGATAAAAATGAACAAACATGTTTCAGTAGTTAATGATCTTAGTAATTCGTCCAATGCTTAATGAGAGAGAGAGTACTTGGAGAGACAATTTTACAGTTTTCTCTGACATGGACCCTGCTGTTAGTGCCATTTCAGAGCACTTCTTAAATAATTTTACAATTCAGAGGTTTCCTCTACCAGGGTACAAGTTAGTTGCCTGTTTTTTCAGGAGTAATTTTAAATTTGGGCAAGTGGCCATGACTGTGGAAAAACGGTATTACAGTTGCATCTATTCATTTTTCTGAACACTGCGCAGAAAAAAAATTTGAATGATGTGCAGGAGTGGTGAGTTGTGATGGAAATAGCCTTCTAATTATTGTTATTTATTGGTCCCCCCCCCCCGACTCTGAATTTGAAATATTTCTGCTCAAGCTAAAGAGGGTTGTATGTTCAGTTTATAGGAAGTACTGTAGAGTGGAATGTGATGATTTCAACATGAATTGTGCAAGTGATTATGAAAAAAATATGCTTTTAGATCTCTACAATTCTTATCATCTGTTACATCAGTATTCTTTCCAATGAGTGTGCAGCAAAGAATCAGCACACTCATAGACAATGTTTTTGTTCATTCAGTTGTTAGAGGGAGCAATGTGTTAGCACAATAGTGAATGGCCTTTAGACCATGACGCTCAAATTTTAACTTCAAGAGGTTTTCTTGCACAAATATCTCTTAAACGTAATTATTAACCATTTAGAAAATATAATGCAATAGATGCCTTTTCAAAACTAATTAAGGAACAATATTTGCAGGCTGTTTATAGTGCTGGTCATATAGACGATAAATACATTGCTTTCCTTAAAAAATTTCTCGTAACCTTTGAGAGCTACTTTCTGTTAGAACGCTAAAACAACTTAGGACCAGTAACAGGCAGTCTGAGTGGCCAGCAATACGGATATCTTATAGAACAAAGTGGGACTTAAATCAAAATGTTAGAAACAGTCAGAATGTATCTGAAGTAGTCCATTACAAACAGTATTGTAAGTATTGTATCGTCAGTCATGAAGGATGTATCTGGCCAGCAGCAAGGGGTGTATTGAGTCAGTACGTAATGGAAATTATCTGCTACTAATGTATGAGATAAATGTACAGTTGTTTATAATCACTTTGTTAATGTAGCAGGTGAAGTAAAGATAACCTTAGCTTAGATAATTGTATATCTTTGAATATAGAATTCCGAGAGCGTTACCCGAAGTAGTACTCCGTAATAGATTGGAGAGATTGAATAAATAATTAAATATGTGATTTAATTTCGGACTGTTATGGATATGTATGTATTGTTCCACTTCTGTTAGCCCAGTGATAAGCCGTATTTGTAAATTTTCCTTTCGGGGTAGCCAGTTTTCTGACAGAGAGGTATTCCACTATACAGGGTGAATCACATAACACTTTCACGGGAAATACTGCGGAAACGGAAAGTGCGATTGATGTGCGGTTTTCACAGAATGGGTAGGTAGTCAGGGACTCGTATTTTTAGCCAACAGATTGTAATATTACTTAGAAAGTATATTTTTTATGGGAACATACAGTTTTTTAAATGGAACAATGGTTGATTCTACCATGCACTGGAATTTTTGACATCAGCTGTGTACAAAGAATTTTGAATGACATTTTTATAACGTTTACTTTGGCAGCTACAACCGTTCAAAGTTTCCGCGGAGGAGGCTGCGATAGCGTAGCTAACTGGCCGAATGCCTAGCCCCTAATGACCATCTAATGACCACCAGCCAGTCAACTACGCTGTCTTAGCCTCCGCCCCCAAAATTTTGAATGGTTATAGCTGCCAAACTAAACGTTATAAAAATGTCGTACAAAATTCTTTGTACACAGCTGGTGTCATACATTCCAGTGCATGACAGAAACAACCATTGTTCCATTTTAAAAATTGTGTTTTTGCATATAAAAAACACTTTCTACGTATTTTTACCACCTGTTTATTGGATAACAATACGAGCCGCTGACCACCAATCCACTATGTGAAAACCGTAGATCAATCGCACTATCAGTTTCCGCAATATTTTCAGTGCAAACGTTAGATGATTCACCGTGTATAAAACGTAGAATGGAATATCGTAGACTACAACAAACAATCAGAATTTGCTAATGGTATTGAAAACGCTATATGTTGAAGGTTAATTGATCATTTCCGTTCCATATTATGCTGTCATATGTCTTCTCTCTGTGAGGCATTTGATGATTTAAATAAGAAACTGCGAACTTTGGGCATATTATTTAATTTAACAAAAACGGTTAATTGTGTTGGAATATTATGGAGTAAGGGGAGTGTACCACAGTTGGTTAACCTCTTACTTACACAATAGACAGCAGAAGGCGATTCTCTTTCCTGTTTATAACGGCTGTCATTTGCATTCACAATGGGAAATAGGTGCCCCACGTTTCTCTTCTAGGGTCACTGTTGTTTATCATTTATATAAATGATATGCCGTCTAGTAGAGCAGGAACTTAAAAGTATATCTATTTCTGTTTGCCGCCGCGGTGGAGTAGCCGAGCGGTCTAAGGCGCCTCGCTGCGAAGCGCGCGGTTGCTCGCCGTCGGAAGTTTGAGTCCTCCCTAGGGCATGGGTGTGTGTGTTGTCCTTAGGTTAGTTTACCTTAGTTTAAGTTGTTTGTAAGCTACTGACTGATGACCACGCAGTTTGGTCCGATAGATTTACGAACATCTGTTTGCTGAAGATACTAGCTTGACACTGAAAGATGTTGTTGGAAATATTAACGCAGTATCAAATAATGCAGTTAAGGAAATAAGTCCATAGTTCACAGAAAATAAACTGATGCTACATGAGAGTTTCTAACAAACAATTCAACAGAATCTGACATTTTAATAACACAGAGTGGGTACATGATAAGTGGGACTGAACGATTGAAATTTGTACGTGTTCAGATACATAGACAGTTGTCGTGGAACTCTCATGTTAATTATCTTGTTCAAAATCTAAATACTGCATTTTTTATCATCCGAACAGATTCGGAAATCAGTGATAATTCATTGAGAAAAGTAGTATACTTTGCTTATTTTCATTCAGTTTCGGTCACATGGTGTTATTTTCTCTGATAGCTCTTTAAAACGGGTATTTACTGCGCATAAACGAGCGTTTCGAGCAATATGTGAGGTAATCTCGCGAACCACTGGGCGGCCATCGTTTAGTAGCCTGGGAATTCTGACATTTCCGTTTGAATACATATTATGTTTAATGTCGTTTATTGTTAATACTATTCGCTTATTCTCAAGAGTTATTAGAATTCACTCAGTTAACCTCTTCAGGAATATTGACACACATATGGCCATTAACGTTATGCAACCAGCTTTGCACCCAGTACACAAATGTGGTCACTTATTATTTTCCTTTTTGAAGAGTAAATTGTTGTATTTGTACTAAAATATTTACTTAAAATAACTTCCTATCATATGAAATGTAGTACTGAAAATGATTGCCTGAATATAAAGTATTAGAAAAAAAATTGTCCCTGAAGTGGTTAATACTAGACAGACATAGAATCTGCATTTGGATTCTTCATTAGAAAGGTGTGCTTTATTCCACCGCGTCCATTTTTAATAAGCTGCCAGAAGAATTCAAAAAGATTAGCAGTAATCCACGAAATTTCAAGGCTGAACTGAAAAGTTTCCTCGTGGATCGCTCTTTCTATTCTGCCGCGGAACTTTACTTTGAGTTCTCTTTACTTATATTTAGACCTGATGTGTGCATAGGATTGCTACACCTCTTACTTTATCAGTTACTACTACTTTGCTACAACCTAATATACTGACTCGTTCCATGACCATGGAGACTTGCTCCTCAATTGTAAACCAAATTAATCCGAATTAAACCATATGAAACAAAATCTTATATCACCGTATCTTCACAGTGCGCGTCAGAAAACAAGCCGTGTGATTCGTTGAAAGAAAAAAAGACTACATTGCTTGATACTAAACCAGGGCCGGATCTAGGGAGGGGCAAAGGGGGCAGTAGCCCCGGGAGGCAGAATTTAGAGGGCGGCAAAATTTGACCGACTCTCTCTCTCTCTCTCTCTCTCCCTCTTTTTTTTTTTTTTTTTTTCCGGAATGTATCTTCCTGGTATAATTTAGTAAAATTAACTGGCACATACTTATTAACAGTAAAATGACTGCAAGAAATACTGAAATCATTTAATAAAACTAAAATTCCTGGTTGCTGACTTCAGTGTTGCCCTGTCACAGGTACTTCGGCTAATCAAACCTTAAAAATCCAGTAGATATTAGCCAGAATGAGGGAGATGTTTGCGATATTGCATAAGTAAATGCACGATGTTTATTAATTTGCATATATTTCCTTTTTCAGATAAATGAATATTCATATTTCATATCAAGGTAATATTTGTAGAACAGGTGGATTTGAATAACGTTCCAGTCTTTATAAAAAAAAAAGTATTTCAAGTGCGCACACTTCTTATTGAAAGTCAAAAGCATTAAGGATCTAGAGTCCTCTCTCGGTAGCGCTGCAATTGATAGACATCTACACAGGATACTCTGTAAATCACATTTAACTGCCTGACAGAGGGTTCATCGGACCACTTTTATACTATTTATCTCCTATTCCATTCTCGAATAGCGCGCGGGAAGAAAGAACATCGGAATCTCTCTGTTCGACCTCTGATTTCACGTATTTCTTCAGATGATCTTTTCTACTTATGTAAGTGGGAGGCAACAATACATTTTCGCATTCGGAGGAGAATGTTGACGATTGCAGTTTTGTAAGTAGCCCACATCGCAGCGATAAACGCATTTGTTCTAATGATTCCCATCCCAGATCGTGTATCATTTCCGTGACGCTGTCTCCCTTGTATCACTACAATACAAAACAAGCTGCCCTTCTTTCGACTCTTTCGATGTCATCCGACAAATCCACCTGATAAGTATAGCACACTGGGCAGTAAGACCAGATAAAACAGGAGGAATCTTACTGTATTATTAATGCTGTCCTTTTTCTAGCTAAGCAAGGTAGTCCTTTTACAGAAACAAAAGAAGATGGTAATTTTGGTAATCCACAGAATGGCAAATTTCTAAATACAAT
This sequence comes from Locusta migratoria, assembly GCA_026315105.1. NCBI lineage: Eukaryota > Metazoa > Arthropoda > Insecta > Orthoptera > Acrididae > Locusta > Locusta migratoria. The sequence continues at coordinate 549,539,957 of CM048747.1, read as the reverse complement.
TGATCTCATATCATACTATAGTGTCCCCCTTCGTCTGCGTATTGAAAGCCACAAGAAGGTTAGATTAGCTATTTTTACAAAAATATACAAGATGAGTTCCGTGACTTGATTGCCTACGAAATAAAACAAGATATAATTAAAGATATTTTCGCTGCTAAATACTTTTAACTGATGTTTGACTGCACTCCAGATATCAGCAAAAATGCGCAGATGACACAAGTAATTCGATGTGTCAAGTACAATGACTCAGAGGTTGTGGAAACTTTTACTCACTTTTTTACAGTTAAAGACAGGGGGGGGGTGAAAGAAGGGGCGGCAAAATTAAGCTTGCCCCCCTTGGCGAATGTCCTAGATCCGACCCTGTACTAAACCGTTGGGTTTTAAATCCCTGACGCAATAAACATCTGAGTACCCATCTGTTTCGTTTCAACTCTTAATTAACGGACGTTGAGAAAGATCTTGTGCAAACGACGCCTGCGCCATCAAACATATGTGTACCGTTTCTATGCAGGTATGTGAGCCAAGTCGTTAGGAAAACGAATCACGTGGCAATTCCTGAGGCGCGTGGCCTAGTACGAAGCTCGCACCAAGCTGACTACTTCAGACGCAACCGAAACTGTCTGCTATTGCGGCGCCTGTTTTCAAAGATTTTATTTATTTATTTATTTGTTTATTAAGCCTGACCAGATTAGGGCCATCAGGCCCTCTCTTACATCAGACCAGGGTTTTACATATACAGTATTTCTTTATATGTGAGTTAGCTATAACATAATAATGAGTTTTACAGATGAACAGTTAATAATATTATTTATACAGGTTGATTACATGTAAAAGGATGTAAATAAAAGGTATTAACTTAACTCTAAATAGGATTAATAATAACACTACCACTGAGACATCTTCTGCTGCTGCTGGTGTACGAATAGAAGTAACATTGATATTAGCAGATACAATATTTACTTTTGAATATATCGAGACTGGTTAAGGTATGGCGAATTCGGACAGAAGCTGTACCTGGCGAGAGCAATGGCAGTCGGAGAATATCTGGCAGGAGGAATGGATGTGACGTATCTGGACCGTAGGGTAATAAAGACTGGCGTAATTATTGCTTTAGTAGATAATCCATTAACTGTCGTTTGAAGCTGGCAGTGTTATTCAGTTCTCTGATATACTGAGGTAGATTGTTCCAGAGCCTGGTTCCTGCTACTGAAAATGGTTTTGAGAAACCTACTGAGTGATGGATAGGGACAGAAAGGGTTTTGCTCTGACAGGAACGAGTAGTTCTGTTATGTTGATCAGATAAGAGTGTTAAGGCCGAGGAAAGATATGAGGGTTTATTTTATTTATTTATTTATTATTTAACATGCCCCATTACATAAAAATATTACATGTTTGATGGTTTGATTCAGGCGGTTACATCAAATGTTCTTACAAACACAAGTACAGTATACAAGTTGACAGGGTTTACAAAGGAACAAACAATTTTATACATTAGGAAATCTTAATTAATTACAAAAATTGTAAAAGTTTTATACATTAGGAAATCTTATTGAATTACAAAAATTGTAAAAGTCAGTAGTGTATTTATGTACTAAGTCATATTTACTGACGGGCCATCCTCCTCCTTTGGCAGCTATTTTTTTCCTGAGATGGTCCCTCTCTTTCAATAAATTGCAGCAGTCGAAAAGCACGTGGTCAATAGTTTGGACAGCACTGTTACATGTGCACGTTCCGTCTTCAATTATTTTGAACCGCTGATAGTAGGCTTTCAGTTTCCCATGGCCTGTTAGCATAGCTGTAAAATTCGGAGATATTGGAAGTTTAATCATTAAACGTTGTCGGATCGTAGGAAAATACGGTTTAGTGCTTCCCTCGTTTTTTGTTCTGCGGCACTCAATGTCCCATTTGTTTCTAAACTCTTCTCGAAGTTTCTTCTTTACGGCACTTGTAGGTATTTTATTATAGGTGTTGACTGTCGTGATCGAGCTGCTCTTTTAGCAAGGTAGTCAGCTAGTTCATTTCCCCATATCCTTTGATGTGCCTTAACCCATTCGAAATGCACCAGCCAGTTGTGTGTCTGAAACCTTCTGATATTACTTGTGCGTAGAATTTCACGGCATCTCTGTTAGCGATCTTCGGAAAAGAAAGCTTCCTTATGTCACAGGCAAAGCTGAACTACAAATCCCTATCAATATGAACGAAATCAGTCAGGGCAGTATTTCGAATGGTCCCGTTGTGAGTTACAGAAAACAGAAAGAAGCTTGCGTGCAGACGTTTCTTTGTGCTTGTTGACAGTGAGAAACTCGGAGTTTAAGCGTGCAGTTTCTATTGAACTGGATGAAACTCCCGCTGCTTGAGCCACAAACAGCCGATAGGAGCGCACGTCAGCTCCGAAAGTAGGATTCGCGGATTGGCGCTTCCCAGAAGACGTATCGCGCGAGCGCATCGCCGACTGCCGGCAGCGGCGACAGTGACGGATGGAGCCGGCGACACCTGCTGTTATCAGCGGTGACAAATGGCGCCTCTCGTGACGTCACACTCAGCGAGGAGGGCGCGCAAAGTGTTTGCATGGGCGGCTCAAGTGTCGGCGCTGTACTGCGCCAGCGGAGACCGTGCCACCGCCTGAACCGCGGAGGGCCTCCAGTGACGTCACCAGGAGAGGCCTGCTACGTCACGGCGCAGACCAGCAAAGCGACCGCGACGTACCACGCCGTGAGCTGTGTGGCTGTCAGTTGCTAGAGCCATTACATTTACGTACAGGAAAGGCTAATAACTACAACACCGAAGGTATCAGCAAGGTTATTGTATAAAAGGTTAGGCCCGAAGCGAAATGATCTGCTATTGGCCGTTGAAATGACGTCAGCGGCGAAGCAGTACTGCTAGCGAGGAACGCGAAGCGGCGGTGCGCCGTCACGTAGGACAACACTAAACACAGAAAAGTTAACTGTTTACGCATTCCTTATTGCAGTTACATGCTCCGTTAAATCCTCCCGACAGCAGAAGAATGCCAAAAAAATGTTCAAATGTTTGTTAAGCTTATGGGACTTAACTACGGGGTCATCAGTCCCTAAACTTACAAACTACTTATGAACTACTTACGAACTAGGACGGCACAAATATCCATGCCAGAGGGGGGATTCGAACCCCCGACTGTAGTGACCGTGCTGACCGTGACTGGAGCGCCTCAGTCACCTCGGCCACCGCGGCCGGCCAGAAGAATGCCACTGACGTCATTTTCGCCTCTGTGATGCCGCTGATTTCTCTCTTCAGCTTCATGTTGATGAGCGCACTCGAATAAAAATTCGGACCGTAAGAATATTTTAATGACCTCCGGCGCCACATGAAGCTATTTCTCCGAAATTACGTCGGCTATTCTCTTAGAAATATTTTTGTTTATGTCTTTTACTTCTTAATCTCATTGAACAGCAGCTCAAACTCTGAGATCTGCCGCATTCACTCGTCAGACGGCACTAACAAACCTCCTCGTGATAGAAATTCTACCCACCCGTATTCTGCGAGGTGTTTTCGAAGAGAACAAAGTACTTTATTAGACGACATTCCTAGTGAGGTGTCATATTTCGCAGCACGGCGTGCGATGTAGCCTGCGATATATTTGAATTCTTCAGTTGGGCATTCAACATGTGTCACAGCAGACGGTGCAGCAGCCTCACAACTAAAACTTATGTCCTGGCTCTCTGCTTCCCCATCTGGCATGGGCATTGGTTCAGACATATCCGTTTAAGTTTCACACAGCGGACTAGATGACAGAAATTGTTATGAATGTTCTTCCTGTTCTGACAGACGAAGTATTAGACAGTGGAATGTCTCGGGCATTCTTTCCCAGAAGTAATAAATGCAGCCGATGTTTTACTTTTTTTGGGCGAGGATGCTGATAGAAATGGCCAATATCTCTAATCTGTGAAAACAAATTTTCAAGACAGTCATGGTTCAGGCGTGATATTATCCCGCGAGGATTTGCACGTGAGGACTTTGCTCACAGTAATTTTAAAACATTCGGCATTTTACGAGATTTAAATAGTCAAATGTTTGTGTTTTCTTACAAACGCAACTTGAAGTACTTATTTAGACATATTAAGTACATTACAAACTGTTCTTTGACTGTCAGAAAATACTATACACGCGATCGATCGCGTAACTTTTAAAGGTGCATGTTCTCGCGGGTGTATATAATATACACTTAATGCGTACTGAAAAAAGGTCAGAATGAAGGCCAAATAAAGAATTAATTGACATTAAGAGTCCTTTCTGAAATGGTAAAAACTTCCTTCGGTTTCCAATCTGTATTGTTTCACAGCACAAATACCTTATGCTGTAAATTTTTATTTTTATTTATTTATTTATTTATTTATTTATTTTTTGTTTTTGTGCTGCTCGTTTGTTCCATATGCACTTGTTAATGTCTTTTTGCCAACTATTCTGAGAGAATTTAAAATGTCAAACGAATCGTTAATATATTAATCGAATTTTCTGTCGTAAAACACTCGAATAAAGAAAACAAAACATACACTGTAAACAACAAACTACTGCAGGGCTACTGCTACAACTTCCGCCGCGTGCTTCAGCGGTGACGTCATGCGCAGTACGACGAATTTCTACCTCGGACTGCGCAGTCCATTCGGGCCCCCTCTGGGTATCAGTATAGAATGTTGATTAACACTGTAATTCGTATTTTCAACATTTCCACAATAAGAGTTATTGGAATTTTTTTTTTTACAGCTGTAGACCGTATACACGTCAAGAAATGTTGTCTATCACCCGTGTATGCCAGAAACATATTCCTCCATTTCCCAAAATATAGAAATAAAGGTAAAAATCCATAACTCCAGAAATAATATTAGCAAAGAAAAGACAGTGCCTGTTTCCCAAATCTTTAAGCAGGAATTTCAAAATTTCAAAGATGAAGCCTTAGAATTTCTTACAAATCTCATGACAACTCCAGAACTCAATCGGAGATTCGAGTCTTTGGGTGTGTATGTCACCCTTAGTGTAAGTAAGTTTGTAAGGTAAATGTTCATATGTTTGTATAGTCTATGGAACTTAACTACGGGGTCATCACTCCCTAAACTTACAAACTACTTATGAACTAACTAAAACTAAGGACGGCACAAATATCCATGCCCGAGGGGGCATTCGAACCCCCGACCGTAGGTTTGTAAGGCAGTTCGGTCTCTTGGGTTAAAAAAAAAAAAAAAAAAAAAAAAAAAAAAAAAAAAAAAAAAAAAAAAAAATTGAACACTTTTATTCTCAATTGTGTGAAGTGAAACGAGAAACTACTGGGAAACCCAGAAGCGTGGCTATAGTTCCCAAATACCTCGAATATGTTTTTAAAGGAGCGGAATGCAATGATTTTTGAACACTAATAATGGGTCGGTTTCAGGCTGGGAAAATCTACTGTTTCCTTGTGAATAAACAGACAAAATTCAAATTCATATGTTTGTAAAGCTTATGGGACTTAACTACGGGGTCATCAGTCCCTGAACTTACAAACTACTTATGAACAACTAACGAACTAGGACGGCCCAAATATCCATGCCCGAGGGGGGATTCGAACCCCCGACCGTAGTGGCCGTGAAGACCGTGACTGAAGCGCCTCAGTCCCCTCGGCCACCGAGAACAGACAAAATCCTACGTGAAAATGATACTATGTTTATAGATGCAACATTACGCATCTGTTTTGACAGCTGGTTTGTTCCAGATCTGCCCGCTACCCTGTCCGTTGCAAGCCTCTTCATCTGAGAATAGTAACGGTAACCTACATCCGTTTATATCTGCTAACTGTATTCATTCCTCGGTCTCCCTCTAAGATTTTTACACCGCACACTTCCTTCTAATCCCAAGTTGACGATTCCTTGATGTCTCAGAATGTGTCCGTCCGTTTGCTTAGTCAGGATGTGCCAGAAACTCCTTTTGTCATCAATTCTGTTGAGCACCTGCTCATTAGTTACATGATATACCAATGTTATCTTCATCATTCGACTGTAGTAACACATTTCGAAACATTCTATAATCTTTCAGTCTGAATTCCTTATACTTTCGTAAAGGATTTCCTAACATTTAAATTAGTACTGAATGTCAACAAATTACGCTTCGTCAGAAAAGCTGTTCTTCCTATAGCCATTCTTCTTTATACTCTCCTTTTACGACACTGTCCATTCCATTCAACTGCTCTTCCACGTCCTTTGCTGTCCCTGACAGAATTACTATGTCGTCAGCAAGCCGCAAGGTTTTTATTCCCTCTCCCTGAATTCTAATTCCCTCTCCAAATTTCTCCTTGCATTTCTTCACAGCTTGCTCAATGTACCGACTGAACAACACTGGAGAAAGGCTACAACCCTGTCTTACTTCCTTCCCAAGAATTGCGTCCCTTACATGGCCTTCGGCTGTTACAACTACTGTCTGGTTTTTGTACAAGTTGAATATAACTCTTCGTTTCCTATATCTGACCTTTCTACTTACAGAATTTGAAGGAGTATACTCCACCGAACACTGTCTAAAGCTTTCTCCAAATGTACAAATGCAAAATAAATAAATAATCGGTTTGCCTTTCCTCGCCCTATCTTCTGAGTTAAGTCGTAGTGTGAGTATTGTCTTTCGTATTCCTACATTTCTCCTAAATCCAAACTGATCTTCCCGAAGGTCGGATTCCTAAGCTTTTCCATTCCTCTGTAAATAATTAGGTTAGTATTTTGCATCCATGACTTATGAAACTGATAGTTCTGTAATTTTTACATTTATCTACATTTGGTTTCCTTGGATTTGAGATTACTATTTCTTGATGTCGGAGGGTATTTTTAGCGAGAACCCCATGCTGCTCAGGACGTGCGCTAGCCACGCATTTCGCGTATTTCAAGCGTCAACATCGTTTCGAAATATTTCGGGGTGTAATTGCCGTATTGCGATGCAATCAACGCCATTGTTTACGCGATTTGTCCGTTAAAAAACATAAGTTTGTGTTAAAAAACACACAGTCTTTCGTTTTGGAATGTTTGAAAATATGTACATTCATGAGCCCCAGCCTTACATTGATACCGGTGAAAGTCGTTTTACAATAGCTGTTGTTGTTCTAGAGATATTTTTGGTGAGCAAGATAGCTGGGTCACCCTGTATATATAAAATCCAACTCAAAGAATGTTTTCGGTTTACACCATTTACTTTTCCCAAATGACATAAAACACCTTTTAATTGGTTGAGATACATAAGTCATGTAAACAGCGTCCCGAACACAAAAAGCAGGCGCACTCTAACACAGACGATCCCAGGTGGCAGTCTGTTCGACATTTGAGCAAAGACTGCGTAAACCTGAAAACAATGGATTATGCAGTTTTTATGTACACGTTAAACTAACATTTGAAGCAGGTTAAAATAGTTATACTAAAACTTGAGTGTTGTGTATTAGATCTTAAGTCAACAAGTATAATTGCTGTAATTGGATTTAAGAAGATATGTAGACAGTCAGTATCATTTTGACTTATTAAATTTACATATTAAACTAGCTCAGTATAACTTCCATAATTTACGATGTAAGTGTGAACAGTATAAGGGTTGGTAATATTATTTCGGAGTACTGTTATTTATACTTATAATTTTAGTGGCTTTAATTTGTGGATTTCATATTTATTAAGTTCAGCATTACGACTAGAGCAGTAGTATTTTGTTTATTTTGGCATTCATGATTAAGAAACTTTCACCTAGTTAACAGCTCAAGTGGACCAAGGACTAATTTTAACTGTGTAAACGTTTCTTAATTATGTATAAATATTTCAGACGTGGAGGCCGTCATACAAAGTTCTTATTTTGGCATAAACTGTTTATATCAATTGGACAGACTAAATGAGTGCAAGATTCATGACCTACATTTAGTTTATCTCCTAGTGATACATAAGACATCGTTAGCTCTAATTGGTTAATTAATGAGGTTATGCAATTTTTATGATTTTAAATCGCATTATAACTGTAATGGCAAGTGAATCTATGTTGACTAACTACTTCGTAATTACTTGTGTCTTATTCATAGTAATTATAATTTGTTCTTACGAATATGTAAAAGTACAGAATCTAGTAACAGGGTGGAAAAGATCAGAAGATTATATAAATATACCTGAAACTACAAGGTATTTATATGCAAAACATCAAAGTTTAAACAGGATGCGAAAACATTAAGAATTACGCGATAAGATTTTCCTTCAGGCAACTACGAGAGTTGTATGTAATGTTGATAGTGCCGGAATATATTCACGAGATGCATGGCATGCACAACAAAATGAAATGTTACACGCTCCTCGTACCCTAGCCGTGGGTTATATTATTGTTTCGCTGGAATTTTTGAGTACTTTCGCAAGTTGCAATAAAAAGTTAGAGACACGAGAATAATTATAAGCTGTCTCATCGAATTAATGAAATGTTAAATAGATACAATTTCAAAATTAAATTTATTTGATCCACGGAAAGTTATTGTTTTTCTTATCTTGTTCCTGTAATTTATCCTGCCGAATATTCCTTGATCAAGAAGTAATTCCATTTCGTGCAACGTTACTCTATTAGACACCTGTAACGATTATTTGGCTGGTATATAAATTCAGAGATAATATAGGGAAAGGATTTTAGGGGATTATAATTAAATTGAATTACTTACAGCAACTGAAGCGAGTAATCAAGTATAACTGTTGCACGCTAATTGACCGTAAGAACTGCATCCGCTATATGTGCAAATTTGCATAAGCTAGAATAAACCCTCTATTACGAAGCAATTTGCAGGTGATTCTACACTCTAGCAGTGCGCTAATAGAGCGTAAGCAAGCCTACAAGAGACTAATAACTATGAAATGACCTAATGGTCTGGCAAAGTATTGCATTTCGCAAAGCTGATGCTTCTTGCCACACGTTCAAACTGTTTTGTATCAGTATTGAAAAGAGAAAACTCACTGATAATGTAGCTTCTCTGGCATATTTTTATTAGAATTTCAGCTGTCACTGCTTAAGCACTATTTGATGTAATTTTCTGAACTCAATTTTTGAATGTAAGGTGGTAGCCAATACCATAGACTATATCGTAAGCCTACCACAATGATCTCTATACTACATGAGTGTTGAACATCAGCTGTTTGAGGGTGCCAGCCAGACTTGATATTCCGTTCCTTGCCAAACTGAAATATGGCTTCTATGAAGTATTAAAAACAACGGAAAGAAAATCTGCTTCGAATCCACTTCCGTGTCAACCTTGCAAGATTCCCCTCCTTGGACTAAATCTATTGTACTGTGTAGTTGTAGTCCAGAGTACGTAGCAGATGGAAAACTGGGGCGTACAGCTTTACCGGCCCACACTGTGCATCCGGACCTGCATATGTAAGACAACCCGTTCTTGAGTTGACTTGGTGAGCACACTATTAGACCCTGCTCCCACCTGTTTCTGTAGAACCGCTCTCGTTGCTGACGTCCCATTTGCAGATTGGTAGCACACTGAAGTATCGGTGAAATAAAAATGTAGGATGCCAATCATGGTGTTTTCTTAACGACGTCATCATAATACAACCATAAAAATGTATAACTTTTACCCTAACCAGTACTAATTATTAACGACACCGAGAGCATGGCTGCTACTCGTACAGAACAGAACAGAACAGAACGGGTGCTAACAGCGACTGGCTACCGTAGGCGCGCAGCCGAGGCCTCCTCACTGTTTCGTGCCTTGTCGGCTTTTCTCGTGATAGCTCGCGTACCAAGTCGTAATACAATTGTTTCTCTGTTAATACACAATTAAACAAAATAAAATGAGTAATAAGCAAAACTAATCATCCTTAGACCGCTACTACTGTATGCCACCAACAGTTAGTTATAAACAGTTATTAATAAATACACAAGTGCCCACATGGCGCTATATCGTCGGGGCTTCCCCAGTTAGGCCCGGCGCACACTTGACGCAGCAGAGGCAGAGCAGAGGCAGAGGCGAGGCGCAGGGCCTCTGCCGGTCAGCGCACACTTGACGCAGCAGAGGCAGAGGAGGCAGCGTAGCTTGCAACAGCACGTGTTGCATGTCCACTGCAAACCTTTCGTTGCAATCAGATTTAATTCCTGGATCTCCTTCAAAACTCAGTCAATTTAATGTGTGTGTGTGTGTGTGTGTGTGTGTGTGTGTGTGTGTGTGTGTGTATTCTGATAGAGTATAAGAGCACTGCAAGGTCTGTTGAGCAACAGGCAAAAGTGACAAATATTTGGCGAACTTTTCTGGTGTATGGAAGTTCATTATAAGCTCTTCAGCTATTCTGACTAAACAGACGACATTTCCAACAGGGTCACATGCTCAGTAAGAAGGACTTAAAAGAGAAGAAAAATAGTGTGACACGTCACACCCGCTAAAGAAAAATTAGGGATATGTTTTAGGAATTTAATTAAAGTCAGATTTATTTTTCTTTCATTTCTTTTATAATTCAGTGAAACAAGTGTCACAGCAAATAATTGAAAGAACTTTTATACAACTGACATATTTAATCATGATTGTGGCGCAGTACATACGATCAGAAACACTTTTCTTCTCGGTGACACCTGGTATGCTTTTCATATGTCTTAGATTGAAAGATATAACGATATGAAAAATTTTGCAAATTATAGTTTCCTTGTTTAAATGCATTTGCACGCAAAGTGTTTCATTAATTAGGTCTTTATTCGTAGCTCTTCCATGCTCCTGAGTACTAAGATACTGACGTTTGCTTTTTTCCTTCTTCTATAACGGTAGCTGTGCATGACATGCAGTATTTCATTCCATTGCATTTCTAATGATAATTATCATCAGCAGCCATTATATTTGTTAGTAATTAGTGAAGCTAATGCTAATACTTTTGCAAATGTTGAATTTCTGAACGTAGTATAGAATTCAGGTTGAGAAATACTGACGAGAGACGTTTCTAGCATCATCTATGGTTTAGCAGTGAGCTGAAGCTCCACGAAGGGGTGGACATTGTGTTTCAAGAAATTGAAGGAAATCCCTGACAGTAAAAAAAAATCGTTGCACGTTCCTTCTGGTATCGCCGAACTTATTATTCAGTAGTAACGGGAATTTTAGCTTATATAGTGCTTTCATGCTTGCCACAAAGTTTACTGAAACCAGAGACTATAGACCGTAAAAATACACAATCAGCATCTTCGGTTTATGAATCTCGGTGTCTTTCTATTTCAGTAAGTTGTTCGTTTCCAGTTTGGGTCTGTATCGGCAGCATACGAAGAAGGGAGACACGAGGCAGCTCCGCACTCGGCACAGCAGGCGGCAACAGACGTGCGTGTGCCGCGTAGCTGCCGACCGCGTCGCGTCAAATGTGTATCTCACGTATTTTCTCGAGAATCGAAAGAGATATAGCTCTCCTTCCACCGTTAAAAACAATTTCGATATGTCAGCTACATTTCGTTCGCAGTAATGTATGGTGTAAAACTCAGCCAGCGACTACTTTTTCCACTGCAAACTCTTCAAAATATGCGCGGCGTTGTACTTTATTTGTTATTATAACAATAACTATGTACAATAACGAAAATAAAACCTCCCCAACGTCATGCGGTGGCTTTTACCTATATGATACAGAAAAATTATTTTTTTCTAGTGAGTAGTTTCTGCAAAATCGATTGTGGAAGCTGCGTTAGCGCAAAACACGCACAAATCGGAAAATAGTATTTTTAATTTTTTTACGCAGAAAGTAAAAGTGTTACAAAGAAACTAAGTACAGAGAAGGATGAAGCTTATATTCGTCTACATAAAACAATTTATTTCGAAGCATATCCGATGACTTGAAATTTCACTTTGCGACAGAGGTGGAACAGAGGCGCAGGAAAACTGTGCGCCTCGGACAACGGGACAGAGGCGTGACCGAGGAAACGCCTGCCCTCCGCCTCGGCTGCGTTAAGTGTGCGCTACCCCATTAGAAAGCATGCGTTACAGACGGACAGAGGCCTATCCTCTGCCTCTCCTCTGCCTCTGCTGCGTCAAGTGTGCGCCGGGCCTTAATCTGCTAGCCTCACGCAGGCGCCTTCCAGAACCTTCTACCTAGAGATGGGAAAACTGAAACATCTGACGGTTTCGAAACGAATGAAACCGTACCATCTGTGGTTTCGAAACACTGTTTCGAAACCATGAAACCGTGAAACAATGTATGTTTTGTCATGAAATCTTCCTTCTAGGAGGGCAATATTTTTCACTATGTGGACAAGAGTACATACAAGAACCTATCAACCATAGAGTATATATTTACTTCTTGGTCTGTACGGAACATGTTGATAAAGATTTCCACCCGTGTTGTTGATGTTGCCAACATAGTCACACGAGGCCGCCAGTATGGTAGTAAAACGTTTACCCCATTAGGAACTCACAAACTGCAATACGGTACGCATATTACAGTGGTGTATCATAAATACTATTTTCTATACATACTAAATAAATTATAGGGAATAAAGGGCACACTAAATAATAACAAGTAATGTCATGGAATTACAAAAATAATAAAGTAAGAGGCAAGTTCACCATTTGTACGTCTTGACCGTTACACCACCGCCGCAATTCTTTTAACATCAGCGTCGAAAAATTATAACGACAGGAGGTAACTTCGTTTTCGCTCATAAGAAACCAACTCTAACACGAGATTAAATATGCGATCTACCCTTGTTAGAATAAAATCTGTCATTTCAGGCTTCATGTTGTATCTTATTTTAAAGAATGTAGTTTCACTCGTGTGTTTTTAATATGGTAGATAAACCTAGAATTTAACTGGTTATTTCAATGCAAATAGTAAACGTTGTTTTGTTGTTCTTTTACATTTATTAAGCAGACATTATGTCATTTCGGAATACAGCAGTCTCTCTCAAACGAATCTTGATATCAGTAATCATAAGCTCAAGATTGTGAACTACTATTTGATACTCTGTAAATGGTTTATATACTAGTGAGTTATATGCGTATCTGTGTGGAGCTTCAGTAAAATGAAACACCACATTTCGATACCATTAGTCTGTTCCGCCTTTCTGCATTAGTGGTTTGAAACACCAGTGTTGTGAAACCGACATGAAATCGTGAAACCGTAATGAAATCGTGAAACCGACAGTGTATCGACAATCGACCGCGACTGTGATCCGAAACAGAACGGAATGAAACCGCATGGTTTCGAAACCGTGAAATATGCCGGTTTTGAAACACTGAAACTGTTGTGTGTATCGAAACCTGGTTTCAAAACAATGAAACCGTAGCCGACTCTACTCCTACCCACTCCACTCACGCCATATGGCACCTACTGCATCTCCTGCCGTGGGAACCACGACGCCTCTGCCTGCCAGCTAGCTGTTAAGCCGATCGCCACTGCAAAACCCTTCTTACTGCGGGCGCACATATAGAATCACAATAAATATTATAAAACTGACAATCAGATAAATTTAACCCCCTTACTACAACTCTTTACAACCGATTACATCGTATATTGTCATAAATTCGGTAAGCAAGCAATTCTTAGTCACTAAATAATTCAAAATGTTCAAATGTTCGTATAGCTTATGGGACTACGTCATCAGTCCCTATATTTACAAACTACTTATGAACTACTTACGAACTAGGACGGCACAAATATCCATGCCCGAGGGGGGATTCGAACCCCCGACCGTAGTGGCCGTGCAGACCGTGACTGAAGCGCCTCAGTTCTCTCGGCCACCGCGGCCGGCACTAAATAATTGACGCTAATTCGTTTGCTAAATTAAAACATGGCGGGAATTTCGAAATCGTGTGCAAAAGACATGAATTTGCAGTTCTGTGGTCAGTGTTAAACATCCAGTTTGTTTAGATATCGCTAGCCACACATCACGTATTATTTCTTAACTGAATGTTGCACTGCCAGTAGCAGCGAGCAGTCAGTCTATAATAGTGTATACATGCAACACATCTTCAGGAAGACGAAAACCGGATTTCGTAAACCGTGTTTCGCTGTCGTGTGTACAAGTTATAGCCTGAATCGGATTTCGTAGTCCATTTAACATGGCATCTGTAAAACAGCTGATACAGTTCCAGATTTAGTCTGCACAGTAGCTATTTTTCTTAAGTACATTGATTCATGCTCACCCTAATAGTTATACATTTATTTCACTGTGCCGAAAATTCTTAACAAGAAAGCACAATTCTGACAAGCCAAGGTCATTTCAAAAACGGTTGCGTTTACATGAGCACGAAAATCGATTGTGGAACAGAAAAATCGCTTTACAGGAGTGGATTTCCAGAATCGATTTTGCAGTGTTTACATGGCCAAGCAAAAGCGGATTTAGGAAATTGGTTTACGAAATCCTGTTTTTGGGAGCCCATACACGGGGTGTGTGTGAGCAATCTGTCAGAAGCAGATATATCTCTGTCATTACCTTTTCCCTGAAGTCGAGAATCAAGGTAAAGTCCATATGTTCATTATTTTGTAAGTGTAGCATTGGTTGGAGCTTTGTTGTAGTCTGTGTTCAGCTTGGTCTCCGTTAATAAAGTCGTACTTTCCCTAAAATCATATTTTCCAGCTCAGTTTTCCTTGATGATTTTTTTTGTCTTGTATGGCTGAAAACTGGAAAAGCCACGTAGTAATCAGAAAAGAAAGAAGTAGAATTGAGAGCACAATTTTGTATGCATTTTCTTGCTAAACTGTTAGTACCAGTAAAAAATTCTTCACTGTTAAGGATATGAAACTTCATAATTAGGAAACTATCTCATACAAATGATGGTTTGCATTGAAAGAAATCAGTGGAGTAATTTTATCTCAGTGATTTGCATCCTGCTATGCTCCTTTTCAAATTCAATCATTTTCGTGAAATTCAGTTAACTTCATTTAAGGCGTAAGTGGATACGTGATGTGTGGTGAGTTTTGGAATTTAGCAGTTCAAGTTAGACCAGTAACCAATGACCAATATAGTTTTCTGTATTTAAAACTCAATATTATTCTTACCTAAACTGGAATTCGATCACTATAGGAGGGATTGTATTTCATTTTATTTATTTATTTGTGTGTTTTTAGCAGTTGACTTGCTTGAATACTGTCTGGTCGGCTATGCATTGTACGTGCTGTGTATTATAGAGTAACGTGGATTGAGATTACACACCGAACATAAGATATTAGCAATAAACTAATTAGGCCTTTAATTACCAATTTCGTCTTTACCGTGAGAGGTAGTAATACTATTTATATTCAAATTTTCCAATTTCATTTAGTCTGTTGATTTAATTGGATGTTGGGTTCTTTGTATTCTAATTTCTCCAAATTCTTAATGCCAGATGATAGAAATGATCATTCCATGATTTTGGTACATTGAGAATAAGCCACCTGGGTAATTATTTTTAGGCGCTTACCGCCACAAGTGAAAAACGTGGGAGAGAATGCTGCCTCTGTTTCGCGGCCAGTGGTGTACACAGATACGGGACTGTATGTCGCCCCAGATGCGGGGGCTGGGGAGAGAAAGGCGCCCCGAGCTCGCTCGCTCGCTCTGGGAAGTCGAAGGGAAAGCGGGGCCGGCAGCATTGTGTACGCTGCCTGGACCCTCACGGTCGGCTGGCGCCATACTTTACGACTTTTGCCGGCGCCACGTTGGCGAGGCGTGGGTTGCTGAGGGCTCTCACGACGGGAGAGGGCGCCCATGCGATAATAAAATAATTTAGCCATCTTGAGATGCCTATCGTGAAACACAAAATTGCACGCTGATTCTGGGAACTGTGGCATACGTGAGTCTCAGGCCTGGGAAAGTTTTCGAGGGGGAGGAGCTTAGTAGCGCTAACAATAGGAAATTGATTTGATTGGCGAGACAATTAGGTTCTCTCTCTTACAGGCTTGACGTCACATGGAGTCTGGCAGCCAAAGAAAGTTTTTTTCTTGAGGAGAGCTTGGGGTGAGTGAGAGAAAAGAGGAGAAGCGTGGAGGACACCGGACGGTTCGGACCTCTTGGTAACAGTGAGGAATGGCGGCAAGGACTCCGAAGTTTTCGGACCTTGCGAGTGTGCCCATTGCACAGTGTTAGAGTGCGTCTGTGTGATTGCTGCTCGCAATCACAGTTATACTGAGAAACTTGTAAGTATTTTGAAGTAAGTGTTGTTTTTAGAATAAGCTCACTCATAATCAGGATAATAAATTATTCTTGAATAACAGCATACACCACTGGGTTGGAAAATTGCTGTAATTTTTCGTAGCTCGAATACTTAAGTAATTGCTGTGCCAATCAGGTAGATAATTTCCCATCCGCGATCAGCCTGCTCTTCCATCAGTGGCCCATCGACATCGGTGACGCTGTTCAACTGTATATGGTAAAGTAGCGCCAACGCATGAATAGTGAAAAGGATTATTGAATGGTGGTTGATAGGTGGGACGTAGGTGTGAGTTTGCGAGTTGATTTTTAATCGAGTGTGTCTGTTTCAGAACTTAACCTTCTACTTACTTTTTAAATACATTTTTGATAGGTTAACACACCAAATTTATGACTATAGCTAGTCGAACTTGTACTTTTTCTTTTGGTGTTAAGATTTTGTCCTTTATTCTGTAAAAAGTATTCCTATCATTAGATAAATTTGTTTGTGCTATTTCAAGTCATTATTTTTGTATGATTTTTTAAAAGGAACTGACACTTTTTTCACGCATCTTCTGTTTTTGATAAATTGGCACATAAATTTTTTGTTAAATACAGTAACTATTTATGAACATTGTGTACTTGATTTCAACCACCTTTCATATATATTGGAGGGGTTATCTCTTGTCTATGTTAGGTAGTATATGGTAGTGTATGGAAACATGCCTATCACAAAATAAATAAATAAGTGAGATTAGACTACTTGTCGCCACTACTTTCAGTGGGCACAGTAAATTCTCAGTTTCATATTTTTAATACTTTTTCTATTTTTTTTTAAATAAAAATAAAAAATAGTGGTGACCCTTGGATAACTTGATTATTTTGTGATGATCGTTAATTTAAATACAATTTATTCATTTGCATATTAATGAGCTATCTGCAAAGTTGGCATAAAAGGTATTAGAACTCTGAGGACGGACAACATTCAGTTGACATTCAAAATAATAAATTTTGAAAAGGGCAACAATATTTCAACCGATACAGTTTGTATTGTTGGCATTGTCAGTTTGTGCTTGGAATAATCAGACACACATACGAGTTTAAAGTGCGGCATTCAGTCATACAGGTACCGAATAGCTTTCACAGTTTATCAAATTATTTTACGAATAGATTCCGATCTGTAAGTATCAGATTATGTAACTTAAACGTGCTGATCTTAAACACAATAATTTCATCAGTGTCAGCTCCAACTGTAACAATAATACACTTTCAATACAGAAAGTTCGCACCAAAATCACTCTTTCAAAATATTTGACAGAAAAAAATTATATGTATCTCAAACGTTGAAACAATAGTGGTGTTTTAAATATCTAATAACATTTTGTAGGAAGGCAACCTAAACAAAACAACGGGAATTTCTGATTGAACGAATGTCTTCTAAACACACAGAATTTTCTATCTATGTAAACTGTGATTATGTGCTTTCTCTCTGACCAAATAGTAAGTCAGCAAGAGATATCCCGGTTATTAAGAAGTCGTGATCCTCAAGTTACTAGATAAGAACGCTGGAAATCACACAGAAGAAGGCACAAAGTTGTTTTCATATGGGCGGAGAATATGGTCGTAGCACATATCAATTAATGGCGCTGTTAGAATTCGTTTCGTCATTTCCAAATCTTCCTATATTATTGCAATGTGTTGCAGCCTTCGGCCAATGTTGTGTTTATTTGTAGTGAACAGTGAAGGCTTGTGGCAAAAATGACTGCGGGTTTCCATCTTCTACTACGCTGTATTTAGCGAATAGCAAGCACGGAAAACGAAATAGTTAATTTGTTAGAATATAGTTGCTAAGACGAGTGATTTTTTCATGTGTATTTTCGTTAAAAAAAATGCAGACCGTCTTACCTCGGCTTGTTTGCCATTGCTTCAATTCGATCTGAGGTGCCGACCTACTATCTTTACTTAACACTTCTAAGATTATAAGCTGAAGAATTTGTTTCTGAAAGTTACTAAACGCTGTTCGATCTTCTTTGAAAATAAACACCAAGAACAACTGAATGTCAAAATTAACACTGAAGCACTGTAAATTAATGAATACAACGTCAGAAAATTCTAACAAAATTACCCTGTTACAGTGGAGAGCCACTCTAACTTCGGGTTTGCTATAGCCAGCACTCGCACGACGCCTTATGCACGTGCAAAAGCCGCTCCTCCTCACAGCCAAAAATTTGTGAGCACGAATAATGTAAACGTCATTTCCTCTCGAAATATTCGTAAAAAAAATAAAAATATACGGTAAATAGACGGTCATACATGTGTGGCAAGTAAGAAAACAAAATTTATTGATAGTTCAAGAACCTTTAAAAAAGCGAACATACAGCTTGCAGCCAGATGGGAAACCCTATTCCTCTTACTCCAAAACGTAATGTCTTTAACCATACAGCCAGTCTGACAATTTGTCACTGATATTATTGTTCATCTTGGAAGCTTCTGAAGGCTTTTACAGCTGATGTAACATTAGTTGGAATTTAGGTACAGGTAATTTTGTTAAATATGGCGTATGTTTGATAAATATGCAGTGCGCCAAGAACAACTGTGATGTTGTCTCCTAGGAGGCATCGCCCATGTGCAAGATTAGGTGCGGGAAGTAGCTGCATTGTCTTCCGTTCGGGCCAATTAGTGCTTTTCCGTGAATGTTCGTGTACCATAACAGCTGCTATCTGCACTACTTTTTTTTTTTTTGTCATGCGTTAAAAATACTTCGGTAGACTAATAAATTGAACAGATACGAGAATTATAGCTTAAATCTGCAATACTTTCTTTTCCTTTCGGCGGTTCAGTGAAACAAGCGGACATATTATCATCTGGTATCACGTTAGGGTTCTAAAGCACTTCACAAAATGAAGTTACTTACTGATCCTAAAGTTCGGTAGCATGAGAGCATTATACATGTTACCTACTGTAAGACTTATAACACTACAGTAGATCGTTATACTGTTACATGGTCGGTGAATTGCAGATAATTCATTGTGCCGAGATCTCTGTATTAAGCGCCGCCCGTCCATTATAATCTCTGCTTCCCATCATTTGTCCGAAATCAAAATTTTAAAAAATCGCACTGCCGGGTTGTACAGCCTACTTTTGGTTTACTTGTAGTTTTAAGATTTTTTCAATATTTAATACTAAAACATATAAAAATATTAATAACATAAGTACAATTAAAAATAGTTCACAAGTATATAATAAAATAAGTAAATAATAATAATAATATGATACCTCTTCATATATTTAATTATGTATTACTATCTGAAAACACAGCGTTGCCTGGGTATTTATTTATTTATTCCTGCTTTGTGTTAGTACTTCCCTTATCTCTTCTCTCTCTCTCTCTCTCTCTCTCTCTCTCTGTCTGTCTCTCTCTCTCTCTCTCTGTCCATCACCCTTTTTTCAAAAAAGATGTTATATTTATCAAAGAATATATAAGAAATATCGCTGTCTTACATAATGCACAAAATTATAAGTGCTTTAATCAAACAAAGAAAGATAGTAATCAGAACAGAAATATAAAATTTGTTGTTGTTGTTGTGGTCTTCAGTCCAGAGACTGGTTTGATGCAGCTCTCCACCCTACTCTATCCTGAGCAAGCCTTTTCATCTCCTCATAAGAACGACAACCCACATCCACTTGAATCTGCTTACTATACGCGTCTCTTGGTCTCCCTCTGCGATTTTTACCCCACACACTTCCCTCCAACGCTAAATTCACAATTCCTTGATGTCTATGGTATAATATTTATATTATATGTTGCACAACTGTATAATGTTTCAGATACATATTCATTTGTATAAGTTATGTATGTCTGTAAAACCTGTTACGAGTACAGTTAGTAGTAAAGAAGTAATAGATTAGAACTTGGCTCGTGATGGGGTGGATTTCCACGAACGTTACTGTTTTTGTGTTCATATCTGTTGAGTTACGTGTCGAACTGTGACATAGTTTCGAAGATACATTCAGCTATATGTGTTTATACTGTCCGTAAACTTTCCTGCGGCTACAATTAGTACCGTAGAAATTACAAATTGTACCGTCACACCGAAATGCCGTAGTTTTTGTCCATTAACAGCGTAAAAGTAGTAGAATTTTTTTTTCTTTTTATCATTATACTGTGGTTGTCAGCAAGAAAAAATTTAATAAATGTTTGAAATTATCTTTAAAGTTTGTTGCTAGCCTCAGTTCTCTCATTCTCATACAGTGTATGAGTTCTTGTCGAATTATGCAGCAGTTTTTTTTCAATTCCTATAGTTTATGACGTCATATCTCCTGAAGCATGTGTCTTATGTGATTCTTAATCCTGCAGCAATTGTTACCTTACGGTGAGGAATATGTGTATCCAATTTGTTTAAAATCGGTCCAGTGGTTTAGGAGAAAATGTGCAACATTACGCGTGATGTAGCAGTTTTTCTGGCATCTAATTGTTTATGACGTCATATTTCGTGTGTTGTACGTGATCCTTACACTTACAGCGAGCGTTCTCGTGGATTGAAGCTTACACGTGGAAAATTTCATAAAGTTTGGAACAGAACTATAGATTTTTATGCAATACGTACACACAAATAAACAAACACACTGACACCCTGCTTTATATATAAAGATTTATTATTTACATTTTTACTATTTTTTGTTCGAAATATTTGTTAAAGTGGGCTGTAAAATAGTTCTATTTGCAATTTTAATTTCTCTTACTGTAGGTCTTTTTCGAAAACGTTGTTCAAGAAATTAAAAAACGCCAGAAATTCATATGTTGCGGAGGGGAAGGGGGGGAGCACGTTAGGAAATAACTAAACCAATACCAATAATTGTGAATCATTATTACTAATTATGATCGATGTTTTTCTTATAAGTTTTCATTTGTTTATAAAAAAATATTATTAAGTGATATATTCCCCCCTAAATGAAATATCAAACTCAAACCATACTTAGAACTTGCATTAAATGAGTTTCAGCAATATCATATGACGGTAGAGCCGTATGAAGAATAGTTACACTTTTATACGTGTGTACTAAGTTTCAGAGTCAAAAGTACGAAAAAAAAAATGCAAATAAAAAGTATTCGATATTGAATTCTCAACAACTTTTACCGGAATATTTTTTTCCAATCCGACACATAATAGCAGATTTAGGGCATAATGTCGCCCTCCAACAGCGTCCGATATTTGGAAACCACACAGACATTGTCCAATCTCTGAAGTGATGCGAGGTATGGAAAACACACAACACAGCGAAGTTGTAAAGAATAATCTACAGTAATAGTCGCTTTATTCAGTTTTTGTCTCAGAGAAACGGTTCATACGGTATGTGCAATTCTACAACTACATGGGGTACTGTGCAAATCACATTTAAGTGCCTGGCAGAGGGTTCATCGAACCACCTTTATACTATTCATCACCCATTCCACTCTCGAATAGCACGCGGAAAGAAAGAACACCTGAATCTCTCCGTTCCAGCTCTGATTTCTCGTATTTTATTCTTATGATCATTTATACCTATGTAAGTGGGATATTTTCGCATTCGGAGGAGAATATTGGCGATTGTAGTTTCGTAAGTAGCCCATGCCGCAGCGATAAGCACCGTTGTTATAATGATTCCCATTCCAGGTCCTGTGTCATTTGCGTAACGCTGTCTCCCCAGTATTGTGACAATACGAAACGAGCTGCTCTCTTTGGACTTTTTCGTGTCCTCCGTCAAATCCACGTGATAAGGATCCCACAGTGGGCAGCAATACTCCAAAAAAGGACAGACAAGCGTAGTTTATGCAGCCTCTTTAGTAGTTCTGTTGCATCTTTTAAGGGTTCTGCCAATAAAACGCAGTCTCTGGTTCGCCTGTCCCACGATATTATCTACGTGTTCTTTCCAGTTTAAGTCTGAAGTAGTAGCAGTTCCTAGGTATTTTGTGGAGTTTACGGCTTCTACTTTTGATTGATTTATCTTGTAAGCAAAGTTGAACAGATTTCTTTTCGTACTCATGTGGACGACCTCACACTTCTCGTTATTTAGACCCGATTGTCAATTTTTACACGATAGTGATATCTTATTCTAATCGTTCTGCAGTTATTCTTGATATTCAGGTGATTTTACTAGATGGTAAATGACGGCATCATCTGCAAAACCCTAAGAGAGCTACTTACATTTTCCCCTAAATCGCTATGTAAATAAAGAACAGCAGTTGACCAATAACACTACCCTGTGGAACACCCGATATCACCTATGTTTTAGTCGATGCCTTACCATCTATTACTACGACCTGTGTCCTCTCTTACAGGAAATCCCCTATCGGGTCGCAAATTTGGAGCGGTATACCACAACGACGCAGTTTGATTAAAACCCGTATGTGAGTTACGGTGTCAAACGCCTTCTGGGAATCAAGAAATACGGAATCGATTTACGAACGCTTGTTGATAGCACCCCATCACTTCGCGTGAGTAAAGAGCTAGTTGTGTTTCGCATGAACGATATTTTCTAAATCCGTGTTGACCTTGGGTCAATAGATCATTCTGTTCGAGATAATATGTTCATAATATTTGAATACAGGATATGTTCCAAAACTCTTCTGCAAATTGACGTCAATGAAATAGGCCTGTAGTTTAGTGGGTTAGTTCTACTGCCTTTCTTGAATATAGTTGTTACCTGTGCAACTTTCCAATCTTTTGGTACAGATCCTTCTTTGAGAGAGTGGTTGTATATGGTTGTTAAGTAAGGAGCTATCGCTTCAGCATAATCAGATAGAAAGCTAATGGGTATACAGTCCGGATTGAAGACTTGTTCTTGTTAAGTGATTTTAGTTGCTTCACTACTCCGATGATATCTACTTCTGCTTTAGTCATTACTGTCTCTGTTCGTAATTCAAAATCTGGAATATTGGTTTCGTCTTCTTTGGTGACTGATTTTCTAAAAGCTATGCTTAGTAACTCCGCCTTAGTAGCGCTGTCATCGGCAGGATCGCCATTACTATCACGAAGTGAGGGTATTGTCTGTGTTTTGCCCCTAGTATATTTAACATATGATCAAAATCTCTTTGGGTTTTCAGCCAAATTTCGATAAAGAATTTCGTTGTGATAAGTATTGTAGGCATCTCGCATTGAAGTCCTCGCTAAATTTCGAGCTTCTGTGTAGGATCGCCAATCCTGGGGATTTTGTGTTCGTTTAAATTTAGCATGCCTTTTCCGTTGCTTATGCATCAGTGTCGTGGCCTGTTTTGTGTACCAAGGGAGATAACCACCTTCTTTCATAAATTTATTTATTACATTTCTAACTGTCAAAAACGTTCCTCAAACTGCCCACATTTTGGTGTTGCTAAACTAGTGGGCCAAATATGGTAATGTATGAATTTTCTGTCTGAAAGGCAAGTCTTGTAGCGCATCCTAAAAGATCGTCATTTATGAATGCATGGTTTCGAAGCGATAGCTACACATATGGTCCAGACCTCGAATGTTGCAGATCTTCTCCTGGACTACTGACCGATTTCAACCGAACTTGGGGAACAAGAACTATCCACGACACATAGTTCAGAAGACATAAACAATGAAATTCACGAATAATTGTCAGATGATATGGCACTACTTAATACAAATATTTTTTATCATCTGGAAACAATCACTGAGCGGTACAAATTCAGATATACAGTACAGGAGGTATGAGGTCGTAAACTAAGAAAACTGCATCATATGTCGAGTGACTAAGGAGAAATTTTCATCTAGTATTTGAGAGTACTCAGCGACTTGCAACAAACACTGCACACAATTTCGAAAGTTTTCTCCTTGACAACCCCAAAACAGTGGCGCATATGGGGGGGGGGGGGGAGATATTGGGAACAGGGGGCCTTAACCTTCTTCCCCGAAGTAATGAATGTAAGTGCTGTTTCTTAATTATTGTAATCAATGATGCTTGAAGGCACTGTCGTGGTAGAAAGTCACTCTTACCTGTATTGGTCCGGGGAATGAGATGTTAGCGGTCTGAAGTTCCGGCCAGTTTTGTTTAAAAATAGCTATATTTTTATGTATGTATGTCAACAATACAAAACTTGAGTTAAGTCCCTTAAGCTTAACAAACATTTGAACATTCGAAGAAAACTTGATCTGAGAAAAGTAAAAGGCGCTTCAGCTCAAATTATCCTCTGAATATGAGGAGCAAAACTGATAATAATATCATGCGGTGTTTGTTTCAAATTACTTACCTCTATGTTAATTTTGCCCCCCCCATATATATATATATATATATATATATATATATATATATATATATACATGCAACAAAATGATGAAGTGTGTCGCATACTACTGTTCATTCAGTAGAACTGCGTTTATTGGCATAACGTTACAATTTATTATGTCGACACTATTAATTTTATTCTCTAACATTTAAGAGACAGTATACACACACACCACGGAAAGTAGCTCCGAAACTATGTTATAGTACAACATGTAGTTCATGACATATGAGGACGTAAACTGTTTGGTTAATGAAAGACTGTCTCAACATGCATTAGATTCCGGTATATTGCGTCTTTACTACTGAAACTATTCGTGAAGTATTCTGTTAACAGATGCACATATATACCACTGTATATACTTTGGAAATTACATTGATGGAGAACACATAGTTCAGGAGATACGACGCCAGAATCAATGAAATACGCGTCACGTCTTTACTGCCAAATCCAATCGTACCACACTTCACAGTCAGTTTCCTAATATTTTACTTTTCGAACCTGGAAATTTTAATTATTTTAGGACACTGAGTTGTTGAGATACGACGTTATGTGACTGAGTTACGTGAAAACGGAAGTGACGAGAATAGAGAGTACGTTTCATTACTTTTCGTAAATGTTTTAACTCCTTCTGCAGGTTTCCTGCGCCTGAGACGGCTTCCACTCGAAGAAGAGAAGTTTTCTTCCGGATTGGTGGAAGCTAGTAACGTTGAGGTATTGGTACGTGTTGGTAGGTTTCGGATACACACTGTGGTGGAGACACTGTAAGATTATAGTTGTATTTAGATTCTTGCTATGGGATTGATTGATTGATTGATTGATTTTCTCAAGAAAGCCAAAACAGTCTTGGTCCAACCCGCCACTGCCCGCACCGAAACTAAGTTTATTGTGCGGTATCACTCCCTATATATCTAGTAAAGCCAATCAATGCCTTTGAACAGTGCAAGGAGTCCCTTTACCAGTTCTTTATTAGATACAATTTCTTCGGGTCTGGTTATCCCAAATGATCTGTGCCTTTTACTCTCCAATGCAATGCATTCTAAGATTAAATGTGATCAGTTTCATCACCGTCATCACAGATCCTACATTTAAGGTCCTCTTCTGTTATTCCCATTGTATGTAGGTGTTTTTTGAAATTCCCATGGCCTGTCAGCAATCCAACCGTGAGTCTAATCTCTCCCCTGTTCAGGCCCAGGATTGCAGAGCTCCTTTCAAAACATGGCTTTGGCATCATTACCTTGCCATGTTTTTGTTGATAGATTTTGGTCCAATATTCTACGTGCTGTATTCCGAGCCAGTTACATAGCTCCAATTTAATCATTGCTTTGGTGATTGTCAGGACAGGTTCCGGTCCAATAAATGGAGTCTCTGCCCCCATCCTGGCTAATCTGTCCGCATGTTCGGTGCCACTGATCCCCGAGTGGCCAGGGACCCACAATAGGTTTACTCTTTTGATTTCCCCTAGCTCCACCAGAACCCAGTGACATTCTGAAACAATTTTAGACCTTGTTGCAGGAGCTGCCAGTGATCTCAGGGCTGCCTGGCTGTCTGGATAGATATAGATGCTATGGTCTTTGTAGCACCTACGCAAATTCTCCTCCACACACGCCCTGATGGCAGTGATTTCGGCCTGGAAATACTGAGGCCAGTTTCCCTAGAGAGATGAGCCCTCTAGTCTTGGCTGCACCCCGTATACCCCGGCCACAACGCCTTGGTCTGATTTGGACCCGTCAGTGAACCAAACAATATCCGCTGTACGGTGTCGAACTTTTTTCTCCCACTACTCCCTACTTCCAATCCTAACATTGAAAGGCTTGTTGAAGCAGTATGGGGTTATAATATAGTCGACTGGCATTTCCCCAACCTTTCCTACATTTACCTCTCTCACTATTTTAGTGTGAGATTCTGGATATCCCAGAGAGTTCCAGTTTTTGCCAGTTTTGAGTCTGCATGCACCAGCCGCTGCCTCCATCTTGACCCAAAGGTGTAATGGGGGCATATCCAACATGGTTTCCATCCCAGCAGTTCGTGTGCTGCTAATTCCGCCTGTTATGGCTAAACAGGCTAATCTCTGCACCTTATCAAGCTCCTTGGCAGCAACCTGCTGTTCTACCTTCTTCCACCACACGACCGCCCCATAGGTGATGCTAGGTCTAATCATCGTGGTGTATATCCAGTGCATACCCCTGGGGCTCAGGCCCAAATTTTTGTCACAAGCTCTCCTGGTATTTACCAGAGTACCTTTTGCCTTGGAGCAAATATTCCTAATGTGAGGGGTCCATGTCAGTTTCTCATCTAAGGTAACCCCTAGATATTTCACTGTCCCCTTCACAGGTAGCGCTTCAATGAAAAGCTTTAACTTCCAACTTGAATGTTGGATATGCTTCTGTGTGAGTGAAACAACATCAGTCTTCTTAGGACTAATCTCCAGATCCTGTTTTATGCACCAGTCTTGCACAATGTCCAACGCACCTTGTGCCATATTCTTGACTGTGTCAGCAAATTTGCCAAGTATTACTATGACAAGATCATCTCCATATCCTTGGCAAAAGTACTGCCTAGAGTTTAATTCTCCAATGAGATCATTCACCACTAGATTCCACAATAAAGGGGAAAGAACTCCTCCTTGCAGGCAACCCCTAGTGGTGTTGATTACCATTGTTTCATTCATCGTGGTAGCCTCTACTTTTCTTCCGCTGAGAATGGCTCTAATATTTCACCTCTGCAGCCCTAACCATGGAATCGAAGGTCGTGTTGCTAAAAGCCCCCTCGATGTCCAGGAAGATACAGAGGGCTATTCCCTGAAAGTGTATTGCTTTCTCCACCTTCCCAACGAGTTGGTGGAGAGCTGTCTCACCTGGCTGATATGCATGTCGGTTTGAATGTAGAGGAGCCCTACTTAACCTCCTTTCCCCAACATGCACATTAACCAGCTTTTCCAATGTCTTAAGAATGAAGGAGAACAGTCTGATTGGTCTCATATCCTTGGCCTTGGTATGATCAATTCTCCCTGGTTTTGGATTGAAGACAACCTTCACTGCCCTCCAGGCATTGGAAATGATTCCTGCTACTAGTCTAACCCTGAATAACATGCATAGGAATATAATAAGATTTTTTCCCGCTTGTTGCAGGAGAACTGGAAAGATTCCATAGGGGCCAGGTGACTTGAACGGTTGAAATGTTCGCACTGCCCATCGGACCTTACTGAAATCGACACACTCCTTGGCCAAATCCCAGTCCTCTTTGCGAATACCTGAGAACCGTTGTCTCTCAGGAATCGCATTCTGGTCTGAGTTATCCACCAGAGTATATTGAGGAAAGTGAATCTTGAGGAGAAGTTGCAGCGTTTCATGTGCTGCCTTTGTATACTCCCCATCCTCCTTCCTCAGTGTTCCTCCTGGATTAGTTGGTATCCTAGAGAGGATTTTATGAAGTCTCGCTTGAGCAGCCGTGCCCTCCACTTCCTCACAGAATACCTTCCAGGACCCCTCCTTTGCCGGTCTGATGGCAAGGTTGTAATTGACAAGGGCCTCACTTTGCCCATTGTCCTTTGCACCTCGCAAGGTTAAACAGTCTTCGTACCTGTTTCCTTTGCATTTCCAGGTTATTATTCCACCATGGCACAGTCCTATTTGTGCACTTCTTGGTGATTGAGCAGTTGTCGTGGTATGAGGTCACTATAGCAGAGGCTATGACCTCTGCTACTTCCTCAAACACTGCTGGATTCCTTATCGAAGTTGTAATTTCCGATAGGCTGAAGTCAAGGTCTCTCCTATATGTCTCCCAGTCCGTTTTCCTGGGATTCCTATAGGCCATGATCTGTCTGGTTCCCATTTCAACATTGAATTTAATATACATGTGATCTGTTGAGGATGGCCCCAGGACCACATGCCACTGTTTGACGTAACTGCCCATCAACATGGAACCAAAAGTTATGTCAATTACTTCTTCCCTTCTACTATTCCGGAATGTAGGTTCATTACCCCTATTCAGGATCTCCAAGTTGTTAGATAGGAGAAATTCAAGAAGGTGCACTGTTGGTGTCCTTGCTACCCCACGATAGATTGTGGGCATTGGCATCACATCCCACCAACAGTTCGTCATCTTGTCGATGGCAGGCTTCCGTCAGTCTCCTCACTTCCAAAGAAGGAGGAGAGCTATCTTCGTACAGAAGGTATGCTAAGGCCAAAACAATTTCCCTCGTGATACCTTCCTCACGTTGCTGCATCCTGATGGTCACCAGGTCCCTGGAACAAAATCCATCATTGGTATGAAAGGGATTCCATTTTTAACCTAAATGCATGTTCTGGAGTTTTTTAGATTTCTAGCATATATCAGCCTACCTCCAGTACCACCGAGGCCCGATACAACCCCTTTGTCTAAATAGGGTTCTTGTATCAGGGCCACGTCCACCTCCTGTCTCCCCAGGCGACGGCTCAGGGCAGCTGGGGCCCCTTCACTGTGCTGCAGGTTTTTTCTGCAGCACTTACAGTCCCCTTCTTGCTGCCATTATTGCCTTTAAGGTCTTTGATTACTCTGATGGCGACCTGCAAGAACTCTAAAAACACTTACATTGCCTTCAGGGACTTCTCTCCTACTTCCACCACCAGGGTTCGTCCTTCTGGAGCGACCTTTTGGTTAATTACCCTCCAATCCTCTGTCGAGACTTTTGGGTTCTGGACCCTTATTTTCCCGGACAGAGTCTTTGGAGAGACATCCTTAAGGATCCGTGGTACCCATATTGATACCTTTACAGTCTTCAGAGTTCGGCTGCTGTCTTGACCAGCAGCTTCGCATCCTCCCACGGGGATATCATGGGCACCTTGTCCTTAAGCCATTCTGCTGAGTGCTCCCCCTCACAGACAAAAATGAGGGCACTGCGATCTCTAGAGAGACCCTCCTGAATTTGGGTCCTGGACCAGCGTCCCCCCCCAATCTTGTCAAAATGGGCCGTCTGCACGAGCTCCACCTGCTGCGAGGTGATGCTCACCAATGGGTGTCCTTCTTGGACAACCGCCATTCTAAAGACCGAGACTGCAGTACTATAGGTCTGTTTCCCTATTTCCTGTTCAAATGTTCAAATGTTTGTATAGTCAACGGGATTTAACTACTAGGTCATCAGTCCCTAAACTTACAAACTACTTATGAACTACTTACGAACTAGGACGGCACAAATATCCATGCCCGAGGAAGGATTCGAACCCCCGACCGTAGTGGGCGTGCAGACCGTAACTGGAGTGCCTCAGTCCTCTCGGCCACCGCGGCCGGCCCTATTTCCTGCCTCAGCCTTTTATTATCACGCTTGTCCAGAGATGAGGGAGTCTTCGATTCCTCCCTAACCCTCTTGCCACCTGTCTTTGACGTCGAAGGGGTCTGTGGATCCCCTTCGACCTGAGGCAGTTTCTTTTTGGCGGTCTCAGAGCGGGCATTGCTCCTAAGACTTCCATACTACGTGGAAACCTCCTAGACGCAATTACACGTTACCACGGTCGGTGACGTTCTCAGACACAACTGGTCGCTTCCACGTTCCGTGTCTAAATGCCAGACACAAGTATTCTCACACACTCGTGAAAATGCTCTCTAAAAATGGAAGTGAAAAACGCCCTGTCTGATACAAAATATCTACCCCCACGCATTGCTGGCCAATTGCAGAGGCTCGAATTTACGCGGGAGCCAGTAAGATTCATAGGCTTTGTGCTAAACGGATATCGCGGATGGATACATGCGCCTAGCTAATCATACACGTCCCTATCGTTCTCGCGCGGGAGAATCGGTTTACCACCAGAATTCTCAGTTCCCGTGTGAAGGCGCGTTCCCGTCGCCATTCCTACAGGTACTCCCTTTCACAGAGCTCCCAATTCCAACTGCCACCTGCCCTTGCTATACTTATTCACATCATCAAAGAAGTTTGCAGAAATTGATTCTAATTGAAGCAGACATCATTATTCTTACAGACACGGAGGGTTCAATGGCGCAATTGACAATTATGATTAGAGCAAAAATGAGGTACCTCGCCGGCCGCGGTGGCCGAGGGGACTGAGGCGTTCCAGTCACGGTCTGTACGGCCACTACGGTCGGGGGTTCGAATCCCCCCTCGGGCATGGATATTTGTGCCGTCCTTAGTATTAGCTAGTTTGTAAGTTTAGGGACGGATGACCCCGTAGTTAAGTCCCATAAGCTCTACAAACATTTGAAAATTTTTTGAAATACCTCTCAACTTTACTGTTGTAGAATAAGGAGTGGTGTGCCTGGTAGAATGTCAACTAGTGCGTCGACAGTTTAAATTATTTACAGTTTTCACCTTAAACAACACTTCTTTTCCTTTTTGTCCTCTTTGTCTCAATCGTGTCACCGCGACCTACGTGAATCAGTCGTTACTTTTATAGAAGCAGTGCAGAAACCGTGAGGAGCGTAGTTCTGTCTCGTCAGAGCAGAGGACATAGTCTGCTTCATAAAGTTTTTGGGTCATTTATAGAACGCGACACCACCCGGCGACTCTGACCCGAGATATCGGCGCGTTGTAGTGTGTGACGCTGAGCGTTAGCTTTGGAGTGAATGTGTTTTTTGTAGGTGGCATGAGTAAGTATGTGGTTACTAAGTTAAAGACGATTGTTTGTTTGCAAGCAGAACAACGATTATAGATTTAAGATTTTGTGTATAAAAAGTGATCTGTAGCTTCACTCTGATAGTGAGGTATAGATCAAAAGGTTTTCTCTCGCAAGTGAGCGCCAAAGGAGCGAATTTTTGGCCTGAGACCTGTGGTCGATGGTACATTACGTTGTTGTAACCTGTAATTGAAGAGGATAATCACAGATTATTTATTATATACACTATATACCTATTAAGATATTATCCCGTATAGGGTTTTCAGACATGTCGATGACGTCATGGGTCAAAGTAGACGTGTAGAATCGCGTCGTAAAATAATGCCAAGATTTTCACTAACGGAGCACGCTCAGGTAGCAGATCTGTTGACTTGAAGTGAGAGTGGAAATCTAAATTAAGTCAAATGTTTGTAACGCTTATGGAACATAACTGCGGGGTCATCAGTCCCTAAACTTACAAACTACTTCTGAACTACCTTATACTAAAGACGACACAAACATCCATGCCCGAGGGGGTATACGAACCCCAGACCGTAGCGGTCGTGCAGACTGTGACTGTCGCGCTGCAGACCTTGCGGCGGATAAGATGCCTGTCATCCCGACTGCTGGTGATACGAGGCCGTTGTGATCCAGCACGGAGTACCGTATTGCCCTCCTGAACCCACCGATTCCATATTCTGCTAACAGTCATTGGATGGCGACCTACGCGAGCAGCAATGTCGCGACACGAGAAACCGCAATCGCGATAGGCTAAAACCCGACCTTTATCAAAGTCGGAAACGTGATGGTAAGCATTTCTCCCCCTTACACGAGGCATTACAACAACGTTTCACCAGGCAACGCCGGTCAACTGCTGTTTGTGTATGAGAAATCTGTTGGAAAGTTTCCTCATGTCAGCACGTTGTAGTTGTCGCCACCGGCGCCAACCTTGTGTGAATGCTCTCGAAAGCTAATCATTTGCATATCATGGCATTTTCTTCCTGTCGGTTAAATTTCGCGTCTGTAGTACAATATCTTCGTGGTGTAGCAATTTTAATGGCAAGGGGTGTATATTCAACTAGTACAAAAACTAGACAGCAGTTATAAGCATGGAATATCATGAAAGTGATGCAGTGGTCAGGAAGGGAATAAGACAGGTATGAACCCAATGTTATTCAGTCGGTACATTGTCAAAATGTTTATAAACGTATTGGACCAAACTACTATGGTGATAAGTCCTTAGACTCACAAACTACTTAAACTAACTAACCTACAGCCAAATCACACACTCATGCCGCAGGGAGGACTCTAACTTTGGACGGAAAGCAACCGCGCGCTCCGCAGAATGGCGCTTCAGACCGTTCGGCTACTCCACTGCGGTGGGACATTGAGCTAGAAGAAGTTTCGTGAAGAAATTAAAGATACGTTAGAAAGAAATGGCGGTTTGCCGATGACACTGTAAAGAGACAGCAAAGGATCTGGAATAGCAACAAAACGGATGGACAGTCTCTTGGAAGCACGATATAAGATGAACATTAACAAACGCAAAGTAGGGCAATAGGAAGTAGTCTTAGAAAATCAGTAGATTGTTAAGGGAATTACATTAGTTAATGATACAATAAAAGTACTAGGTCGGTTTCGATATTTGGGAAGTAAAACAACTTGTAATGGCTCAAGTAAGGAAGGTACAAAATGCTGAATTTCTACGGAAAGAAAAAAATTTCCGAAGAAGAGAAATTTTTTGACATTCAACGTTAACTAGAAGACCCGTGCGAATACTTCAAACCGGTAATGGAATGACAAAAAAATGCTGGAAAAAAATGGAAGCAAAGTTGAATTTTCACGCATAGCTTTCTTCAGAATCAATCAATACAAGTGTTTAAAAGCGCAAATGAAAGAGCTTGATCCGCTGAGTGTTGTTAGGTCAAAAAGAACTCCGTACCTTAATTGTAAAACAGACCTATAACAATATTTAATGCAAGGACAGAAGAATCGGTGTTTGAATAAAAATAAAGGATGGAGAGACATAAGTTAATTCTGATATCTGATGACAAATCTGCGAATGAATACCTTTCGTTTAAAACAAAAATGAAGGAATTCGGCCGGGTAGGTTGGTCTGACGGACTGACCTTTTAGTTTTCGCAGATTCATTTAATATATAAAAAGATTTATTTGGTAAGAATTCCTATCCGTAAGTATTTTTCAGGTGTGTAACACTGTGCGCCAGTGAAACATGGACGATAAGAAGTTCAGACAAAAATGTCTTGCAAAATTTATAATTATGGTGCTTTAATAATTAGATCCGGAACAGTTCTTAATTTTAAACTTTTTTATTTCTAGGCACTACTCGAGTTTCGAGACTATATGTCAACGTCAGGTGCATCTGCTAATTACAATCAAATAATGACGTCTGTCATGTAATAAAATGGCAACCCTACATTTTTACTAAAACTATTCAGTGCAAATTGAGTATTCGTACTTAGTGAGTCCGTAAAACCGTTATATGTATGAAAAGACTAAAATAGTGAGACTCTGCTACATGTAACAAGCAAGTTCCTGTAGGTAACTTGGGGGCGACATAGCCTCTCACAACGCAGGATCTGCATATAAAACAATGACCCATAATTAAGAAGCGAATATCAAAAAGATAGAAAATCGGCACTGTTAAGAACAGAAAAGTGTATAATCCTCACACCTAACCATGCCCAACCAGCCTCATATACAAATGCAGCTTACCAAACTTGTAAAATCATAGCAGGTTGTGGGCAACTCTCATAAATATAACATCAGATTTATCAATAATAAAACACTGCATGCTAGAAAAATGCTAGCAACTTTTTAAAGATAAAAGGAAACGTGGCAAGTCGCTATGGGCTGCGAAAGCAATTGCTGTTGGAGCGGCATCATTTTTTAATTTTATCAATACTTCTGATGAAGACACACTTGACTGGTGCCGAAACCTGGTAAAGAGTTTTTAACTTACCGCGTAATTTGTAGGGCTGCTAATCTGCAGTTACAGTTAATAGCTTTTACATTTGCCTTTTCAAGAGTAGTTGTGTTTCAAATCATATGACACACACGTGTTAAAAACATATTAATTTCTTTTGTAATTTCCATTGTGTGGACCAAGATTAGCAATTTTATCTAATTTGTTTATTTGATGGTCCGTCACAGTTGCACACTATGCTGGTATTGTTAACGCTAATCCGATTACGAGTTTAGATCCACCATCAGGCCTGTGCCTTAACAGCAAGTATCGCTTACATGATCAGCCAGTCAGAAACAAAACTTCTTGGTCACATATAAGCAGTTAAATTGCTTATTGTTAAGTATGACTGTTGGGCACCTTCGTGCTTCGTATAAAATGCAAATACTTGGCAGTTATCTGTAACATTCCTTGTGGTACCTTTTTTCCGTTGTTTCCGAACTGCAGAAAAACAATTACCTTATGTTGTTATGTTCTTCAGTCCGGAGACTGGTTTGATGCAGCTCTCAACTGTACTCTATCATGAGCAAGCATCTCCTCATAAGAGCGGCAACCCACATCCATTTGAATCTGATTACTATATTCATCTCTTGGTCTCCCTCTGCGATTTTTACCTGACACACTTCCCTACAACGCTAAGTTAACAATTCCTTGATGTCTAAGAATGTGTCCTACCAATCGATCCCTTCTTTTAGTCAAGGTATGCCAGAAATTCCTTTTCTCCCCAATTGTGTTCAGTACCTTCTCATTAGTTACGCGATCCACCCACTTAATCTTCAGCGTTCTTCTTTAACACAAGTTTTCAAAAGCCTCAATCCTCTTCCTGTCCGCACTGTTTATCGTCCATGTTTCACTCCCATACAAGACAACTCTTCACAAATGCTTAAATTAATATTCGATGTTAACAAATTTCACTTTTTCAAAAACGCTTTCCTTCCCATTGCCATTCTGCCTTTTATATCTTCTGTATTGCGACCATCAATTGTTATTTTACTGCCCAAGTAACAAAACTCATTTACCACCTTTATTGATTAATGGCCTAATTTAATTCCTTCAGCATCTCCTGATTTTCTAAGACTGCATTCCATTACTCTTGTTTTGCTCTTTTTAATGTTCATGTTATATGCTCCTTTCAACACACTGTCCATTCCGGTCAATTGCTCCTCCAGGTCCTTTGCTGTCTCTGACAGAATTACAATGTCATCAGCATAACGCAAGGTCTTTATTTCTTCTCCAAATTTCTCCTTGCTTTCTTTTATAGCTTGCTCAATGTACAAGTTGAATAACATAGGGGAAGGCTACAACCCTGTCTTACACCTTCCACAACCTCTGCTTCTATTGCATGCCCTTCAACTCTAGTAACTGCGGTCTGGTTTTTGTACAAGTTGTAAATAACCTTCCGTTCCCTGTATTTTATTCCTGCTGATTTTACCTTATAGAGTACGAAAATGGTGTGATATCAAAAGGTTTATGCTGTGTAGTGGTTGGTGTAGATTGTTCAAATGTTTGTTAAGCTTAAGGGACTTAACTGCGGGGTCATCAGTCCCTGAACTTACAAACTACTTATTAACTACCTTATACTAAAGATGACACAAACATCCATGCCATAGGGGGGATTCGCATCCCCGACCGTAGCGGCCATGCAGACTGTGACTGGCGCGCTGCAGACCACTCGGCCACTGCGGCCGGCGGTTGGTTTAAAATCTCTTGTGGTGTACGAATGAAGTTCAGGTTCGCGGTAAAAAACTAGCAGTACCAATCAGCTGTAAGGAGTCATAAAATTTGGTTAAAAAATGTGGTTGTTCAATGCAGTTGGAAAGTATAATGTATGAACGTGAATATTTCGTATTCGTTCAGTTTGGAACCATTTCCCAGATATGCATTACTCTCATCGTTCTAGAAGGCGCTCAAAATGTGCTGATATCTCAACGAGCTGTTAAATTTCAAATGATGTATTCCTTTGTAGCTGTTATTGCCTCGCTCAGTGTTGATTCTTTTGTATTTTTGATGCCGTGCCGCTTGCGTGTGTCTGTCAGTACTGAAGCTAACGCTACGGCGGCATCACAAAGTTTCATTGGTCTCTCTCTCTCTCTCTCTCTCTCTCTCTCTCTCTCTCTCTCTCTCTCTCTCTCTCTCTCTCTGTGTGTGTGTGTGTGTGTGTGTGTGTGTGTGTGTATGTGTGTGCGTGTGTGTGTGCTCTCTGGACATTACAAAAACCTCTCTGTCGAGATGGCGAAAATACATGTGTCCGACGACAGAAAAGTCTGTCGCTCGCAGCCGAGCGGCGAAACGTTATTCAGAAAATCGTTTTCATCTGAGAGCTTGCAATTGGATCCCCTTTTATTGCTCGCGCATTGTCCTTTCGATTGCTGGCGCTCTGCCTCTTGACCCTAGCACGTGCATGGCCCCAACCGTCGCTTGTTCTGCAGGTCAAGTTATAGTGTCTACTAGTGACAGACATGAAGCGAAACCTTCCTTTGTGCTCATTCCACGCTATCACTTCAGCAGGCAATTCGTTTGTCAAGAATGGTTCCATTATTACTTTAAATAGCTTTCGTCCACTATCATCTCCACAAAATGTAAGTATTACTGGTGAATGAGTGCTGTATAGCCTTCCTAACTCTGAAAGTCACCATACTTGGAGATTACTGTCATGTACTTCGTCCTCCGCCCTTTAATCATTCTGTAATAAATCTTTCTGTTATGTCGTACGCCATTGACTCTCTGAAGTATCTGAAAGGAAGATGACCCTTTCAGTACCACAATGAGTTCTTTGTGAATGGTGAACTGATATCAATATATATATATATATATATATATATATATATATTTGCGTCTTTAGATTTCGTTCGCTGTGCGACTATTAACAATGCTAAAACACCGAACCAGTTATAATCAGTTAACGTGCAGTCATATTCTACACCAATTGTACACCTGTCGGTCAGTAATAACATACATACCTTTAAAAATCGTGGTTTAAAACATAGAGAACTTTTCAATCTCCATATTTTACATTACGTCCACACTGAGCCATTTGTTACAGATATTACACAACTTGCTTCCACGTACGTCATTATCGACTGTAGCGCCCTCGTTACATTCTGTACTTACTTTCACATATATCTTGTTACATCTTCGTTATTAATTTAATTGCTTTTATTGCTGTAGCGTTACTTTACATTTAAAATTATGTTTCGGAAATTAATGAAAGTATATTGTTCTCAGTTAGACATGGGTGGTGGTGGATTTATTTACTACCTTGTGCCTTTAGACTATCTATGTAAATCCAGTTCTATGAAGCCAATAATGCTCTATCATCAAACGCTAATCCTATCTGCAAGACATACTAACGTAGGCCTATATTTCCTTTGAATATGAAATTCCTATTTTTAGTCTGTTAACGTGCTGTGATATTTCTTAATACGAGTGTAGTTGTGGCAAATGTCCGTATTACAGTAATTTATGGAACAATTCGGTTATCTTAAAGTTAACGGGTGAGAATAATGCTTCTATCGGACTTTGAAATTTAAATAATACGAATGTACGGGATGAGAACCTGAAATAGAACGTCAGAGACACACATATATTTTTCAGTACCTCATTCAACAAACGGTTTATAATATTAAACGTTACATTACATATATTTGGGAACATTTTGCTCTCTTGAGTAACAACGCTCTTATGACGATTTAATATAAATGTGATATTAAAGGTTACATCAAATATAATTGGAAACATTATGCTTCCTTGAGCAATGACAATTTAATATATAAAAAGATTCTAGAGTCCAATATTGGTTCTTTATCGCCAACCAGTATCAACCCAACGTTGGGCCATCTTCAGGAGTTTTTCTCCAAGTTTGTGTGCAGTGGCGCAGGATCTGTTAGTCATCAGCTACTATCACTGCCGAACTGCGGACTTGCAGCTCCTGCGCAAATGCGCATCAACTTGGAGAAAAACCCCTGAAGATGGCCCAACTTTGGGTTGAAACTGGTTGACCATAAAGAACCATTATTGCACTCTAGACTCTTTTTTTATATATTAAGCGTTAGATGCCTTAGTGATGGGTTTTGCCCTCTAAATAAACACTATCTTTATGTAAAATGTTACGGTGATCAGCCATAGATATTTTACATTGCAGATCTAGGTTTTGCTCGCTGTACGACCATCCTCGTTTCGTCAGGTATACGTAAGAAAATTAAACGTCCGTTAATTGCAGACGTATTAGAGTTCAACCATTCAAGTTAATGGTTGAGTTCAGCTCAAACTCTTATATGAATGGTCGTAGTTTTAGTTCGTGTACATATACGGAAGTAGTCACTGTAAAGTACACTCTGGTCGATATCTAGATCTGCAATAAAATATTTACGGGTGATCGCTGTTTTCTTTTACATATTTAAAAACACAGGCGCTGAATTCCAACTTGATACCCCATCTCTGTCAGTTAGAGACAGATGAATTGCACGGTACTTTTTAAGCAGTAAGTACGGCCGTTTCCTTTAAAGTGTAACAAAGCAAAAGCACAACCGTGACTCCTAGAGCAACACGCACTTTTTTCTAGATGCTGAGCGAAAATATTTGTGGCTTTATAGGAGTAATAACAGGTTAGAACGTGCTCTGCAGCGCAGAATGTGGGAGAAGTTGGGATACCTCCTCAGCGCCACATGTCTCTGCCAACAGACTGTAATAGAACGCCGGGATATAAGATAATATGTGTGTGTGTGTGTAGCCTGTGGAGTGTAGCGCAGCCAGCCGTTAACTCGCTCTCCACACGGCAGCGGCTGTGCGAGGCACAAACCAAGTTTAACACCAGCTGCGGCAAGGTAGCCGCGCCCCTCTCAAGATGTAAAGCCCATCTCGTGCAGACGCTAAACTTGCAGTGATGCTTCACAATGCGTGAAACTCCCGTTCCACCATTATCGCACCATGTTCTTCATTATGTCCCACCTTCTCTTTATAAACGTCTACAACACCTTCTACGGTCCGATTAGAGTTAAGTGCAAATCAACGTTTGTCACGTAGCGATACACTGTTGCCAGAGTTCAGTAGAAAAGGTGACGAAATTTCCGGGGAGTTGTAGAGCGCATTGAGGCATTATGCTCCGATACTCGAGGCCGTTCCTCGACGGGGATTCGAATCCTACGTCGGGCATGGATGTTTGTGTTGTCTTTAATATTAGTTTATACGTTTAGGGACTGATGGCTGAAGTTAAGTCCCATAAGCTTAAGAAACAAACAAAACTCGCAGGTAATTACTGCAGCTGCAGCGTCGCCACGTGGCTTGGTCGTATAAATATGTGGCGCGCTTCTTCCTTCTATTAAAATTATCCCAATGTTTGTATATTTCAATTGCACCTCTGTACAACCGTGGATAATAGTTCGTCGCTGTAGACAAAATTTCCGTTTCGGAAAACTTCATGATTTCCTGTTTTAAAAACATATTCAGCTACAGCTGATTTCTCAGTTTTACCTAATCGGCAAAGACTTCTGTGTTCTTTCAGTCTCGTATTCACTCTCATATATACACGGTGGTCCACTGATAGTGACCGGGCCAAATATCTCACGAAATAAGCATCAAACGAAAAAACTAAAAAGAACAAAACTTTTCTAGCTTGAAGGAGGAAAAAAAGATAGGGCTATGGTTGGCCCGCTAGAAGGCTCTGCCATAGGTCAAACGGATATCAACTGCATTTTAAAAAAATAGGTAGCCCATTTTTATTACATATACGTCTAGTACGTAAGTAAATATGAATGTTTTATTTGGAACCCTTTTGTAACTTTGTGATAGATAGATGGCGCTGTAATATTCACAAACATATTGCTCATAATTTTAGAAGAACAGACGGTAACAGGTAGGTATTTTAAATTAAAACACAGAACGTAGTATAATGGCACGTTTTCCTTTCCCCTATATTATCAGAGAAAATTTTGTATTTTTATATTATTTCGGCATGTTAAAATAGTTATCTATGAAAATCAGAGAAAGAAAATTTAGGAACAACACTTTCAAATTTTCTGTAAGAAAGAAGACACTCTTGCTTTGTACTTCGTAGCGATAGCATCTTGCAGACTGGAGCTGTACTTTATTTTTATTCTTTTTGTGGCCGCTATTATGTACATTCAGGTAAATATATGTGATGTGCGCGCATCTTAAATTTATAAATAAACCCCCACCTCTCATTTAAATTCGCACTTATGAATTTTTATTAGTAATTTTGCCCTATCCTCCCTCCGCCCATAATGTCTTTTTCAGCCTTGTTGAATCACCGCAACAATGGATGGCATAGTTTTTTAGTTAATATTGAATGGTGATATTTCGTGTAGCCTGCCAGTCTTGTTTAAAAATTTATTCCATAATATTATCATTTACTGGCAATAGAACCTGCAGTCGATTTTCTTGTAAATTTTTAGAAGTCCGATGTGTTTGACTTACGTAATATTCTTATACGATTTATATCATGTCACTTATCTTACTTTACTGTTTGCTACACGAGTCGTAGTTTAATATTGACGAACTGCCATCCACTGTTCGGCGAGTAGTTATCATATTATTAAAATTTCATTTACAGCCAAATTTCAACCACCGATGGATCTATTGTTAAAGGTAACTAATCGTCGATTCTTTTTGTAATGTTCTGCCTGCACAACACTCCACCGTTAATTAGCTTACCATTTCATTTAAATGTATGTAATAATTTTCCCCGTAATTTACCGATTGGGATCTTTCATAGCTTCTAACTTCAAACCACTTCCTTCTGTAAAGTTGTTAATCTCAAAAATTAATAGCCAGGCTGGAACATTATAAAAGATTTGGCGACCGTTCACATGACTTTCATTGTGTTACTCCATTGTCAACGTATTAACAGTTGTCTTTCTCATTTCATGTTCTACTATGGTCCGCTAGTGTGGACGAAGATTTTCATGGAAATAATTGTGACGAAAAAAATTAATAGCCAGGCTGGAACATTATAGTAGGAACGTTTGAACTATATTTCGGTTGTTCCAATGTGAGACGTGTACTTTTGTGAAATTATCATACATTATGAGATCGCATGCTGTACATCCACCATGTTGAAAGTACGAGGGTAAGTCAATTATTATCCGCAATTTAGTTATATTTTTGTTTATGTTGGTAGTACTGTCGTTTTACGGTGGTGACGTATGCTTTTTTTATTTATTGTTATATCTTTGCAATTTTCAAGCTGCGACGTTAGGTTCGTTGTTGCTGCCGTGCTGTTAATCATGGCTGCTCCGCTGCCTATTTGCACCAAAGAAGAGCAACTTTTTTGTGGGCGGAAGGTGTATCAGAGGCCGAAATTCATAGAAGACTTTCAGTACAGTACGGGAGCAGTGTTTTGCCACAACAAAGTGTGTAGAGTGGATTGAAAAACTCCGAAATGGTCGCACGAGTGTTAAGTACGATGAAGGAGCCGGACGACCGTTTACCGCCACAAATGAAGAAACCATTGAGCGATCACGTGAAATGATTCTCTTAGACAGACGATTAACTATTGATGAAGTGGCTCATCATCTTAAAATTAGTCATGGTTCTGCCTACGAAATTATTCACAACAGACTTGGGTTTCGTAAAGTTTGTGCAAGATGGGTCCCAAAACAACTTGCACAGTCGCATAAGCAAACGCGCCTCGACATCTGCAAAAAACATTTGGATCGCTATGGTAACGAAGGGGGCAACTTCTTAGACAGAATCATGGTGACGAAACATGGATCCATCATTACGAGCCGGAGAGTAAACGGCAGAGTATGGAATGGAAACATCCAAATTCGCCGTGCAAGAAAAAGTTCAAGACCCAACCGTCCGCAGTAAAACTGATGCTTACGGTATTTTGGGATGCACGACGTCCTGTACTGGAACATTATGGTGAAAGGGGCACAACACTGTACGTTACAGTGAGATGCTTACTGACAGGCTGAAGCCTGCAATTCGAAGCAAACGCCGAGGATTGCTGTCAGAAGGTGTTGTGTTTTTGAACGACAATGCCCGTCCGCATACTGCTGTCCACACTGCTGAAACGCTCCAGAAACTCAAATTCGAAGTACTGGATCATCCTCCATATAGTCCCGATTTTGCCCCTTCTGACTATTACTTGTTTGGTCCACTCAACCAGGCATTAAGGGGCCGTCGATTTGACTCGGACGAAGCAGTGAAGGAAGCGGTGCATTCCTGGCTCGCAGCTCAACCGAACACCTTCTTTTACGAGGGTATAAGGAATCTTGTAGAGCGATGGACGAAGTGCAGTGAAAAGCAAGGAGACTATGTCGAAAAATGATGTTCTTGTAAGTTTCGTATTTTATTACAATAAAATTTTATAGCTACTTTGCGGATAATAATTGACTTACCCTCGTATATCGCCACTCTGTCATGCAGTGAAACATCTAGTAGTAAAATCGGTAGAACATTACGTACGAAATCAGCATACATGGCACCATTTAGATTGCCATCGACAAAGTAGGGGCCAATTATCTTTCCTCCCATAATGCCGGACCATACATTACCCCTCCAAGGTCGCTGATGTTCCATCGTGGATTTTCTGTTATCGCCCCGTTATTTATTTTGTGCTCAGTTGCAAAACTATACACGACGTTCAAAGTCTTCGCTATGCAAATCCTGGTGCATAGAAATTTGGTACGGGTGAAATTTATGTTGATGTAGAATTCTCAACACCGAGGTTTTTGCGATTCCCGATTATCGATCAATTTTTCTGCTACTGATGTGCGTATTAGGCGCAACTGCATCTAAAACACTTACTTGATCATCATTGGTTGCAGGTCGTGGTTGAACACTTCCTGCCTCTTTAAATCACATAACTACCCGACGAAAGAACCGGACACTTGGATGATGTCTTCCACGATAACTATCAACATAGATAGTACAGACCCGTTGGGCAGTTTGATCACAATAGCCATACATAAATACCACATCGACGTTTTCCGCAATTTGTAAACCGTCCATTTTAACACCAGTAATGTATCACGAAGCACATACCGTCCGCACTGACGAAATATTACGCGATACCATGTACT
This sequence comes from Locusta migratoria, assembly GCA_026315105.1. Lineage (NCBI taxonomy): Eukaryota > Metazoa > Arthropoda > Insecta > Orthoptera > Acrididae > Locusta > Locusta migratoria. Next base: position 549,497,021 of record CM048747.1, on the reverse strand, counting down.
TATTGGTTTGTGACTATTATAGAGCCATATATCACAAAGCGAAAAATTGTTGCTAGACTAATATGTAATAAATATGAGGGTACCTACTAAAAAATGCAGTTCATATCTGTTTGACCTCCGGCAACGCCATCTAGCGGGCAAAACCTAGCGCCGTTATTCCCCTTCAAGCTAGGAAAGTTTTGTTCTTTGTAGTTTTTTAGTTTGATGCTTATTTCGTGGATCACTCTGTATAGACCTTCACTATCGATAGTTACGGTTTTATCTTTGAGAAGGCTTATCTCTGCTGCGCACGTGAACACTTGACCCCGCCCCTTTTAGACAGCATTTACACCGCTCTCATGCGCCCGACTCGTCAGTCAGCAACACTGACCGTTACCATAAGCACCTCTGATGATGTACAGCGCAGTTCTGTACGAAACGTCAGGACCGAAGTGTTTCTTCGTCCGCGACCATACAACCTGAAAAATTCAACAGCAACTATTACAAAGGACTGTTGAGAAGTTAGACTAAACCGCGGCGGAGTGGCCGAGCGCTCTAAGGCGCCTTGCTGCGGAGAATACGGTTGCTCGCCGTCGAAGGTTCGAGTTCTCCGTCGGGCATGGGTGTCAGTTTTGTCCTTAGCATTAGTTAGTTTAAGTACTTTGTAAGCCTAGGGAATGATAACCGCAGTAGTTAAGTATCTTAATTGACAAATATTTGTATTTTAAGAGGATAATGTTATGAATAACAAGTGTTTATTGTGCTCAGTTAAACTTTAAAAAAATTTGTTCATATCGAAACTTAGGTTCTTAAAGAGAATCGAAAGCTTACACAGTATAACATTACTGCTGTATAAAAGTAGAGCCTGCTTAGTTTCGAACTTCAGGTTTACAAAAAATTTCGGGCTATATATACGAGGGTTGGAACTTAAATAGTGGCAACACTGCTGTGGCGACACTATGCAATAGAAGCTACGATTGTCACTGATAGCGCACGTTGTTGACATACCTACCTTACCTCCGAGCAAATGGACTCGCCCGTCCCACGTCACCACTGTGCGCACAATCCAAACAATCACTTGTGAAGGAGCGGTCTAACGTACTGTGTCTCTTTGTTTTCGAATCAGGAACAGCGGAATTGAATCAGGATTGAATGTGCCAGAGGTCGTACAGCGCGACAGTGTCATGGAGGTCTTCAGTAGTCCCAGTACAGTGAAAATTATGGTGATTCTCGTGTACGACTGTGATGGCGTTATCCTAACACATTACGTTTTTCTACGGCAGACCATCAATGCACAGTATTAGTGCTCATTTCTGGAATATTTGCGAAAGAAGCGGCAACACTTTCAGCGCAACCCACCGATCAGTTTACACAATGCGCAGGCTCATACAGCGCAAGCTGTGGCTTTTCTGTTCGGTCGATGGCACTGGGAAGTACTGTACCATCCTCCATACACCATGCACCTAAGTCATGGCGACTTTCATTTGATTCCGAAGATAAAGGAACCACAACATGCCATTCGCTTCAGAACTGTTTCAAAGATTCGATAGGTCGTGGACTACACCATTCATCTACATCTACATAGATACTCTGCAAATCACATTTAAGTGCCTGGCAGAGGGTTCATTAACCACTTTCATAACTTTTCTCTGCCGTTCCATTCTCTAATAGCGCGCGGGAAGAAAGAACACCTAAATCGTTCCGTTTTCGATCTGATTTCTCTTATTTTATTGGGATGGTCATGTCTTCCTAAGTAGGTGGGTGCTAGCAAAATATTTTCACATTCAGAACCAAAAGTCGGTGATTGAAACTTCGCAAACAGGTCACGCCGCAATGATTTCCACTCCAGTTCGTGTAAATTTCCGTGATGCTTTCCCCCCCGAAACGCGATAAAACAAAACGAGCTGCCCTTCTCTGAACCTTCTCGATATCTTCCGTCAGTCTCTTTGGTGGAGCTGGTGCATCTTCGAAGCGTTCTGCCAATGAAACGTAACCTTTGATTCGCCTTCCCCACAATATTTTCTATGTGTTCTCTCCAGTCAAAGTTGTTCGTAATTGTAACTCCTAGGTATTTGGTAGAATTTACGATCTTAAGGTTTGACTGATTTATCGTGTAATTGAAGTTCAGCGGATTTCTTTTAGTGGTCATGTGTATTACTTCACACTTTTCTTTATTTAGTGTCAATTGCCAATTTTCGCACCAAGTAGAAATTTTGTCTAAATCGCTTTTCAGTTGCTTTTGATCCTCTGTTGACTTCACTAACCGATAAACGATAGTATCATCCGCGAACAGTCTTAGGGAGCTATTCAGATTGTCTCCTAAATCGTTTATAAACACGAGGAAGAGTAGGGGACCTATAACGCTTCCCTGTGGAACGCCAGATATCACTTCTGTTTTACTCGATGACTTACCGTCAATTACAACGAACTGTGTCCTTTCTGATAGGAAATCGTGAATCCAATCGCACAATTGGGAAGATATTCCATAAGCACGCAGTTTCATTAGAAGCCGTTTGTGGGGTACAGTATCAAAAGCCTTCCGGAAATCCAGAAATACGGAATCGATTTGAGATCCCTTGTCGATGGCACTTAACACTTCATGTGAATAAAGGGCAAGCTGTGTTTCGCAAGAGCGATACTTTCTGAATCCGTGTTGACTATTGGTTAATAGGTCGTTCTCGTTCGCACCATCAACAGAAAAGGCTTTGGTAACGGTATACTACGCCTTCCACATCGTTGGTAAAGGGTTGTACACAACGCTGGTGATTACTTTGAAGGACAGTAACAGGTGCAAACATGTAACGCTTTTGTATCGCTTGTGAGTAAATAGTTGCCAATATTTAAGTTACGGCGTTGGCTGGGTGTTTACTTGACTCTTCAGTTAATCCACTCCCTCTCCACTCCTCTGTCTGTCCATCGCCTCCTCCCCCATCCTTCTCTCTCAGTTCATCTCTCTTCCCCCTATTTACGAAAAATTACATGCATCTACGAATTTTCACGGCAGTCGGTGAAACTATTTCGAAAATTATTGAAGACTTCCTCCGCCATGCACCTTCAGAAATTTTGATACACTCTATATTAGCGATTTAGTGACCGCTCCATCGCAATGTTTATTTACTTAGCAGTGTCTACTCATACTCCAGTCGTGAGTACAATATCCGAAGAGAATTGTCATTTCGATTCATTTGCAGGGCATGGCCCCCACATTCGATTGCGGGCCCTGGCCCCCAGTATCAGAAACGGGACGGGCCCTCCCCCGTCTATTTTTACTGTTGTGTGCAGCACTTTGTAATTGCAAGTTTGTATCTTAATCATGCTCGTTTTAGAATGTATTTTAACATGGTATAACAAGGTATAAATTTGATGCAGTAACCTTCATTTATAAAATTATTTTACTTAAGATTGAGACGTCATTTACAATGGCCATAGCAGACCAGTAGTTAGACGGGAGGGAGAGAGGGGGGGTAGGATGATCAGCCAATTATTACGAATATTCCAACTTGTGAAATTTTACAGCATAAGTTGAACTATAGTCTCAGATATTAAATTTTATTCAGTAAAATGATCTCGAAGGAGCAACTTCAACACACTTTTGAATTGCTTTATCAGGAATTACGTGAATAGTAAGGCTTTCCGGTCGGGAGGGAGGGGGGGATTGATCCCCTTCATCTGACCCCCCCCCCCTGTCTACGACCTTGGGCCACAGTAAGCTCTTGTTTAGTTTCACAAAACACTTGTTCGTACTTCTAGCAGACACTGCGCCAGGCGAGGCGGAATTGCTGTGCACACATGAAAATCTCATCTTCGCAGGAATTTGGCGAAAAGAAAAGAAAAATCTATCACTACATTACACCGAAAGCTGATCCATCAATTCCTTTTCAAGCCACGCCAGAAGTAACGCACCGAAAGCTGATCCATAAATTTCTTTTGAAGCCACGCATGAAGTAACGTTAAACTGCTGACGGCATGACTTGCGAACGAATCCCTAAACGGTATGACAACCAGAATAAAATGGGCAAAGGAACTAATCATGGTTTTATACCTGCTACCTAGTCTACTTGACATTTAATACTAGAAGAATCGCATGCAAGCTACTACATATTACAACCCCTGCGGCCAAATTGGCCCCATGTAGTTTTATTGCTTATATGGCCAGGTCGTGAAAGATAATTCACAATAACCATCAAAATTATGTACTTTTATTGATTTTTAACAATGGAAAGTCCAGACTGGAATGTTGATAATATGAGGATAGCTAGCAACTCACCATAAAGATGATTGCCGAGCTGTCAACAAACTCATATTCACATTCATACAGCCGGCCGCGGTGGCAGAGGGGACTGAGGCGCTCCAGTCACGGTCTGCACGGCCACTACGGTCAGGGGTTCGAATCCCCCCTCGGGCATGGATATTTGTGCCGTCCTTAGTATTAGCTAATTCATAAGTAGTTTGTAAGTTTAGGGACTGATGCCCCATAGTTAAGTCCCATAAGCTATACAAACATTTGAACATTTGAACATTCATGTTCTGGTCTTCAGTCCGGAGACTGGTTTGATGCAGCTCTCCACAACACCCTATCCTGAGCAAGCCTCTTCATCTCCACATAAGAACGGCAACCCACATCTGTCTCAATTTGCTTACTGTATTCATCTCTTGGTCTTCCTCTGCGGTTTTTACCCCACACACTTCCCTCCAACGCTAAATTTACAATTCCTTGATGTCTAAAAATGTGCCCTACCAATCTATCCCTTCTTTTAGTCAAGGTATGCCAGAAATTTCTTTTCTTCCGAATTCGGTTCAGTACCTCCTCATTAGTTATGCGATCCATCAACCTAATCTTCAGCATTCTTCTGTAGCACCACATTTCAAAAGCCCCAATCCTCTTCTTGTCATCACTGTTTATCGTCCATGTTTCACTCCCATACAAGGCAATACTCCATACAAATGCATTCATAATGGACTTCCTTAGGCTTAAATCAATATTCAATGTTAACAAATATCTCTTTCTCAAGAACGCTTTTCTACCCATTGCCATTCTGCATTTTGTATCCTCTGTACTGCGACCATCATTTGTTATTTTACTGCCCAAGTAACAAAACTCCTCTACCTCCTTTATTGCTTTGTTACCTCATCTAATTCCTTCAGCATCACCTGATTTTCTTAGACTGCACTCCATTACCCTAGTTTTGCTCTTGTCGATGTTCATCTTATATGTACCTTTCAGCACACTATCCATTCCGTTCAACTAGTCTTCCAGGTCCTTTGCTGTATCTGACAGAATTACTATGTCGTCGGCAAAACGAAATTTTTTTAATTCTTCCCACTGAAATTAAATTCCTCCACCAAATTTCTCCTTGCTTTCCTTTACAGCTTGCTCAATGTACAAATTGAATAACATTGGAGAAAGGCTACAAACCTGTCTTACTCCCTTTCCAACCTCTGCATCCCTTTCATGCCCTTCAACTCTGACAACCGCTGTCTGGTTTTTGTACAAGTTGTAAATAACATTACGCTCCCTATATTTTACTCCTGCTTGCTTCAGAACTTTAAAGAGTTTATTCCAATCAACATTGTCAAAAGCCTTCTCCAAATCTACAAAAGCTAGAAATGTAGGTTTGCCTTTTCTTAATCTATCTTCCAGGATAAGCCGTAAAGTGAGTATTGCCACCCGTGTTCCTTCATTTCTCCTGAACCCAAACTGATCTTCCCCGAGGTCGGCTTCTACCAGCTTTTCCATCCTTCTGTAAATATTTCGTGTTAATATCTTGCAACCATGACTTATTGAACTGATGGTTCTGTAGTTTTCACACCTGTCTGCACCTGCTTTCTTTGGAATGGAGATTATTACATTTTTCTTAAAGTCTGAGGGTACTTCGCCTGTCTCATACATCTTACACACCAGGTGAAACAGTTTTGTCTCCAGTTTTGTCTCCCAGAGATTTCAGTAGCTCTGACAGAATATCATCTCCTCCAAGGGCCTTGTTTCGACTTAGGTCTTTCAGAGCTCTGTCAAATTCATCTCTCTGTATAGTATCTCCTATTTCATCCTCATCTACTTCTTCTCTCCTTTCTACAATATTGTCGCTAAGTTCATTTCCTTCATAGAGCCTCTCTATATACTCTTTCCACCTTTCAGCTTTCCCTTCTTTACTGAGAACTGGTTTTCCATCAGTGTCCTTGATATTCATAGAGCTGTTTTTCTTATCTCCAAATGTTTCTTTTATTTTCCTGTAGGCTGTGTCTATTTTTCCCCTATTTATACATTCTTCTACATCGTTGCATTTGCCTTCTAGCCACTCCTGCTTAGCCATTTTGCGCTTCCTATCAATCTCATTTCTTAGTCGTCTGTACTCCATTTTCCCTGTTTCATTTACTACATTTTTATATTTTCTCCTGTCATCGATTAAATTTAGTATCTCCTGCGATATCCAAGGATTTTTTGTAGGTCTTGCCTTCCTACCTATTTTGTCCTCTGCCGCCTTCACTATTTCATCTCTCAGTTTTACCCATTCCTCCTTTACTGTTTTATTTTCCCCCATTTTTGTCAGTTGTTGCCTAAAGCTCCCTCTGAAATTCTTAAGAACTTCAGGTTCCTTCAATTTACCCAGGTCTCATCTTCTTATTTTCCAACCTTTTTGTAGTTTCTTTAGTTTCAGCCTACAGTTCATAACCAACAAGTTATGGTCAGAGTGTATATCTGCCCCTGGGTATGTTTTACAGTTTAAAACCGGGTTCCGAAATCTATGTCTTACCATTATAAAATCTATCTGATATCTCCCGGTGTCTCCTGGTCTCTTCCACGTATACAACCTTCTTTTGTGATTCTTAAACCAGGTGTTTGTTATAACTAAATTATGTTCCGTGCAAAATTCTACCAGGCGGGTTCCTCTTTCATTCCTCTTGCCCAGACCATAATCACCTACTATCTTCCCTTCCCTTCCTTGTCCTACTACCGAATTCCAGTCTCCCATAACAATTCAGTTTTCCTCTTCCTTAATTTGAACATTCATACAACTTGTAAATTTCCAGCCGTGACCTTCAGACTCACTCACACAATCAGTCACTCAGGCATAACTCAGCCATACATGACCCCCATCCCCAGCTGCCCTAACGCAATCAGTGATGGAATGTATGGCATTGTTGTCGCATATTGAAACAGCACGGAGTAAACAGTTGGTTTTATTCCATACAAAGTTTTACAAGGAACATGCCGAAAATGCAGAGAAACTCTATGAGGGGCCAAATTGGCCCTGCGGTCCTTCTGGGTAAGTAATCTTCATATTTAGGAATCTATTTGAAGTAGATCACTCTAAAAGAGGGTGCACAATACTTTGGTCACCTTTTAATACACACATACAATACCAACCAATGGCAATAACTAAGAGCATCAATCGAATTAATCGTTTAAGATAAGTAGTTTATCATAAATATCTACTACAACTGCCTGTAGAATCTTCTAAAATTTCGTTGGATGAAAAATATTCAACAAGTTTTTCTAGTTTGTTTTTAATTTCAGTAACCAAAAAATCGAATCATTTAGATCTAGGCTCGGGCCCCCTTCAGTACCGGGCCCTGGGCCCTTGAGTCCAGCCAGCCCCACCCTCGTGGCGAACGTGTTGCAGGGTCGTATGTGTTTTCGCCTTATGTAACGAGGACCAGTTATTAATCATGAGCCAGTAAACTGTAATCGTAATATTAGTGTAATTTTCGTCTCAGTAGTCTGTTTACTTCTGTTGCTACCGCAAACAACGATAATACAGCTGTATTCCTCTGCTTATAAGTTGTTGCTTACTATGGCGATTAAGTACCGTAATAAAATGGTGTTGTCTTTTAAATATCACTTTCCTATACCACAAAAATTTTCCAAGATTCGTTGAAAGCTTTTAGTTTTAATACTGAGCCTCCAGTTATCAGATATTAACCTTTGGCTTGCCTTAATTCACGCTTGCAGGAGCGAACTCATGCCGTAACCCTACATGACCAAATCAAATGTTCAAATGTTTGTAAATCTATCGGACCAAACTGCGTAGTCATCAGTCCGTAGCTTACAAACTACTTAAACCTAGGTGAACTAACCTAAGGACAACACACACACACCCATGCCCCAGGGAGGACTCGAACCTCCACGGCGAACAACCGCGTGCTCCGCAGCGAGATGCTTTAGACCGCTCGGCTACTCCACCGCGGCCATACATGACCTCTGAATTTTTTTTTATATTACGTTACATAAAATTTGAATTAGTTTTTCACTAAATGCAAATAAATGACATGTTTTATAACAACTTTCAATTAAACTGTGCCTCAGGTAAGTCAGTTTCAGTCCTGCATTCACTGAATTTTATTTGATGCAAAATTAATTTCATGCAGAATATGTCAGAGATAAACATTTTGTGATATTAAAAAATGTCCAATCAGCACTTTTACAAATCGATATTCTTCCCACACAGCTTAGCGTACTTCCATAAATTCACAAATCACCGAAAATTACTATAAACAATCTTAGAAATTATCTTCAGACTACAAATCAGAACTCTTCACATTTATAAGAAACACGATAGACATCCATTTTATTTCCTTTTAATGTACAATTTACACTGTATTCGAGAAAAGTTATTGCGTAAATCAATATATATATATATATATATATATATATATATATATATATATATATATATATATATATATATGTGTGTGTATGTGTGTGTGTGTGTGTGTGTGTGTGTGTGTGTGTGTCTTCTGCCAAATCAACCATAAGACTGCCCTTTTTACAATCAAGAAAAATTTATAAAGAATAACTTTTATTATTTAAAATAATTATTGCAGTCGGGAATCGACGCGTGGGACACCTTCATCTGTTTGGTGCAGCTGTCGACCAGACGTTATCGACCAGATGTTCTTATCGACGAGGTTGTCACCAGATCCTGCACCTGCTGCGGGTGGTTGAAGAATGCCGTCTTCGTCTAGTCCCTCGTGCGTTGGTGTTACATGAAACAGACAAAAACATATCTTTTCGGCAATAAACACATCTTTAACATACAAAATAATAATTCATAAATAGAAATAACATTTTTTTATTCACTTATCTGTTACGGTCCTTGTATCCTTTCGCTGTCAGAGGACACTGTGCAATGGACTACCCTTTTGTCTCTTTACAACTCATCCCTTATGAGGCCAATTGAGGAGTTATTTGATTGACAAGTGGCAGCTTCGGTCGCGAAATGCGACGCAACGCCTGGGAGTTGACCACATCGCCCTCCATACCGCACCCGATGACGCCTTCGGGCGGAGGATGACACGGCTGCCGGTCAGTGCCCGTTGGACCCTCGAAACCTTTTTGGAACGGAGACGACTTTCTGTTTTCATAGTCTATCGTAACTTTAGAACTGTACCCGATCGCACTCCTAACTTGCACTGGCTCACTTGTAAAAATGGATTTCTCATAAAGACATTGGCGTCCATGTTCACCATAGTTATTGCAGTCTTCTTTCTATCGCGCTGCTAGCGTTCGCGACGACAGATGTCAGTAAACGGCGCGTCGGCCCTTGTTTTGCAGCCTCCCTCACTTATTAATGCATCTGGGGCACTCTGGCTGTCCTGTTATTAAGGCCCAGACTCCCCCTACACCTGCAGATATACGGTTATTACCCCAGCCGCTAGCGTAATTAAATCGGGCATCAAGCAGGCGCCCCCGTATCTTCACTGCACTTCCGCCGCTCCTCTTCCTGTCTTCATTTATTGTCGCGGCCAGAGGTAATATTCGGCCCGCCTTCCGCGGTGTCCCCAAACAAAGGGCAGACAACCAAGGCATTCCGCAAAGTGGGAGGGGTGCGGAATGCTAGCCGTATTAACAATACGGCTGTAGGTATTTTTAAACATACAGGAAAACAGATGTATAGATGAAACTTTCACTCTGCACCGGAGTGTGCGCTGATATGAAACTTCCTGGCAGATTAAAATTGTGTGCCGGAACCGGGACTCGAACCTAGGACTTTGCTTGCCTTTCGCGGGCAAGCGCACTACCGACTGTGCTATCCCGACACGACTCACGATGCCGCCCCACAACAGGCAAAGGTCCCAGGTTCGAGTCCCGGTTCCGCCACACAATTTTAAGCTGCCAGGAAGTTTCATACCAGCGCACACTCCGCTGCAGAGTGAAAGTTTCATTCTGGAAATATCCCTTCGGCTGTGGCTAAGCCATGTCTCCACCATATCCTTTCTTCCAGGAGTGCTAGTCTTGCATGGTTCGCAGGAGAGCTTCTGTGAAGTTTGGAAAGTAGGAGGCGAGGTACTGGCGGAAGTAAAGTTGTGGGGCGGCATCGTGAGTCGTGTCGGGATAGCACAGTCGGTAGTGCGCTTGCCCGCGAAAGGCAAAGGTCCCAAGTTCGAGTCCCGGTTCCGGCACACAATTTTAATCTGCTAGGAAATTTCAGATACATATATATTTTGAAAAAGTCATTATTGGCACTCAATGTATTGAAAAAGAATTACTGATATATCGAAATAGAAAATATCAACATATCTTATCTTAATATACAGGGTGAATCTAAAATCGCGCACTCGGTCTTCGCAGCGCGATTCCTCACATGCTTGCAATAAAAAAATGTCTGTCGCAAAATTTCTGCAGTAAATGGACGTCGGAGATTGGGATGGGTGTGTGTCCCATACCTCAGAGTGTTTCACAATTACACTACTACACCAACAAACTTCTATAGGATGTGCGAGGTGTCTTGAGGAACAAAGTGAGCATGGAAACCCATGCTCGGAAACGTCATTCAATGACGCTACAGAGCGTCGAAGTTGCTGGAGGGGATGTCTAGCGGCAGGAGCTGGTGCCTGTAACTTGGACTCTCTGTAGCGTCGTTGAATGACGTTTTAGGGCATGGATTTCCATGCTCATTTTGTTCTTCAACAGGCCTAATACATACCTTACAAGTTTGTTGGTGTAATTATGAAACACACTGATGTTTTGAACACACAGCCATCTCAGTCTTTGACGTTCATTTACTGGCGGAAATATGCGCAGGATGAAAGTTGGTGAGAAACACTTATCATTGTTGGCAGGTGAGGAATCGCACTGCGAAGACCGAGTGCGCGAATTTAGATTCACCCTGTATGTAAAAATTGAGGTATTTGTGCCAACATTTCACTCTGCAGGCAAAACTACACGTCGCACTCGAATATGTATGTGGCAGTAGTTATCAGTCTCCCATTGTGCAATGCGGGGGCAGAGGGTTGATAACGATAAGGGATTGTGTGGTGTTGCACAAGTCTAAAAGTGCGCGCCACCTACTTTCGCCGCGCGCCGTCATGCACGCACGGCGCGGCGTTCTTACGGCGACAGCCACGAGCGTCCTCTGCTACAACTCCGCTCGTGGCCACCACTGAACGACATCGTGCACTTGGGACTGAGATAGGAACCAGCTAACACTTCGGAATCAGATAGGCACCAGTGAAGACTTGGCTATCGGGCAGGCACTAGGCAGGCGTCTAGCTCAACTATGTATCAGCATTCTGCAGTACTGAGCTATGTAAAAGTTAAGTTTTACTAAGTCTCTATGAAATATATATCTCGTACTAATTGACTCTAGTGTTTCTAGTTTCTGCTGTCCCACTGGCTACTCACCTTCGTTCCTGCACAAGCGTGCATCCTTTATTCCTGTGTCGGTCTCTTTCTACTCGGCCACCGACACCTACGGAAGACGGAAACGAGACACAAAAGCGGCGACGACGCTGGGACACAAAAGATTGAAAGATATGGAAGTTGAATATTACCGACTTCTATAAAATTCTAAGTGTGGGTCTCAATAATTTGCTCTTCAGCAAAAACTACAAAATGGAGACGAACGATAGCTCTGTGTTGTTATAGTACTAAGTCTCCCGTATTATTCCGTAGGAGTTCCGTGTCGATAGCTATAAGACAATGGACGATTTAGTGGTAGAAAATCGTCAGACCATACAAAATTCGGACTGAAGACCAGCGATGACTTTTGACACTATAGCAGCAAACAGGTTATATACAGAAAAACGTGATGAACATTCTTCGGTAGTTTTTCTGCAACAAGCGTACGAATAAAGAAAAATAAGTGCATATTGCAGTTTGAAAAGTAAAACGACCAAGAAAGATGCCTAAGCGTAAGAAAGAAATTTCGCATTTTCGATTCGTTTCTAAGAGACAGAAAACGGCGTTGAAAAGTGAATCAACAGACGATAGAAACTTGAAATTTGTAGGCGTTGTTTGTCTTACACTGTCGGCACCAGCGATTTTTCGTTATTCCCGTCCCTAAGGTGGTGAAATAGGGGATGACTTGTTTTTTGAACATACGTTGCTATTCAGACACTTTTGAAGAATGAAATACAAAACATCGGATTTAGATTTTTGATTGGAATTTTAAAAACACGTGTTTCGATACTTTTGGAAATTCAGCCATTACGCGGGTGAAATAAGGGAAAAAAATTTAAGGGTGCTACTAAGGCTATTTTGATGCTATAAATGGGACGATTTGGATTTGGAACCATGGGTACAATTAAAACAAATGTTTTTCGAGATTTTTGGATTCTGCTATCAGTGGTGCAATAGGGGGTGGCATGTTGTATGAAAATACTTGATTAGGAAAGCATTTTTGAAGCTAAATCTATGCAATTATATGTTTAGAAGTAGAAACAACCAATGCTGACCATGCAGTGTAGGCGTGCGAGCAGGGGGAATTAAGCTAGTCCTACTATAAAAATGTCGGCTACACATTGAAAATATACTGCCGAATTTAGAGCTATGGATTTAAGTACTGATTTATTATTGGATATTCTGTACAATAAGAAGAAAACCGCCTGTTCCACTTACAGTAAGAACCGAAACAAAAATTTTGAAAGTTAAATTTGTAAGTGAATAATAGTTTTTCAGATGAAAATATTGTACGAGGCGCATCCTGAAAGTAAGTTCAGTTTGGTAATAAAATGAAATTGTACACATATACAGAAGAAATTTTTATTGCACAAAATTCTATAACTCTTAAACTACTTTTCCACATAACTGCTGAAGTTTTGCAGGCATTTGTCATAGCGTGGCACCAGGTTTTGTGTACCTTCTTCATAGAAATCTGCCGCCTGTGTCAACCAGTTTGAAAAGTTTCATCTCCTGTGAAATTCTTCGCCGCTTTCAGCATAACGTGTCAAAACCTCAAGTGCACTACCCATCCATTGTGTTTAGTGTTGCTCAGTGAGAATCTTTAGTACCCAACGTGATAAAGTTTACGGAATTTCAGTTGTTTGGTAACAACTTCATGCATCAGTGATCGTGAAATTTGGGGGAAGTCCATAGCGACAGCACTAATTGTAAACCTACGGTTGTCCTGGATCTTGTCATCAATCGCGTGAACCAGTTCTTCTGTAACCAAAGGTGGACGCCCACTTCGTTCTTCATCGTGCACATCACTACGTCCGCCATTGAACTGTCGGACCCATCATCTCACCATCGAATCACTCATCGCATTTGGTCCGTAAACATCGCAAATTTGCCGATAAATTTCACTTGGTTTCACTTCCCTCGCATTCAGAAACTGAATCACCGACGTGATTTCACAGGCGGCGGGATTTTCAATCAACGCCGACATATCAAACAAGCACAACAAAGCGTACGTAACTGACAGCGATCTCCAAATGGCGCACGTTCTTCTCCTTGATACACATCGTCTACAGCGCATGTGCGGAACTGCAATCAAAAAAATGTTCAAATGTTTGTAGAGTCTATGGGACTTAACTACGGGGTCATCAGTCCCTAAACTTACAAACTACTTATGAACTAGCTTATACTAAGGACGGCACAAATATCCATGCCCGGGGGGGGATTCTAACCCCCGACCATAGTGGCCGTGTAGACCGTGACTGGCACGCCTCAGTCCCCTCGGCCATCGCGGCCGGCGAACTGCAATCGCAGCACTGCAGCGGAGATAAATTGAAACGGAACTTACTTTCTGGACGCGCCTCGTATTACAATATTTTTGGTCAACTGTTGTGTTGCAAATTAAGATCTATGTTCGTGGTACAATGTCATGAATGTTTCATCCCAGTCAATGTCTTCTACCTCATTTTCTTAATTTGTCATTCGTTACATTTCTTGACAATCGTTCTTTTTCGCCTCGTGGGAATTGCCGTGTGATCTAAGGTGCCATGGCACAGGTTGAGCGGTCGCTCCCGCCGGAGGTTCGCGTCTTCCACCGTTGATGTGTGTGTGTGTGTGTGTGTGTGTGTGTGTGTGTGTGTGTGTGTGTGTGTGTGTGTGGGTGGGTGGGTGAGAGAGAGAGAGACTGTTGTTCTTACTGTAAGTTTTCGTAGTATATAAGGTTAGGGGTCAATAACACCAACAGTTTGGTCCCATAAACACTTTTATTTGAATCTTTTTTTTTTCACGACGATGTAGCAAAATTCAAAACAGTGGTATCGTAGTAAGAACAAAATCTGTAGTGCTATGTCCTGTGTACGTATGAGTAGAATCTGACAGGTAAGTTTGCCTTTTCGTCTTGGGATACTGAGTTCTAAAAACACACATACATGAAGACTGTGGGACCAAATATTTCAAATGTTTGTAAACTAATAGGACCAAACTGCTATTCTCATCAGTCCCTAGACTTAAATACTACTTAAATTGACTTTCAGTAAGGATAACAGACATACCCCCACCCGAGGGAGGACTCCAACCTCAGGCTCGACGCCTTAGTCCACGCGGTCATCCGCCGTGCACTGTGAGTCCGTCGTTCGGTCTCGTCACATGTATTTATCCGGAACACTTGACTTCTCACCGAGCGCCGACTGCCTTGGCATTTGCCATCAAACATTTCCCACCACCGCAAACACAGACCTTCCTGCCAAACAAAGACGTACGTCACGTGAGGTGACGGTCCCGTGTTGGACAGTCTAAAATTTGCATTAAGACTCCTACAAACGGTGAAATGATATTCTACTACAAATTGAAAAGAAAAATTTGAAATATTTGCCGGCATTTTGACATCGATACATCGATATTGAGTTAAAATAATATCGGAGATATATGTTGATATTTCCCGGGAATATGTCGATATTCCGATATTTTTATCAAAATCCCTAATTAGGACTAGCACTTCGATTATATTGTGTTAGACTGAAGAAAGAACCAGCAGCTGTTTTTAATTTTTTCATTAATGAAGCGACCGGTTCCGGTGCTTTACAAATGCCATCTTCAGGTCCCTAACTAAGTATAACAGTTACAATATTTTCAAATAATAAATGTATAATAAAGTTGTATATAAAAAATTGTCAAGTAATAAACATGGCATATAAAAACGTATTTTCAAGTAATAAACATCCCATAAGGTCACTACATAAAATGATTATAAAGTGCATAATAAAATGTGTAAACGGTGAATTAATTTTTCCCCCTTATTAAGGGATCGTTATACAAAAAACAGACGGTAGTAACAATAGATGCATAAAGTACCATGTGAAGTTAAAATAATACAATTTTAAAAAGAAATTATCATCACAGTATTATTATGTTGGTATATTCTTGCATTACTGTATTTGTCTGGAGTTCATTTTTGTGGTCTCAGTCTTAGTTGTATTGTGTTGTTTGTTTTGAAGGCGATTGGTATCCCTTGCTTCCTTAATATGTTACCAATATTGTAATTGTAACTTAGTGTGTACCATTTGTTTTTGTTTTCTGTTGTAGTGTTATCTGTGTGTTCTGCTTTTGTGTTTTGGTTCAAATGTTTGTTTAGCTTATGGGACTTAACTACGGGGTCATCAGTCTCCACACTTACAAACTACTTATGAACTAGCTAACACTAAGGACGGCACAAATACCTATGCCCGAGGGGGATTCGAACCCCCGACCGTAGTGGTCTCGCAGACCGTTTCTGGAGCGCCTCAGTCCCCTCGGCCACCGCGGCCAGCTGTGCTTTGGTGTCCTGTGTTTGTGTATTTAAGTGGATGCCCATTGGTGTTGTCTTTCTTTTTATCTTGTTGTCCAGCTTGTCTATGCTGCCTGTTTTGAATTCATTTTCAATAGCAGTTTGTTTGATTATGTTTAGTTCTTGTGTGTACTTCTAGGGTTTCAGGGGTGTTTTGTTTAGCCTGTGGAACATGTGTGTGAAACTGATCTGTTTGTGGGTTACTGGATGATTCGAGGAGTTATGGATCACAGTACTTATGACTGTGGACTTTCTGTAGATGGATAATTCGAGTTGTTTGTAGTGTGTTCTTATTGTGATGTCTAAGAAATTTAGCTTTTTGTTTTCTTCAGATTCCGTTGTGAAGTGTATTTTGGGGCGTACTGTGTTGATGTCACTGTGTAATTCTTCTATTCTGCTTTGTGTTTCATCTATGAGACAAATTATGTCATCCACATATCTGAACCAGTATGTTACTTTGTACCCTTTCTGTTTCACTTTGTTGTTAAATATTATGTTTTTCTATATGGTCCAAGAAAATGTTGGCTAGGATTCCACTGATGGGAGACCCCATGAGCAGTGCCTCATCCTGTAAATAGAAGTTATTGTAGAAAGTGGAATAATTTTGCTCTGTGATCAGTTTTAGGATGGATGAGACTTCATCTACTTCTGTGTCAGCGTATTTCTTGTTCTTTAGTTGCTGCTCTGGAAGAGCAATTGAACGGAATGGACAGTGTGCTGAAAGGTGCATATAAGATGAACATTAACAAGAGCAAAACTAGGGTAATGGAATGCGGTCTTAGAAAATCAGGTGATGCTGAAGGAATTAGATTGGGAAACGTAGCAATAAAGGAGGTAGATGAGTTTTGTTACTTGGGCAGTAAAATAACAAATGATGGTCGCAGTACAGAGGATATAAAATGCAGAATGGCAATGGGTAGAAAAGCGTTCTTGAAAAAGAGAAATTTGTTAACTTCGAATATTGATTTAAACCTAAGGAAGTCCTTTCTGAAGGCATTTGTATGGAGTGTTGCCTTGTATGGGAGTGAGACATGGACGATAAACAGTGCGGACAGGAGGAGGATTGAGGCTTTTGAAATATGGTGCTATAGAAGAATGCTAAAGATTAGGTGGGTGGATCGCGTAACTAATGAGGAGGTACTGAACAGAATTGGGGAGAAAAGGAATTTCTGGCATACCTTGACTAAAAGAAGGGATAGATTGGTAGGACACATTCTTAGACATCAAGGAATTGTGAATTTAGCGTTGGAGGGAAGTGTATGGGGAAAAAATCGCAGGGGAAGACCAAGAGATGGATACAGTAAGCAGATTCAGACAGATGTAGGTTGTCGCTCTTATGTGGAGATGAAGAGGCTTGCTCAGGATAGGGTATTGTGGAGAGCTGCATCAAACCAGTCTCCGGACTGAAGACCACAACAACAACAGTTGCTGCTCTATAACGTGTATAGTTTCATCAGTGGGTATGTTTGTGTACATGGATGTGATGTCGAAATATACCAGTGTTTCTGTTGTGGGGATGTTAATGTTCTTGATGTTCTCTATTAGGTCTCCAGTGTTTTTGAGGCTCCTGTTGTTTGTGTATGTGTATGTCTTCTGTGAGAAGGTGTGCATGTGTCTCCCCAGCTAGTAATTTGGGGCTTTTCTGAAATCCACCACAGGTCTCAGGGCGACTGCGGGTTTGTGGACCTTTGGTAAACATGTTAGGGTAGGAGCTTTAGGATTCATTGATGTTAATCTACTTTTCTGAATTTGTGTGAGGGTGTATGTGATGTTTTCAGCTCCCTTAGATTAATTATGTTGTTTTCTTCAAGGAATTTTTCAGTTTTCTCAATATATTCTGCTTCTTTTAATAAGACCAGTGAGTTCCCTTTGTCTGACCTAGTTATGAGTGCCTCATGTTGTTTTAGTTTCTTGTGTATACTGTTAATGGTTTGAGACATCTGACATTTTTATGTTAGTATCCAATCATCCAGTAACCCAAAAACCGGCAAGGTTCACACACAGGCTCCATAGGCTAAACAAAACACCACGGAAATCCAGGAATACACATAGGAACTAAACATAGTCAAACAAATTGCTGCTGAAAATGAATACAAGTATAGACAAGCTCAACAACAAGACAAAAAAGAAATACAACACCAATGGCCATCCACTTAAATGCACACACACAGGACACCAAAACACAAGGGCACAACACAACACACAACACAACACACAACACTACAACAAAAACAAATTGTACACACTAACATACAGTAACAAAATAGTACAAAAATTGGTAACATATTAAAGAAGCAAGGGATACCAATCGCCTTCAAAACAAACAACACAGTACAACAAAGACTAAGACCACAAGAAAGAACTCGAGACAAATACAGTAATGCAAGAATATACCAACTCACTTGTAACTCCTGTCAATTACATTTGACAGACATGCAGGAATTTCAAAACACGTTACGCTGAACACATAAGAGTTCTGAAGAGCGAAAGCACACATTCAACTTTTGCAAAACATTTGGTAAAAGGAAACCACCATCCCACAACTGTCGAAACGGAGTTACAAATCATGAAAAAAAGCAATAGCCAAAACCGAAAACTCACGATAGAAGAAAATTATCACATCCAAAAATCCATAAAAGAAGGTAAAAACGTAATAATCGAATGCACAATACTTTGCAACAACACAATCTTCAATGCCTTAAAAGAACTGACACAAAACACAAGGCGTAAAAAAAATTACACTACCACAACAAGAAGTATCAAAACTATCAAAACTCGCGCCACAGATACAGAAACAATCTCGCGATATACGACACGCAAAAACGTCGTAAATTTCAAACAACTGCCAGAGGCGGAATATGTGTCCTTGTGACGTGAGTACGTTCTATCAACCCCACTCAGAGGACCGATCAACGAACGTGAGTACGATTTCATATTGACACAGCCTAATATCGATACCCTCACAAACCATAATTCTAGGTGTACCAACAGTAATTAAAGTATTCAGATGAATAGCAACACTACACGGAACTAAATACAATCAATAACAGCTAAAAATAAAAACAAAACTGAGACGTAAACACGCTAAAATAAAGTTTTTCATAACAGTAACTTTTGACAATTACAGGCGCTTATACTATTGCAGATGACATGCTGTAGACCTACACCATACAAAAGGCAAAAAGCAGTGTGGAAGTGCAAAATAGCCTAATGATGAAAGGTACGAAAATGATTATTTATATTGTGATACAACGAAAAGAAGTGTACACCTTATATTACAATATTCTTTACAGTTTTGTAAATATGTTCTTCTGCATTCTTTTAGATTAAATACGAAAAACCCATTGAGGATGGCGGGTTCTCCGCCGAAACTAGTTTGGCTATAATAATAACAAGTGTTTTGCATTAAGGCGGATCCACAAACCCACATTTGTCACGCAAACACGGACCAACAGAAAAGTTTTAAATGACAATGTATATTTACAGCTGTGAAGAAAGGAAAAATATACAGACAAATCAAGGAGATAATTCATCATCTCCATTGTTACTCGGTAGGTTACTAACGAGGACTGGACAGGCTTCTTTCAGCCTTTGGTGATGAATGCACTATTCTTGCATAGAACACAAGGGAAGTATGCTCTGTTTTCATTTCATTGGTATACTTTTTGTAGGAGTGCGTAGTCTCGCGGTGATAACTTTGAAAGAAAACTTCTCGGGTTTGCATAAACACATCTGTCAATAAATGTTCTTTTAAGCTTAACGAAATTAACAGAAATTATCATACAAATATTACTCGAGAGCACCTGCTGTTGTAGTACAAAAAGTATGTAATGAATGGAAACGTCTCGGGTTTGCAACCGCGTCAAGTGCTTAAAATCACACGAGCTTTCGGGCAAGTACTCCTTGGCCATTCTCAATTGACAATGGGCAAGGAGTACTTGGCCGAAAGCTCATGTGATGTTCAGCACTTGAAGCGGTTGCAAACCCGAGACGTTTCCATTCATTACATACTTTTTGTACTACAACAGCAGGTGCTCTCGAGTAATATTTGTATGATAATTTCTGTTAATTTCGCTAAGCTTAAAAGAACATTTATTGACAGATATGTTTATGAAATATCTGGGACTTGGTAAATTGTCATAATTTTTTTCTTTAATGACACAGAATTTGAAAAACTCTACCTACGGTAAATGTGTCAACTGCCAATGCCAATTCTGTACTTTTCATTCGTAAAGAACGCAACAATGGCTAGAATGGTTCTTTTAAAAATAAAGGCAACATCTGAAAAATAGCTTTCATAGTCAGCGGCCACATAAACACCACAATAAATGCTGTCAAACCAGAGAAATCGGTTGTCACAAAATTCTCACTCGTCCCGTCTAGCAGGCACTGCAAAATAAATAAATAAATAAAAATAAAAAATAGAAATTGTTAAGCTTATGGGACTGATCTGTAGGGTCATCTGTCCCTAAACAATAACTTGGATAGAAGAAGATGTAAAAAATAAAAAAAAAAGAAGAAGAAGAAGAAGAGAGGGTAAGTTGTCATCTCTCCGGCGTCTTTGGTCCAAACTTAGTCGAAATCCGACTAGCCGTTTCAGCGTGAACAGACAAACTTGTTGTAAGATATAATATGCCATGTAATGTACGATGACTTACGAAACGCGGCCTATATGTTAATTACACCTTTTTCTCCGTTCTGATGTTATAGCGTAGGCGAGTAACAAACATATAAACTGCCAGTTACTTACAAAAAGTCGCATTCTAATACATACAACCATATTGGCGCCGTATAGTTTCCAAGGAGAATGATTTACTCAAAATGATACATGGAAGTAACGTACTCAAAAGTTTACTAGAAAATTACAGTTTGGACTAGTCGTTTTCGGCGCATAAAATTTGGATTCACGTGACGTCTAGAACCAGGCACGACGGCTAAAGTGGAAAGCGTGGTAGCTGAACCCAATCAAAAAATTGAGACTGGGTAAAATACCCACTCTTGATTTGAAGGAACATTTATTTACATTTACTCTCAGTAGGGCCGGGTTGGAAAAAAGGGGATATCATTTCTCCGATTTTCACGCTGTAAAAACTGTTGACGGTATATAGGACCACCCCACATCGTTTTATGAAATTATTTTTTCCTTACATGTTTTCCATAGATTGTGAGAATGGAAAATGCCTAATTATCACTGTGCGTGAGTTTTTAGTTTCATAACGCTTCTCACTCTATTTTGAAGAAAACGTACCGTTTAATGATGTGATTTATTGACATGTGGCAATGCAGCATCTTAGCTTTCTAATAAAACATTTACCTTTTCTTAATTCGCGTCAGTCACTTGAAAATGCCACACTTTGTCAAGTGTATACGTACTTTATTCAAACATTTCGATAGTGGGTAGTTTACAATTCAATGCATTTTGGAGCAAACATTACAGCGAGTGAAATGGAACTAAAAGTACAGGAAAGTTTTTCAAACGGTTGTCGCGATTAATCGTTCTCGTTTAATGAGTAATTGCGTGTTAATATCCATCTGTTCGCCCCCTTCCCCCCTCTCTACATCAATTTCCTCCGCCTCCTCTGTCTCCTCTTAGAACTATATCTAACCTAGAGCCATGTTTAGTGTGAGGTTAAAAATCTTAAATCACCGAAATTTCTTGACCGAATGTTTTGAAACTTTAGCACAACGTTATACTGGAATTTACGCATGTCTTATGTGTATACAACGTTTCAGTACATGCCATACACGACTTTATATAAATTGTATAATGGGTAAATGTTAATACGAAAAGTCGTAAAAGTAATACAGACAGAGGTTTTATACTATATACAGGGGGAATCACTTGACACTTGCACCGCAAATATTGCGGAAACGGAAAGTGCGATTGATAGACGCTTTTCACAGAATGTATTGGTAGTCAGGGGCTCGAATTGTTAGCGAACAAACAGATTTAATATTACTTTGTATTTTTTATACAAACTTTCAGCTTTTTAAATGGAACAATGGTTGCTTATATCATGCACTGCAATTTTTGACAACTGCTCTGTACAAAGAAGTTTGAATGACATTTTTATCATGTTTAGTTTGGCAGCTACTACCGTTCAAAGTTTTGGGAGCGGAGGCTGCGATAGCGTAGCTCACTGGCCGAGTGGCTAGCCCCTGGGTCACGGTCCACTGTCTCATGGCCACCAGCCAGTCAGCTACGCTGTCGTAGCCTCCGCCCCCAAATCTTTGAATGGTTGTAGCTGCCAAACTAAACGTGATAAAAATGTCATTCAAAATTCTTTGTACACAGCTGGTGTCAAAAATTCCAGTTCATGATAAAAACAACCATTGTTCTATTAGAAAAACTGTATGTTTGCATCAACAATACACTTTCTAAGCAATATTATAATCTGTTTGTTGGTTAACAATACGAGTCCTTGACTATCAATCCATTCTGTGAAAACTGCTCATCAGCAGTGTTAGGTGATTCCACCAATATTCAAGAAATATGTACCTAGAAACCTTCCTGTTTACAATGAAACGATGTGTCATTACTGACAGCGTGGTGGAGGGGGGTGGGGGAGGGAGAATTAGAGGGGCAGAAGGAGCAAGTTTCGGACAACTACCCACCCATTCTTAAAAAAAAATTGACCTGCAGGGCCTGTCTAGAACTGATGAAAAGTCTGGCTGTCAACTGACAAAAAACTGTGTGAGTAGATTCAGAGGTATATCCTACGAGGATGGTGTTATTTGTACTAAGCGTAGCAAATTGTTTGGTATTTTCCTTAGGAAGCTGACCATCAGTCTTTTCGTTAAAACGAAATCAAATTTCATTTACCCCGTAGAGGAGAATTCGTCATATGGGGCCACTTTGTGTAATTGCATTACCGGGCATCGTAGGCCTTTCTTTCACCACCACAGCCAGTGTAATCACAGTGGTTTTTCTAATGGACACAAATTGGAATGAATGTGGATTAACTGTAAGAGAATTGCTTCGCCATGTTTAATCTCATAAAAACAGAAGTAACACAGCCCGCCGGCAAAAGCCGCAATATAATCTCGTTGTGCACCCTACCCTACCCACTTGAAATACGTTTATTACCCAGAGAGCTAATAATGTCTGTGGTTTCATCTGAAACTACGTTAGGTTGCACGAATTCGTATCAACACATAATGAGTCAGCGCGGAAATAAAGAAAGACGCAGCCAGCGGTAATTCCCCCCCCCCCCCCCATTTCCTCCCCTCCTCCAGTTTATTCTCGCTGCCTGTAAGCACGCGTAATAAACACAGTGTTCCACTACCCTGCAGCGAAACAGCAATTAAATATGAAATCGCACGCGAACAGGGGGCAGCTCCGTAATGATCATTTCACGTTCTGTGTCTATCCGCTGGTTTATTTAAATTATTCGTCATACAAAGTATGGTCCAAATTCGAAAAGTTTTGTTAACATAGCTACGAAACGTAATTAGAATTTGTTGGCATGCAAATTGTTAGTTCCTACCCGAACCCTGTATTTCCATATTAAGGGACATAGGATGTCGTAGCTATTCGAAAGAAAGTAAATGAAAATTAGGAACCTATTTGAATATACGCGAAATATCAACACAGAAAATCATTATTCCGTTACCACGAAATTTTGTGTTCGAACCCTTGTCAACACGATCGAAGTCGTATTTCCACCCATTGTACAGCTAGATGGTGTCGTGTTAAAACTGCATCTTTCGTTTCGTGTCGTCGTCAAATACCCTCCTCATATATGAAAACATCCAAATCCTTTAACCACTCTCAGCAGATCCGTACTCAAATTACACTCCTGGAAAATGAAAAAAGAACACCATGAAATCGTCAAGCACAAGGAAATTTTATTAATACTTTTTGAGTTTGTATGCAACTTCACATTTGCGTGCTTATGGAATATCGCCCCAATTGTGCGACTGGATTCACGATTTATATCAGAAATGACACAGTTCGTAGTAACTGACGGTAAGTCATCGAATAAAAGAGAAGTGATATCTGGCGTTCCCCAGGGAAGCGTTATGGGTCCCCTACTCTTCCTTGTGTTTACAAACGATCTTAATAGCTCCCTTAGACTGTTCGCGGATGATGCTGTCGTTTATCGGTTAGTGAAGTCAACAGAGGATCAAAGGCAATTGCAAAGCGATTTAGACAAATTTCTCTACGGTGCGAAAATTGGCAATTAACACTAAATAAAGAAAAGTGTGAAGTAATACACATGACCACTAAAAGAAATCCGCTGAACTTCAATTACGCGATAAATCAGTTAAACCTTAAGGCCGTAAATTCTACCAAATGCCTAGGAGTTACAATTACGAACAATTTAGACTGGAGAGAACAGACAGAAAATATTGTGGGGAAAGCGAATCAAAGGTGACGTTTCATTGGCAGAACGCTTCGAAGTTGCAACAGCTCCACCAAAGAGACTGCCTACATCACACTTGTGCGTCCTCTCTTGGAGTACTGTTGCTCAGGGTGGGACCCTCACCAGGTGGGACTGAAGGAAGACATTAAGAAGGACCAGAGAAGGGCAACTCGTTTTCTTTTATCACGTTACAGGGGGGAAATCGTCACGTAAATGTTGCACGATTTGAGGTAGGAATAATTAAAAGAAAGACGTTATTCGTTGCGGCGAGATCTGTTTAATAAATTTCAATCACCGACTTTTACTTCTGAATGTGAAAATATTTTGCTAGCACCCACCTACATAGGGAGGCATGACCATCCAAATGAAATAAGAGAAATCAGATCAAAAACGGAAAGATTTAGGTGTTCTTTCTTCCCACGCGCTATTAGAGAGTGGGACGGTAGAGAAAGGTTATGAAAGTGGTTAATGAACCCTCTGCCAGGCACTTGAATGTGATTTGCAGAGTATCTATGTAGATGTAGATGTACAACACACGATCACACAGACAGAGCTATACGCACATGAGTACAGCCACCAGAGCATGCGCATTGTTGACGCTAGTACCGTGAAAATCCTCCCTTTGCAGTAATACAAGCAAAATTACTAAAAATTTCCTGGATGTTCTGCCGTGGTCTAGTGGATTTATTATTAAAACCCAACGTTTCGTCCCCAACTGCGGAGGACATTCTCAAGGGGGGTCGTGGCACTTTTGGATGTCCGATTCACATCCTGGCTCGCTACTGTAGCTACTGCAGTGAGCCAAGGTGTGAATCGGACATCCAAAAGTGCCGCGATACCCATTGAGAATCTCCTCCGCAGTCGGGGACGAAACGTTGGGTTTTAATAATAAATCCACTAGACCACGGCATAACAGCCCGGAAATGTTTAGTAATTTTGACCATTCCTGCCGTGAAAGATTACATTTTACAGTAATACAAGCAGTAACGATCGTAGAGGTGGCGAATGTACTCTTGCGGAATGGCTGCTATGCAGTTTCCTCCTGTGGCCTCAATTGTGCCAGATTTCGTGCCGCTCATGCAGACCGACCAACAAGACGTTCCACATTCTCATTGGGGGAAAGAACTGGGGATAATGATAGGCAGTGTAGTTGACGTATACCTAGAAGAGTACGTTGTGATATGTGTGGATGTGAATTGTCCTGTTGGAAAACAATGTCACCTTGTTTGTCCATGAACGGTGGGAAGACGGGTTGAATGATGGTTTCACTGTACCGTGCACTGTTCAATTTTCCCACAACGAACACCATAGGAGAAACGCCACTGTAGGATATGGCTCCTGAAACCATGACGCCAGGTGTGAATTCTGTTTGCCTCTGTCGCGTACACACCGGATTTTAGCGCTACTCTGCACAAAACCGAACACGTGTACGACCACCATTGGCACCAAGGTAGTGGCTACTCGCATCACTGAAGACGACACGTGTCCAGTCGTCCCTTCATAAGTGCCAACCGTGACGCCACTGGAGGCGGGCTGAACGATGTTGGGGCGTGAGCGGAGGACACCCTAACGGCATGCGTGATCCGTTATCATGGTGAGGGAGCCATACCCTGCAATGGCTGTTCTTCCCAGTTATAGTCTACAGAACACTGAATTGTGCACGGTACATCATCCTGTGTTGCTATTACTCATGCACCAACAAGGCGATATCCTTTCCGTCAGAACAATACATGTATCCCGCACCACTCTTCTTAATTTAGGCCGGTTGGTTTTGGTATATCCGCTGCATACATGTTGTATAATACTGGCGAAATGATGGCTCCTTGTGGTACTCCCGCTTTTGTTGGTTCTGAAAATTCGTTCCTTATTTTTACTCATATATGGCATTCATTAATCATGTTTCGTATTAACTTTACTATCGGTATGCACTCAAGGAAGCAATGTGCAAGCGAAATTAATACCTTGGTTTGCAAAGGGCAAACAAGGGAGATAATACACACAGTACAAGTAACCGCAGAGTCAACACATCCAATAATGACCTAACATCAAAAATATCGATAGTGACTATTAATCAACAGGTGAGCAAGTATTAATTTTGTCCCGAGGCCAGTTTCCAATCAGAATTTAAACAGAATAGTCACGGTGTTTTTTGTTGAAATTCTGCTTTGAATCCAGCTTTGTATCTCGTCATAAAACAGAGGGACAGAATTAATATTGCCTCACCTGTTGATTAATAGTCACTACCGATATTTCTGATGTTGGTCGTCTTTGGTTATGTTGATTCTGCGGATACTTGTACCGTATGTGTTATCTTCCTTGTTTAACATTTGCAAACCGAGGTATTAAACTCGCTTGCACACTGCTTCCTTGAGTGCAGTTGTGCCTTGAGAATGGCAGGGTGAGCTCCTGTCGAAATATCGGCGATGGTCAATGACGTCACCAGGCAGCAAACCCGTAAGTTATCTGAACGTCGTAATTTTTTTATTTTTATTTTTTTTAATATGTAATTTATGCGTGATTACTGTCATCTCGATTCCAAGTAAAAACTATTTCTCAGCGCAATTATCATACGTTTCGTGACACAACAACACAGTGACCATCACATCTGTAAACAGAGAGAATGTGTTTAGTGTAGAGGTTTAAATTTTCTGTAATAATGCGTGATTCGTCATGTATTTATTACCTTATATTTATTTCTGCGCGTTTAATGCAATTTTAATATACAGTTTAATTTTTTATCTATCAGAAAATTTATTGTACCTAAGAAGACACATTGGTTTAGTCAGCGCTTCGATATTGTATAGAATGATTTGTGAAGTATGGCGTATTATCGAGTAAGGTAAATATAGGAAAGGTTGGGGAAATGCCAGCCGACTATATTATAACCCCATACTGCTTCAACAAGCCTTTCAATATAACAATTGGAAGCAGGGAGCAGTGGGAGGGAATAGTTAGACACCGTACGGGTTCACTGATGGGGCAAAATCAGACCAAGGTGTTGGGGCCGGGGTATATGGGGTGCAGCCAAGACTGGAGGGCGTCATCTCTCTAGGAAAACTGGCCTCAGTATTCCAGGCCAAAATCACTGCCATCAGGGCGTGTGTGGAGGAGAATTTGCGTAGGTGCTACAAAGATCGTAGCTTCTATATCTATTCAGACAGGTAGGCCGCCCTGAGATCACTGGCAGCTCCTGCAACAAGGTCTAAAAATGTTGCAGAATGTCACAGGGTTCTGGTGGAGCTAGGGGAAAGCAATAGAGTAAACCTATTGTGGGTCCCTGGCCACTCGGGGATCAGTGGCAACGAACATGCCGACAGATTAGCCTGGATGGGGGCAGAGACTCCATTTATTGGACCGGAACCTGTTCTGACAATCACCAAGGCAATGATCAAATTGGAGCTACGTAACTGGCTCAGAAAACAGCACGTAGAATATTGGACCAAAGTCCATCAACAAAAACATGGCAAGGTAATGATGCCAAAGCCATGTTTTAAAAGAAGCTCTGCAATCCTGGGTCTGAACAGGAGAGAGATTAAACTCATGGTTGGATTGCTGACAGGCCATGGGAATTTCAATAAACACCTACATACAATGGGAATAACAGAAGAGGGCCCTAAATGTAGGAACTGTGATGACGGTGATGAAACTGCATCACATCTAATCTTCGAATGTATTGCATTGGAGAGTAAAAGGCACAGAACATTCGGAATAACCAGACCCGAAGAAATCGTGTATAATAAAGAACTGGTAAAGGGACTCCTTGCACTGTTCAAGGGCATTGGTTGGCTTTACTAGATCTACAGGGAGCGATACCGCACAATAAACTTAGTTTCGGTGCGGGCAGTGGCGGGATGGACCAAGACTGTTTTGGCTTCCCTGAAAAAATCAAATCAAATCAAATCAATGGCGTATTATCACTTGTAGCATGGACGCGCGGAGCGAATTAGTAAGCAAATATGTAGTCGTTGTTGAAAGCTGCTGGTCTTAGCTGGTATGAATAGTAGTGCTTCGTGGAAAGCATTTGGCTAAACTTTTGGTGTTGGCTTGGCAGAAGGAGAGCAAATAGTGATCAGAAAATATTAACTGTTTGTATGTGATCAGCAGGCACACTTCAAAAGGAATGCTGTGAATCCAAATTTGCAATTGTTGTTTCTTCCCCAGTTGTTAAATGGCAGCCGCGGCGGAGTGGCCAAGCGCATTGAGGCGCTATGCTCCGATGCGCGAGGTCGTTCCTTGTCGGGGATTCGAATCCCACTCTCGGGCATGGATGATTGTGTTGTCTTTAGTATAAGTTAGCTCATAAGTAGTTTGTAAGTTTAGGGTGTGATGACCCTGCAGTTAAGTCCCATAAGCTTTACAAACATTTGAAAATTTTTTGTGAAGTGGCAACATTATTCTCCTGTAGCATCACGCCACATATATAAAGGGAAATCCGACCAGCTTATCAAAACATGTGTGGTTAACCAGCGTATTTGTGGAGCAATATTAAATAGTGAAACCTGTTAATTTAGAACCCGAGTTAAAGACTTTATTCACCACAGTCACTGACCAGACAGGTTCATTCCTGCTCCATTATGTTACCGAGATAATTCAAAATAAGAATGAACTAGTAAGTTATTTGCTTAATTTTATTTTGTATTGCTCAATACAATGTCAGCTAACTTCTGTTAATAATATAAGCTAATTAGAATAATTATTTATTTTAAACTAAGCAAAATCATTTACGTAAATAACTGTTGCAGTAAATTTACTAACCAACTGCAAAACCTCTCAGTAACGTTTGTTATTCAGTTGCAATAACACAGATACTTTTGAAACTAGTGAACGATCAACTACTTAATTCTTTTAATTACGTGGAAGCTGTGCATGATAAATATTAAGGTGAGACATGCTGTACCTTCATTGTATACATTGGCGGTATTTGCACGTTATTGTCTTTTGTTTCAGCTGCTGTGTTATTTATTGTATTTGTGTGAGCAAAGTGCCTTGTAGGTGCCTTTGAACTTTGCTTTTCAGGTCATAGTTAGCTTTGTTTCCGTTACCCTCTCACTAAATGTTTTTGCACGTACATCGAGCTGGTGACCGTAAAATCATTACTTTCCCCAAATTATTTATCGTATCCTGTTCTTTTTTTTACATTTATTAAGATACTAGCTTATTTATTTACTCCTGTCTTGAGTTAGTACTTCCCCTATCCCTTCTCTCTCTGATCATCTCTTTTTTCGTAAAGCATGTTGTATTTATCGGAGAATATATAAGAAATAACGCTGTCTTGCATAATGTACAGAATTATAAGTGCACTATCCAAACAAAGAGAAATAGTAGTCGAAAAACAAATGACATATAAAATTCGTACGAGCTCATATTTATTGAATTATATGTTGTATAATTTTTCTGGTATGTATTCATTTGTGTAAGTGCTGTATGTCTGTAAAATATCTTGTGAGTACAATTAATAGTAAAGAAGTAATAGGTAATAACTTGATGCATGATGGGGCGGTTTTTCATGAACATTACTGTTTATGTCCTTATTTCTCATGAACTAAGTGTCGTACTGTGTTATAATATAGAAGGTACATTCAAATATATCTGTGTATACTGTCTGTAAAATTTCCCGCGGCTACAATTTGTCCTGTAGAAATTATAAGTTGTAACGTCATACCGAATGCCGTAGTTTCAGTCCATGCACAAGGGAAAAGTAGTAAGGGAGGAACTCCTGGTGTTTATGACCTTATACCTTCTGAACCATTTATCGTATTTCGTTCTTACCATTACAGAATTGGTGTCTCACGGTGAGGAAGATGTGTACCAAATTTGGTTGGAATCGGTCCAGTGGATTACGAGGAAGTGTGCATAAATCCGGGTATTCTCACACGGTGTCCTTTCATTATTTATGTCGTCATATCTCCTGAGCTATGTGTCGTGCTCTTTTGTTTTTGGGTCAGAAACCTTCGTGGATGTATGGTGGACATTTCACCAAAGTTTCATTGTAATCGAATGAATGGTTTATGAACGCATAGCGGACATACAGACAAACATTCATATCTACTCGTATATATATATATATATACGAGGCGCGTCCAGAAAGTAAGTTCCGTTTCAGTTTATCTTCGCTGCAGCGCTGCGATTGCAGTTCCGCACATGCGCTGTAGACGATGTGTATCAAGGAGAAGAATGTGCGTCATTTGGAGATCGCTGTCAGTTACGTACGCCTTGTTGTGCTTGTTTGAAATGTCGGCGTTGATTGAAAATCCCGCCGCCTGTGAAATCAGGTCGGCGATTCGGTTTCTGAATGCGATGAAAGTGAAACCAAGTGAAAATTATCGGCAAATTTGCGATGTTCACGGACCAAATGCGATGAGTGGTTCGATGGTGAGAAGATGGGTCCGACAGTTCAATGGCAGACGTCCAACTTTGGTTACAGAAGAACTGGTTCACGCGATTGATGACAAGATACAGGAAAACTGTAGGTTTACAATTAGTGCTCTCGCTATGGACTTCCCCCAAATTTCACGATCACTGATGCATGAAATTGTTACCAAACAACTGAAATTCCGTAAACGTTGGGCACGTTGGGTACCAAAGATTCTCACTGAGCAACACGAGATACAACGGGTGGGTAGTGCACTTGAGTTTTTGACCCGTTATGCTGAAAGCGGCGAAGAATTTCTGAGACGGATAGTCCCAGGAATGAAACGTGGGCTTCTTACGACACCCCTGAGAGTAAGCGGCAATCAATGGAATGGAGGCACACTTCATCCCCACCAAAGGTAAAGCCGAAGCAAATCATGACACCTCGGAGGATGATGTGCACTGTGTTCTGGGACTGAAAAGGCATCCTACTCATTGACTTCTTACCGCGTGGTCATACAATCAAAGCAGATGCTATTGCGAGACACTTCGGAAATTGCGCCGTGCCATTCAGAATAAGCGCCGGCGACTGCTGTCAAAAGATGTTGTTTTGCTTCACGACAACGCACGACTACACACTGCAAATGTGACGAAAAACCTCTTACAGGGATTTGGGAAATATTCAAACAGTGCAACTTGATATTATTTGATAGTGGATTCCATATTCTATTAATAGGAAACCCCATGTATCTATTTATTAAATTGTCAGACAACCTGATTTCTATCGCTTCTCTACAAACACAGTTCCTAAAACCAGAGGTACTGGCTACTATGCGAGTCTCATCATATGTCATTTTGTGTTCCTCCGTTAAACAGCGTTCTGCTACCGCCGGTTTTTCCGGCTGCAGAAGTCTCGTGTGGCGGCAATGTTCCACACATCTGTCTTGCACAGTTGTTTCCTGAGTCCGAGGTCATCTTTGACGGGGTCAAGCAGTGCCCTAATCTTGGAAGACGGACGGAAAGCAGTCTTGATGTTGAAAGAAGACCGTCTGTCGTCTTTCATATATTTTTGTATAGTTTCTATAAAGTCCTAATTTATTTAATGTCGCTAGATTATCATTTTGTTAAAACGTGAACCCCACTACTTTCAAGGCTTGAGGAATAACATTTTTATTTCACGTGTTAAAATATTGGTTAATATTGCTAGGTTTTTTATTTTGTTATGTTAATAATTTGTTATTATATTAATTAATGTTGCATACGTACGGCTTCTCCGCGACGCCACTGTTGCTATGAGAAAGTGCAGTTGTACTTTTAAGTGTGTGCGAGAATCTATGGCTGTTTGAATGTGGGGAGTGATAGCTCGCTTTGCATCGTTCTCTCTGCCTCAGTATCGATAGCTGCTGATACTACCAAAGAGGTTTCCACACCCTTTGGTTGCGAGCTGGTTGGCGAGTCTCTCGGTCCCCCACCACCGCTGTTTTCGTGGATTTTCCAGCTTCCAGTGGCTTCCCGCGTCTTCCCGCGCCCCGGTGGCCGCGCGGATGATCATTCTCGGCTGGTCTTCTGGTGAGGAAAGGGTGGTCCTGCTCTTGCTTCTGGAGATGGTAGCGTTTCATTGACTAGCACGTTTAACTTAGATTCGTGAACTTCGAATCATTTTTTGGAATATTTTCGCCGATCGTGTGCGGAAATGTGTTCTCATTTTTCAATTCAGCGAATTCCAATAGATAAACGCGGTGTGTGTGATTGTAGTTACAGTTCAATAACGACTTGATATCTTAAAACCTTTTGTGATCATGTGGCGGTGTATGAATTCTGTGTTAATTATTTCTAGCTTTGTGGGGCTCGATTTCTAATAGGTGATATGTTCATTTTATACAGTGCATGTAAAATTCTTCTCATCGTTTCATTCCGTGAGTGATATGTGTTCCATGTGGTTGGTTCATAGAACAAAACCTTGGCCGGCCGCGGTGGCCGAGGTGACTGGGGCGCTCCAGTCACGGTCAGCACGGCCACTACGGTCGGGGGTTCGAATCCCCCCTCGGGCATGGATATTTGTGCCGTCCTAGTTAGTAAGTAGTTCATAAGTAGTTTGTAAGTTTAGGGACTGATGACCCCGTAGTTAAGTCCCGTAAGCTTAACAAACATTTGAACATTTGAACAAAACCTTCACTTCCACTCTTGTTTGTTCCATGCCCATCAGGCAAGTAATTATGCGGGTATTCCTCTGATTTGCACTAACATTTCGCAATCTTCTCTCCCCGCCTATTTTCATTTTGCTGTCTCTTCTCCGTCTGGTAGTTACGCACTGTCTTCGTCAATAATTCTCTCTGAGCCTTGTACAACCTCCTTCAATAGCTTCCTTATGTAATTCTCAACATTTCTATGGGTTGCATGCCGTAATTCTTATTTTTATTTTTCCGACTTTGTAATTATTTCATTTTTGTGGTTTTTCTGAGACAGGACCTCATCCGTCTCTGTAATCGCCCCCTATCGCGTGTAGCTGTGTTTCATTCGCTTCCTTAAATAATTCCAAGCATTTCTATGGGTTGCACTCTGTAGCTAATTTTCTTTATTTTTCGTAATCTGAATTTATTCAATATCTGTTTTCGGAACTAAGTGGGTCCGAGTTCCGACTTCCGGGCTTTTCAGCTAGTCGCCTGAGTTCACGCCACTTCTCATATAAAACCAGTACCTAGATCGATTGCTGACTGACTGCAATTTAAGAATCCACCGGTATTTAGTATATTGAATCCGATTTTAAACCACTTCACCTTCAGTGGAATGAGTTCATTTAACGTTGCCATGTGTCGCCGTTAGCGTGTTTGCTCGCGGTTCAATTCAGATGTAATTTAACTTGCTACACACACGCACCATCTCAAAACAGACACGACAGTTCAGAGCCAGCTTCAAAGTGTTTGTACATTGTGTTTTGTGCTACCTCCGACTTGCTGAATTTCGCCTATGACAGCGGCGCCTGTTCCCGCCTCGTCTCAGCACGCTGAATTTGGTGAGTTTCGCTGTGCCATTGCGTGTGTGTGAGAGAACGAGTGTTGTTTGCGAACCCTTCCCCCCAGTAGCGTTAAATCATGTATAATTTAGGCTGGGCACCGTCCGCATTAATCCATGTAAGGGATGCATTTTATTGTATTCACAAAATTGGTTCCCCATTTTTATTGTTTTCTATCTGAATAAACAAGTTTAAGTTCAGCATAAACCGTAAGTTGTCTATAAATTGTACTTTTAAATCACCTTCCCTCTGTTATTTAATATTGTTCTTCACTAGTGCTGAGAACATGTTCAGGTGCAATAATTTTTTATGTCTACATTGCTTTGCGCCATAAATGTTTTCTTAGCCACCTTTCTAAGATAATTTTAATTGTGGTGGCTTGCTTATTAATGTCTGTGTGTAATAAACGTGTGAGCTGCTATGTATATTGACCACTGTAGTATTAACTTCCTGTTATTAAAGTAATTGAATGGAGTCAGTTCTCAGTTTGGACCAGGGAACAAGGCTTTATTGCAAGGAGTAACCAGTAGTTCACACGGATCTCGTTTACTAATTTCAGTGCTAAAAGCTCTTGTTACGTACAGTGGTCGACTTTTAATGTTGATAATTTTTAAAAGTCATCCAATTTTGAAAGAAACGCCCCCAGCATAAGGAATGTACGCTACAGCCCTATACTCCTCTTCGTGCACTTCTGGAGAAGGTCCAAACTCCATAGTACCACGTGTCTGTTTTTCAGAGTAGCCATTATCCTCGAAAACCGTCGTCAGATGTTCCAGTTCCGATGGTAAGCTCTCCTCATCTGAAATGGCGCGTACTAGAGTTCTAAAGACGCCGTTGCGAGCCGGCCGCGGTGGCCGAGGGGACTGAGGCGCTACAGTCACGGTCTGCACGGCCACTACGGTCGGGGGTTCGAATCCCCCCTCGGGCATGGATATTTGTGCCGTCCTTAGTATAAGGTAGTTGATAAGTAGTTTGTAAATTTAAGGACTGATGACCCCGTAGTTAAGTCCCATAAGCTTAACAAACATTTGAATTTGAACGCCGTTGCGTTGATAGTGTAGATGGCAACTACTGGCATGTAGATACCGGTCAGTATGTGTTGGCTTTCGGTGAACACTATGTCCAAGGGTGCCATCATGTGTTTTATAAACCATTACATCCAGAAATGGAAGTTTCCCTCCATAGTAAATCTGATGTTTGGATGAAGGGCCGGCCGCGTTGGCCGAGGGGACTGAGGCGCTTCAGTCACGGTCTGCACGGCCACTACGGTCGGGGGTTCAAATCCCCCCTCGGGCATGGATATTTGTGCCGTCCTTAGTTGTAGCTAGTTCATAAGTAGTTTGTAAGGTTAGGGACTGATGAACCCGTAGTTAAGTCCCATAAGCTCTACAAACATTTGAATTTTTGATGAAGGCAGTTAAAATAGTCAAAAAATCGATTGAGCTTATCCCGACCATGAGGCCAGATGAAGAAGGTGTAGTGAACGTATCTCCAAGAACACGGTGGTTGCAAGACTGAAGTTCTTAGTGCCCTTTCCTCAAAGTCCTCCGTAAATAAAGTGCCGACTATGGGTGATAAAGGGCTGCCCATAGCTACTCCGTCCTTTTGCTCAAAGAAGTTGCGACCAAAATAAAAATACGTGGACGACAAAGCTTCACTACCTCTTCATCCAGTTTTTCACTAATCAGACTCAACGACTCTTCCAAAGGTACCCGTATGAACAGAGATACCACGTCAAAACGTACTAGTAAATCCGAAGGACCCAGGTTCAAGGACTTCAAGCGTCTAATAAAATCTATCGAATCTGACACTTATTTCAATACCGGACATTTTGTGACACGTGCCATGGCTTAGAGGAGGAATTAAAGTGCAATCTTCCTCTGTGGAACAGTTTTTAAAATTGCTGCCCATCTGCAGGCGCGTCCAGAAAGTAAGTTCCTTTTGGTAAAAAAAATGAAATTGTACACAGATACAGAAGAAAGTTTTATTGCACAAAATTCTACAACTCTTAAACTACTTTTCCACATAACTGCCGAAATTTTGCAGGCATTTGTCATAGCGTGGCACCAGGTTTTGTATACCTTCTTCATAGAAATCTGCCGCCTGTGTCTTCAATCAGTTGGAAACAGTTTGTTTCAGCTCGTCGTCATTGGTGAAGTGATGAGCGCCAAGGAAAGACTTGAGATGTAAGAACAGATGAAAGTCGCTATACCAGTTTTTCTGTAACCAAAGGTGGATGCCCACTTCGTTCTTCATCGTACACACCACTACGCCCGCCATTCAACTGTCGGATCCATGCTGCGGTGGAGTAGCCGAGCGGTCTAAAGCACCTCGCTGCGGAGCGCTCGGTTGCTTGCCGTGGAGGTTCGAGTCCTCCCTGGGGCATGGGTGTGTGTATTTGTCCGTAGGTTAGATTACCTAGGTTTAAATAGTTTGTAAGCTACGGATTGATGACCATGCAGTTTAGTCCGATAGATTTACAGACATTTGAACATTTTTGTCGGATCCATCTTCTCACCATCGAATCACTCACTGTATTTGGCTCGTAAACATCGCAAATTTGCCGATAAATTTCATTTGGTTTCACTTTCCTCGCATTCAGAAACCGAATCACCGACATGATTTCACAGGTGGCGGGATTTTCAATTAACGCCGACATTTCAAACAAGCACAACAAAGCGTACGTAACTGACAGCGATCTCCAAATGGCGCACGTTCTTCTCCTTGATACACATCGTCTACAGCGCATGTGCGGAACTGCAATCGCAGCGCTGCAGCGGAGATAAATTGAAACGGAACTTACTTTCTGGACGCGGCTCGTAGTTCGAAGACCTGTGTACCAATTCCGCTCTATGTCAAACTCAAAATAAGTGACTGTAATAAATTTTCCACCCTGTTACATTGTGCGCTCATTACAAGCAAAATTCCTTCACTTCCCCTCTTTACCAGTGTAGTTATTGTAACGATTACGGACATGAAACAATAAATGATCGTCCATAGACATATTTCGTCTCGATATGTATCAAAGGGAGACATTATATTAAAATTTGTGCCTCGACCGGAATTCGAACCCAGAACCTCCTTTTGTAGGTAAGCACTATAACCACAAAGCAACCGCAAGCTGATACATATGGTGATTGCATATACGACTGCACAACACAAATTTTAATTCTTCCTCATGTTGCCCTACATACATACAGGTTGTACATAAAGTCCGAGAACACTTTCAATTATTTATTGCACAAGACCAGAACCTTGTACACATATACGTATGACATTATCAAGAGAAACCACTGGCACAACAAATTCGCTACGACGCGTTGCTGGTGCCCGGAAAACAGAAGCGGACGTCCCACTGTGAGTGAAGTGTTTGTTCAGCGCGTACGAGAGACGTTCATAGCGAGTGTAAAGAAGTCGGTGCGTCGTGTATCCCGTGAATTCGAAATGGCTCCAATGAAAGTGTGGGAAGTCGTGCAACAGAAGCTGTCTATGGAATCACTCGAATTGCAGCTAGTGCAGAACCTCAAAGATGACGACAAATGCAACCGTTTTGAGTGTTGTTCACAGTTGCAACAATTGAATGACGAAGGGGAATGGCATTGTTGATCGCTTAATTCTTAACAACAAAAACACTTTTCAGATTAATGGGAAACTGAACAGGCATAATTGTCAAATCTGGGTACAAAACATCCACACGAATACACTTAATTTGAGCGTGATTCCCCAAAGCTAAATGTTTTGTCACGTCGAAAACTGAACGGACCATTGTTCTTCGCCGAGAGCATTGTCTCTGTATATTCCTCGCTGGACATGTTGAAACCACTCGAATTTGTTTTCCGGTACACCAGTGTGCCATTTGGTGAAGCTTATAGGACTGCGAGGTCATCATTTCCTAAACTACTTTCGAACTACTTTATACTAAAGATAGCACAAATGTCCATGCCCGAGAGGGGATTCTAACCCCCGACGGACAGCGGCCTCGCGCATGGCAGCATAGTACTTCAATGCGCTCGGCCACATCAACTCGTCATGTATGCAACTAGCGCTGATTATCGGCAAATTTCCAAACTACGCCGTGGCGGAATAGGGGAAGGTCGGGTAAGATGGCGACCCTAACGTTTATAATTATTTTTGTGCCTCTTACGTCGAAATCAGGTATTTTTATTTATTGAAAACAGGTTGCTCATGTATCAACTTTGTAATAAAGCTCTTAAACATTTTAGCTAGACCTCTTATTGTTAGTGACAGTGCCAATCGTCGACTTGCCCTACAGGTAGGATAAGACGAAATTAACATTACAATTAGAAAACAAGACTTTTGTTTATGCTTATCTACTCATCAAAAGAGACACAGATATAACATTTTTCCTTTGCATTTCTGTAATTTGTGCCCGCACACTGAGCAGAGCCTACTTCATCAACATGTTTTTTTTTTTTTTTTTTTTTTTTTTTTTTTTTTTTTTTTTTTTTTTTACATGGTGATCTAAAGTAGCTTCACGGAAGTTGGAACTTCCTAGCGACGCCTTTAAGAAGCTTACCATTTCTTCCGCGCTGCATTGCCTCTTTCAATGATTCCTTGCTCCATTTCTGTCACCCTGTCTTCCTTACAAGCTGCATAATTCGTCATATTCACCGCAGCCGACAGTTTGAATTCAGACTTATACATGCACACAATCTTACACAATAAATTCATTAAACCGTTATTAAAACATTAGTAATATTTAAGATGAATCAACTGATATTCATTAATAAAAAAGTATAACTTGCATGAAACTTATTTAAACTGCAGGAAAAATTGTAAAAGAAACAGCATCCACTTCCTAGCCTCTGTTTAAAAAAAAAAAAAAAAGAAAAAAAAAACAAAAAAAAAACGAAATGACCGAGCAGTTCTATTTCGAGATACACCATTGCAGAGCGCGCTAAGGAAGTGGTACCTTATTGCCTTAAACAATCTGTAGATTTATCGGAGGAATTCAAAATTCGTCATCGTAGACTCCTCGTCAACTTACCAGACCTTCCCCTACATGAAAGAAAAGTTTCGTGGTTTCTCTTCAAAATGACATATGTACGATATCTGTACAATGTTTGGTTCTTGTGCATTACATAACTGAAAGGTTCCAGGACTTCATGCACACTTGGTGCCATGTCTACGGAATAGTCCTGCGGGTATAATTTGCCAGATGCCTCGTTCCGGTCCTTACAGAGCGCAGATACCATCAGTTGCCCTCTTTCGGCAGCGTAAGCCACGTCCCGTAGTTTCAATGCACGTACGCCCGATTCTCGTTAGCGCGGTGCACCGGCTGGTACGTTGGCAGCCCTGCTATACGCAAAAGGCATTTGCTAATTGAGGGCCGCGTTTTAATTACAACTAATGGCAAGCCTGCGGCTGCAGTAATTTCGAATGGCGCACATTCGCAGGGTGAGTTGTTGCGTTCCTGTTTCGAGAGTTATTTTATTCCAACTAGCATTTTCTGCCCTCGAAATACGTGCCAAAAAGTACTTCGCACTTCATCAGTTAACATTTTTTTTTTCACTGACGAAATAATTTTGCTTTCATCTCGCGATGTAAAGCGAAACTTTATGATCCCTGTAATTAATTTTCTTCCCTTTCTCGAACTCGTACACGTGAATCTCCCCAGCATAGAGCTTGACTTTTACACTGCCACCGGTACATTAGCAGCTTAATAATTTTTTCTTTATCTCTTCAACGAGATTATAACTGTTATTCATACCGAAGTAATGGTACTATAGTAACAATAAGAGAATCATCACGCATTTCGAAATAGGCACAAGACATACTTTTACTAAGTGTTATATGCAAGTAAGCGTGAACAGCTGGAATGTTACTCACCGATTGGAGAAGCGTGTTATTCCCGAATACTAGTCTCTTCTTCCTACGGTATGCCACGTTTGCGACGTTATGAAACTTCCGTAGCAAGTTATTTACATTCGCCTGTTGGCTGCGTCTCGGGTGTTCGGCATACTTTTTTTAATGTTGTATCGGACTGTTAAATTCTCACAATTAATTGCTAGTGGCTGACTATTCAGTTTCATCAGCAGTCGATCCCTTGCTCGAATCCAGTATACTCTGCCAAAAATAGGAAGTAATGCACAGGGGTGGTGGGTAGACGCTACAATTTTGTACGATGTCTTCGAAGGCAGCTATCTTCAAGGCTTATGGGTCATCATCATCATCATTAGAAACTGATTATGCCTTTCATCGTTCAGTGTGGACCTCTAATAAAATTCCTCCATGATCCCCTATTCAATGCTAACATTGATGCCTCGTCTGATGTTATGCCTTTTACTTCAAAATCATTCTGCACCGAATCTAAGTACTTTCTTCTTGGACTACCTTGGCTCCTCTTATCCTCCCCTGCAGAGCTCATGAGCCTCTTAGGTAACCTTGCTTCTACCATGCGTGTAACATGACCCCACCATCTCAGCCTGTTCGCTCTAACCGCTTCATCTATGTTGTTCATTCCCAGTTTTTCTTTGATTTCCTCATTATGGACACGCTCCTGCTATTTTTCCCATCTATTAGTACCTGCAATCATTCTTGCTACTTACATATCTGTAACCTCTACCTTATGAATAAGGTGACCTGTATCCACCCAACTTTCACTCCCATACAACAAAGTTGGTCGAAAGATATAGCGGTGCACTGATAACATAAATTCAAATGTTCAAATGTTGGTATAGTCTATGGGACTTAACTACGGGGTCATCAGTCCCTAAACTTACAAACTACTTATAAACTACTTACGAACTAGGACGGCACAAATATCCATGCCCGAGGGGGGATTCGAACCCCCGACCGTAGTGGCCGTGCAGACCGTGACTGGAGCGCCTCAGTCTCCTCGGCCACCGCGGCCGGCACTGATAACATAGTCTTGGTACTTACTTCCTTCTTGCAGAAGAAAGTAGACCTTAGTTGAGCATTAGCTTTGCCGCACCTAGATTGCAGTTCTTTCACTATGTTGCCATCCTGTGAGAAAATACATTCCAGGTACTTCGAACTGTCTACCTGTTCTTTGTTCCTCCTATTTGGCACTCAATCTGTTTAAATCTCTTTCCCACAGACATTACTTTCGTTTTGGTGATGCTGATCTTCATATCATAATCCTTGCACCTCTGATCGAGCTATGAAATATTAGTTTGCAACCTTTCAATCGAATCGACCATTACAACAAAGTCATCCGCATATGCGTGACTGCTTATTTTGTTTTCACCTATTTTAATCCCGCCTTGCCAGTCTACTGTTTTTAACATATGATCCATGAATGGTATAAACAACAGCGGTGACAGGTTAGAGCCTTGACTTACCCCTGAACCATAATCTTAATTTGCCATCTACTCTAACTGCTGCCTGATGGTCTACGTAAAGCCCTTTAATTGCTTGCAGAAGTTTGCCTCCTATAACATAATCTTGTAGACCTGACAGTAGCTTCCTCTTAGCGACACGGCCATAAGCTTCTTTTTTAAGGCTATGAAACATAGTTACAATTTCCTGTTCCACTCATAGCACTTTTCCATTACAAGCCGCAAGCTAAAGAACTGGCCCTGACAGTCTCAAAGAGGCCTAAACCCACACTCATTTTCATCTAACTTGTCCTCAATTAATACTCGCACTCTCCTTTCAACAATACCTGAGAATTATATATTTTTACAATTACATATTTTTGACGACGTTACACCGTTCTTTTCAATGAAATAAATCGAAATTTGCGATCGGTCATGGCATCACTGTACTAGGTTTAGATGGAATACCAAAGTGTGGCAAATGAAAATTTGGGATTCGAACCCTGGATCTCCTGCTTACTAGGCAGACGCGTTGATCACTCCGTCACCGAGGACACAGTGAATGGAGATTTGGGTGTGGTGGGAGACGTGCAGGGAAGAGTCCTCTGCAGTCGGGCTAGTTACTGTCCTCGGTGGCGGAGTCTGCCTAATAAGCAGGAGATCCCGGGTTCGAATCCCGGCCGGGCACAAATTTTCATGCGCCTCATTTTTGTATTCCATCTAAACCTAGTACAGTGATGCCATGACCGATCGCAAATTTCGATTTATTTCATACCTGAAAATATGTTACCTAATTAAAGAGATACTTCGATAGTTGTTACAATCTTTTCTGTTTCCATATATGAAAATTGGCGTGATTACCGCTCTCGACCAGTCAGACGGAACCTGTCCCCGACTCCCACGCCTTCTCAATTATCCTATGTAACCATTTCAGACCTTATATTCCACTGTATTTGACGAATTCCAGCTTAATTTCGCCGGCCGCGGTGGCCGAGGTGACTGAGGCGCTCCAGTCACGGTCAGCACGGCCACTACGGTCGGGGGTTCGAATCCCCTCTCGGGCATGGATATTTGTGCCGTCCTAGTTCGTAAGTAGTTCATAAGTAGTTTGTAAGTTTAGGGACTGATGACCCCGTAGTTAAGTCCCATAAGCTTAACAAACATTTGAACATTTTTTTGAACCAGCTTAATTTCATCCACCTCAGCCGCTTTAGTACACTGTAATCTACTGACCATTTCCTCCACTTTCTCAAATGAGATCGTCGTTCCTATCCCACTCTACCTGAAAATCTGACACATCATTGAACGTTTTACCTACATTGAGCAATTCTTCAAAATATTCCCTCCATTTGCACAGGAATCCACAGGATTGACTAGCAGCTTTCCTGTTCTGTCCAAAACACTTGTTAATTCCTTCTTCCCTCCCTTTAGAAGATTGCTAATTACGCTCCAAAATGGTTTTCCTGTGGCGTGACTCAGAGTTTAGGGTGTACAATAATTTTAAATTTATTTTAATTTCCAGCCAAAAGGGCGGTGGGGAGCGATAGAACAATGGGATGGAATCGATCATTCTGTATTATGCCTTCGCACGAAGGCATTTTGGTGGTGAAAAAATTAATTGATTTTCTTAAATTCCATCTAAAAGTGGTGTGGAAGGGTGGGCAAAGGTAAAAGTGGCGGGGGCTGGAAGCGGTCATTTACGATTACATCATAGGGTTCAATTACCAAGGTGGTTGGACCGAATTCCCTCTGAAGTTTGGATAACGTCATTCAAGGCAGCCATTTTGGATGGCGTCATAGGGGTGAATGACAGACTTAGTGCGGCCGAATGCGCTTTGCTTCATTACTTATAGATCTTATTATTTTGTTTAAAATAAAGACATAGTATATTCTGAGTGTGCAATTGTTAATGATGATTGGAGAAGTGCTGTATTTTCAAATGTAGAGTTCCAGTTCCGAAGATGACAACAAAGTTTTGTAGAAATTCGTAATCTTCAAGTATCGAGCAGCGATATTGGTATGTATATTAAAAATATATATATAGTGAAAAGGAAAGGTCTTACAATACTTTCACATCTGAAGACTTCTCACTTTTAAGAATGACGTGATGCATTCTAGTCCTCTGCAACTCTTCAAACCAATCACACTGTTCGTCTGATATTCCACACGATTGCACTTTGCTTATGGTACGACAGTGCGAAACCATATCGAACACCTTACAGAAGACAAGAAACCTGACATATACCAGGAAGCCTCTGGCATTTGGCCTCTGAGTCTCTTAAATCAATAGCGAATAGCAGGGGACACCACAATTATAGTGTGTTGTAATCTGAGAAGTTGAGCAGAATTTGTTGTAACCTCAGGATGCTGTGGGTTGGAATGGTGGTGGGCTGCTGCCGAGGATGTGTATAAGATCTGTAACTATAGAACTGATTAGAGCACAAAGCATTTATTACACTACTGGCCATTAAAACTGATACACCAAGAAGAAATGCATATGATAAACAAGTATTCATTGGATATATATATATATATATATATATATATATATATATATATATATATATATATATATATATATATATATATATATATATATATATTACGACTAACTTGTGATTACATTTTTACGCAATTTGGGTGCATAGATTCTGAGAAATCAGTTTCCAGAACAACCACCTCTGGCCATAATAACGGCATTGATACGCCTGGGCATTGAGTCAAACAGAGCTTGGATGGCGTCTATAGGTACAGATGACCATGCAGCTTGAACACGATACCACAGTTCATCAAGAGTAGTGACTGGCGTATTGTGACGAGCCAGTTGCTCGGTCAGCATTGACCAGACGTTTTCAGTTGGTGAGAGACCTGGAGAATGTGCTGACCAGGGCAGCAGTCGAACACTTTCCGTATCC
Source organism: Locusta migratoria (assembly GCA_026315105.1). Taxonomy (NCBI): domain Eukaryota; kingdom Metazoa; phylum Arthropoda; class Insecta; order Orthoptera; family Acrididae; genus Locusta; species Locusta migratoria. Next base: position 549,453,158 of record CM048747.1, on the reverse strand, counting down.
AGAAAGGCCCGTACAGGACCTGCAACATGCGGTTGTGCATTATCCTGCTGAAATATATGTTCTCGCAAGGATCGAATGGAGGGTAAAGCCACGGATCATAACACATCTGACATGTAATGGCAACTGTTCACACTGCCGTCGATGCGATCAAGAGGTGACCAAGACTTGTAACCAATAGCACCCAATATTATCACGCCGGCTGATACGTCAGTATGGCGATGACGAATACATGCTTCCATTGTGCGTTCACCGCGATGTCGCCAAACATGGATGCAATCATCATGATGCTGTAAACAGAACCGAGATTCATCCGAAAAAATGACATTTTGCCATTCGTGGACCCAGGTTCGTCATTGCGTACACCATCACAGGCGCAACTGTCTGTGATGTAGCGTCAAGGGTAACCGCAGCCATGTTCTCGGGAGCTGATAGTCCATGCTGCTGCAAACGTCGACGAACTGTTCGTGAGGATGGTTGTTGTCTTGCAAACGTCCGCATCTCTTGACTCAGGAATCGAGATGTGGCTATACGATCCGTTACAGCCATGCGGATAAGATGCCTGCCTTTATCTCGACTGCTAGTGATATGATGTCGTTGGGATCCAGCACGGCGTTCCGTATTACGCTCCTGAAGCCACCGATTCCATATTTTGTTAACAGTCATTGGATCACGACCAACTCGAGCAGCAATGTCGCGATACGATGAACAGCAATCACGATAGGCTACAATCCGACCTTTATCAAAGTCGGAAACGGGACGGTACGCATTTCTCAAATTCAAATTCAAATGTTTGTAAATCTTATGGGACTTAACTACGTGGTCATCAGTCCCTAAGCTTACAAACTACTTATGAACTACTTACGAACTAGGACGGCACAAATATCCATGCCGAGGGTGGATTCGAACCCCCGACCGTAGTGGCCGTGCAGACCGTGACTGAAGCGCCTCAGTCCCCTCGGCCACCGCGGCCGGCATACGCATTTCTCCTCCTTACACGTGACATCACAACAACGTTTCACCAGGCAACGCTGGTCAACTGCTGTTTGTGTATGAGAAATCGGTTGGAAACTTTCTTCGTGTCAGAACGTTGTAGGTGTAGCCACCGGCGCCCACCCTGTATGAATGCCCTGAAAAGCTAATCATTTGCATATCACAGCTTCTTCTTCCTGTCAGTTAAATGTCGCATCTGTAGCATGTCATTTTTGTTGTGTAGTAATTTTAATGGCCAGGAGTTTAATACAACGATATAAATACTCAAATTTGGTATTCTTGTACTATTACATAGTTCTCTATCGTAATAGAAAACTTGTGCCAGCTTGTGCATAGTTTTGTGTCCCAGCCTCGTCGCCACTTTTGTGTCATTCTCCGGTCGTCGTAGGTGTCGGTGGCCGAGTAGAAAGAGACCGACACAGGAGTAAAGGATGCACGCGTGTGCAGGTACGGAGGTGACTAGCCAGTGGGACAGCAGAAACTAGAAACACTAGAGTAAATTAGAACGAGATATATATTTCATAGAGTCTTGGTAATATTTAACTATTACATTGTTCTTGACTGCAGAATGCTGATGCATAGATTATCTAGAGGCCTGCCTACTAATGATTCCTAGTGCCTATCCGATAGCCAAGTCTTAACTGGTGCCTATCTGATTCCCAAGTGTTAACTGGTTCCTATCTCTATGCAGTCCCGTGGTGGCCACGAGCGGAGTTGTAGCAGAGGTCGCTCGTGGCTGACGTCGTAAGAACGCCGCGCCGTGCGTGCATAGTGGCGCGCGGCGTAAGTACGTGTCGCGCACTTCATACTTGTGCGACACCACACAGAGATAGAAGGCAGACTCTTGTGTGATGAATTACTGGAACCGTAGTTCTCCTGGGGCTCCCTGCACTGACTGGAACTTCCGTAGTCCTACTGACTGTCGGGGCTATGGTGCGCCAGCGTAATACTTCTTCCTATTGGTTGGTGCGCAAAGCAAGCAAAGAGATAACGAGACTGCGGGTGGTAAACCAGTAAGAATAGCCCCTACACAGCAGACCACCCGGCAGACGTCCACGTACGCAGGTAGCGGAGTACCAGGCGAAGCTGGAAAGCCGACGACTAGTGACAACCATTGGTAAACATTGACAGGAAAACATCCACATAAACACCAAAGCTAATCAGGGGACTATCTTTTACAGAGGTCGCAGCTCACACGCCACGTCACTATCCGCAGACCTATACAGAGGTCGCTGTCACTCGCAACAGCGGATCCTTCCGCCAAGCATCAGCTATATCTGGAGGACGCAGCGACTTGACGACAGGGTCCACCTCTAGGAATGTTACGAACCACTACTACGCCGAGGACCGACTACGCCAGCCCACTGGACCACCTACGGACTCCGACTAGGCTACGATCAACCGATGGTATTACGTTTAGGACTTAGTGTTTCAGGCTACGGCCTATACCTTTGTCAGTAAAGAAATAGACTTTGTTACACTGTACCAGGAATGGGCCCGAGTGTTTTCAGTTAATGTGAACTATTGTGGTGTGCAAACAGACTTGTGTACCGTGTGACTAAACCGTGTTTCCAAGGTTTTGTGTTGTATTAGTCACAACACAAGTGGTGCAGCCGAGTAGTGAACAGTGTGTTGGATTTCTCATTGATGATAACATCAACCTGTTATATTTTCAGGCAGGCAAGTAATGTAGAGCGATATATCGCCTCCTTCTCAAATTGTGCGGTGACTTCTGTATACCACTGGCGTTAAGGCCAATATCGTTGCCACAACACACCTCCCCTCTAAACGTTCATTGTGTAGCGAGGGTAACAACAGTGGGGGAACGGCGTGAATTTGGGAACAAAGGAAGAACCGCGGTTCATATCTGTTCATATCTCTGAACCACTACTCGTGACCTGCCATCCAGCCTGCACTTGTCACGAAACGCCGGGTGGTCGCATTCCCAGGAGCGATGATTTATACAGGTGCGGAGGCGTGCCATTGGTGGACTGCAGTGTCAGAAGTAGCCTCCACCAACGACGAGCCTGTAAGCGTGGACGTTAGTTGACCCTTGATTTCCACGGGAGCACGGTTCGTCAGATCCGGTGATGCTAGAGGAGAAGCTTTCAGCTCCACGGGCTCGAGGCCGAGAACGGAAGTCGGCCGAACCGCCGACGTCGGATGAGGCGTGGGCGCCACCATCGGAAGGGACGGCAAATCGGTCTACAACAATGTGCACAAGGACGAATTAGATTTCGATGCAGCCGCTGCACGCCAACTGCACCCAGCAATAAAACCAAGTTTGTGCCAAACTGCAAAATGATGGTACCACACGCCCAATGACTGCGTCGGCCACTGGACCTGAAAAAGACGAACGCGTTTGTGCAATTCTGTCAGTAAAGAAAAGTCTCCTGAAACAGTCTTCAGAGGATAAAGAAGCATTTGTCCAGCAAGATTGTCACTGGAATGTTGTGAAAGACGGATAAGGTGAGTCAAAAAACAATGAACATTCTTTACACAAATTCTCGAACATTAGCTATTTTCGCCAAATTACTCTCAATTGGAGACTGGGACAGTATCTTCGTATTATGCTCAATACATTGCAGAAATGACCTATGTTTGTCATTCTGCATATAATTTTAACGGTAATTTTTAGACAAAATAGTAATGAACTGTAATAACAGTTTTTCTGTTTCCTCACAATATACTCCAAAATAGAAAATAAGAGGCATAATGTGTTCCTACGAATAATGATAGCTACCTTCAGAGATGACCGTCTATCATCTACCATATACTTTTAAATAATTCTGTAAAGATATAATTTATTTAATGTCACTAGATTATCATTTTGTTAAAACTTGATCCCCATTCTTTTCAAGGCTTTAGGAATAGCATATTTATTTCATGTGTTGAAATATTAGTTAATATTGCTGGGTTTTTCTTATTTTGTTATGTAAATAATTCATTATTATATTAATTTATGTGGCATAAGTACAGCATCACCACTATGCCACTGTCCCTGTGAGAAAGTGCAGTTGTTTTACTTTTAAGTGGGTGTGAGAGTCTATGGCTCTCTGAATGTGGGGAGTGTTAGCTCGCTTTGCATCTTTCTCTCTGGCTCAGTGTCGATAGCTGCTGATACTACCAAAGAGGTTTCCACACCCTTTGGTTGCGAGCTAGTTAGCGAGCCTTCCCTCTCCAGCGCGATTCTACTCGCTTTCCGTCCCCACCACCGCTGATCTTGGATTTTTCGGCATCCAGAGGCTTCCTGGGTTTGGTGGCCGCTCGGTCTGGCCATTCTGTGCAGGTCGTCTGATGAGGTAAGGTTGGTTCTGGTCTTGCTTCTGGAGATGGTAGCGTTTCATTGACTAGCACATTTAGCTTAGATACGTGAAATTAGAATCATTTTTTTGGAATATTTTTCTCTGTTCGTGTGCGGAAATGTGTTATCGTTTTTCAATTCAGTGATTTCCAATAGATAAACGTGGTATGTGTGATTCTAGTTGCAGTTTGATAACGGCCTGGTATGTTAAAACCTTTTGTGTTCATGTGGCGGTGTATGAACTCTGTGTAGATACTTTCTAGATTTGTAAGGGCCCAATTTCTAATAGGTGATATGTTCAGTTTTGTACAGTGCATGTAAAAAATCTTCTCATCAATTCCTTCCGTGAGTGATTTGTGTTCTACATGGTTGGTTGATAGAACAAAGCCTTCAGCTTCCACTCTTGTTTGTTCCATGCCCATCAGCCAAGTAACTATGCGGGTATCCTTCTGATTTCCACTAATATTTCGCGATCTTCTCTCCCCGCGATTTTAATTTTGCCGTTTCTTCTCCGACTAGTAGGACGCAGTCTGTCTTTGTACATATTTCTCTCTGAGCCTTGTACAACCTCTTTCAATTGGTTCCTTATGTAATTCTAAACATTTCTATGGGTTGAATGCTGTAATTCTTATTTTTATTTTTCCGACTTTGTAATTATTTTATTTTTGTGTTTTTCTGAGAAAGGACCTTATCCGTCTCTGTAATCGCCCCCTATCGCGTGTAGCTGTATTTCATTCGCTTCCTTATATAATTCTAAGCATTTATATTGGTTGCATGCTGTAGTAAATTTTCTTTATTTTTCGGAAAATGAATGTATTCGATTTAACCGGTTTTCGGAACCACGTGGGTCCGAGCTCCGACTTCCGGGGTTTGCAGCTAGTGGCCTGCATTCACGCCACTTATCATATAAATCTAGTACCTAGATCGATTTCTAACAGACTGCAATTTAAGAATCCACCGTGATTTTGTATAATGAATCCGAAATTCAACCACTTCACCTTCAATATGGAGTGCGTTCATGTAATGTAGGTGCGTGTCGCCGTTAGCGTTTGCTCGCGGTCGAATTCAGATGTAATTTAACGTGCTATACACACGCACCATCTCAACAGGCACGACAGACCAAAGCCCACTTCAAAATGTTTTTGTATATTATTTGTGCTACCTCCAACTTGATGAATTTAGCCTACGATAGCTGTGCCTGCTTCCGCCTCGTCTCAGCACGCTGTTTTTGGTCAGTTTCGCTGTGTCATTGTGCGCGCGCGCGCGCGCGCGCGCGCGCGCGCGTGTGTGTGTGTGTGTGTGTGTGTGAGAATGAGTGTTGTTTGTGAATCCTTCCCCCCAGTAGTGTTAAATCATGTATAATTTAGGCTGGGCATCGTCCGCATTAATCCGTGTAAGAGATACATTTTCTTTTATTAACAAAATTGGTTCCCCATTTTGCTTGTTTTCTATCTGAATAAACAAGTCCAAGTTCAGCATAATCCGCAGATTGCCTATAAATTGTAGTTTTAGAGCACATTCCCTCTTTAATTAATATTGTTCTACACAGGATCAGATCCAATGTCTCCTATGTCTAAATTCCGTTGCGCTATAAATGTTTTCTTAGCCACTTATCTAAGATAATTCTAATTGTGGTGGCTTGCTTATTAATGACTGTCTGTAATAACGTGTGAGCTATTATGTATTAACTTACCGTTATTGCAGTAATTTGAAACGAGTGCGGTGGAACAGTCGATTCTTCCTTTTATATTATAGTTCAATAGTAAATTTTTGTTCCAGTTTGATTTAATCGATCTTCGACCGTGACGATTCAACTACAATCGAATAAAAAAAAAACTCCAGAGTTAAAAAAAACTTTTAAATGTTCACTGCAAGGTTCTTGTGCTAGATATTAGAAGGATAAAACTGTTCAAAAGAAATACCACAAAAGTTCAAAGTCTAATAAGCACTTCCGTTAAATATATATAATATATATATGTATGTCTTGTTGAAAATTCCTAAGATAATCTTTTTTCATCACAAATATTGCTCACTGAAGCCGACGTAAAATATGTCGATTAATGAAAGTTATTTCACTGTCTTCCAGTTAAATAAATTATTTCTGAGTCCCTACACTGGTATAAATCGGAAAAAATTCTTTCAAAAGTTCCAAAATTATAAATTCATTTCAGTGTATAGATATCTTCTTTCCTTATTGGATGTAATAATTACTTTTCACACACTGGTATTTGAAGTGAAAGTTTACGTTTTATTACGAAAGTTATAAGTCCATATAATCAGATCGTTCTAGTAGGAGCTCAACAACAAGACTCGCTTTCTTTTCTGAACATACAATACTGAACAACTCGTGACACTATATTTTTTTTCTCTTATTTCTATTTATTTCATTGTGACGGTTGGCAACGGAGGTCTTCAAACAGGATCTTCTCTGAGCTTGTGGCTGTCGACCTGCGACGTTTGGTGGCCAGGTACATCATCTTTGGCTCCAGCAGAGAATATGCAATTTTCTTACGTTGCTCCGTTGTCACCGTATATGAAACATAAAGAACAACACACATTTCTTTTAAGAATGAAATAAACTTATTGAGACTCAACATTATTAACAACATACATAAATATTTTCTTTTACCTGCGAAATTGAGCTGACGTAAAGGCAGTAGCAGGGAATAGTATTTAGTTCAACTGCACGAGTCAGTTCTGTTTGGGCCAGGGAACAAAGCTTTGTAGCAGGGAGTAAACAGTAGTTCACACGGACCTCATTTTCTAATTTTAGCGATAAATCAAAGGTTTTGTTACGTACAGTGGTCAACTTTTAACCTGACACAGTATAAATGCTGTTAGACTGATGATGCACCAGAAAATCATTCCAGAATGCGAACGTGTATTATAAAAATATCTATAAGGCAAAATATTGTAATTCCTAAATCATAACAGGGGGGACTGATGATCTCCGTAGTTTTGTCCCCCTAAAACATAACAACAACAACAACAACAAAAAACCATAATAGTTGTTTCAGCTTGAGTTAGCGTCATTCATTGTTGATACAAAATCGCGACTTCCTCCGCATTGTACATCAAGAGTAATGTGCACCGTATAAGAAATGAAGCCCGTTCACGTCTAGGTCCCCTTATCATCCATTACTGGAACGTTGAATCCTAACCCACCAGTATGCCCAAAGAACAAATTAAAAAAAAAAAAGTTATTTAATTTTTTTCTTGTGGTCCGGTATTTTGCGAATGATTCTTATTTCTGGGACCTCAAGTCTGTGTAGTTTTTGATTCAATACTACACAGTCACTCGCATAAAGACATTCTGGCTTTACCACTGTGCTGTAAAGCTGTATTTTCAAATCTTTAGACAGAGGCCTTTCTTGTAAATGTTCGTCGTCATTTATTATTTGTATTATTTATGTCTTTATTAAGTTTTTGTCCGAAATATTTGCAAAAATGGACAATCAGTCAGGCCAGTGTGCATTTTTTATAACAACTTTATCTTTGAACTTCCGCAAGAGTTTTATTTGTTGTTACTTTATTAGTCTATTATGCAAAACATTTTAAATTCGTCCCTTTATTTTGTACTTAAAATTTAATTATGTTTAACTTTAAGTATGACTGTCCTCTACCCCGCTGCCTTGTTGAAAGAATATTCATATCATTTCATGTAGCGAGTTCCTCTTTCATTTTGTTCCATATTCACGTTATTAATTATACACTATTTCTTAGTTGTACACAATCATTTTTGTTATTTTTATAATTTTTTATTGGTTTGCAATACTCGTCCTTAGATGAAATACCAACAATGATTCAAACCATCATTAAATGAGTTACACTAGATGCACATGATGATAGAGCCATCATGTGAGGAATTATTTCTTTGGATGTATGAACCAACTTTCAGAGTCAAATTGTCGAAAAAAGTTACTCGATATTAAATTATGACAATAAAACTTTTACCTGAAAATTTTTATCGATCCAACGGATATTATTCGTGACGTGGTATCATTTTACCATCTAACGAGGTGGTGTTATGTAGCCGTAAGAAGGTTCTAATTTTTGGCTGCCATCACTTACGTCTTTAAAGTTTGGTGAGGACTGGTTGAATACCGCATCCTGAAAAGTGGGAACATGTTACAGACAGTCACAATATGTAATCGCCGTTAATTTTGCAGATGTATCTGACACGTATAAGAGCAGTGTGGCAGAAAATTTTCTTTCTGCCAATCCGTTTATATCATTTTAGGCTCAGAAGTCAAACGAACGGTTAAGGCAGTATTTCTAGCTGTCAAAAGGTCATGACATACGCTCCACGTTTAAGAGCTACTGTTCTGGAATGTAGGAAAACTACCGATACCTTCAATCTTGTATGTGTTTTTTGTACCAGTATACAGAATAGTGCGAGAATGTTATTTCGATGATAGCAAAAGAACAGAAGCGATTGCATGACATTGTATCTCGATCACCTATTCGACTCTTCTATTTTACACATTAGAAAAAACAAATAATTTCTCTCTCTATTATCGTAGGTGAATAAATTTCCAAAAGACCGCTTTAGTTCTGTAGTGGATTCATAAAAATCTGATCATGCTGTGCTCAGTCGAACGCACGAGATAAGCCAAAGCTTTGTAGCGACTGTACATCCGTCGTTTTGCTCAGTTTGCTAGCCGATTGTGCCTGAAAAACGGGCTTTAATTTTCGGTAGTTTGGATCGCGCTCCTGTATAGAGTCGTCGATAGCGCGCTCTGATGAGCGGAGAGTCATAATTCTCGACCAACCGCCGCGCCACTCACATTTCCCGCGCGATCAGCTTTGGCACTGATTGTTCTCGTGTGCCCAATTTGCGGCCGTTCAATCGCAGCAAAATGTCACTGTTGGTGCCTCTAACGTTGCTTTTAAAAGCGAAAATTAATTTACATGTCGGTCCGGTTGGCATCCGAAGTAATATTTTGAGTAAGAGCAGACCAAAAATACCCGACTTTGTGCCGAGACGGGACGGTTGTATAAATGAGGTAAATGGGACAATAATACGCACAGGCAAACGGGAATTTCAGTGGCTGAAACAAAATGTATGGTTACCGTGATGATGGGATCATATTTAAAAGCCTCTTAAAAGGAATTGTCTAGCCATGGAGATAAAGAAAAACTGCATGTAACGTCGTCATATTGGAGCGAGGGACGACTTTAATTTCAATAGATTAAAAACACTCTGAAGCCGAGACTACCATACTTGTAGTTTATTTAAGACTAGCGACTAGATCCGGGTATGCAAGGGTTCAAATGTTCAAATGTTTGTATAGCTTATGCGACTTAACTACGGGGTCATCAGTCCCTAAACTTACAAACTACTTACGAACTAGCTAATACTAAGGACGGCACAAATATCCCTGCCCGTGGTGGGAGTTTAACCCCCGACCGTAGTGGCCGTGCAGACCGTGACCGGAGCGCCTCAGTCCCCTCGGCCACCGCGGCCGGCGTATGCAAGGGTAGCACGAATTACTGTAGCCAGATGATTTCCGATGGATGTATTGTTCCGAAGACCGCGACTAAGAATTTTCAAGAGCCATGACCTAAGCTGTAGCATCGAACTACTGGTGTACAAGTCTGTCGTCATACCGACATGGACAATATACAGGCGACATGTCAAAATGCTTAAAAAGATGCCACAGAAATCCTGAGGAACACCTGCTAGTATAAATACACGAATATTAGCGTTCTGGATAATTCCGGATCTACAAGCAATGTGGCTATGTCCTCTGCTGTTTCTTATTTACATAAACGATTTGGGAGAAAATCTAAGTTACTCTCTTATGTTGTGAGCAGATGACGCCGTCATTTACTGTCTAGTAAAATCATCTGAAGATCAAAACCAACTGCAGAACGATCTGAATAAGATAACACTATGGTGCAAAAATTTGCAATTCACTCTAAATAATGAGAAGTGTGTCAATTCGCTCTAAATAATGAGAAGTGTGATGTCGTCCACATGAATATAGAAAGAAATCCGTTACAAGATAAATCAATCAAAAGTGAAGGCCGTAAACTCCACAAAATACCTGGGAATTACTATTACTTCAGATTTAAACTGGAAAGAACACGTAGATAATGTCGTGGAAAGGCGAACCAGAGACTGTGCTTTATTGGCAGAACCCTTAAAGGATGCAACAGAACTACGAAAGAAACTACATACACTTCGCTTGTCCGTCCTTTTTTAGAGTACTGCTGCCCAGTGTGAGATCCTTATGAGGTGGGTTTGACGGAGGACATCGAAAGAATCCAAAGAAGGGCAGCTCATTTTGTATTGTCACGATACAAGGAAAACAGCGTTACGCAAATGATACAAGATCTGGCATGGGAATCATTACAGCAACGGCGCTTATCGCTGCGGCGAGGGCTACTTACGAAACTCCAATCGCCAACATTCTCATGCGAATATGTATTGTTGACTCCCACTTACATAGATAGAAATGATCATCAGAATAAAATACGAGAAATCAGAGCTCGAACGGTTAGATTCAGATGTTCTTTCTTCTCGCGCGCTATTCGAGAATGGAATGGGAGGTAAATATCATCTAGGTGGTTCGATGAATCCTCTGGCAGGCACTTAAATGTGATTTGCAGAGTATCCCATGTAGTTGTAGATGTATGTTAGCTAAATATTAGTTACGCCAGACTATCGCATTCCCAAACAAATGCAGTATTCTGAATTAAGTGAAGGTAATCCCCACCATGGAGATCAGAGAAAAAGATATTAATACTGTATTAAATAAAATTTTAAGAAATTTAGCATCGGCATAGTAAAATGGGAAGTACAGTTTGGATCGTCCTACCCGGAGAAACATCATCCACAATAGTGTTGCACAGTAGGAAAATCAGCGACTTCGTATTTCTGAGGGAAGAGGTATGAGAAGAAAGCGAAGAGAGGTTCTGAGAATACTAGCCGGTGCCTTAACATACGTTTGTCATCACTGCGGCAAAACGTGCAACGCGAGGATTGGACTAATCACTCTTTTGAAGATCCACCAATAGAACAAGGACGACTACCATATTCGCTTACGAGTGATGGCCAATGATAATGGATGGACGGAGTAGTTTCTGTGACAAAGATATAACACACAAGCCAATAATGCTACGAATAACCTGTATGCTCATTTTAGGATGGCTAGTTATACGAGAAAGAGTTGATGCGAGAAAATGTTTTACATTTCCATTCACTCTTAGTGCCTTGCGGCTTTGGAGAAGTAGCGCGATGTAAGGCCTCAGGCAATGGACTGAATAACCGCTACCGCTGGAGGTTTGAGTCCTTCCTCGGGCACTGGTGTATGTGTCGTCCTAAGTTTAAGTTTACTAATAGTGGATAATTTGTTGCAGAATTTCGGTTCTTAATGAGGTCGCAATATTTTAATCAGCGCTTCATGACCTCATCACAATATGAAAAAATGAATTCGAAATGTGGAAACATCTCGAGCGTTGTAGGGCATTAAACTAAATTCAACGGCGAAGTTCAGAATTTGTGCTGGATCGAGAATCGAGCCCGGATTTCCCGCTTCCAGCCAGTGGTCACCTTAAGAGGACCTGGACGTGAAAAGACTGAAAAATCGAAAAAGATTTTTTTGCCTCCATATGAAATACAAAAATCTCCCTTTCCAAAAGTGTATGGTTTATTTACTTTTAAATGGTTATTGTGGTCTTAAACGCTCTTTGAACAAAAGTCTGCACACTGGTCACGCTGATTCTTCAGGCAAGGAATATCACCATAAACATTCCATGCTTGCCACATTCATGGGAACACTGAAACCAATATACATGGACCTTGCAAATAAAAATAATACTTAGCAAAAGTCTACATGGATGTACACAAAATCCTAATGAGAGTTTCAACAGCTGCGTGTGGCAACAAGTACCGCAAACAATGTTGGTTTGATGGACAGTACTCAAAATAGGTGTGGTGGATGCTGTTACCTGTTTCATGATAGTGCAATTAGCAGGACAGGAGTGATAGCTGCTCTGGCTGCCATAGAAAGTCAACGGCTAGTTGAAGCTGAAAGGGTTGCGGAAGCCACCACTAAAAAGTCCAAAGTAAGGAAAAGAATCCTGAAGAGTATGCAGAGGATAAAGAGGCAACTGACCAGCAAGATTATGCCACTGGAATCTTCTGAAGGTGGCATACGGTGGGTCAAAAACACTGTGAACGTTCTTTTCTAGAAAATACATTTTCAGAACATTAGGTACATAAATTTTCATAATGGTTTCAGAAATTTTCACCAAATTTCTCCCAATTGAAGAATGTATTATTCCTAATACATTGCAGAAATGATCTATGTTTGCCATTATCTATTTAACTTTAACGGTAATTTTAGAGAAATTTGTAATGAAGATATACTTCAAACTACAAACCAAGAGGCATAATGAGTCCCTACGAATGTTGACAGCAGCATGCCATAGTCTAAATGCTATTAGAATGATGATGTAACAGAAAATGTTCCAGAATGCGAACGTGTATTATAAAAACTTCTATTGGGTAAAATATTGAAATTTTTAAAATATTACAGGTATTTTAATAAATTTCGTATTACAGCTTGACTTTATGCCATTCAGTGTTGGTTCAATATCGCAACCTCCTACGTAAGAGTAATATGCACCGAACGCAAGGGATGAAACTGTAACCCGTTAACCGATTAGGCTATCGAGGTACGCTTACCTTCCAACCAAGATTCTGAATTTAGAGCACACAAGGATCGTAAAGCCTCTGACCATTAATTCCTATTGCTCGTAGCTAAGACTGTGTCCCCGCAAGGAATCGGACGTGCTCAACTATCTACATCTACATAAATACTCCACTAATCACTATTAAATGCACGGCAGAGCGTTCATCGAACCGCTTTTATGACACACTACTAGCCAAATTGCTACAACAAGAAGAAATGCAGGTGATAAACGGGTATTCTTTGGACAAATACCGGATGATCAAAAAGTCTGTATAAATTTGAAAACTTGATAAATCAAGGAATAACGTAGATAGGGAGGTAAAAATTGACAAACATGCTCGTAATGACATGTGGTTTCATTAGAACCACATCGACCGTTATCGGGATTTTTGCTTCGGGGAACTGCGTGATTCTGGTTTTGTAACTGCTACGGTGACGGGTGAGTGGTACGCCGATATGTTACAGAATCGCGTCATTCCCAGCCTGGCTGATGAACACCTGCTGGAACGTACGATTTTTATGCAGGATGGCGCTCCAGCCCATATTGCTAGACGCGTGAAAGATCTCTTGCGCGCGTCGTTTGGTGATGCTCGTGTGCTCAGCCGCCACATTCGTCATGCTTGGCCTCCCAGGTCCCCAGACCTCAGTCCGTGCGATTATTGGCTTTGGGGTTACCTAAAGTCGCAAGTGTATTGTGATCGACCGACATTTCTCGGGATGCTGAAAGACAACATCCGACGCCAATTCCTTACCATAACATAACCTTCGGACATGCTTTAGAGTGCTGTACACATCATTCTTCGACTACAGCTATTGTTCAGGAATGTTGGTGAATATATTGAGCATTTTCTGTAAAAGAACTTCATCTTTGCTCTCTCTTAATTTGTTATGCTTTCTGGTCAGATGAAGCGCCATCTGTCGGACGTTTTTTGAACTTTTTTCCTAATAAAACCCCATGTCATTCCAAGCATGAGTGTCCATTTTTACCTCCCTATCTACATTATTCCGTGATTTAAGTTTTCAAATTTTTACTGACTTTTGATCACCCAGTACATTATACTAGATCTGACATGTGATTACACTTTCAGCCAATTTGGGTGCATAGATCCTGAGAAATCAGTACCCAGAAGAACCACCTCTATCCGTAATAAAGGCCTCGATACGCCTGGGCATTGAGTGAAACAGAGCTTGGATGGAGTCTACAGGTACAGATGCCCTTGCAGCTTGAACACGATATCACAGTATTGACTGGCGTATTGTGACGAGCCAGTTGCTCAGCCACCATTAACCAGACATTTTCGATTGGTGAGATATCTGGAGAATGTGCTGGCCAGGGCAGCAGTCGAACTTTTTCCTACCCAGGAAGCCCCGTAGTGGACTTGCAACGTGCGCTTCAAACATGCGCTCGTGCCGACGATACGAACAAGAGGTGACCGAGACGTGTAACCAGTGGCACCCCATACCATCACGCCGGGTAATACGCCAGTATGGGGATGACGAATACACGCTTCCAATGTGCGTTCACCGCGAAGTCACCAAACACGAATACGATCATCATGATGCTGTAAACAGAACCCGTATTCATCCGAAAAAATGACGTTTTGCCATTCGTGCATCCAGGTTCCTCGTTGCGTACACCATCGTAAGTGCTCCTGTCTATGATGCAGCGTCAAGGGTAACCGAGCTGATAGTCCATGCTGCTGCAAAAGTCGTCGAACTGTTCGTGCAGATGGCTGTTGTCCTGCAAACGTCCCCATATGTTGACTAGGGATCGAGACGTGGCTGCACGATCCGTTACAGCCATGTGGATAAGATTCTGTCATCTCGACTACTAGTGATACGATGCCGTTGGGATTCAATACTGCGTTCCGTATTGTCCTTCTGAACCCAACGATTTCATATCCTGCTAACAGGATCTGCATCATGACCAACGCGAGCAGCAATGTCACGATACGATAAACCGCAATTGCGATAGGCTACAATTTATCACATTCGGAAACATGATGGTACATATTTCTCCTCCTTACAGTCTGAAAAGCTAATCATTTGCATATCACAGCATATTCTTGCTGTCGGTTAAATTTCGCGTCTGTAGCACGTCATCTTCGTGGTGTAGCAATTTTAATGGCTAGGATTGTATTATGATTATCATCTCTCCCAATGTAGGTGCGTGGTTACAAAGTATGCTCGCAGTTAAGAGAGGAAGTTGGAGACACAAACTTCGCAAATAAATCTGACCGCAATAAATAACTCTTTTCTTTTAGTGTTTCAATCCTAAGTCGTTCTTCATTTCTGTGTCTGTCCGAAATACCTTATATCGCTATAATACAAAACGAGCTGCCGTTTTATGAACTTAAGTGAAACCACTTGGTAGCGCCACATTTCACCAACGCAGTTACTAGACATTTGCCACGCGGGAGTAGCCGAGTGGTCTGGGGCGCCACGTTTCGGATCGCGCGGCTTCCCGCGTCGGAATTTCGAATTCTCCCTAGGGCATGGATATTTGTGTTTTCTGTAGTATAAGTTAGTTCATAAGTAGTAAGTTTAGGGACTGATGACCCCCCAGTTAATTCCCATAACCTTTACAAACAATTGAAAGTTTTTACTAGACATTAAAAAAAAATTCCCTAGAAATCGGTTGGTCTTGGGTACCACTCGCCTGTGGCCACCCACATCGACGGATTTGAGAGGAATAGAGTTTTGTGTCAGGGGATGAGTGACAGACATAGTCCACTGAGAACCTCTTACAGGGTGTACTAACTTCTACTGCAGCCAGCGTATGTTTTAAGAGAGGAAGTAATTTTCTGTATTTACTGTAATACTATTCTGCCTAACTGCATTTGTACCACTGTTACGAAAGTTATGTCCCAAAAGAGTCAGATGCGTTTAGTTTTTTATTACAGTTAAAAAATCAGAAATATTTGTCCTGCGTAATTCTCTGTCAGTAATTTGTGGCGTTTAATTGCTAAAGGTCAGTGGTTTATATGTGTTCTGTGTTAACGCCAAGTGCCGTGTTTTTTCTGTTACGTGAAGCGTCACTGTTACATGTGAAATAATTGTTTGAACGTCACATATATGAAAATTTATTCTGTGAGGTACTGCAGATGTTTCAGTACGAGTACGTGTACTTACATCATTGTCGGTACAATACTGAAATACATAGCTTCCGCTTTTTGCATCGTATTCACGTATCTAGTAGTCATCTACACAACAACTTTATTATTAAGGACCTCGACGTCCATTCTTTCGGACATATCAAAAAACACAGACGACGCTATAGGAGGCTGTATAGTTTAACTGGGGTGCTTTAGTGTCACTGGCTGGTAGGTATTGCAATATTACAACATGGACATATGAAAATTTGTGCCGGAGGCAGGATTTGAACCTGGGGACTCCAGATTATTAATCACTTGCGTTAAGCCCTGCGCTATCTCATGCACACGGGATTAACACATCCACCCCGTTGAATACATCTACATACATACTCTGCAAATCACATTTACGGGCCTGGCAGAGGTTTCATTAACTACTTTCATAACCTTTCTCTACCGTTCCATTCTCTAATAGCGAGCGGGAAGAAAAAACACCTAAATCGTTCCGTTTTCGATCTGATTTCTCTTATTTTATTGGAACGGTCACGTCTCCCTATGTAGGTGGATGCTAGCAAAATATTTTCACATACAGAAGTAAAAGTCGGTGATTGAAATTTCGTAAATAGATCTCACCGAAACGAATAACGTTTTTCTTATAACGATTTCCACCTCAAATCGTGCAACATTCCTGACGCTTTCCCGCCTGAAAAGTGCTAAAATGAAACGAGCTTTCCTTCTCCGGACCTTCTTAATGTCTTCCGTCAGTCCCACCTGGTGAGGGTCCCACACTGGGCAACAGTACTCCAGGAGAGGACGCACAAGTGTGATGTAGGCAGTCTCTTTGGTGTAGATGTTACATCTTCGAAGCGTTCTGCCAATGAAACGTAACCTTTGGTTTGCCTTCCCCACAATATTTTCTGTGTGTTGTCTCCAGTCTACGTTGTTCGTAATTGTAACATCTAGGTATTTGGCCGGCCGCGGTGGCCGAGGGGATTGAGGCGCTTCAGTCATGGTCTGCACGGCCACTACGGTCGGGGGTTCGAATCCTCCCTCGGGCATGGATATTTGTGCCGTTCTAGTTCGTAAGTAGTTCATAAGTAGTTTGTAAGTTTAGGGACTGATGACCCCGTAGTTAAGTCCCGTAATCTCTACAAACATTTGAACATTTTTTTTTTTAGGTATTTGGTAGAATTTACGACGTTGAGATTTGACTGATTTATCGTGTAATTGAAGTTCAGCGGATTTCTTTTAGTGGTCGTGTGTATTACTTCACACTTTTCATTAATTAGTGTTAATTGCCAATTTTCGCACCATGTAGAATTTTTTTCTAAATCGTTTTGCAGTTGCTTTTGATTCACTGATTGATAAACGACAGTATCATTCACGAAGAGTCTGAGGTAGCTCTTCATATTTTCTGCTAAATCGTTTATAACCACAAGGAAGAGTAGGGGACCTATAACACATCACCGGGGAACGCCAGATGTCACTTCTGTTTTACTCGATAACTTACCGCCAATTACTACAATCTGTTTCCTTTCTGATAGGAAATCGTGAATTCAATCACAGAATTGGGGCAATATTCGATAAGCATGCAATTTCATTAGAAAACGCTTGTGAGGTACAGTGTCAAAAGCCTTCATATGTCCGCCTAATTCGACAATTACTTTTAGTTAGCTGGCTTTCGTGTGTGAGATTCATCTACACAAGCCGTACACCATATTATACGACAGATTTTGGCAGACGAATTCCACGGCTCCAGTTTCAGTGCTAGAATGGCCGCTGAAGGATTAGGCTTCTAAGAGCGTGACTGTCCTAACTCAATGAATAATCGTTCCTCTCTTGTGAAATATTTGTGAAGATGAATTGAAATTCAATTAATTAGCGCTGATGATTGAAAATAGGATGGAACCCAATCCTTGTATAGAAAAATCTTTAAAATGTGCGAAAGGGAGAAATAAAAATGTTTTATCTTTTCATAATTAAACACAAACTGGCGGATTACTACGCAGTTATGAACTGTTGCTACTGCCGAGGACAGGTTCTGAGTTTCTGTTGACCTGCAGAACGGCGGCTGTAGGGAACTTTTTAATCCCCAGACATCGATGCCGGCTTCGAATGGAGGCAGATATGTGATGATGAACTCGGAGGCGGCGGCGTTATCAGCTAATGGCCCGCAGCTGTATCAGGTTTTGGCAATCTGCTCTCGGTCGCCACGCATTATTCGCGGAAACAATTAGTGTTTGCAGTGCGATGGCCCCGGCGAATGCACCTCAATTTGACGGCCCAACCGCGGCGAGAATTTTTCGCCGATAGCGGCCATTATAATGATTTTGATGCGGCCACAAAACAGGCCGGCGGTCCTGACGCCTGACGCCACGGCCGGCTGGTCGCACTGGCCGCACGCTCGGTCACATCCGAGTGATAACGCGGGACAGCCGGGGGGGGGGGGGGGGGGGCCTGACAGTAATGACCACAAAGAGAGACCGCCGAAGCTGTGCGCAGCAGAACCCAGCTAGCGCACGGTTCATAGGTTCGTCCAATAATTCGCGATGATATAATCAGCAATAAATCGGTCACACGATAGCGGGTGAGTTTTGTGTGCATTGACGTACACAAATTAACGGAATGCTCCACCATACACAACAGAAAATGAACATATGTTGTTATTGGGGGCTTCAGTCCGGAGACTGGTTTGATGCAGCTCTCCACAATACCCTATCCTGGGCAAGCCTCTTCATCTCCACATAAGAACGGCAACCTACATCTCTCTGAATCTGCTTACTGTATCCACCTCTTGGCCTTCCTCTGCGGTTTTTACCCCACACACTTCCCTCCAACGCTAAATTCACAATTCCTTGATGTCTAAGAATGTGTCCTACCAATCGATCCCTTCTTTTAGTCAAGGTATGCCAGAAATTTCTTTTCTCCCCAATTCTGTTCACTACCTCCTCATTAGTTACGCGATCCACCCACCTATTCTTCAGCATTCTTCTGTAGCACCATATTTCAAAAGCCTCAATCCTCTTCCTGTCCGCACTGTTTATCGTCCATGTCTCACTCCCATACAAGGCAACACAAATGCCTTCAGAAAGGACTTCCTTAGGCTGAAATCAATATTCGATATTAAAAAATTTCTCTTTTTCGAGAACGCTTTTCTACCCATTGCCATTCTGCATTGCATTCTGTACTGCGACCATCATTTGTTATTTTACTGCCCAAGTAACAAAACTCATCTACCTCCTTTACTGCTTCGTTACCCAATCTAATTCCTTCAGCATCACCTGATTTCCTTACAATGCACTCTATTACCCTAGTTTTGCTCTTGTTAGTGTTCATTTTATATGCACCTCTCAGTACACTGTCCATTTTGTTCAATTGCTCTTCCAGGTCCTTTGCTGTATCTAACAGAATTACTATGTCGTCGGCAAAACGCAATGTTTTTAACATATATAGACAAGGAACATGTATAGATATAAAAAATGTTGCATCTCTTTGGTTCTGAACACTGATGATGAAAGTGTATATTGCGTCCAGAACACATTATATTTCCTGTAACTGTTAAACCACGCAAAGACCTAAACAACCACGAATACGCAATACCAGCCTGCCGATCAGTTCCAGTCATAACTCCAGGAACGATGACTGATGACCGTAGTTCTGTTACGCCTAACCTCTCTCTTGCTAGTAGTACATACCCCACTGAGTGGAAGTAAAGTTTACTTCAACGTATACCCAAGGCCGATAAGTGACCAATAGTCGCTAGGTGACTACAGGCTTACCTGTAATGTCTGAAGACCTAGAATGTATTGTTCATCAACAGCTGATAGATTATATCAAAACTTATAAAATCCATTATCAATATCAATCAGGCTTCCGGAAGTATCACAGTACAGTAACTGCATTAATCGAAGTAAACGACGACATTAAACATCCTATGGACAGACGTGTAGCTACCATCTTAACATTGCTTGACTTTATCAAGGCTTTTCATAAGATTGATACACTATTTATTAAAATGAAACAGCTCAATTTCTCAAACAGTGCAATACACTGGTTCGACTGCTACCTCAAGCACAGGTCAAGAAGTAATTTGTGGGTTGGTGAAGTCATCATGGAAAAACGTGTGTTCTGTAGTCCCACAAGGCTCCGTCTTTTGTCCATTACTCTTCTCCACATATCAGTTATATTTCTTCAGAGGTTCACTTCTGCAACTATCACCTATATGCCTACGACAGCCAACTGTACGAAAGTGCCAGCCCTAAGACCATTGCTGATGCAGTAGCTAGTATGAATGCAAATCTTTTCTTTGTTTCACGATGAGCACAAAACCCAGAAGCTAAATCACAAGACATCCCAAGTCATCACTGTATCCCATCCGAAGTTAATCAGCTAGCATTTTCGTGAAAAATTCCCTGAAATACACTTGAATGTTAACCAATTACCATATCAAAAAACACTGAAAGACTTTGAGATAATCTTAGATGAACACGTAAACTAGGAAGAACCGAGCTAGGTTGGAAGCGCCAACATAAGTGGCGCGAATTTCAAACGCTGTGCTTACTTCACTGATTTATTAGCCAACAGTGTCCCCATCTTCTCACATTAAACACTTATCATTCCACAACCGCAATACCAGATCGGATACACCTATCATCTTGACTGTACCTAACCACAACACGAAATCTTTCTCCGTGTAGTTCTCCATCTCAGCCATACGACTATGGAACACAGTACAATGTGATCTACGCCTTACCCTAAACCACTTGACATTCAACAGGAAACTGTAAATTTAGATATTAAGGATTGCACAGCCTGCATTGTTATGCTCCTCTCATTTTTCTCTCTTCTCATAGCTCTGAATTTTACCATTCTATCTTTCTTGTAACCAGTATACCTCTTTTGTATCTCTTTCACAACATTCTATCGTATTATGTCTCTGCTCGATGTGAATAACTCACAATCTACAAGAACATAAAGAGGCAGTTCCTAAATGATAATAGGACTGATGTTCACAATATTAAACATGGATACTGTCCTTTACAAAGTCATAATTATTATTGTTATTATTATCATTTTCGAGTCTTATAATTGTCTACATCTTATCGGCACAATTATTCTAGTAATAATCTTTATTTTTTGTAACTTTATTACTAGTATTACATATGGTATGTATGTAAAGTACTACACCAATTGTTCATGTGAGTAAGCCTGGTAAGGTGTAAGAGAGGGTCTGAATACCGTAATATTACCAGGTAAAATAAATGTATAAATAAATATCCGTTTCGAGCTTGGCTGAATCCGCTTTGTTACACTTTATTAGCTAGGCTTCACATCAAGTGAAGATTGCAGCCATCTGGATGTGAAAGCACGCGATGTTGTTCAGAAATGGAGGAGGTACATAGATAGACGAACCGTTGATAGCTTGCCACGCTCTGGTCTCCCAAACGCTACCTCGTCAGCTGATGTCCGCTACTTCGGGATTTCTGTTCGGAGGAACCCTGGAGAAAACGATGACATGCTGAATATCAATCTTCGTGCTGGCACAGATTGTCGTGTTTGGACTCAAATAGTACCTAATAGGCTACATGCCATGCAATGTATTTAATGGCAAACATGGTCAGGTGCAGGTCTGGCACCAAGACACGATGTAGTGAGGCACAGATGGACCGAAGAGCATGTTTAATGGACCACTGAAAATTGGCATCAAGTGTTATTCGCAAATGAGACTCGCAACTGTCTTCAATCAGACGTTTATCGAGGTGGCCTGGTCAGTATGAACGTCCTAGACACGCCATTCAGCGAGTGCAGGAATGTCATAACTCCATGAGGTTATGGCGTGGTATTATGTGAGGCTACCGTACTACACTGATAGTCGTAGAAACCAATCAAACGGGTATACGGTACAGGGATGTCATCCTCCAATGTATACTGCAGCCATTCGACAAAATTTCGGTGAGAGATCCGCCTTAAGGGAAATTATAGAGCCCTATCCTGACATTGTTAAATTTAGTGACTCGGCTTCCCAATATGTCAGGAACCACTGTAAGCATCGAAAAGAAAGTTATACGGGAAATTACACTGTTTGTTTTGAGTCTACTAAACTACAATAATTGCATTTCATCCACTGCTTTCGGAAATATAACTTTTAATTACGCGGTGAAAAATTTGTGTCCTTGCTTGTAGATTAACCTAAATAATTTTAAATATAAATAACATTACGTTCTTCTTTTAGTTCAGTAGACTCAGGATATGTGTGTAACTACTCCCTGAAAATTTGAATACTATACTCGAAGTGGTTTCTGTGATTTTGCGGAAAATGCAACAGATAATGTAAATTTCAGGGAACGGTTTCTATAGTTTCAAAACACTCTAACTCAATATAATGTTTAATTTTATACTGTAGTTACTCAGAAGCAGCCTGCACCATACTTTATATCATCCTCTTGAACTTCTTCCACGGTTTTTTTTTTTTCTTTTTTTTCCAACTGTGCTGCATAGGCCTACTCTGCTTTATCAAAGCGAACCTTGCCACCCGTTCAAATACTCTGATGCAGTTTGATGCAGCATTAATTCCCATATGCATCAATGACGCCTCACTTTAATGTATTTATTCCAACAATAACATTTTTTGGGAGCCCACACCATATAAGATTATTGAACGACTCAATGGAATTTTGAGTCTGACCGTGCAGACACTTCATCAGTAATTCAGGATTTGCCAGCTCTGTAAACAGGTTTTATGATATCCATGCGTATTGATGGGGTGGGATGTTTACGGCTGTATGAACTGAGTACTGGGTATGCGGTAGTTGCACCATGAATTAGGTCCAGGAGGGAAAACGTTGCGTTCTTGTTTTTCATCACTTGACAGTTTGTGTAAGAAGGCAGTCCATATTGTCTGCTTCATGTTCAACAAATCCCCAGTATTATGTCTAATGGCCGTCCTATTCGTTCATCAATCATTTTGTCTGTCAGCCTGCCTCGTAAAAAAAAGTGAGCACTTCGATATACAACGCGTGTTTATACTTCGAAACGATACGATACTCAAGTTTTTGCTTAGGTGTGAGTCAACAGCTACAATATCATCATCATATATATCATTTCTCATCGTTGTTTTTTGTGGGGTACACCATAGCACCAGTATTACTTGTCCAAAATTAATGGTTGAGATATCATTTTCAAAGTTTCGTTCTCCACTAATGAAGAAAAATAACAGATAGTTTAAAGTTATTGTTTTCACGAAAAAAATGCACTGTTCATACAATCTAAGTTGATACCCAGCGAGTGATCGTAAATGGGACATGTATTTACGGTTGCTCCCATCGGCCACCGCGCCGAGTATCAATTTATGTACCGATGTAACGGTATAAAAACAATGTAAAAGGTGCCATCTATTGACAATCTGTTTAACTAACGTGAACGACAGCTCTTGCATTTGATTAGTTTCTATATGTATGCCAAAGACATTCTTTGATATAAGCATACTTTGTCACACGATTTCGGTTAATCACATCGATGTAAAGACGAAAAATACACAAATAATGTAACTAATCTATTACCCCGCAGTAACCTCATACCTTCTTATTCAAGTATGCCTTTTCAAATGATAAGAAGACAATCCCCAATAAAAGTAGCTTTCGCTATGACCATAAACAAAGCACAAGGTCGGACGCTTCAAAGGGTAGGATTATACTTACCAGAACAAGTTTTCTAACATGGACAATTATACGTGGGATTTTCATGAGTTCGATCATTCAGTGATATTTGTGTTTGTGCTTAAGACACGTACAGCCAAAAGGTAAACGATTATCACATTATAACCACGAACATTGTTTTCAAAGAAGTTTTGTACAATAAACAAGATTTCAAAAAATGAAGAAATCAATATCTAATTTTTATGTGTTTCACAATTAATAACATTGTATTTAATTATATATATTGTCTTACAATGAGACTAATATTTGTAACTACTATTTAAAGTTTATTATCTTTTATACATATATACTTGCAACCGACGTTTCTCCATTACTATCTTACCTATCTGTGACTGATATGGACAGAGTGCGAATTATTCGCACTGGTCAACTACTACTTTAAAAAATGCATATCAAACATCAGCTGTTTATTGTATTTGAAACTTCATGAGTTTCGGATATTATCTATCATCAGAAGAGTCAAATTAAAAAGGCTGATTCATAACTACTTATCTGATTTGATAAATTTAGGAGAGATCGAAGTATTCTTGGTGTGAAAAGATATACTATTTTCACACCATGAATACTTAGATCTCTGCTAAGTTTATCAGATCAACTATGTAGTTCTCAGTCAGCCCGTTTAATTTTACTCTTCTGATGATGGATAATATCCGAAACCGGTAAAGTTTTAAATACAATAAACATCTGATTTTTGACTATGCATTTTGTAAAGATACGATACTGTTTTTGACAGTGCTACCAATACAAACACGTAGTTTAATCTTGATAACACATAACACAGGATGTGCGGCTCCATAGCACAGTGGTAGAGTGCCATACTCCATATCCAAAGTTCGCGGGTTCAATCCCCGCCAGGACGTAGGATTTTTATTTCTCACTTTCACCTCCGCTAGTGTTGCTAAACTGTAGTCCCCCTATAACTGGCTGGATAAGTCAGTTTGAAGGTCGAAGGAAGACAACGGCATACCACCTCCAAATAGGACCATGCCTAATGAAGCACTGTGGTGTTCAAACCAATATTCGTATTTGTTGACAGTTTCTTTTTCTTTTATTTATTTTTATTTTTATTTTTTTTTTAACACAGCTATTTACAGCCATCTATATAAAAAGTTACCGATTTTATTACATCTTGAAGCAATGCATGAAAAACTCTTAACATTTTCAACCCATGCAGATTATATTAAAAATGAAATAAAATACTTCCCAGGGTGAGTACTCACTTACTCCTTGGCACTACAGCCCTTGTAGGGCCTTGGCCTCTCTGATGATCGCAGCCCAATCCTGACGATTTTCTGCTCGTTTCTCCCATCTCCTGACTCCTAACTTTTTCAAATCGTTTTCTACATCCTCCAGCCATCGTTTCCGAGGTCTCCTTTAGCTTCATTTGCCACCTGGATTTCCTGTGTAAACCTTTTGGCAGTTCGATGTTCCGACATTCGCTCTACAGGGGCCAGCCATCTCAATCTGTTACACTTAATTTCAGTCACCAAGTCAGGATTTCCGTAAAGTTCTTCCAATTCCGTGTTTCTCCTTATCTCCCCGACTCAAATACGGCTCAAAAAATCTTACTTAACATTTTCCTCTCCCATCTTCTCAAGAGCTCTTCTTCTGCGTGTCCACGTCCACTGTTGGTGAGGAAGAAGCGAATTTAACGCCCAAACGAGCCTTTCTGGAGTACGCCACTTTGTTTCAGTTACTGATAAATCAAATGGGACGATAAAATTACGAAAGATGTGAAAAAAGTGGGTTACAATTCTCGCTCTCATCGTGCACTTCTTGTGAATGAGTTCCTCCATGATAACGACATCGCTGGATTAGGATGACCAGCAGGTTCTCCATACATGACTCCTAACGAACATGCCTACGATCCAAAGAAAAGGGCGCTTCTGAGAGGTCTACGCATAATTGCCGTGAAAGAGTGGGACAACCAGGGCCATCACACCCTCTATGATCTAGTGGACAGTATGCCACGACGAATAGTCATCCATCAGAACAAGAAGAAGTGTTGCCGGCTATTAGGACACTGGTGTAGGCTGCAATCTGGAACACAAATTCATGATGTCTATGTTACTGTCGTACCTCTTGTCAATTTCTGTTTCTGTGAGTTGTAAGAAGAACTGAAATATTCTTTTCATGTGTCTCTAATCCATTTTTATGTAAACGTTGTGGTAATAAAGAACTTTTCTCAAGTATGTATTTCACTACGGATGAAATTATATAACAAGCACTCTCTGGAGGATCTGTATACACCTTATCACGTCGTGGGTTACTCTCTGTAGGAGAGTGTATCTTCCTGGCTAGTTAGCTTAGGAATAGAGCTGTGAGGATTTCGTGAGTCATGTTTGGGTATCTCAGTGGGGAGAGCACTTGCCGCGAAAGGAAAAGGTCTGGAAATCGAGTCTTGCCCGTCACTCAGTTTTTAGTTGTCGTGCATGACTACGTTAGCCACGTACTTTCACTGAATCAAAACTGGAAAAATTATTGAGAGATCTACATCTACATAGACACTCCGCAATCCACCCAAAGCTGCGTCCACTCCCAAATATAACGAGGGAAAAAAGTGTGCCTATATGCCTCTGTAGGAGCCCAAATTTCCGTTGTCTTTGTGCCATTTACGCGAAATGTAAGTAGGCGGCAGTAAGATCGTTCTGCAGTCAGCTTCAGATTCCCAACAGAATTTCTCGAAAAGAACGTCGTCTGTACTCCAGAGATTCCTATTTGGGTTCCCGGGGCACTTTTGTGACACTCGCGCATTGGTCGCACCTACCAGTAACGAACCTAACTGCTCGCTTATGAACTGCTTCCATGTCTTCCTTTAAACTGATCTGCTGCGGGTCCCAAACACTTGAGCAATACTCGAGATGTGGTTGTACAAGCGTTTTATAAGCGGTCTCCTTTACAAATAAACTACATCTTCGCAAAATTCTCCCAATAAACTGACAAATGTCCTTAATGTTCGTTTCACTTCATTGCGCTCTGTAATGTTACGCTTACATATTTGAACGACGTGACTCTACCGAGAATCTCACTGCTCATTATGTATCCGAAACTGTTCCTAATTGACAGTTCACCAGTCTTTAATAGCTTCACTAAGACCGCAGCATGATGACCCGTTGTCGAACAGTATACACACGCATAATCGGCATGGATGTATGCAGTGAGAAACTGACCCGAACTCTCCAATATAGAACTGCCCAAAGTCCGTGTGAAAAGATACAACGATGAATATCTCGTACCAAATACGTAATTAATAAGAATCTCACAGAGTTCAGCAACAATGTTCAACGGAACAGCTCACATTTCTCACAATTACTAAATAAATTACTATACTACGATTAAATCACAAGTTATTACAAACGCGTCCCATAGCTAAGAAGAAGAAGTAAAACGCAAATGAACTAAAGCGAATCACAACTATTGCCAATCTCAAGTTCAATCAACAATACGGTAAGTGAACGTATACTGATCGTGTGGGTAAAAATCTTAAATGGAGACAAATACAGCAAGCGATTCAACAGGACGTAAGTTGCCTTTCTTATTCTCAGATGAAGGACCTAGCACAAGTCTGGGTAGCATGGAGAACTGCATCGAACTAATCTGAGGGCTGAAGACCACAACACCACCAACGACAAAAACAGCAAACACAAAAACAAATCTAGGAATCGATGACCAGTGTACTTTGGTCCCTCAGAATTAAGAACATCTGACATTTTGGAAAAGTGCTCCAAAAAACGATAACCATAGAAGGAAATAGTTCATGAAGTCGACTCTCACCAAGGGCTTATGAATGGAAACGAAGGATTATAAAGCAGTGCTGGAAGACGATCGAAGTTAGAATAATAATATACCCAGTACGGAGGCATGTCTCAAGTTACAGCCAGCGTCTTATTCACTCATCTAATCCACTGCGCCAAATTCACTAGACTATCACGGTCCACCGGACTACAGATTTAGGACCATCACAGCTAGTTATGCAGCAGGGGTCTCGTAAAACTCTCTGGCGGACACTCCGGTTTCAAGCAAAACTCTGTGACTCCTCTCTTTAAGTAAACTGTGAAGATTATGCCATTGCAGTTAATATTTCTGCAGTGAGTACCGTATTGTCAACATATCTTGTTCAATCTGTAAATTGTGAAGGAATGGAAGGAGAAATTTGGATAGGTAAAAGTTCCGGGAGAAGAAATAAAAATTTCGCACTTTGCCCATGACATAGTAGTTATGTCAGAGATCGCAATGGATCTGGAAGAGTGGAAGAGGATCTGGACAGTGTCTTGAAAGGAGGGTATAATATGGAAATTAACAAGGGTAATGGAATGTAGCGTCAGAATATCAGGCGATGCTGAAAGATTAATATTAGGTAATGAGACAATAAATGTAGTAGGAAATTTTTGTTATGTTGGTAGCAAAATAACTTCTGATCGCTGAGGTAAAGAAGATATAAAATGCAGAAATGGGAAGAAATGTGTTTCTGAATAAGTAAAACTTGTTAAAATCGAATATTAATTTAAATCTTAGGAACTCCTTTCTGAAAGCATTTCTCTGGAGTGTGGCATTGTGTGGGAGTGAAACGTGGACGATGAGTAGTTCAGACAGAAATACTGAAAAGGATTTTAAACAAATTGGGAAGAGAAGGAGTTTCTGGCATATCCTGACTAAGAGAAGGGATAAATGGGACATATTCTGGGACATAAAGGAATCGTCAAATTAGTATTGGAAGTGTGTGGGATAAAAATCGTAGAAGGAGACCGAGGGAAGTATACAGTAAGCAGATTTAAAAGACTATAGATAGCTGTACGTATTCTCAGCTGAAGAGGCTTGCACAGGACAGGGTAGCGTGGAGAGCTGCATTAAACCAATTTGCCGACTGAAGACAACAACAAGAAAGTGAAACACTAGTGCCTACCTATTTCGACATTAAAACATTGATAAAAGTAATTTACAAGCAATGCTAGTTATTTCCACATTTCACTGCAGTATAAAAGTGTATATATGAACAAAGACGTTTGGATGTTGGAGGAGGAACTCTTATGAAAAGTAGGCCGTAATACAATGAAATCGTGAATAATGAGGGGAGCTGTAATTCAGTGAAATATATGTATCAAAGGAACATCAACTCAAGTATGTGATCCTGAAGTACGGTATTTCCTCGAGAAATGTCAGCAGGTCTGTCAACACGTACTGTTAATTTCAATTTCATAACTTTCTTAATTTCGTTCATTTTCTAGATTATTTTGCCATAATATCCAGATTTCGAAATGTTAGATTTACATATGTAATCCAGCTGTGTGCAGTAATTAATTTATTTTGGTGTGAACAGTCGTCTGATAATTAACTAATAGTTTCGAAACCAGTAACGGGGCTGGTGTTGTTTTTTGCAAGAATGAACCTGTATTTTGTTACCTAGCTACAGTCTCAAAATATCAGTTTTTGACTAACAGTTTGGAAGCAGTAACGAAGGAACATGTAATCGCTAAATCTTGGATTAAATAAACATAGTTATGATCACTTGTTATTATTGTTTGTATTATTAGAAATATAGACGTTGATACTGTTATGTCAGTTTCTGCTACGCATGCTTTCCGAAATGCGTCTGTTTTTAATACGCTTATAGATGAGATGAACAACATCCAATTTCACAAATGAAATGACAAAACGGTCGGCAGTTAATTCTGCCGTGGCTAACGAGCCGATTACCATAATGACGCAACATCAGCGCCAGAGCATATGGGTACAACTTTTAAATTACACCCTGAATATTTCCAGCGAAATTGTCGAAAATTCAGTCGACTACCCATTATCGTTGTTCCGTATGAAAGGTGCGCGAAGGACTTATTTACTGTCAGGAACACTTGGGTTTACGAATAAATTTTAATGAGAAATACTACATCACAATCCTAATGGTGCAGTCGCTTTGAACACGTACTGGTGATGGACTTTCACTTTAGATTTTCAGTCATTTATCCAGCACTATTTAATAATCCTTTTCGTTTCCAGGCATCATGCTATTTATTTCTCTGATTTCCTGAATGGCCGCGTACGAGTGGCTGTGAACTCTAGAGCGCCTTGCGGCGAAGTGCGCGTTTGCTACCCGTCGGAAGTTCGAGTCCTCCCTCCGGCGTGAGGGGTGTGTGTGTTGTCCTTACCATAACTAGTTTCTAAGTCTAGGGACAGATGACCACTGAAAGTTGGTCCCACAGCTGAACAAAAATTTGAATTTTGAAATCAGCGATGTTCTTTCCATATATTTGACATTTTAAAATATGCTTTATAAGTTTATACGATATAAGACGAACATCAACAAGTGTAAAACAAAGTTAATGGAATGTAGTGCCAGAAAATCTGGCGTTGCTAAAGAAATTAGGTAAGGTAAGAAAAAATTAATGTAGCTGATGATTTTTCTTATTTGGGTAGCAAAATAACTTCTGATACCCGAAGTAAAGAATATATAAAATGCAGATTGGCTATGGCAAGAAAAGCGTTTCTGAAGATTTCTTCTGAAATTTCTTGGCATCCAGTATTAGTTTAAATATTATTTTCTGAAAGCTTTGTTTGTTTGTAGAGCTTATGAGACTTAACTACGGGATCATCAGTCCCTAATCTTACAAACTACGTATGAACTAGTTACTATTAAGTCGGCACAAATATCCGTTCCCGAGGGGGGATTCGAACCCCCGACCGTAGTGGCCGTGCAGACTGTGACTGATGCGCCGCAGACCGCTCGGCACCGCGGGCGGTAGAAAGATTTGTTTCACGTATACCACTGCATGGTAGTGAAACGTGGATGATAAGAAGTTCATACAAGAAGATGATAGTTACTTTTGAAATCTGGTGCTATAGACGAACGATGGTTAGATGGGTAAATCACGTAGGTAATGAGGAGGTAATCAAAAGAACTGGAGAGAAAAGGGGTCTGAGATATCTAAGAGAAGGGATACGTTGGTTGGACACATTCTGGGACATCAAGGAATCGTCAAATTAGCATTATAAGGAAATGTGTGGGGTAAAACTCGTAGAGGGAGGCCAAGGGAGGAATATAGTCAGCAGATGGAAAAGGATATAGGTTACTGTTCTTATATGAAGAGGCTTGCACTGGACAGGGTAGCGTGGAGATCTGCATCAAACCAATCTGCGGACCGAAAAAGAAGTACCAATGTTATATAGAACCACAAATATATTTAATGTACTTCTGATAG
Organism: Locusta migratoria; assembly: GCA_026315105.1. Taxonomy (NCBI): domain Eukaryota; kingdom Metazoa; phylum Arthropoda; class Insecta; order Orthoptera; family Acrididae; genus Locusta; species Locusta migratoria. Next base: position 549,422,162 of record CM048747.1, on the reverse strand, counting down.
ATTGATCGACGTTAAATTAAGGTTAATTTGGTTAACGGTGACTTGTGCTTCAAAGAAGGATAACTTTAAGTTTTATTGTAATAACATGCTCTCATATTAAAATACAGAAACAAGAACTCAACAAACAACTGCTTAAAAACTTTAAGACAAAATACTAGGGTGAACGCCCCCTCCACTTCGAACAGGTCTGGAAAGAACAATTTAGTTAACTATGCAAGACTTACACCTTATAACAACCACTCAAATTCAATACACAATAAGTGATCAGTAGACAACGGATCTTTAGATTAACATCTATTTTTTTCCTATGCCCCAACCTGCACTTTGGTTCGTAGTTTTGCGTTTCATGACTAATTAAAATCAATGCCTATTTCGAACTCTGCGGCTATTTTTCCCTATTTCGCTATCAAAATTCTAAAATGTGCCTATTTCAATAATTACACTCAATGTTGTTGTATTTTAAAACATTAGAGTTACACATGAGAATCGAATGTGGTAGTACTAAACGCTATATTTGATAATTTTTCACTCATAAAATTCTGGTCAACTGTGTATTTGCACTAAGAAACATTTTCATGGGCCTTAAGCTCACCACGGTTTAAAAAAGTATCACAATGTTTATCATAGATGCCCTGTATGGCCAAATTACTGCACTTCGTTCCTTTTCTCACTGCTGTCTACAGCTAATCCTACGAAATTACTGTGTTTGGTGAAAAGAATTGAACACGGACTTTCCGCTTCGAAAAATAATTTGCTAGTAGTGAGATGTATTCCTCCTACAAACTGGGCGATTCCATTCACTTGTTCAGATGGGGCGGCCTTCCGTCCAGTAGATCTACTTTCCCTTCCGCTCCTGTGCAACACAAGAAGAAAAAAAATAAAAAATAAACTCCACTTCATCGTCGAGTTTTCCCCCGCGAAACTAATCAGCAAATTATGCAGCGACTGACGTGTTGAGTGTTACTGAGGATCAAAGTGCAAAATAAATTGTAGTTTCTGTGTGAGAAACAGCTAGTTAAAACTGTAGTCATATGAGACTTTGGCTGCAAAAATTCCTCAGTATACCACAGATGGAAAAGTTATTTTCGACCAAGCATGCAACAAGGAGGTTAGTTGACATGTTTCCTTATTTCCCTGTGACTTAGGATTCGTTTTTTATGACTATCCTTCAGCAATAAAAAACACTCTTGATATGCGATTCTATATAGCATTTTCCTTCTCTCCCGCATTAGTGTTCGAGTGTTAAGAATTCTCACTCAATTCAACATGCACATGGAATCGCTCATCAAGCAAATACTGAACGAAAGAGAAAATTGAAGCAAACTCTTTTAATCAATACATCTGATGAATCCTCCAAACAGAACAAATTCTATTGTGGCTTGTGTCATGCACTTGTGGCAGCAAACATCCCCTTTCGGAAACTGGAAAACACCATTTTCGGAAGTTTTCTTGGGAAGTACTGCCTTCAGTCTATTTCTGCAGAGTCAACTTTGCGTAGAAATTATGTTGATTCAGTTTGCACTGCTGCATTGTACAGAGTCCAAGAAGACGTTGGGTGTCCCATTTGTTGATGTACAACATTCTTTTTCTGCGTATCAATTGATACTGCGTGACAAGCGCCACAGTTCTTCCACAAAGAAAACCTATAAAAGGTTTTGGGTACTCATTGTAAGGCCAACTATGGTCTGAAGGTATGAAATCACGAATTTATTAATTAAACTATTGCTACATAGACTATATGTTTATGGAGATATTTATCTTGCAGAAACTAAAAATATTTGAAGTTATGCTCAACAGTAATGTTGTTGAGTGCTTGCTACGCTGAGTAACTTTTTTTTTTTTTTTTTTCATTTTCCTTGTTTTTAGTGACTGATAAGATATTCATATGTCAACTTTGTTTGTTTTAATTTATTTTTATTTTCTCTGCATGATATTTATTAGGTCCTATTTTAGTCTGATAGAGCCTAAATGTGGTACTCAAGCTGCCTGCTTCATGTGCCTAAAATGCACTTTTCACGACCTAAAAATCCGCGATCTAGTCATCATAGAAGGTGCACACTCGTAAAGCAGGACAGGAGGCGAACTGTAGAGGAACCAGCAACAGACTACATTGCTGGGCAGAGTACAAGCGTGTCTGGACACGCAGTGCAGCCAACACTCCTAAAGATGGGCCTCCGCAGGCCTCCACCAGGAAATCGACTCCACACTGCTGTACTTCAATGTTAAGGCCTAAGTTACACTTGTGGAAGACCGAATCCGATACGGGTCCGAACAAACCTCAATGCATATTTGGGAAAGAAAGAGGGCAGAGTGGGGTCTCTCCCTTTATATTTTTCCAATTTTTAGAAAATTTATTGCAGCAATCAGTCATAATATTTACTTTATTCAGATCTACATTTCGACCAATGTCTGGTTATTATCATTACTTAAAACAAGCAGTTAAAACATGTAAGACATTTCGACCTTCATGTTGGAAGATACGTTGATACTCCGTGTTATGACTGTTCGATTTAAGTATTGATAATGACCACACAGTGGTCGAAATCTAGATCTGAATAAACTAAATATTTACGAATGATTGCTGAAAAAATTTTCTACAAATAAAAAAAAAAAAAATAAAAATAAAAAAAAAACGTCGTTGAGCACAAGTGCCGCAGTTTAATCAAGCTTGATAATAGTGGGCCTTCTTGGTTTCAACATCAGGGATCGCGAGTCAGTGGGACGATGTTACTTTAAAAAGACGGACGGCGTTTCTACTGCGGATACTGCGGCGGCACGACCTCTTCTTGCATTGGACTAAATACCAAAATTTTTTATGCGCCGTGTCAGACTTCAGGATCCGAAAGTCCTCGTCATAAAAAAAAAAAAAAAAAAAAAAAAAATTAATATAATCTTTCTGTATTGTGAAATTTCAAAGACAGATCCTAGCGCATATAGAAGAAGCATATGATTCTACTTTTGCAATTCTTTAAACTGTCACTTTGAAATAAATGTTTTAAAGTTCCCTTAAAGATCGAACTGTCAAACAGAAGTTCGTAGTTGTTCTGGTTGCTATAGACACAGATCTTACAAGTCCTGTTCACTGGTGATCGATTTATTAAAATACTAAAAATTGATAAAAGTCTTCTTGCTTTATCTGTTAAACAAAATAACTTTCCGTAAATTTCTTCTTTCAAATTGCAAAATAGTTTGACAGTCAATAATTCTTCAGTTGCTATAAATGAATATATTTCTTCTAAAATTTCTATAAATATCAAAATAATTATCGTTGACACTTGTTTAACTTTCGAGACACAATGACATTTATTGCTCTCATAATACAGGTCATGACTCAACGATAGTTACATAGAAACTGATTTTATGGTCTTTTTGATTTTCCACGAAAGTTTCTTTAATAATGTCAAAATCCGCGACGATAACCGCAGAGACCAGCATCTTCTTGCCTCGTGGCCGTCGACCTACGACTTCAAGTGGCCAGATGTTTATTCCTTGAGCTCGGCGTCGAAAATGTTGCTCTCGTACGTTTAATCGCCGTCACAGCACATGAAACACAAGAAACATACAAAACTCTTTTAAGAATCACATAACATAAATCATTTACGAAATAATCATTTAAAAACATAATCTTCTGCGAACCCGAGCTTACATAAGTTAGTAGTGGATACTATAATCCGCCCCACTACAATACCCGCTAAGGTAGCAGAAGGAACAGTACGCCCATATGTACACATAGAGGGTGCGGTAATATCGCGCACACAAGGAATAAAAGTACGGTGGATTGGCAATTTGTACATTGGCCGATAACGTGAAAAGTTTTCCGAGGTGAATGCGGATGCAGGACGGAAAAGCATTGGGAAATGGGGAACATCTACATCTTTCAGTTCTCTATCCGATAAAATATGTTCGCTTTCGGAGAAGAGAGTTGTTGAAAGAAAATTCGCAAATAGATGTCGCCTCAACGAATACTGTCTATCTTTTAGTGATTTCCACCCCAACTGGAGCATCATTTCCGTGACTATCTCTCCCCTGTATCGGAGTAACACAATACTAGTTGCACTTCTCCAAACTTTTTCGATGTCGTCCGGTAGCTTCACTTAGAGGAGATTCCCCAATACGCTGCAGTACGACAATACAGAAGAACTGTTGCATCTTCTAAGTGTTCTGCCACTGAACCGAAACCTTTGGTTCATTTTCCCTCTGATATATTCTACAAGTTGTTTGTAATTACAAATGTTTAAAGTTGTAATTCCTAGTCAATTAGTTGAATTTATTCCCTAAAAATTTGACTAATTTGTCGTGCAAAGGAAGGGGATTTTTTTTTTTTTTTTTTTTTTTTTTTTTTTTTTTTTTTTTTTTTTTGTCCTATAGATGTCACCATTTCAATTTCCAATTTTCGCGCTATGTAGATATCTAAATCGTTTTGCATTACTTTTGATCTTTTCATGACTGCACTATCTCCTTAATCGATAAAAGAAGTACTCTTAAAATAATGTGAACAACTCACTAGAGTACAAAAAAATAGCACCTTATATTTGCCTGAAGTTTTATGATTTTTTGCGAACATTTCGAACAAACAGAATAAAATTATAAATAATAAAAAATTGTGGACGATACCATTGCGAGTCAACTATTGCGATAATATAAATGCACACCATACGTAATATTGTTTCAGACCGTTTTTAAACAAACAGCTAAAATTATTTGATATTGGAGTTAAGCTTTGATAAACATACTCTTTTTTGAACTTTAACCTCACTAAACTATTATTTTAATATCTCTACCACATTTTTATTACCATTTTCCTTTAAAATACCATAACCTGTCTTGCGTTGGAAGTTGTTCTAAGTTTATTTTCTTTACCACTTCTAGTAACGAATGACTATAGCCTAGAAGGAACAAAGCGTATATTGGCGTTCGGACGAGTGACTGTAGCCTGGAAGGGACACAGCGTACATTTGGAGTTCGGAAATCAGTCACGTGACATCCCTTGCCCGAAACCTTCCTTGACACTCTCCTTTGCATACGCCACCTTGCTTTCTGTATTTGCTTTCTTCTTATTATAACTAAAGCGCTGTCATTTCAAAGCAATGGCGCACTGGAAATAATAAAAAACAAGTCAATTGTAGGACAAAGAATTATAATTTAATGTCTAAAAGTGCCATGTTAGCAGTTAACACCTGCCATCGATTGTACGACGTTTATGGATTACTCTCGCAGCTGTTCATATTAGCTTAATAGGCGGCAAATTAGTCTGTGATGTTCGACGGTGGTTCTAAAGTTGCCAGGCGCGGTGGCTCAACGTGATCGGTGAAAGTGCTCGACGCCCTCTGCAACGAAAATACTGAGTGAACGACGAAACGATCAAAAATAAGATCGTTTGGTGACGATTTTGTGATCAGCCGCCACTTTCGTCATGCTTGACCTCCCAGGTCCCCAGACCACAGTCCGTGCGGTTATTGGCTTTGGGGTTACCTGAAGTCGCAAGTGTATCGTCATCGACCGACATCTCTAGGGATGCTGAAAGACAACAGCGTCGGCCGCGGTGCCGAGGAGACTGAGGCGCTCCAGTCACGGTCTGCACGGCAACTACGGTCGGGGGATCGAATCCCTACTCGGGCATGGATATTTCTGCCGTCCTTAGTATTAGCTAGTTCGTAAGTAGTTTGTAAGTTTAGGGACTGATGACCCAGTAGTTACGTCCCATAAGCTCTACAAACAACAACAACAACAAAGACAACATCCGACGCAAATGCCTCATCATAACTCCGGACATGCTTTACAGTGCTGTTCACAACATTATTCCTCGACTACAGCTATTGTTGAGAAATGATGGTGAACATATTGAGCATTTCCTGTAAAGAACATCATCTTTGCTTTGTCTTAATTTGTTATGCTAATTATTGCTAATTATGCTAATGAATCAAGATAGATTCGAAGCCAACACTGACAACGGTAGTTCAGGTTTATATGCCAACTAGCTGTGCCGATGATGAGGAGATCGAAGAAATAAATGAGGAGCTAAAGGAAATTATTAAGACAGTTAATGGAGAGGAAAACTTAATTGTGATGGGAGACTGGAATTCGGTAGTAGGAAATGGAAGAGAAGGAAAAATAGTAGGTGAATATGGACTGGGCATAAGGAATGATAGAGGAAGACGCCTGGTAGAATTTTGCACGGAACATGATTTAATCGTAACAAACACGTGGTTTAACAATCATAAAAGAAGGTTGTATACGTGGAAGAGACCAGAAGACACCGGAAGGTATCAGATAGATTTTATAATGGTAAAACATAGATTCCGGAACCAGGTTATAAACTGTAAGGCATACCCAGGGGCAGATATAGACTCTGAACATAACTTGTTAGTCATGAACTGTAGGCTGAAACTGAAAAAACTGCAGAAAAGTAGGAAAATAAGGAGATGGGACTTAGATAAATTGAAGGAACGTGAAGTTGTGGAGAAATTCAGATTTAGGCATCAATTGACAGAAACAGGGCGAAATAAAACAGTAGAAGAGGAATGGGTAGCATTGAGAGATGAAATAGTGAAGGCAGCAGAGGACAAAATAAGTAGAAAGGCAAGGCCTACAAAAAATCATTGGATATACAAAAAATCATTGGATGTCACAGGAGATACTAAATTTAATCGATGAAAGGAGAAAATATACAAATACAGTAAATGAAACAAAGAAAATGGAGTACAGACGACTAAGAAATGAGATTGACAGGAAGTGTAAAATGGCTAAGCAGGAGTGGCTAGAAGCCAAATCTGTAGAAGAATGTATAAGAAGGGGAAAAGTAGATACCGCCTACAGGGAAATAAGAGACATTTGGGGACAAGAAAAACAGGTCTACGAATATCAAGAACTCATTTGGGAAACTAGTTCTCAGCAAAGAAGGGAAAGCTGAAAAGTACATAGAGCAGCTCTACATAGGAAATGAACTTAGAGACGATGTTGTAGGAAGGGAAGAGGAAGTAGATCAAGATGAAATAGGAGATACTATACTGAGAGATGAATTTGACAGAGCCCTGAAAGACCTAGGTCGGAACAAGGCCCCAGGAGTAGATGACATACCCTCAGAGCTACTAAAGTCTCTGGGAGAGCCAGCCATGACAAAACTATTTGATCTGGTGTGTCGGATGTATGAGACAGGCGAAATACCCTCAGACTTTAAGAAAAATGTAATAATCCCCATTCCAAAAAAAATCTGGGGCAGACAGGTGTGAAAATTATAGATCCATCAGTTTGATAAGTCATGGTTGCAAAATCTTAACACGAATTATCTACAGGAGAATGGAGAAGCTTGTAGAAGCTGACCTCGGGGAAGATCAGTTTGGATTCAGGAGGAACGTAGGAACCCCGGAGGCAATACTCACTTTACGTCTTATCTTAGAAGACAGATTAAGGAAAGGCAAACATACATTTTTAGCTTTTGTAGATTTGGAGAAAGCTTTTGACAATGTTGACTGGAATACACTCTTTCAAATTCTGAAGTCAGCAGGGGTAAAATTCGGCGAAAGGAGAGTTATTTACAACTTATACAAAAGCCAGACCGCAGTTATTAGACTCGAAGGTCATGAAAGGAAAGCATCAGTTGGGAAGGGAGTAAGACAGGGTTGTAGCCTTTCTCCGATGTTATTCAATTTGTACATCAAGCAGGCAGTGAAGGAAACCAAGGAAAAATTTGGAATAGTGATTAAAGTTCAGGGGGAAGAAATAAAAACGTTGTGTTTTGCTGATGACATTGTAATTCTGTCAGAGACAGCAAAGGACCTGGAAGAGCAGTTGAATGGAATGGACAGTGTGTTGAAGAGAGCGTATAAAATGAACATTAACAAGAGCAAAACAAAAATAATGGAATGCGATCTCAGAAAATCGGGTGATGCTTAAGGAATTAGATTAGGTAACGAAACAATGAAGGTGGTAGATGAGTTTTGTTACTTGGGTAGTAAAATAACATGCGATGGTCGCAGTACAGAAGATATAAAATGCAGAATGGTAATGGAAAGGAAAAGCATTTTTGAAAAAGAGAAATTTGCTAACATCGAATATTAATTTAATTGTAAGGAAATCTTTTCTGAAGGCATTTGTGTGGAGTGTAGCCTTGTACGGGAGTGAAACATGGGCGATAAGTAGTGCAGACAGGAAGAGAATAGAGGCTTTTGAAATGTGGTGCTACAGAAGAATGCTGAAGATTACGTGGGTAGATCACATAACTAATGAAGAGGTACTAAACAGAACTGGTGAGAAAAGGAATTTTTGGCATACCCTGACTAAAAGAAGGGATCGCTTTGTATGACACATTCTTAGACATCGAGGAATCGTAAATTTAGCATTGGAGGGAAGTGCGGTGGCCGAGGGGACTGAGGCGCTTCAGTCACGGTCTGCACGGCCACTACGATCCCCCCCCCCTCGAGCATGGATATTTGTGCCGTCCTTAGTCTTAGCTAGTTCATAAGTAGTTTGTAAGCTTAGGGACTGATGACCCCGTAGTTAAGTCCCATAAGTTCTACAAACATTTGAACATTTGAATTTTTGTGAAAATTGCAGAGGGAGACCAAGAGACGCGTATAGTAAGCAGATTCAAGTGGATGTGGGTTGTCGTTCTTATGAGGAGATGAAAAGGCTTGCTCAGGATAGAGTAGGCTGGAGAGCTGCATCAGACCAGTCTCCGGACTGAAGGCCATAACAACAACAATTATTGCTTTTCTGATCAGATGAATCGCCATCTTTTGGACATTTTTGAACCCTTTTGTTTCTTTCTAATAAAACGCCATGTCATTTGAAGCATGTGTGCCAATTTTTACATCTCTATCATTCCGTGATTTATTAAGTTTTCTAATTTATACTGACTTCTTGATCACCCGGTACTATATTCACACCGAGAATATCCTCTAAATTTCTACAGGAAACTGATGTCAATGATATTGGCCTGTAATTAAGTGGGTCAGTTCTCTCGTCTTTCTTATAAACGGGAATCACCTACGCTCTTTTCCAATCACTAGTAACTATGTGCCGAATTAAAGACTCGCGATAAATGCAAGCTAACTAAGGACCAGAATTTGTAAAACCGAACTGGTATTCCATCCGGACCAGGTGACGTTTTTCTTTTCTGCTCTGAGCTGCATTTCTACATCGAAAATACGTATTACTATGTCCTCCATTTGGGTGTTAGTGCGTTGATTAATTTATGGTATGTTTGTACGGTTCTCCTGCGTAAAAAGTTTCAAAAAGGTTAAATTAAGATCAGTTTTCCGTTTGCTTTCTTCTATTACTGCCCCGGAATGATCAACCAGTGACTGGATAGTGGCCTCTGACCCGCTTATTGATTTTACGTAGGACCAGAATTTTTTCGGGTTCTCGGAAAGATCGTTTGCTAAGGTATGGCTGTGATGATTACTGTATGCTTCGCGCATCCATCTTTTTATAGACGCAAGAATCTCCTCTAACTTTTACCTGTCATAATTTGCATGTTATTTTTTGAACCAAGAGTGCAACAGTCTTTGCTTTCTCAGTAGCTTTCTAACATTATTATTATACCACGGTGGATCTTTTCCATCGTTAATCGACTTTATAGCAAATATTTCTCTAACCCTTTACTTACAATGCTTCTAAATTTAGTCCATAATTCCTCTACTTCCATTGTATCGGAACTAAACAATGTCCATTCATTTTATTTGATGCTAACAACTGCTTATCGGCTCTTTCTAACAAACACAGGCTCCTAGCCTTCTTTATCGGTTTATTAGCTTTGGTCATGTAAGATTACCGCCCAATATAAATACTGGTAATTAATAGCATTTGATAATTAAACAGTATGAAGTTCACTGCAAACGTTTACCATGCCAATGCACTAAATGTCACACAATTTTGATTTTATTAATTATGGTAGCAATGTATGTACACAGTTGGGTGATAACATTTATAGTTAGGCCATAGGTAGAAATTCTCCACGTTGAGATTTGCTGTGTGCTTGTAGCTGACAGGAGGCCAGCGAGCAGGCCGACGTTGGTGGCCTGTTCCAGCTTAGGATTTTCCATTTCGTTTCCGGTGAGGGGAGAGAGGGACAATGGCGAGTGCCAGGCACAGTGCAGTGCACAGCGTGAAATAAAATATTCTAATACTACTGGCATTTGAAGTAATACGATGCAGTCAGGAACCTTTAAGGCCCTCATTACAAAATAGCCTGTTGATAAATAAACAATACATTAGCTGATATAGTCACATCTGGCGTAATATGTTTAATTGACAATGAAAAGTAATAAATTACCAACGAAGACAAGACAGTTACACAACTAGCATGGCAATGTTTGTTTATAAAAATAATATATTAACTATTTATCATTTTATTTTCAATTAATCTTGTGTATTTTATCTTGAAGTATTCAGTTAAATCACTTATCTGTGACATAAGAAATTGCACGATTATGATAAATAGTACAAAGTATGTTTATACCAATATAAAAACCTAAGAAGACAATTTATTTGTGTAGTGTAATTATTTTGATTTTAAGTTTTAGAAATGTATTGGCTGAGCGCTGTACGTTGGCAAATCGGTTGGAACAGCTTACTTGGGGAAGTTGATGGCGTAGGCGAAAAAACCCCGGCAGTTGACCTTTTGGCACGCACGTGCACGAGGGCAGGAAGTGACGACTCCGGAGCACGTGGGGAGCTGGCCGGGCGGCGTCGCTCTGCAGCAGTCGGCATGTGGACCTTGAGGTGGAGGTTATAGATTTGTGTGTGGCATTCGCTACGTGTGGTTGCTCGTCGTACACTGCACCAAGTTGAATCGAGTGCTACTGTGTGTTTGTGAATATTTAGCCGGTGGAACAAGGTGTGCATCGCATGGAATTAAAGTGACTGTGATTTGTTAATTTAACACGTGTCGTCGCATAGGCATGAACATAAACGGTTTTTGAGACAGCCACGTGGTGTGACAACAATTCGCGACAAATATTCATTGTGTCTGGGGGCTCACGCACTATAATTTTATTTGATAAATGTGCCGACGTACAGACGTATCAGCCACAGGGTTCTATGATTGTGAAATAAACAACATAAAGTGAACTTTTACGTGTTTTCAAAAATAGTAGTTAGTACACCCTTTTCTCTCATGAACTTGATTTTATTATGAATTTGTTTTGTTAATCATATGCAGGGAAGGAAAGGTAGAAAACGAGTCAAACAGTCGCAATCACAGTTCCAGTGTTTTTGCATGTTTAGGAATTTGGTTCGCAGTTGGTGGTTGTGAGTTTTAAAAATTAATCTTTCCCTATTTTAAACTCTCACCCCGACCTTCACGCTCGAAACTGCTGCCCCGGCCAGCACATTCTCCAGATCTCTCACCAATTGAATGCGTCTGGTCAACAGTGGCCGAGCAACTGGCTCGTCACAATACGCCAGGCAATACTCTTGGTGAACTGTGGTATCGTGTTAAAGCTGCATGGGGATCTGTACCTATACACGTCATCTAAGTTCTGTTTAACTCGATGCCCTGGCGTATCAAGGCCGTTATTACGGCCAGAGGTGGTTCTTGTGGGTACTCATTTCTCAAGATCTATGCAGCCAAATTGCGTGAAAGTGTAATCACATCTCATTTCTATTATAATATATTTATACAATGAATACCCGGTGATCATCTGCATTTCTTAATGGTGTAGCAGTTTTAATGGCCAGTAGTGCAACTTCTCGTTCCCTAATTTTTGTTAGCTCTACCTTTCGTATTTGAAGGTGTGTGTTCCAGGCAAGCAGTTATTAAGCTTCACATTGGTTGCCAGTTCTCTTGCATGTGCTGATTCTGACATCATACTGGTGACGGATACTGTCTTGGTATACGCTGTTCCACGCCTGCTAGACCTCTTCACGTACTTCTGCAGGAGTCGTATGCTGACGGGTTTCAAGTATCGTCCCACGTATCCAACACGTGCTTCATTCGAGACAAATGCCAACATCGTGCTGGACGTCTTGCAAAGAACTTTCAGTGTCACGTGCATTGAGTGGGTGAGTATTGTCATGTTACAACAACCCATAACCTACCTGTTGCAAGAACGGCAAAAGAACCAGTCTTACAACAATCTGCACGTACTGACCCCTAGTCAGTGTACCCCCTACAAACATCAAATGAGAGCGAGGGCTTTAGTCTATAACACCTCAGACTTCGCTTAAAAAACATCTTATAGCGGAAGGTTAGTGACATACTTAACAGCGCTTTTTACAAAAATAGTAGTTAGTACATCCTTTTTCTCTCATGAACTTGATTTTATTATGAATTTGTTTTGTTAATCATATCCAGGGAAGGAAAGCTGGGAACGTGTGATATCATCCCCTAGAAAACGTATCAGACAGTTGCAATCAACAGTTCCAGTATTTTGCATGTTGCAATTGCATGTTTAGGAATTGGGTTCGCAGTTGGTGGTTGTGAGTTTTAAAAATTAATCTTTCCCTATTTTAAACGCTCACCCCGACCTTCACGCTCGCAGTCACCATTGACGCTATGACGATATCACGATCATTAACTCCAGTCTCTACACTGACATCGTTAATAAGGTCTGGCCTCTTCGTATCTGTAAGGTCTAAAATAAACTCCTGGCCATTAAAATTGCTACACCACGAAGATGACGTGCTACAGACGCGAAATTGAACCGATTGGAAGAAGAGGCTGTGATATGCAAATGATTAGCTTTTCAGAGCATTCAAACAAGGTTGACGCCGGTGGCGACGCGTACAACGTGCTGACACGAGAAAAGTTTGCAACCGATTTCTCAATACACAAACAGCAGTTGGCCGGCGTTGCCTGGTGAAACGTTGTTGTGATGACTGGTGTAAGGAAGAGAAATGCGTACCATCACGTTTCCGACTTTAATAAAGGTCGGATTGTAGCCTATCGCGATTGCGGTTTATCGTTTTGCGACATTGCTGCTCATGTTGGTCGCGATCCAATGACTGTTGGCAGAATATGGAATCGGTTGGTTCACGAGGGCAATACGGAACGCCGTACTTATCCCAACAGCCTCGTATCACTAGCAGTCGAGATGACAGGCATCTTATCCGCATGGCTGTAACGGATAGTCAACAGATGGGGACGAACAGTTCGACGACGTTTGCAGCAACATGGACTGACAGCACGGAGATCATGGCTGCGGTTTCCCTTGACGCTGCGTGCAAGACAGGAGCGCCGGGGCTGGTGTACGCAAAGACGAACCCGGGTGCACGAATGACAAAATGTCATTTTTTCGGATGCATCCAGGTTGTGTTTACAGCATCAAGATGGTCGCATCCCTGTTTGGTGACATCGCGGTGAACGCACATTGGAAGCGTGTATTCATCATCGCCATACTGGCGTATCACTCGGCGTGATGTTTTGGGGTGACATTGGTTACACGTCTCGGTCACCTCTTGTTCGCATCGACGGCACTTTGCCACGTTCAAAAGTTTGTATAGCTTATGGGACTTAACTACGGGAACATCAGTCCCTAAACGTACAAACTACTTATGAACTAGCTAATACTAAGGCCGGCACAAATATCCATGCCCGAGGGGGGATTCGAATCCCCGACTGCAGTGGCCGTGCAGACCGTTACTGGAGCGCCTCAGTCCCCTCGGCCACAGCGGTCGGCACGGCACTTTGAACAGTGGCCGTTACGTTTTAGGTGTGTTACGACCCGTGGCTCTACCCTTCATTTGATTCCTGCGAAACCCAACATTTCAGCAGGATAATGCACGACCGAATTTTGCAGGTCCTGTACGGGGCTTTCTGGATACGGAAAATGTTCGACTTCTGCCCTGGTCAGCACATTCTCCAGATTTCTCACCAGTTGAAAACGTCTGGTCAATGGTGGCCGAGCAACTGGCTCGTCACAATACGCCAGTCACTACTCTTGATGAACTGTGGTATAGTACCTGGGCATATGTACCTGTACACGCCATCCAAGCTCTGTTTGACTCAATATCTAGGCGTATCAAGCCCGTTATTACGACCAGATGTGGTTGTTCTGGGTACTGATTTCCCAGGTTTTATGCACCCAAATTGCGTGAAAATGAAATCACAGGTCAGTTCTAGTATAATACATTTGTCCAATGAATATCCGTTTATCATCTGCATTTCTTGTTGGCGTAGCAATTTTAATGGCCATTAGTGTATTTCCATTGCGTGTGGCCTGTCGCTTTAACTGCTCCAGACAGTTTTCGGAAAATGTTTCCAATAGTAGTTAGCAAGACTGCTTGTCTGTACCGTCTGAAATAAATCTAGAGGGGCCCCAGACTATTAATCGCTGAAGTCTCCTCCGACAAAAATTGCGTGGCACGGAAGCATACGCACTACCTGGCGTAGACTACCTTACAATCACTCTAAAACTGCTACAGCAGCACTGGGGGTTTGGTAAAAACACCCACGTACTATCTTTACTTCTTTTAGACCTGTCATACGTGCCCAGATAACTTCACCCCTTTTTACTGTGAGCAACAAACTCCGAAATATGGGTCACTGATGAATCGTACTCTCGCACGCAGCTTGTGCATTCGTAAAGGACGTGTCTACTGCCATACTTATGAACGGAAGCTGTTGTATTAGTGCCGTGGAGGAGTGACCGAGAGGTCCAAGGCGCCTTGCTGCGGAACGGCTGTTGCTCGCTGTCGAAGGTTCGAGTCCTCCTTCGGTGTATTACTGCAGCCATGATTGAGATTTTGTACTTATTGTCCTTAGCATAAATTAAAGTAGTTTACAATCCTGGGGAATGATAACTGCAACAATTAAGTCCATTAGATTTATAAACAATAAAAAATTTGCTGTATTAGTAACTAGGTCAAGTAACGTAAGCTATGTACTCTTAGAGCAGATCACGTTAGCGTCTGTTTATGCTTGGAATAAGTATGTTCCGCGGCAGTGTTATTTAAGAGGTCATTACGATCAGTACTAGATATTTATTTATGCTTTCTGAGCAGCCACAGTCATCTGAATATTTTTGAAGATTTTTCCGCTGTTTCACTGATATTCTTTTATTACACTATTCAGATTTCGGCCTTAGGCAATTAGCAAGTGTTATACTGCAAATTACGAACGATGACCTAAGTAATTTACGACAATGACTTGGGTCATACACAAGTTTGATTATTTTTGTTTTTCATTCCACTGTAGAACTTTCAAATGACCTAAGGCCTACTCAGTGAAATTTCGGAAAAATCGATTGAAAATGTTAAATGATTTCAGTATAATGAAATTTTCTTTCGCATGAACAAACATTCCTAGAGGCAATTGGAACGTGTAGTGATATTACTAGCTTTTTTCTTGTTTTATTCACTTCTTAAGAGGTCTGGATCATGAAGATTGAATGTAAAACGAAATGTACACGAGAACTTGTGAAAGTACATTTGATCTTTTACCCAATAATGAGTTTACAAAGAGAAGAAAACAGTGTATCAGACAAGGTTCTAGTTACGTTCCCTGCCGAGCGTCATTAAAACACAATTTTATTACTGCTGAAATTGTATTCAAAACGAATTCCGCAGTTTTGAAGAATTAATTTTGTGCCCAATTAGATTCAAACATTACCGGTCAGTCATAATTAAATACAATGTGGCGAAAATGCGTTTTTGCATATTTTACGTTATGAAAGTTTTAATTGAAGTGCATTTATTCCCAGAGGAGAAATTATGTATGCTGTCGCGTATTCTGAATAATGAGCAATATTTATCAGACTCGTAAAATTTAGTAAATATGTACACCGACAATATGATATGATTAAAAAGATGTTTATTTTAAAAAAATATGACGCATACAGAAAGTATGAAACAGCGGAGCGTTTGCAGAGCAGTCGCTTATACTATGGTAATACACATGAAAAAGGATTATATCTCGACGACGGGAATCAAAACACAATGGTGTGGCCCCGATGATACGTTATGATTAGAAATAATTAAATTTCTTCTTCAAATCTAAACGCTACAAGTACTTTCTCAATCCAATTTCCATTTTAATTAGACCAAGATTTTCGCTAAATAATCAGTTTTTATTACTGGGTTTGAATGACTAGGTCGACAGGATGGTTAACGTTTTAGTGGAAATTTATATTTCCTGAGAAGGTTAACAGAAAAGTTACGAAAACATGAAGTGTTACGAACTTTACGACCAAATTCTTGATTTTAAATACACCTATATCACTCAATTGTGTTAGTGTTGAAAAAAGGACTGAAATTAATTTCAGAAGCAACGTTGTATCCCTGACATGGTCGTATGTCTACATCTACATTTATGTGCCTGGCAGAGGGTTCATTAACCAGTTTCATAACACTTCTCTACCGTCCCATTCTCTATTAGCGCGCTGGAAGAAAAAACACCTAAATCGTTCCGTTTTCGATCTGATTTCTCTTATTTTATTGGGTTGGTCATGTAGGTGGGTGCTAGGAAAATATTTTCACATTTGGAAGTAAAAGTCTGTGATTGAAATCGCCGCAACGAATAACGTTCTTTCAATGATTTCCACCTCAAATTGTGCTAAATTTCCGTGACGCTTTCCCTCCTGTAACGTGATAAAGCGAAACGAGCTGCCCTTCTCTGAAACTGCTCAATGTCTTCCGTCCGCCCCACCTGGTAAGGGTCCCACACTGGGCAACAGTACTCCAAGAGAGGAGGCACAAGTGTGATGTAGGCAGTCTCTTTGGTTGCATCTTCGAAGCGATCTGCCGATGAAAAGTAACCTTTGATTCACCTTCCCCACAACATTCTCTGTGTGTTCCCTCCAAGGTATTTGTTAGAATTTATTACCTTAAGGTTTGACTGATTTATTGTATAACTGAAGTTCAGTGGATTTCTTTTAGTGGTCATGTTTATTACTTCACACTTTCAGTTAATTAGTATTAATTGACAATTTTCCCTCCATGTAGAAATTTTGTCTAAATTGCTTTGCAGTTGCTTTTGATCCTCTGTTGACTTCACTAGCCGATAAACGACAGCATGATCCGCGAACAGTCTAAGAGAGCTATTCTGATTGTCTCCTAAATTGTTTAAACACATAAGGTAGAGTAGGGGACCTAAACCGCTTCCCTGCGGAACGCCAGACATCACTTCTGTTTTACTCGATGACTTACCGTCAGTTACTACGAACTTTGTCCTTTCTGATAGAGCGATATTCCATAAGCACGCAATTTCATTAGAAGCCGCTTGTGAAATACAGTGTGAAAAGCCTTCCAGAAATCCAGAAATATGGAATCGATTTGAGATCCCTTATCAATGGCACTTATCACTTCATGTCAATAAAGAGAAAGCTGTGTTTCGGAAGAACGATACTTTCTGAATCTGTGTTGACTACTGGTTAATAGGTCGTTCTCTTAGAGGTAATTCATTTTATTCGAACGAAGTATATGTTCCAAAATCCTACTGCAAATCAACTTCAATGAGATGTGTTTGTAATTATGGGGATCACTCCAATTGGCTTTCTTGATTATTGGAGTGACCTTAGCAACTTTCCAGTCTTTGGATACGGATCTTTCGCTAAGTGTTCGGTTGTATATGGTAGCTGAGTACGGAGCAATTGCATCAGCATACTCTGAGAGGAATCTAGTTGGTATACAATCTGGTCCGGAAGATTTGTTTTTGTTCAGTGACTTAAGTTGTTTTACTAATCCAGAAACATCTACTTCTAAATTTCGCATGCCGGCAGCTGTTCTTGGTTCGAATTATAGAGTGTTCACTTCGTCTTCTTTGGTGAAAGAATTTCGGAAATCTGTGTCTAGCAGTTCTGCTTTATCAGTACTGTCATCGGTAGCATTACCATTGCTATCGCGTAGTGAAGGTATTGTTTGTGTTTTGCCGCTAGTGTACTTCACATATGACCAGAATTTCTTTGGGTTTTCTGCCAGATTACGAGACAGGATTTCGTTGTGGAAACTATTATAAGCTTCTCGCACTGAACTCCGCGCTAGATTGTTATTTTTTGTAAAAGATTGCCAGTCTGCGTCTGTTTAAATTTTGCATGCGTTTTTATTTGCTTCTGCAACAGTGATCAGACCTGTTTTGTGTACCACAGAGGATTAGCCCCATTTTGTATTAATTTATTTGTTATAAATCTATCGATTGCTACTGATATTATGTCTTTGAAAGTAAGCCACAACTAATCTATACTCCTGTTTTCGATGATAATAAACTAATTTACTAATTTGGAAGACATGTTCAAATACCTTGTAGTATTTAGCTACAGAACCGAAGCAGCCCGTGAATGACGCGAATTTGGTACCAGTTTGAATTTGGTGGCACGATATGAAGTGGCTACTGTCACAGAAAAGTGAATGACATACTAATCATAGGACTACTCTCATGATACTTATAGGGAGACAATATGGGTATCGAATTTTCGAACTTTTTTATATTTATGGCATGTGAAGTTCAGAACTCAAATTATCAGCCAAAGTCATTCGAAGAAACTCTCAAAAATTCTCCGGAAAATCGACTTCGAAGTTTTGCAATTACAAAGTAAGTTGGCCATGGCGGAGTGCCAGATCGCACTGAACAGCTATGCTCCGATGCGGAGGCCGATACCTGTCGGAGGTTCGAATCCTTCCTCGGGCATGGATGTTTGCGTTTTTAGTGCAAGTTACTTTATAAATAGTTTGTAAGTTTAGGGACTGATGACACCGCAGTTAAGTCACATTAGGTTAACAAACAATATAAAGCAAGCTGCAGCAAATATCGGTGTAGCAAAGCTGGTAACGATCTGTTCTTACAACCAAAGGTTCGGTGGTTCGAATCCTGTCGTATAATGTTTTTTATTATATTTTATTTTATTGTTGTGTTGTGTCCGGGGAGTTACACAATTTTAATATCTAATTTTAATTTTTACGAAAAATGCGCATATTTTTGTTTCTTTGTAATTTTCTATCTCTTATAAAATGTTATTAGTAACTAGCTTATATGCCCGTGCTTCGCAACGGTTGTTAAAGAGGAACCTGTGTACATCATGGTTCTTTGGGTTCCTGACGTAGGTCAGAAAAACATAATCCTTGTTAAATCGCTCTGTCAATAAACTCAGTTCCCCTAGCCAAGATGTCAAATTTAAGTAGAAGTCATTGTCGAAAACGATGAATGTTCATAAAGTTTTTTATAGTACTGCGGAACAATGTAAATTCAATGTTAGTTTGTGTTCACAATGTTAAGAATGTCTGTTTGGCGTAAACTTCTGAAAACACGTCTATCGTTGAGATATAAAATACTAATACATATAACAGCGCCATGTGTAGGTTCTATGGTGTAGTACTAAACTGTGTATCTCTCATAGTAAGTGAATGCTGAAGTGTTAGTATGTTGCAGTGTTGCCCTCTGGACAATGTACTTATTCTGCATGCTGTGCTCCCTGTTATCGAAAACTCGACGAATACTGAAAGTCTGGTAATTCAATCAACAGAGTAATTCATGTCTGTTTAAATAAGAGTCATGGCGATGTCAATATGCGATAAAGTAAGTCTGGGTAATAGTAGACGGAATGGTGTCAGCTGATCATCTGTATAGAACTTTCCATTAAATATAGTATTTCCAGTGAATTGTCTTGACTGTGTTAGCAGCATCGGACACTCTTTCAGCTAATAGATGTCCCCACGTCCTTCAGTGATTATTTAGTTAAGCACGAAGTTGAAATCGACCTTGTGTAATAGAACTATATATTCAGAAGTCTGATTGTAAGTACAATTGTCTCTGCAAATGAAGACGCCTTTCTCTATCTTTTGTCGCTCGTGTGTGTGGCAGGCACAGAGCAGAAATATCTTTGGAGTGAGCATTCAGATGCGCAGAACACATTTCGTGTTCTCAATATTAAGGTGGAAATGGCACATCATATTGGGACAAATATACTAATAGCTGACTTCATTTTGCTCCTTTTTTGTTCCGTTAAGACGTGTGACTATGTGAAAATGGCCCATTTAGCTATGCTTCCCCAACGTTCTTGTTGCTTCTGTGACTTATTTAGATATTTTATCTTCTGTGGTTGCTCTGCGAAAAGGAGTTGGGACTTCCATACATCCAATGCGGTACAAACCAATCGTAAGAGCAAATAAATGTGTAGAAAGAGTGGATTTGTCTCAATATCACGTAGTAATTCCAGCTTAATGTTGAGAAGATGCACAGAACGCAATGCTCACTCCACAGATATTTCTACTCTGGGTACAATTTAGTGGCTACACCCGTCAAAAGATGCACTTCGTTCCTTTCCATTACATTGCAAAGCATACGGGATACAGCTACGCAGAAAAAAATAACTGTGTCATAGATGGGTTAAATTTTACTTGCAGTGGCAGCGGTTTAGTTTGCTATCGTTAGCAACGAACTGTTTGCTATAGGAGGAGGATTTATATACTGACCAGAACAGCATAGATTATTTATTTCACCGTACACATAAAGAAATATTTCCCTCATTCTACGAGACTGATTTTTGAAAAAGCATTTAGTGGCCGTTGCCAACATTAGCACACACAGCCACCACCGTAAATAAAATTGTACCCCTTCTTGAAGTGTATTACACCATATTTATGAGAATGAAAAATACGCAGCAACGCCAAAATTAATTATTTGCAATACTAAGTAACTTCGCCTCACTTTGTCGTTTCTTGTACTATGGCGTTTTTGCTGCATTCCTAAACATAACGCTCTCAAAATGTAATGAGGATACACCGAAATCAAACAGGGAAGTACATAAATTCGATTTTCCTTGTAAAGAATTCTTATGTGAATTAGAGCATCGATAGACGCGAAGGAATATCATTATATTTTTAATTCAAATGTTCCTTGTCAAAAGAAGCAAACATATGTCATTAAGCTGTGAATGTACAAAGTGTAATCAGCAACTCGCTGTTCAATGTTAGTTCGTATTTGCGACTCATAATTCAAAATACTTCTGTTACTAAGGGCATACGCACACACGATCATGTATTGTTTCTTTGCAGCACTACAAAACCAAAAATTCTGAGTACAATTGTGTAACAATTAATGTATTGACTTGTTCCATGACCATGGAGTCTTACTCCTGAAGTGGGTCCTATGGAACAGAAAAAACAAATAAAATAAAAATAAATGAATTTTTTTTTGTGTCGTACCTAGGTTAACTTTTACTTGGAGTGGCAGCGGTTTACTATGTTAATGTTGGCAACGAAATATTCGCTTTAGGGTGATAATTAATTTACTGATCGGAACAACATTTATTATTTATTTCATTATCAATACAACGAGTTATTCCCCCCATTGTACATGACTGATTTTTCAAAAAGGATTCAACGACCGTTGCTAACATCAGTACACTATACTGCTGCCGTAAGGAAAATCGTAGCCCTTGTTTCAGTGTATTACACCTTAGTTATGTGAATAAAATACATAGCATCGACAAAGATCTTTGGTCTGTTTATACTATGTAACAGCGTCTCTGGCGGAGCTTTGCGATACTGCGCTGCAATTCAAGCACAGCACATACCAGAAACTACAATTTACGATATCTTTTCTTCCTTTGATCCCATTTTGATGAAACTAACCCTATGTTACTCTCCAAACTATTCTCAATTTACCTGTGGAAACCCATGAAAGTTCGTGCTTTTGGAGATTACCTTCAACAAATAGACATAAACGATGGCTTTTAAGCAAATTATTAAATTATGATATCTTTATTTTCTGAGATCTGAATTTAATTATTGAAGTCTTTATGTAACCGCACGATGTTCTAAAGTTACGTGTGAAAATACCATGAAAATTCGTAAAGTATGTTTGGAGATATACGTGTTCAAAGAGACAGACAGACATAACGGTCGTAGATGAAAAAATTAAATTACGATATTCTTTTTTTCCGTAATACGACTTTTATGAAACGAATTCTATATATTGCCCAGTTAAGCTGGAGTTACCTTTGAAAACCCCATACACATTCGTGAAAAAGTTTTGGAGATAGGAGGTTTTCAATAGTAGAAAAAAACAGACATAACGCTTACTGAAAAAACTTAAAATTGCGATATGTTTTATTCTCGTGATCCGATTTTGATAAAATTATGCCTATATGTTGACCCAAACTTTTCACATGTTTCCTGTGAAAACCGTATGAAGATTCGTCCAGTGGTTTCTAAGATTGAAGTAAACAGCGACAGGCCTACATTTACAGATTTATTATTAGTATAGATAGATGATAGTCTCAACAAAAAACAAACATAAGTTACATTTTTTCAGTATTGGCTGCACTATTAGTTGTCGGCGGCTATCTTTGATTGTTTTGTTTGTGAAAATCTTCGACGCTGGTTTTGGGAAGTCATCGCCGTAGCTATTAATTGCTTTCCAAGAAGCTAACCTACTCAACTATCGCTTAAGGTAACGACAAGGTGTTCAGCTCATCTTCATTCACATAAAAAAAAAGCTGACACAACACCTGGAATTAGACATCCCAAAATATTTTTTATATATAAACAAAGAAAAAAATATCTGTCACAGTGGGATTCGAAGCACAGACTACATGGTAGTGTGGGCAGAACGCTACCACCTGAGCTACACTGACGAATGCTGTAACTCTTTTAATTATTGGATCTTACGTTCACTTTGCAAAACTACAAAGCCAATTTTTGAGAGAGGCTTCGAATGTCTTTGGCTGATTGTTATAAATGTTCTGAACTTCCGTACCATAAATATAAAGAAATTCTAAAATTCGATACCCATGTGGTCTTCTTGTTAGAAGCATAGATTTATCATTATTGTCTTTGACATATTCGAGACGAAAATCCGTCTTAGGGATTGTTTATTTGTATTAAATTCACACAGTAATACTTGCTTCTTCTACATGCGACCCAACTTCCGAAACACGAAAACTGAATTTCGGAAACCGTTTTTCGCTGTCGTGTGTACCTGTCAGGGGCAGATACGGATTTGCTGGATAGATTGAAAATGGCATCTGGAAATTAGCTGCTCGGATTTCTGATTTAAACAGCGCAGTGGCTGATCCCCTTCAATTCAATATTATCACATTATTTTCAGAAATAAAGAGACTATATTTATGACAAGTGATGGATTATTATTTAAGTTCTATTGTTAGGTTCTTGCTTCACCACTATCTTGGAAATCCCAACGAATTCTGAAAAAGTGAATAAATATTTGTGACAAGTAAGAATATGAATGTCATTTCTGGTCCCAGAATCTGTTACATACAGGAAACTGAGAAAAAATATATTAACGCATACTAGGGTTCGAACCAACGATCACTGCATTTAAAATACTACTCTGCGTTAATCACCCGGCCACACTCCATACTAAACAACGCTCCTGAATATCAGTAATGTTCAAATGTTTGTATAGCTTATGGGACTTAACTACGGGGTCATCAGTCCCTAAACTTACAAACTACTTATGAACTAGCTAACACTAATGACGGCACAAATACCCATGCCCGAGGGGGGATTCGAACCCCCGACCGTAGTGGCCGTGCAGACCGTGTCTGGCGCGCCGCAGTCTCCTCGGCTACCGCGGCCGGCGCTCCTGAATAGCTTTTAGTCAGTGGACAATTGTGACTGCTTTTACAATCTGTGACAGCTTTTACAGCCACTGTGTCATTGAGTGGCATTTAAAGAAACGCTACCGAGGGAGACGTTGCCTTGATAAATCCATTAAAAACTCTCAGGTGCAGCTTTTTGAGAAGGAGAGCAGAGTACAGTGAAGATTCGTTCGAGCAGCTGCCAGTTCCAGCAAACTGCGCATGGGAAGAGCTGTTATCGAGTATCAGCAGCAGCTCTGCGCATACGCAGTTTGCTGGAATCTGGCAACTAGCAGCTGCTAGAACAAACCCTGAGTGTCTACTGCTACTGAAGCAGAGGTGCCGCCTAGCGGCTGAGCACGCAATTAATGTGGACCGATCATTCCTTTAATACGTGATCCGTGGTGCACTTAATGAAGAGAAGGATGATTAGCTGCAGGCGAGTCTTCAGGGTAGTATGAAGAGGAGGATATTTTGTGTTATTTTATGACAAGTTTTTTTTGTTTAGAGTCTAAATTTGCTAGTCTCGTGACTCCCTTGAAACTACTACGCGACATCCAGTTTGGAAAGAAGTCTGTAAATCTATCGGACCAAACTGCGTGGTCATCAGTCCGTAGCTTACAAACTACTTAAACCTAGGTAAACTAACCTACGGACAAACACACAAACCCATGCCCCAGGGAGGACTCGAACCTCCACGGCGAGCAACCGCGCGCTCCGCACCGAGGTGCTTTTAGACCGTTCGGCTTCTCCACCGCGGCCCAGTTTGGAAAGTTCAGGTCTAGATCATTACTTGGTAATCAATGGTGACTATCTTTGTGATGGATCGTGATTATCAGTAATACACTGTTAACGATATAACACTGTATCAAAGTAATTGGAACGCAAAAAAATTACTATACTAACTGCCACCGGGCATTGGAACACTTCAGTGTAGAAAGTTGAAGATTTGTGTTCCAGTCGGGAGCACTCAGTACTAGGCCCTACTCATCATCACTCAGTTCTCGCGGCAAGTGGCCGATTCCCGTAAGTGTCAGGGCCTGGCGTCCCTTCTCCCTACAGAAAATATCATCATCACCTGATAATAATGATACTCGCAAATTTTATAAGTTTCTGTTATACTCGTTTGCTATGGATATTTAAAAGGGTTTTTATTTTTTTACTCTTATTGTAAAAACACTTCATAAAAAAATCTCTACTGAATGGAAGGGATTTGATTTCTTACTACTTTCTGTAAAAATAGTTGTTGCCATGTTTCAAGTTCAAAGCTAGCTCAGTCAGGTAAAATTTTAGTTAAAGGCCCGCAGTTGGCATGAGTATCATTACAACACAGCTCCAAATATTCGTGATCAAATGATTTTTAGTTTTATTTTTAACTTAGTATTTAACAAACTTACATGGAACCTATCACCCTGCATTTATTCCGATTTCGAAAATACTGAAACATGATTATAGTAAAATTCTAGCCTTATACACGGTTTGAATATCTGTACAGCATCATTGAATGTAGTAACAAGTCCGTGATAAGTTAACTGATTTTTACGAAACATATTCTTAAATAGTTCCAATATCACTTATATATTATTCCTGAATGAAAAATTATTAAATACCACTTCCCCTTTTATTTTTATAAAATCTTTCAAATGAAAAACACTGTCCTTACTTAGCCACACGTTTCAGTCACAATTTTAGTTTCTCATTTACCGACCTTGAGATTGCCACTGAAGTCCAGGAAGGCTGTAAAATAAATTATATTAAAGTATTTTTCTATCTTATACCTCCCTGCTGCACTGATTTCTAATAATGGTTACATTTAATTTTGCCGCGTAATCTTTGCGGCGTTTGGCAATCTCGATCGTTGACTATTGGCAGCATCCGCTGGTTACATTTTAGCTGAAGCTTCTCACATACACTTTTAAAGGTGATAATTGGGTGATTTAAGTCCAAATAATGTAAATGCAAGTTTAAAATATATCGTTATATTTTGTATCACTTTTAAAATAATTCAGATTACACACCTTTTTAACATCGTTGGTTCCGTTATTGTACATTAAAGAAACAATCTAACAGCGCTTTTACTAATCGCAAGCACACGACACGAAAAGGACAAGCACAAGACAAGCCCAATTTTTTTTGTACATCTTATTATATAGTAATTATTTACAAAGACCACAATAGTTATGATTGTCCATTTGCAATCATTATTCTCTGTGCGTCACATGAATTTCTCTGGTTACAAGCATCGTATACACTGCGTGGCACCTCGTAACACTTCATTTCTTACAAAAAAAGTTTATTCTTCACGAACAATAGTCAAAAATTGGAAAGACATTATAAGGCGGATTGCTAGCGTGCCTCGACGATATTGATGGTGATAATGTAGGCGCAACCACAGCGGAGGGGTATCTGTTGAGAGGCCAGACAAACGTGTGGTTTTTGAAGAAGGTCAGCAGCATGTTCAAGAGCTGCAGGGGCAACAGTCTAGATTATTGCCTGGGGTGCCTTGTAACATCGGCTAATGTGGCTTTGCCATGCAGTTAGTGCGACTGGCTGAAAGCAATATCGAGGACATGCAGCTCTTCTGTACGAATATATGATGATGGCATCCTCTCCGTAGGTAAAATAGTTCCACATTCGAAACTCCGGACGGGGAGTACTAAGGCTATTCAGTCATCAAGAAAAACCTAGAATCTTAGATTCCTTAATAGGGTACAAAGATTAGAAAATTTGAAAAGGGAAAGATGTAGTGGGGATTAGTGAAGTCACATGGAAAGATGAATACAATTTCATAGCCGGTGAGTAAATGCTGATACATGCAAATTCAGTTGGGGGTATTACAGTGTAAAGTGTGACGGGTATGTGGGGTTTTGAAAAAAAAATAAATAAAAGCAAGGGGAATGGAAACTGGCAGGGGACGCTAAATATATATGGTGGGGATGTGAATTAAATTGGAATGACAGGCAGGAGCGGCTGACCTGAATTAATAACTGTGATAATAAATCATGATATTAAAAATTATTTGATTGTTAGAATATGGCCCTGATTCAATACTAATTGACAATCCCTCTCTTCCACTTCCTGCAAGTGGCATAAAATATAAATTAGTAATTTCTCCCCACCAAATATCTGATACGCTAGCTAGGATCTGATAACTATTAATGTTAGAAAAACATCCTTCCCTTCTTTAACAATATGTTTATTATTACCGTTAAGGAAGAAAAAAAAAGACTCACATTGAAAATCCAATACAAAACACAAACTACATTGAACATCCAAGTTTTCATTTACCATCAAATATGAAAGAATAATCTAGATGATTATGACGTTACACTGATCATTGTGAAATTTGAATTTAACACCGACTGACAAGACAAAAAAAAACTATCATGAATTGAAACGATATTCATAACGAAATAATTGAACCGGAATATCAGTGCAGGGTTCATTTTCCTAAATACACAATCACACTATTATGAATAACCAGATGCAACGACTATTTGTTGCTGGCGAACGCTTTGCCATACATTACCAAACTGACGACTTGCGTGTGAAGGCGCTGCGCTGCAGTGCGTGGGCGCAGGGCGGTTGTAAGCTGAAAATTTCCGCGACCACGAAATATAAAACACGATCCGTTAATCGGAAGCTGTACTCCCTCCTATTAGTCTCTGTGTTCTCGGTAGTACACGATGCCTACGATCTCAAGCAATTCTGTCAAGTCAGGACCACTTCAGTTATCGTAGACAAGTACGCACAAGTACTGAAGGCCTAGATGACTCCAGAAGTTGAGTGTATCGTAACTAGTACCTCGGTGCACTAGTATTGGCTGGCTGACCTTATCCAAACCGAAAACAAGGACTTTCATCTGAAGTACAAATCTCAGTGTGTACCATGAAACTTATACAAGGTCACCCGTCCAAGTATCGGTTCAATAAGCAAATCTCCGAGTCCGTCCACTAAGAGAACAGGGCGCGAGGAGACGCGTCCGTACTCCAGCGGAGCATAGCACGAAGTCCCCAATACTGCGACTGCCGCGCAAGACCCCGTGAGAACCCGTTTTTTACGAAAAACCATTTAGCATCGCGTTCTCAAACTCCGTCCAGTAAAATTTCACTAAACGACCGCCGATTTCGAAAAGCTGGCGCTTTTTTTTACATCAGCCAATCAGAGTCGGCTACCCTTTCCATACACACTTTTGGCGCGATTCTTCACGAACGGTCGAAACCGTCACCATATAAGCACAAACCTAGCTTCTAGAAAAAAAATAGGCGACATTCATTGTCGTCTTCCTTTTTTCTTTAGCAGACAAGATTCTGGGCGCTTGTCTCAGCAGAGGGGCCAGCTAACTTTTTCTGAAATCGGAAGGAGTGGTTCTCCTCAGTTTGGAACACTAGGCTAACACATTTACAACCTGCTGCTCAGCCAGAGCACGGAGGCACCTTGCTATCGGGATCCCTACGGCGGGACCCCCAGAAAAAGACAAAATATATACAGACGGGAAACCTCCGTAAGGGCCCGGTCCTACGCTCCGGGGTGCGGGGAGGGAGGGTTTCCAGCAGTTCCGTAAGATGTCCCATGATGGCGCTGTGGCACAGAGTAACATATACAGAGACGCAGCCCCCTCTAAACCATTGTCCTACGCTCCCCTCGTAGTTCCGTAAGATGCTAGCAGGTGTCAGGCGGATCGCTGGCTTAGGGTGCCTCTCGCAAGTCAGAGGGTAGCGTGGAGGGGAGGGTGAGGGGAGAGCTCGTGCCGCCTGCCACGAGGCCACGGCTGTGTCCGGCTTGCTGGCGTTTGAGGGGAGGTGGTGGTGGGGACAGCCGCTATCTGCCGCCTGCTCTGGCGGCTGCTTCTGACCTCAGCGCCATCATGGGACATCTTACGGAACTGCTGAAAACCCTCCCTCGCAGCACCCCTGAGCGTAGGACCGGGCCCTTACGGAGGTTTCCCGTCTGTATATATTTGTCTGTGGCTGTGGTCAGAAGCAGCTCTTTAAACTGGCCAGAGCAGGTGGCAGGTAGTGGCTGTCCCCACCACCACCTCCCCTCAAACGCCGGCACACCGGACACAGCCGTGGCCTCGTGGCAGGTGGCACGAGCTCTCCCCTCAGCCTCCCCTCCACGCTATCCTCTGACGTGCGAGAGGCACCCTAAGCCAGGGAACCGCCTGACACCTGCCAGCATCTTACGGAACTACGAGGGGATCGTAGGACAGTGGAGGGTGGGCTGCTTCTCTCTGCAGGGCACGCCGCTGGCCGCAGGTAGAGAGTGCTGTAACGGCCGCCTCCACCGGAATTCCACTCTCCCCCGTCAAGACAAAGTCAGCTCTGTTTCTCACCTCAGCAAAAATTTTCCCTTCATTGCATTCCCGTCAGGAATAGAAAAATGCATGTACTGGTCACTTTACATCATTACACGAAATAAACACAGTTAATAAAGATGAGAGATGCGCTGCCATCTCTCAACAGAAGTAGGTCTAGTAATGAAGGAGAAAATAGGAACGTGAGTAAACTACTATGAACAGAACAGTGATAGTATTATCGTAGTCAATATAGAAACGAATGTAGCAATGACGACAGTAGTAAAAGTTTCAAACACATTAGCTCTGCCGATGATCAGGACATCAAAGCTAAGTATGAGGATATGAAGGAAATTATTCAGACAGTTAAGGGAGAGGAAAACTTAATTGTGATGGGGTACTGGAATTCAGTAGTAGGAAAAGGACGGGAAGGGAAAAAACTGTAAGACATATCAAGTGGCAGATATAGACTCTGCCTTATTATAACTGTAGATAATGCAGAAAGGTAGTAAAATAAGGACACGGGACTTTGATAAATTCAAACAACCAAAAGTTCTTGACTGATTCAGAGGGAGATTTTGGCAACAATTGACAGAAATGGGCGAGAGTAACGTATTAGCAGATGACTGGGTAGCTGTGAGTGATGAAATAGTGGAGGCAGAAGAGGACTAAATAGATAGAAATGCAAGATCTGCAAAAAATCCTTGGATATCACAGGACATATTTTGATTGATGAAAGGGGAAGATATAAAAACGCAGTAAATGAAGCAGGTAAATTTCAGTAGCACATCCAAGAAATGAGATTGGCAGGAAGTGCAAAATGATTACACAGGAGTGGCTAGAGGGTAAATGCAAGTATGCAGAAGAATCTACAACTAGGGGAAAAATAGTTACCGTCTATAGGACAAAACCATTTCATTTGGTGTGTAAAGTATATGAGAGAGGTAAAATACCCTACCACTTTAACAAAAATGTAATCCGCACTGCTAAGAAAGAGGTCGCTGAAAGATGTAAAAATTACATTACTGTCAGTTCAATAAACCATGGCTGGAAACTTTTAACAGGACTTATTTACAAAAGAATCGAAAATCTGATATAAAAGCTGACCACAGGGAATACTCACGGCTTATCAGGTAGATAAAGAAAGGTAAACCTGTATTTCTAGTAAATTTGGAGATAACTTTTGATGGAATACACTCCTCCAAATTCTGAAGTAGGGGGAAAATATAGAGAACGGAAAGTAATTTGCAACTTACACATAAACTAGTTATTAGAGTTGAAAGGCATGAAAAGAAGCATCGGATGTAAGACACGGTTGCAGCCTTTCTCCAAATTTGTTGAGTTTGTATACTGTTCATCATTAGTTGTATGGTGGAAAGTTACAAGATCATAAGAAAAATGTTTCATTTGTCTTCAATATGAATAAGTTATTATGTTACTTTGACATTTTACTTAATGACAACTTGCAAGTTAACACATATGTAAACCTGTATCCTAAAAGATAATGGCCTAAGAGCCAAAATCCGGAATGTGATAATAAATAATATTTCTAAATGGTGGTCCAAGAATTTTATCATTATGTTGGTTAATCCAATAAATTTCGGGCGTGCAGCCGTGCAAATTCTATCTCTTTCACTAATATTTCGGCCGCGTATCGTCCGGCCATCTTCAGAGTGAGTCCCACGACTGCCGACAAGTTGCCAGGCGCGGCCTTATATACACCATCGCGGCGTCACTGCGCATGCGGGTCTCAGATGCTGGTCGGCGGCAAAGAGGTACACTTGGCACGCGCGCCCCCCGTTGCGAAAGGAATCAGGAGTTCGATTCTGTTATCGATATGTGTGTTGTGGTGGCAACACCTTTTCGACATCTCTGTAATTTTATTACATTAAGTGCAGGATTCCACGCCTTGTCCAAATTAAAACCATTATCTCTGTTTAATAAATTATCAGATATTCTAATTTCTACTGCTTCTTTAAAAATTGCGTCCCAAAATGAAGATATAGGTGTTAAAATCTTCACATCACTGCAATTCATTGAGTGCTCTTTATCTAAACAATGTTCTGCTACAGCTGACTTGTCTGGCTGTAATAAACGAGTGTATCTTCGATGTTCGACACATCTTTCGTGGACAGTGCGGGTTGTCTGTCCTATATATGAACATTCGCAATTTCCACATGGTATCTTATACACACCAGACTTTCTAAGCAACAGATCATCTTTCACAGATCCGACTAATGCTGCGATCTTCATAGATGGCCGGAAGATTACTTTATCTTGATGTTTTTGGAGAATTCTACCGATCTTTGAAGAAAGAGCACCAACGTAGGGCAAGAACGCTCTCGATCTGACGCTATCTTCTTCCTCCAGGTCATCTATTTGCATTCTCGGTTTAACATTGAATGCTCTGCGAATCTGTTGTTGAGAATATCCCTTCGCTTTGAAGATGTCCTTGAGATGTGTGAGCTCTTTTCCTAAGTTCTCGCCATCCGATATACAGTGTGCTCTGTGCACCAATGTTTTAAGAACTCCTGCAGTTTGTGAAGGATGAGGGCAGTTGCTGGCGTGTAAATACAGATCTGTGTGCGTCGGTTTGCGATACACAGCGTGTCCTAGTGTGCCATCAGTTTTACGGCGAACGAGGACGTCCAAGAAAGGAAGGCAGCCATCCTTTTCTATTTCCATAGTAAATTTAATACTATCGTGGATGGAATTTAAATGGTGAAGAAATCGATGTAATTCATCCTTTCCGTGAGGCCATATAACAAACGTGTCGTCCACGTATCTCCAGTAGACTGTAGGTTTAAAAGTTGCAGAGTCCAATGCTTTGTCCTCAAAGTCTTCCATAAAGAAGTTAGCCACCAGAGGGGAGAGGGGGCTTCCCATGGCGACTCCGTCAATCTGCTCATAAAATTCACCCTGGAACTGATAATAGGACGACCGCAGTACGTGCTCAAATAAGGTTGTGATGTCCTCGTCAAAGTGTTGGCCAATAAGAGACAAAGAATCATTTATAGGTACCTTGGTAAATAAAGATACCACATCAAAACTCACCAACACATCCGTACTATTAAGCCTGATGTTCTTAAGCCTCTGAATGAAATCTATAGAATTACGAATGTGGTGACTACATTTTCCCACTAATGGTTTTAATAGTGAGGCAAATACTTGGCAGAAAGGTACGTTGGTGAACCAATAGTGCTAGTTATAGGACGCATTGGCAGATCCTCTAGACGATCATCCTTACCTAATTTATGGACTTTAGGAAGCCCATAAAATCTCGGTGGTACTGGCCCTCGCACTTTTAAACTTCTTATAACTTCCTTTTCCAGCGATGAAGCATTTAGTAAGGAAGCAGTCCTTATTGTCACCTTGCTAGTTGGGTCTTTGTTGATCTTCCGATATGCGCCAGAACTTAGTAATTCAAAGATCTTTTCATTATAAACTTCCTGAGGCAGTAGGACGGTAGCATTGCCTTTGTGAGCACGTAGAACAACGGTGTCAGTGTCCTCACGGAGTTTTCGTATTGCTAACCTCTCTTCTTTAGAAATATTGCTTTTCTGTGGACGATATTTCATAATTGCTCGGCAGCTTTCACGTCTAACTTCTTCGGCTGATTCCTCTGATAGCGGTCGGACAGCTTCTTCAATGGCACTGATGAAAGATGGTATTGGCAAGACCTTTGGAGTTGGGGCAAAATTTAGCCCTTTACTTAAGACAGATATTGTAGATTCGTCTAGATCCTTTTCCGTTAAATTTATAACGGGGCGTCGAACAACAGATGCTTTTTGATGAGGATGTTCCAATCGGCTGTACTTCGTCATCTGTCTTTTTGTAGCCACTTCATGAACCCAGTCGGACTTGGCCCATGTCGTACCATCAACCCAGTTCCAAGAGTCAGGAGATAAAACAGATGCTATCTCCAATTTAATTGATACAGATCCTCAGAGACACTGTCCAACTT
Organism: Locusta migratoria; assembly: GCA_026315105.1. Classification (NCBI taxonomy): domain Eukaryota; kingdom Metazoa; phylum Arthropoda; class Insecta; order Orthoptera; family Acrididae; genus Locusta; species Locusta migratoria. The sequence goes on along the minus strand of CM048747.1, from coordinate 549,389,428 downwards.
TCTACGAGTAAAACGGATCCTTTCTTTAACAATAGCAGAACCAGCCTTATGTAAAATTCTGTTAACTGCAGCATTCTTGACAAAGTGTACTAACCTTGCAAATTTTGGAACAATTCCGTGGTCCCGGCACTTCAGTAAGAAACTCAACGAGCTCAACAGTCTTCCTCTTTGTTGTCGTAATTTGTCCAAACTGTGGACAGATGAAACCATCTCCTCCCCGAAAATGCACATTATGTTGGTTGTTCGCGTAAGAACTCAGGAGGTACTGAAGAAAATTGGGGAGAAAAGGAGTTTTGGGATAACTTGACTAAAAGAAGGGATAAATTGTTAGGACACATTCTTAGACATTAAAAAATCATAAATTTAGCATTGGAGGAAAGCGTGTGGGTTGAAAATAGGAGAGGGAGACCAAGACACGAATGCAGTAAACATATTCGAAATAATGTTTGTTGGTTGCGTTCATATGAGGAGATGAAGAGGCTTGCTCAGGATAAAATAAGGTGGAGAGCTGCATCACCTAAATCTACCACATTCTCCGCAATCACCCAGTGGTGCGTGGCGGAGGGCACTCAGTATCACTACTAGTTACTTGCTTTCCTGTCCCACCCCATCTAGAACAAGGGAAAGACGAATGCTTTTATGCATCCGTATGATCCCTAATCTCTCTGATCATATTTTTCTGGTCTTTGCGCTAAATGTACTTTGGCGGTAGTAGAATTGTTCGGCACACTGTCTCAAATTCCGGCCCTCTAAATTTCTTCACCAGTACTTCTCGGAAAGATCGTCGACTTTCCTCCACCGACTCCCATTTGAGTTCCCGAAACATTTCAGTAACAATCGCGCATGATCGAATCTACCAGTTACAAACCTAGCCGCTCGCCTCTTAACTGCATCTACGTCCACCTTAAACTGACCTTTTTTTAGTATTAATATTCTTGGCCTTGACTTGTTGTTGTGGTCTTCAACCGCAGACTGATTTGATGCAGCTCTCCACGCTACCCTGTCCTGTGCAAGTCTCTTTGTTTGAGAATACGTTTGGCATCCTACATCCTTTTGAATCTGCTTACTATATTCCTCCCTCGGTCTCCCTCTACGATTTTTACCCCACACGCTTCCTTCTAATGCTAAGTTGACAATTCTTTGATGTCTCATGTGAGCAACCAATCTATCCCTTCTCTTAGTCAGGATATGCCAGAAACTCCTTTCCTCCCCGATTCGCTTAAGCACCTCCTCATTAGTTACGTGATCTACCCATCTAATTTTCATCATTCGTCTATAGCACCACATTTCAAAAGCTTCTATCATCTTTTTATCTGAACTCCTTATCGTCCACGTTTCACTCCCATACAATGCTACTCTCCAGACAAATGCTTTCAGAAAGGACTTCCTAACATTTAAATAAATATTGGATGCTAATAAGTTTCGCTTCTTTAGAAACGCTCTTTTCCCCATAGCCATTCTGAATTTCATATCTTCTTTACTTCGGCCATCAGAAGTTATCTTGCTACCCAAATAACAAAATTCATCTACTACTTTTATTTTCTCATTACCTAATCTAATTCCTACAGCATCGCCTGATTTTCTGACATTGCATTCCATTACCTTCGTTTTACTCTTCTTAATGTTTATCTTATATTTTCCTTTCAAGACACTGTCCATTCCATTCAATTTCTCTTCCAGATCTTTTGCGGTCTCTGACAGAATTACTACGTCATCGGCAAACCACCATGATTTTATTTCTTCTGTACTTTAATGCCCTCTCCAAATTTCTCCTTCCATTCCTTCACTGCCTGCTCAATGTACAGATTGAACAACATTGGGGAAAGACTGCAACCCTGTCTTACTCCCTTCCCAACCTCCGCGTCCCTTTCTTGCCCTTCAACTCTAATAACCACTGTCGGGTTTTTGTATAGGTTTAATATAACTCTTCGCTCCCTATATTTCACCCCTGATATCTTCAGAATTTGGAAGAGTGTATTCCAGTCGACATTGTCAAAAGCTTTCTCCAAAGCGACAAACGCTAAAAACGTAGGTTTCCCTTTCCTTGACTTAAACTAATGTAATACGGAACGTGCTTTGCCATGGGGAAAGGACATTTGTGGTGTTCGTAGCCGTTATAGTGGTCTAAGGAATTTAATATTTTCACATCTCTTACGCTGATATTACCTTCTATGTCACTCATTAAAATCTCCAACTGGCTTAATAAGTGAACATGAAAATTTGACGTGTTACCAAATTGTACCGAGAGTATTGATTAAGTGTTGTGGTGAAAAGCCACACGGAAGTAACAACTTGAAGATTAATTCTCTCCATGATCAATGGATTGGGACTACAGCTAATACATTTGAAGATAGAAGAAAATACCAGAAGCTGTATAAATATTATTTATTCAATTGTAAGACCGGTTTCAGTGTTACAATCACACCATCTTCAAGCCCGTAACCAAACAAGAGAAATAAAAGTTACAATAATACCAAACAACAAATGCATTATAATGTCGATGTATAAAAAATATCAAACAATAAGAAAAAACTATTATCCAACAATAAACATGTTACAAGGTGGCTAAGTAACAGTTTAGAGTCAAATACATCATAAAATGGAATTTCCTTCTTTTTAAGTGATAACATAATAGAATTTTATACACAAAATACATAACAGCATTATTATCATAATGGCCTCCAGAGTAACGAATTGCCGTGAAATGTCATTCTAGTGACTTTCATGTTTGCATGGCTCATTTACAGTGACACGTACGGCACCAGGCAACTACAATTCCACAACATCTACGCTGGTGAAGTTGTCAGCAATGGAAAATTATCGTAGTTACGAAGTCTGTAAATGGACTTCCGGTATCTTTATCTCGTTTATTTTTGTTTAAGAGTACTTTATGGCTATTGTGCACTGTGACAAGATTTTGAAGTGGGCTTCTAAATTCTTGATTTTGGATAGTAACTACGACTACGAGAAATCTGATGAGTTTGAGGAGGAGGTGGAAATGGAGAAGTTGGAGCTGGATGGAGAAGTAAAGGAAAGGGGAGATGTGATTGATTCAGGGAGTTGGAGGAGGAGTAAGCGTGTAGAATGAGGTGAAGGAGGTAGATAGAGGGGGGAGCAGATGCACAGGAGTGGAAAACGATTGTTTTCCTGCATGGTCCATAGTCGCTAAACCCTTTGATCCCTATGTTTAAGCAGGAGACGGACAAATTGAATCTATTGGCTTTACAGTAGGTAATGATGTCCTACAAAGAAAATAAAGAAAAACTTTCCATTAATTTCAAACAGCCTCAGGAACGCAAAACAGGTTATTACACCATTGATCTGATTGTTATATTTGGTCGGTGAGTCTATGTTCTTTCATTTACTTTGCCGTTCCTCTCACATTATACGGAGCAGATAGGGTAGGGTGCCCAAATTTCGTACCCTTAAGGTTTTCTGCCGTCTACCTTAAGTATGGTAAAGGAATAAAAAATGAGGGAATTCATAACAATACCTTGAAATATTAGTAAACAGATTTTATAGTAATTAAGTCATAAGAAATAAATACAGAGCAATTATTAATAAAAATCATAGGTAGTAACATTTTTATGAAGGTGTTCCTTCTTTCTTCCCCTTTAGTCTTTGGTACAAAAAGAAAAGTAATTAACAGAATAATAATTTTCTGACGTGTAGGAACAGAGGCTCCCACAAATACACCATTTTAGTAATTTCAAAGAAAGAAAGGCACTGAAGAATATACAGGATGAGTCACCGATCAATTTAAAATTCTTCTTCTTAGGCATGGACGACTTCTTGACACCAATTAAAACAGCGGGAACACTGAAGCCACGCCTCTCCTGTGGTGTCACCTGAGAATGGTTTACCACACACGACAGTCTACATCCTCAGAGTCCTCATCATCTGTTGACACATAGGAGATGTCTGATGAATCTGCTTCCAGGTCCTTGTTATTTGGGGATTTTCTTTTAGAAGATCTTGTTGATTTAGATTGAGGAGCACTTCTTTTATTTCCAGTCTGAGTCCTTTCCATCTGAACCTTCTATTTTTCCCTTGCTCCGCAGTCTTCACGATTCCAGATGTGGAAGGATTAGGCCATTAACTTTATCTGCCTCCAAAACGTTACTTTTTGTGGAAAGCCAGTAAAAAGAAATGGTGAACTTCGTCCTGTGCTGGTCGTTGGGATAATTACTGAATATCTTTGGGGCTAACAACTTTGATAGACCTAGGTCTGTCATTGGATGTCTCAAAGGATTCGCTGGGGCCAGGGATTTCCGGGTGGGGTGTTTCATTAGGCCTAGGCCTATTTATTTGGGCAGAGACATCCTCCTCTTGTGAAGACTCCTCCACACTGATTTGGTTTTGAGTTTCTTGCTGGTGACTCAATCTACATCGCTGAATATCCCTGCATTGAATGGAGAAATTCTGTTCTTACGGTAACTACTGATGGCATTTTGTACCATTGCTCCACTACTGTAGGCCTCTGCGAAAAGAGAAGCTACTTGGAGCTTCGTAACACCTCGATTTGGATGATTTGCGAGCCAGTTATCTACTGCAGATGTGTAATACGTTTTAAGTGGGAACATAAAAGAAGCGTCTAATGGCCGTAACTTGTTGGCGCAGTGCGGTGGAAGACAAACTATTGAAATTTTCCACGAGCTTTATTGATGACATCTATATTGCGAGTATGTAATAGTGTCCATCCAGAATTAGAACAACTGACTTGTATTTTGAAGGCTTTGTGATGTTGATAAAGTGTTCAAGGCATTTAGTAAATAGAGGACCACTGACCCATCCATATTTTGAGCAAGAACCAATTTAACCAGGAAGTGCGCTATCGAGTGACTCATTCTGCTATCTTTCTTGAGGGAATATTAGCATTGGTGGGAAAAAATTGCCCACCTGCTGACACACAAGCGATTACCGTGATCGTTGCTCCACGTTCTGCAGAAGCAAGTTTGTGTACCTGCTTTTTGTCCTTGGCTGGAATTACTCTTGTAGACTTATGCTGGACAACAGAAATTCCAGTCTCACCTATGTTGAATATTGTCATTCCATCACGATTAATTTTGTAAAGTTCAACTTTTAGAATAGAGAAAAATGCAACTACGTTTCCTTTTGTAAAATCTTGAGTATGAGCCATAGACGGGTTTTCTAGTCTTCTCATACAAAGATTAGGACGTATTTTCAAGAACAATTTTTCCCACTTTCGTTCAGCCTGTTGCATTGCTTTATTAAATGGATTTGGCAAATTGTTTGGCACAGCTAACTGAAAAGCCACCCCTGGTTCCAGAAGTAACCCCGTAAACTGTTTTTTTTTTCTCTTCTTTTCTAAACAATATTCTACAAGCAACTCCTTGTATGGGTATGTCAATACTGGTTGCAATACAGTCCTTTTCACCATTTCTTCAGGAGAATGAGATAATTTGACGGTCTTTCTGCGTAGCCCTTGGCACATTGAAGGTTTCTGATGTAGTTTTGTAGCCCATCTTTTTTGTTCTTACAGCATTTATTACTTCGGTCAATGCATTATAATTCCATTCTTTTCGTTTACCCATCTGAAATACGAACTAAAATGAATAAAGCAGATCGGTATTAATTAGACTGCAAAAGAATTATGGAATGAAAGCTGTTCCAAAGGACTGTCTAAGGGGACGAAAATAGGGCATTGCTTCATGTTACACATTGTTAGCGATTCCAAGAAAACTAATTGAAAGACAATAATACCACTATACAATGACAAAAAGGGTGTAATACACATTAAAATAACATAAATTGATACTGATTTACAATTATTTTAAATACCTTTGATGCTGCAGCGAACTGCACGTTTCAAAAGAAAATGTCCTCTTTGGCAAAGATATAAGTCAGCGATACTGCTGCGAGCTGACTAATGCCATCTGCGCTAGTATTTCCTATAGTCACCAAAGGATTGTAGCAGCTCACTCATGAGAAAAGCTAGGGGACGAAAATAGGCACAGAGACGAATTATGGTCCTTTTACCCTACAGGAACGCAAGGTACGATTTTGAGTTTGTTGCTGTATTTTCTGGTTGCGTCTGTGTTTGCAACAATTGCCTCATTTACTTTGCCATTCGTTTGATATAAGACTGTAACAGCGGTAGACATGTTAGGAAAATGGTTAGGAGTTTTGGAAAATCAAAGAAGGGAATTCAACGGTAAGTAAATAACTCTTTAATTTATAACCTTTTAAAGCTTTGCACAAATGTACCTCTAGATAATTATATCCCTGTATCAATATGAAACTCGTTAAAATAACGTACCATATGAGAAAAAATTACCGTCAGGGTGTCTGAAACAGAGTAAAGGTACACATTTCATTGAAATTCCCCATACTGCCCATACAGAGTGATTCGGCAATACGCAGTAAAATTCAGTTCCATTTCCACCTGCACACAGAATTACACAGGGATAAAAGGGCGACTTCGTTTTTATTATTAGCCTACCTTCATGCAAAACCCAAATTTCTGATCTTCACTGGCTCTCTCTCACATACAAAGCCATTAATTTTACTGCGAACCCGGTGCCATTGTGGTCACTTTTATTCTTTTCTCCCATTTACTGCAAAACTGCATGAACGAGTTATCGTTCGAACGCCGTTGCGAATATATCGGTTCCATTGCGAGCCACGATGCGATAAAGGCAATTTATTCAGCTTCGGCGGAACTTGCGTTAAATTTTCCTCTGCATTCCAAATGCTATGTGGTCTTTGACAAACGGCCACATCTCATGCCTGCGTATGGACGTTATTCTAGACGATTTTGTGCACTGGAAGTGATATGTACACAATATTGCTCCGCAATTCTTTTGTATTTATGACACTCATAGTTTCTATTGTTGACATGGTAAGAGACTTAATGATAAATTAACCCTAACTTTATATGTACAAATTTTATTGACACTGCAAAGTAGATGGCACGTAAGAAATCCATATCGTCTTCTGCGAATCTGCCAACAATAAATTGATATAAACTCAATTTTCTTTATTTATTCATAGGAAATTCAAAACAATAAGGATGTCTCAATGTATAGTATTACAATGTACGTTCACTGACAGCAGCAAATGGAAGAACTGGTAGGGTTGGTCATAGCAAGCATATTTCACATAGGACCCCACGCCTGTACCCCTTAGGGCATGACACTAGGCGTCGTTGAATAGCGAAGCGTGCTGACAAGAGCGAATTTACACAACATACTTTTCCGAGTCGCCACAATATCGGGGCTGCAGGCAACGTTTTCATTGTATTTGTTAAAGAGAAGTCAGGTTGAAGGTGTATTTGCAAACGTTGTACCCTGCAAATCTGCATATATTCCAGACGAGACAACAATAGGTTTTTCCGCCATTTACTAGGACGTGAACGCGTTGCTTTTGACCGTTCACATACCTGTATGTTAGGTTTTGCATAGACGGCAGCAGACGGCAGAGTCTGATTCGCCCTACGTCAGTATGTCATCAAATGCGAAGACTCTTGTTTTTGTTGCTGAGCTGAACGGACAGAATATGGAGCGCTTTTATTGAATTGACAGGCCAGACATGCATTGTGCTTACAGGGCGACGAATGGAAATGAAGATACGTGTTGCTCGGTGCGTCTATCACGAGCGTCGTTTGAGGATTATCATAGAACGATTAATCGTTGAACGATAATCGTCAAGTTGGCATTTTGCTCGGAACGTCTGCGAATCAATTTCTCAATAGAGTTATGTTTCCATTCGCTGTCACTAGTCTTGTGTAGTTCGTGAACGAACTGGATCGGAGAGCGCTCCCACAGGCGAACTACGCGAACTAGTTCGCAGATCCCTCGCCTCTTAGTTCGTCCGCTCCTTTTCCGAAGACTGGCGGGGAGCAGCGAGAGGACGCGAGAGCGCGCAGAATCGCATGATTTCCTTATGCCAGTTATCATCATTTCGAGCTGAGATGCAGCTCAGCTGTAGTTTCATAGTTCACTGCCACAAATTTTCTTTTCTAAGGTATTCAGAAGTGTCATATTAAAAGAAAGAGCTGTTTTAGTAACAGTAGCAAAAGCCAAAAAGAGCGGACGAACTAAAAAGAGTGACCTACTTCACGGCCGAGCTGAGAGCTAAAAGGAAAGCTACCGGTCGCGAACTAAAATATGCGCGATCGGTCGCGAACTAAAGTATGTGAAATCGGTCGCGAACTAACGTTACCGGTCGCGAACTATTATGCCAAACGTATCTCGCTTCTTAGTTCCTTGGATCCTTTTCCGAAGATCGACAGGTAGTAGCGAGAGGCCGCGCTGCAGAATTAAAAATCACGTGTTTGCCTTCTGCTGATGAGAGCCATTTGAAGGTGAGCGTCTGCCTGCTAGATCACTTAGTTCAGTGCTACAAAATTTCTGTTTTGAAGTATTCTGCACTCTGCAATATCTGACTAATAAATTCCATAATGCCGAGATATAGAGATAACTCTAGACTTCAACGCGAGAAATTATCCACAAACTGTTTCTTTTGGTTTGCGTGATATCGTTAGCGGCTCACGTAGCAAGCGCATGAAGCAGCTAGGTGGGGGAACTTCTCCCTCCACCTGCATGCACAGACCACGCCGCTCAGCCGTCACTGGGATCGGACGAACTAAAAGAACGAAATAGTTCGCGGCAGAGCCGTGAACTAAAGTGTGCGCTCCCAATTGCGAACTATTATGCGCAAGTCTAGCAGTCACGACTTTGTAGCGAAGGCTGATAAATTGAGTTTACAGTTAAATAAGCTTGAAAGCGTGCTGCTTAAATGACTTTTGATTGAGGAAATGGAAGACGACGAAATACTTTGGCAGATGTTTGGGACGAAAGGGGCCAAAATACATCGTATGTTTTAGCTCAGAAATGAAGGAAGACTGTAGAGGATACTGATCATGACGCATCTGCGTGTGATCTTTCTGTTGAGCAGTTTGTCTTCATTCTAGAATTAATCAAAGACGATATATACAAAGAATCAAACAGAAATCTGTATCCCGTAACACCAGAAGAAAAACTTGCTATTACCGTATTACTGTTATTTACACTCTGAAACATTATTGTCTTGCACTGTAGAAAATTTACACATTGCACTGGTGTGACTCCCTCCTTACTTCACTCCTACATTTATTGAATCACTCAGCTTGTTCTAAGAGTTAGTGTTTGATTTTCGTGAAGCAAGTGAAGTCCACCTACCTTGAAAGACTTCCCTGGTGATACATATTATTGTTAGCAGGTGAAAAGCAGTGTTGATTCATAACAAAATACAGTGTGCGAAGTATAAAATCAATGGAATAAAATTTAAAGTCGATTATCTAGATTCGTAGGGAGTATGACTGTACGAAGCATTCTTTAAGCCAGGGCTGGGGTACAATGGATCACAACAGGTTCGCCTGCGTAAAAAAAAAAAAAAAAAATGAAAATAAAAAAAAAGCCTATCTGCCGGTTACATCACAAACCACTGTTTTAAACTGGCGTACCTTACTGCATGAAACAATAATTCGAATTAATCTGCTACGTTACAAAACATACAATAAAAAAAGGACGATAAAAAGTTTTATATATCGAAGAACTTTATTAAAGGATAAAGTTGCAAATATACAAATTGTAGAAAGAAAACGTTTCTAATCCATTAATTTATTTAAGAGGTTCATCACCGATGGCAAAACGTTTCGGAGGTTTAGAAGGAATTTGAGGTGGAGACAAAGAAATCAGCTCTGTTCATGTAGAGCTTTTATCAGAATAACCTGATTCACAATTCGGCGATAATGATTGGGGTGCAACAGTAGCTGAAGTAGTTCAAATGTTTGTAATTCTATGGGACCAAACTAAGTTGCTCATCAGTCCCTAGTCTTACAAACTACTTATACAATGTTAAATTAACCTGAGGACAACACAGGGAGGATTCGACCCGAGGGAGGATTCGACCCTCTGACGCGGGAAGCCGCGCGATCCGTAACGTGGCGCTCCAGACCGCTCGGCTATTCCCGCGCGGCAGCTGAAGTAGTAATGCAGGAACTCTGGATATTATAAATGCAGTAGGAATCATACTGTAATGACACCGTCATTTCACTTTCCAGCCTTATTACTATCATCTCAGCTCATATGTTGTCCTCGAGCCTCAGGTGTTTGTAGAATGCATTTCATTGCTGTCACAGTGGCGGATGATTCAAATGTTCAAATGTTTGTAAAGCTTATGGGACTTAACTACGGGGTCATCAGTCCCTACACTTACAAACTACTTATGAACTACTTACGAACTAGGACGGCACAAATATCCATGCCCGAGGGGGGATTCGAACCCCCGACCGTAGTGGCCGTGCAGACCGTGACTGAAGCGCCTCAGTCTCCTCGGCCACCGCGGCCGGCCGCGGATGATTTGCCACTTCGACAGGTATTCTGTCATCTGCGTTAGAAAGCGAAGAAGCCATCATGCACGTGGTCCTTCGCTCAACTCAAGTCGCAGCGCCTGACGACTGCAGCCAGCCTTCTACCGCACGACTATTCGCGACGTACGATTATAGTTAACGACTGCGGCCGCAGCCGCTCGGAGCGACACAGGGCCAATAGAAAGGCAGAGCAATAGTGCTGCACGATCATCGTTGCACGATCATCGTTGCACGATCATCGTTGCACGATCATCGTTGCACGATCATCGTTGCACGATCATCGTTGAACGATCATCGTTGAACGATAATCGCTACAGTCACACCGAGCAAAACGTACCTCGTCACGCTCCACAAAGTTTGTACGTTCAGCGGTTTCCGACTCGCGGGGTGACAGATCCACGCTTATTTACTGCCATCCGCAGGTCCCAAGGGCTATTCTATACTAGAGGTCTGCAAATCGCCGTTTTCGCTCGCTCGTACTCGGTCGAGTGCGTAACGTCGGCGGTGGCGCGCCGAGTGTGTACGCTCGGACGAACGTGTTGACACTCGAACGAGGCTGCGTGGGGCGGGGCAGGCAGAGGCCGCACTGCGTAGTGCTGTCGCTGTACTCACAAGGAAACCTACCAAAGTGTCACTCTCCGATTCTTATTAAATTTGCATATTTTATAATATATGAAAAACTATGGGACACGTAATTTTTTTAGCGGCGGAAAAACATATTTAAGCAGTGAAACGGTCCCTCCAAAATTGTCGCTAAAATAGAAACATGGCGATAACTGAGAGACTAGTGAAGCGATTTTAATTATTTTTGGTATGAAAGTATCTTTTGATAAAAGACAAATTTGATAGATTCAACTTCGAATAAATCAAAGAAAGGTTTTCGAGCACACAAAATTCGTCACTTTTGGGGTAGTTGCGCCTCTAATTGTCACTCCCCCTGCAATGTTCCTAGGCCGATCTCTTAACAAAAGATACTTTCGTACCAAAAAATCATTAAAATCGCTTCATTAATCTCTAAGTTATCAAGATTTTTCTATTTTAGCCCTAATTTTGGAGGGACCGTTTCACCCCTTAAATATGAGTTCCCCCCGCTTAAAATAAATAAGTAAATAAAAATAAAAATATGGGTCCCACAGTTTTTCATGTATTATAACAAATCAAAATTTCATAAAAATCCGAGAGTGACACTTGGGTAGGCTTCCTTGTCAGTCGCTACGGCAGCGGCTGTGAGGTGTGGTCTGCTATAGCGTCTGACGAACTAAAATCAGTTATGCTGTAAACGTGTATTCCTGCATAGTAGCATGTAACCGCAATATCATTATACCGCAAACGAGACAAAAAGGTTATTTTACCAACTACAAATTTTTAAAGTAATGTAAAGGATCTAAAGAGAAACTACGGAACGAACAACGTTTTTATTGCAATGTACAAAAGTGAAAATTACCATACAACAAAGTATACATTGAAAAGTAACATTGTCGCCAAACTATTCGTTAGTGGCATTGTAATTGCACTGTATTGTCAAAATATCATTGACACGTTGTAGATCGAGTCGAGTTCTTCTATCAGAGAACAGGTTCCCTGCCGCACTGAAAGTGCTTTCACTAGCTGCATTTGAGGCGGGCACACAAAATACTGTTTGCCAATACAGCTTGCTTAGGAAAGAGAGTACTGTTGCGTTTCTACCATTCAAGCAGATTGTCGTCATCACCATCAATTCGTGCTAAATAAAGGTCCACCTCATTGGTGGATTGCGCCTGGCGCATTTCACAGTCCAGCCATTCCAAAAACATGCACTTCACTCTTTTGGCTGGTGCACCCGGGTGACATTCTTCAGACGGCCCTAAATAAATATAACACAGATATCACTGAAACAGCAGGAGCACCATAAATTCGTATAGCTGTGTAAAGTATACAGTTGGAATAAGAGGACTTAAAACAGATACAGGATATATGAGCATTAGACCGGCATATGACCCTGACGACAGAAGAAAGCGCGGATCCTATATATTGCACAAAAGCTGCATGCGTTCTTTATTATGAAGATAAGAAAGGCGACAGTAGCAGTGGGGATTATATGAATGTTGCAATTGGAAAAATTCCCGTTAAGGACTCACTCGGAAAAGGTAGAGGCGCAGCAACCACGTACAGTGATAAGAGGAATGGATATAAAATACAATCATTTGCTCGTTAAGACGGCAAGTAACACCTACCACTAAACCGGAACTAACAGTCCACGAAATGGGAACAAGAAAGTAAGAAAGATCATGGAAAACTCATTTAGTAAATGATCTTAGCACAGATACTTTAAGTTGATCACGTATAAGAACTTGTATGGTAAAGTACAATATGCGAAACTGAATAGCTAGTTCAACTGGATTGAGAGAACAGCTTTCGAAACACCCGGGACAGGAAACAATTCCAAATTTATTCTCAAGCGTCTAGTTTGATCGCGACACTCGCCTTTGACTCGAGTGGCGAGCGGGCAGTGTGGACGGTCGGGCCAGTCGAGCGTGCCCCGCTCGAACGAGCGTGGAAGAAGTCGAGCGCAGCCACACGCCTTGCCACAAGCTGCAGTACCGACACCTGTCGGAACGACATGTACCACGCGATTCGAGCGAGCAACCGAGCGAGGTGCAGACCTCTATTCTATACGAGCGCTAAAACCGCGATGTTGACAACGCCGCTTTAACGTCGGGTGACTGGAGCAATGGCACTACAACGAGACAAACTATACGAGCGTTTTCAACGTCGGTGTTTCCGCGTTGGCCCGGCGTTGAGCGTTGAGGCTAATTTACACGACGAGACTACGTTTCATGGATCTGCGCTACTGGCCAGTGCGCATGCGCGGCAGGCGTTGGCGAAACTAAACAGTTTCGGCACCTTCCAACTTTGGCGAAACTGATTGCGCGTGTTTTTAGGTTACGTTATAACGAATACAGATCAAAACACAAATAAAGGGAGGAACGGAAGAAGTAATTCGGTTTTTGAACATATATGCGATGCATAGGTGTTTGTACGATTTCAATAATGAAAATTATTCGTGAATTAAATATTGATCGGTTGACGATTAGTGGATTGCAGACTAAAATACATTCAATTCCAAATACCTATACAAATGAACAATGGCAATTGTGGATTTGGAAACACGGTACAGGTTATGTAGAGACAAATATCTACTTGACAAGAAACGTAATGCAATTTGTAATTTGAATTCTGGTATCAATGCTTCAAGCATAACAGTATCTTGTTTCTTTATTGCATTACTAACTCTGTTTGAAAGGAACGTAAAGTGCTCTGGTGACATTCTAAGTTGATTAAAATAGCTTCTAGGGTCTTCAATTACAATTTCTTTCGGCAAGGTCGCTAAGCAACCGAGTTGACGTCTCTTTTTAATCCATTCACAAACCCAAACACGTTTTTTATTTTTTTTTTATGTTTAGTCTTATGCAGTGATTTTACACAGAGAAGCAATAGCTCCGCCACAACTCTTACAGCTACGAAAACTTTCATTCTACGTCGACTACGGCACTCACAAAACAACGAAACTGAAGTGTATAGTATTCGCGTCGTGTCTACAGAAACAAACGAAACCAGTTGCGCGCAACTCATTTCATGAAACGAGTGTCGCAACCTAGTGTCGTCGTGTAGACTAGCCTTTAGCAAGGCGGCCGGAGGCGTAAGAAGCGGCGTCATTAACATGGGTGCCCTACTATACGAGGCGTTAGTAACGCGCAGAGACTGAATTTGTGTCAGTGAAGTTGTTATTTGTCGCCGGCCAATATGTTTGATACGGAGAAATTTATATATTAAATTCAGAAGCAGTCTGCCATTTATGAAGTCGGATCAAAGGACTACAGCGACAAACAATTGAAGGCGAAGTGCGATCGAAGTCTGCGAAGCCATGCACCCAATGGCATGTGATGAGTACTGCTGATAAGGATAAAGCAGATATGTAACAACTACACGAAAAATAACTCTCCACTTTGTGGACACCAAGAGAATTTCGATGATAGCAAATCAATACAAATATTATGTAAACAGTAATTTTTTTCCAAATCACATGCTTTCATTACAACTTTGTTCGTCTACGTTGCTCAAAATCTTACTAGTACTTATGGCAGGGGACTGTAGGACTGTATTTCACAACGTCAAGATGTACTGTAACTCAATCTCCTGGTCGTTTATTTTTTTTTAATATTTTTTTAAATCAAGTTTACGATACCTACCTTACGAAATATATGTTCAAAAAGTAAACAGTGCATTTAACATAAAAACTAATCCTACAAAGCGAAGTGACATGAACAACTGACTTACTTTTATCTAATGATGTACTTACACACAGTTTTATTTCAGGTAAAGAAGTAATGAAGAGGTGGAAGTCTCTAAGGAACAACATCGTAAGAGAATTCTATATATATATTTTGTGTCCCAACTTCGTCGCCGCTTTTGTGTCCCAGCCTCGTCGTAGGTGTCGGTGGCCGAGTGGAACGAGACCGACACAGGATCAAAAATAGCACGCTGGTGCAGGTACGGAGGGGAGCAGCCAGAAACTATAAACACTAGAGTAAATTAGAAAGATATATATATATATATATATATATATATATATATATATATATATTGCACAGAATGTAACAATACTTAACTTTTACATAGTACTGCAGAATGTTGATACATAGTTGTTAGAGGCCTGCCTAGTGCCTGTACAATAGCAAAGTCTTCACTGGTGCCTATCTGATTACGAAGGTCCTAACTGGTTGCTATCTCAGTCCGAAGTGCTATGTCTTTCCGTGGTGGCCACGAGCGGGGTTCCAGCAGAGGGCGCTCGTGGCTGTCGTCGGAAGAACGCCGCGCCGTGCATGCATGGCGGCGCGCGGCGAAAGTAGGTGGCGCGCACTTTGTACTTGTGCGACACCACAATATATATATATATATATATTTAAAGAGGATTTAAAGAGGAAGCGTTAGTACTGTTGGAAAGCATACCCTCAACAAGCTTTCGGTATGCTGCACGAGAAACTCGCGTCAGCCATTCCACAATCTGATGTGTGTGGCATGAAGATGATTTGTACCCTACCGCCTTCAGAAGGTTCAAATCCTCAAGCCGAGCCATTTTCCACGTCAAATTTTACTCTACTAATGGTTTCAGCGAAAGTGTGCCGTTCAGCAAGAATTGCCAAACTGTATATTTTTGACGGATGAAGCATCCTTCACACGAGTGAGTATGTTCAACAATCATAATCAGCAGGTGAGGGAAAGAGAAAATCCGCGCTCCACATTTGTTCGTGGTCAAAAGATCGCTTGCTGTCAACATTTTCACTGGCTTGCTAGGCGTAATCTTGACAACTCATACACGTTTCACCAGTGACTGAACACAAACATTAACCTAACCTTTTTACGAGTAACTGTGCCAGAGTTACTGGAACATGTTCTACTCAATGTGCGACAGCAAATGTGGTATCAACACGATGGTGCATCTGCGCACATTGCACATGCAAAGAACTCGATAGAGGGCAATCGGCCCGTACGTCCACCCGACTCGACACCCATTTCTTCTCTGATTTCTTTCTCTGACGCCACCTTCAATCTGTTATCTACGAAACACGCTTTGGACTGTTTATAATCTGATAGCGCGAATTATAGCAGCTTCGGATACAATATCCACTTTGCCAGGAGCTTTTTAAGGAGCACGGCAATCACTGTAGAGTCGTTGCAAGACTTGCATGCAAGCAAGAGTGCGTACTTTGGAGCACTTATTGTAACTGTTGTCAAATAAATGTTATAACGCTTCAACCTGATTACTCATTTACCTGCTGCTACAAATACGTTAAAGACTTTGCCCTGCAAACCAGCTACTGTGACGACTCACAAGGAAAGTACTTGGGCTCGAACAAACACATATACGCCAAAACCGTATGAGAGATAATGTAAGGATCCCTTATGGCACTTCCGCATCTGCAATACTCTGCAGTCGTCCGTTAGAGGCCTCTGCGTGTGCCATGCCGCATTGCACTTTGACCTGTCGGTTCGCCAGTAGGGACGGTGCAGTGTGCCTCCGAAGTTGCGTTTTGTGATGTTATTTGTGTGGTGAAGCGTCAGATGGGGCGGCGATTGCTAATAAATCCTGCTAATGTATTGCGATTAGTTGAGATAAAGTTACGAAGAACCCTTCTTTGTGAAGATGGTATTAGTGTAGAAGATGAATCATTTGCATGCTTTCTTGTATCTGGTATGGTACAGAAATATGAGCATAAGTTAGATACTGTTGTTACAAACTCATAATAATGATAATAGGGATGATAATGACGAACAACTCATTGCAAGCGGTAGTGCTATGGTAAGTGCGGGAAGAGGCGATGGAAGCAGTGGCAGTGAATACCAACAGTCTTTCGGGAAGAAGGTTAAAGTTGCAACTCTCATCACGGCTTTTGATGACAATTCGCTAGAGAACATGTACGATCATTATTACATAAGTTATAGTTAAGATATCTGCATTACGTATGGCGTCTACATTTAGAGTGCTATCTAGTGCATGGTTGCAGAGCTTTGCAGAAAAACGACAACCACCAGCACATTGAAGTGTACGTAGAGATTCTGTAATCAAACGTTCATACAGATATGTTTGTTCGAGCCCATGTACTTTCCTTGTCAGAAGTCTTGTTGTGTGCCTACCCTCTTGGCAGCATGTGACGCGCCCTACGCCAAGAGTTGTGGATATCTGAAATAAGCTTTTCATGTCCCTCTCTACCACCCATCTCATTTTCTACATTCATTTGAGATACACCCTGATTATATCTCTAAAGTTGCTCATTAATGTCTTGATTATTAAGCTTCTCAGGAAGTGTAGGTGAAAACAAGGAGTGTTTGCTATATTCTTGCTTGCTACGAATTCCGATTCTTTGTTATGTAGCGTATGGGTTATACAATTATATATTAGGTACATACATGATACACATACACTTGTATACGGATCTGCTTGTATTGGTGCACAAGTAATAATAAAAGACGGAGAACGGTAGTAGATGTAGAAGTTGGGATATACGTTTTTCATCATAGATGGGTATCCAGAGATCGCAATCAGTTAATTGCTGCAGGTGTTGCGTCTACTCAAGTCTTTCCAGGTAACCATAAAAATGGATTCAAGTTCTTAATATTGTAATTCTAACTTACATATTATAATACAGCTCCCCAACCACGCTTGTGATTATCCTATTCAGACTTGAAAAATATACGAGACGAAACATACGTATGGTTCTTTGAGGAATGTCTATTGACTCAGATGGTGTGTCTTCATAACACGCTAGACAATTAGTTTAACGTCATATTTTATATATATCTTCTTTTATCTTCGTGTGTTCCTTTATGTGAGAGATATCTTATAGAAAGATTTACGGGAAAAGGTCTTTGGAAGTTTTATTCAAGGCAAGCATTCCAAACGCAGTCTTGAATTGTGTCCTGAGAACCACCAAACATGTAATTCGATATCGTTCCACCTGGTTACTTACACTCCTTACGACTTGAATGAGATTCTTAAACTTTTATCTCCCCAACTATATTATTTGGCAATATAGGGCTCTGCCATTCTCTCCCGACCACGTTCACACTTTCTGAAGAATGTGACGACACTTTTCCACGCTGATGATGAAGGGCTGCATAATAGCGCGGAAACGTCAGTGGGCTAGGTTTTGTTGCTAGAAAGCGACCACAACATCTGTTTATATTATGCCAGCACATTATTCACTGAATGCTAATCTTCAAAACGAAAAGACGTGTTTCAACAGTTAGCTGAAATGGAAGTTACGGCCCATACATATTTATATATGCCAAAAGCGTACCGAAAAACAAAAATATTGTCTCAGTTTCTTCTGGTCGTCAGAGTCAAATATTTATGGTAATGAAGCCAGCAGCTGTACAAAGTGCTCCAAGCTTTTAGGATAAAACATTACCGATGCTGTACGATCCAGGAATTTCTGAGAATATGAAACAAATAAATATTCCAGCCGCTATGCTGTATAAAATGAGCTGCCAGAGCAAGTATCTATATGTAAACTAATTGTACACTTATTGAGACTGTAGTCATACTTGTAGTAAAGAAAAGACTGCAGTTTCTAAAACCCTATGGGAAACCACTATTTGAAAATTTTCATTGTTTATCTACAGAGGGTATTGAGGAGTATTTCAAACAGAAAATCAATATAAGACGTTCAAAGCACATCGATACGTAATTTATATAAGCTCATATCATAATTATTATCTGAAATGTTCTTGAACATTCTTTTGTTTCTCCCTTAGAAATCAAGTACCTTTGTAATTTCTTCGTCTTTTTTATGAACATTTGTAAGATTTTAGTGAACAGTCATATCCATGGTACGTCAGAGAGATGAATCATCTCTTCTTTCTCATACATTCCTGCTGAAAGTGATTCTGATCTTTTTATGGTAAATTTCTGTAAAAATGTAAACCATTCAGTTGGTTTACAATAGGCTGATTTGGACGTCCTATTGAAATATTTAAGACTATTATAATTAGCCTGAACTTATTGTTAGCAGTAGAACTCTGATTTTATTTTCCAAGCATTGGTATTAAAGGGGTAAATTTATCGTGGTTACATCTTAATAGATGGTTAACTGTCGATGTTATAATTCAACTTGTGGTGAATTATGAAAGTAGTGATAATTATTCACTTACTTTGATGTACCCTTCCAATTTAGTTTTCCTTCCAATTAATTAAAACACCTTTATCATTCTTATGAATAATCGAATCCATGTTACACTATCTTCCTTTCGTGCAAAAAGTTCTATCTTTATCCTTTGATGAAATATCGATACGTTATTCAAATGTTCAAATGTTTGTAGAGCTTATGGGACGTAACTACTGGGTCATCAGTCACTAAACTTACAAACTACTTATGAGCTAACTAAGACTAAGGACGGCACAAATATCCATGCCCGAGGGGGGATTCGAACCCGGCCGAGCAGACCATGACTGGAGCGCCTCAGTTCCCTCGGCCACCGCGGCCGGCGATACGTTATTAAAATTATATGTATGTATAGAGAAAATAGCGTTATATTGGGGCACAACACACATCATTAAGTCTTGTAAAAACTTGTGTTTTTGAAACTTCATTCTTTCAAACAACATTTGCTTTTGTTTTGTTTCCTGTTTTGATCTGTGACAAAACGTACTGATGGAATGAGATGTAATATTTTCGATTGCAAATAACTGATTTGAGATGAAATATTAACTATCAAAGATGAACAGAAAATAGTATTCTGTTACAATTTCATTACAATGGTGTTTATGAAATTTCGTAAGTTCGTGAATACGTCACGACGTAATAGTTCAGGTGAATTCCATTTTGTGTACCTACTATTCTGTTTCCAAGTGATTTACTGCGATATACGGAAGAACTTTTATTTCTATCGTTTAGAACTAATAGTGCACGCGATTTCAAAATATTATGATTTCGTAAGATTCCTTACAGAATAGTAAATGGTTGCGAACATATATTTGACCTGAAACTTCCTGGCAGATTAAAATTGTGTGCCGGAACTGGGACTCGAACCTGGGACCTTTGCCTTTCGCGGGCAAGCGCTCTACCACTGAGCTACCTCGACACGACTCACGATGCCGCCTCACAACTTTACTTCCGCCAGTACCTCGCCTCCTACTTTCCAAACTTCACAGAAGCTCTCCTGCGAAACTTGCAAGACTAGCACTCCTGGAAGAAAGGATATGGTGGAGACATGGCTTAGCCACAGCCTAAGGGATGTTTCCAGAATGAAACTTTCACTCTGCAGCGGAGTGTGCGCTGATATGAAACTTCCCAGGTTCGAGTCCCGGTTCCGGCACACAATTTTAATCTGCCAGGAAGTTTCATATCAGCGCACACTCCGCTGCAGAGTGAAAGTTTCATTCTGAAAACATCCCTTAGGCTGTGGCTAAGCCATGTCTCCACCATATCCTTTCTTCCAGGAGTGCTAGTCTTGCAAGTTTCGCAGGAGAACTTCTGTGAAGTTTGAGAGGTAGGAGGCGAGGTACTGGCGGAAGTAAAGTTGTGAGGCGGCATCGTGAGTCGTGTCGGGGTAGCTCAATGGTAGAGCGCTTGCCCGGTTCCGGCACACAATTTTAATCTGCCAGGAAGTTTCATATCAGCGCACACTCCGCTGCAGAGTGAAAGTTTCATTCGGGATATATTTGACCTCTTAGCAATAAATAATCCGGAGGTAATAAAGAGCATCAAAACAGACACAGGAAATAGTGAACACTGTTGTAGTAGCGAGAATTAAATCCGATTTCTCAAATCTATAAAAATAAAAGAAAATTATCTCAAAAAAACAAATAAAAATTCTATAAACGCTTTCCAGAGTGAGAATTTCCAGTCAACTAACAATGTTAGTGTAGGTCAGATGTGGTTTAAATTCAGAGAAATTATATCCACCATCACTGAAATATTTATACTAAACAAATTAACAATAGAGGGGCCTGATCCACCGTGGTACGCAACATATGTTAGATCACTCTTGCAAAAGTCAAGAAAAAAGTATGCGAAATTTAAACGGACACAATCCTGAAGACTAGCAGACACTCGAAATACAACTTGAACTTCAATGCGAGAAGCTTGTAACAGATTCCACAATGAAGCCGTCACGTAATTTGGTAGAGAATCCTAAGAAATTCTGGTCGTATGTAAGGTATACTAGCGATAAAAAACAATCAATACCTTCATTACGCAATACTAATGATGATGCTACTGATAAAAGCTCTGCTAAAGCAGAAATGATTTAGAGAGCTTTCCGAAATCCCTTCACGAAATAAGACAAATCAAATACTCCAGAATTCGCATCAATAACAGCTGGCAGTATGCGTAATTTAGTGGTAGATACCCCTTGTGTTTTAATGTAACTTAAATCACTTAACAAAGGTAAGTCTCCCATTCGCGACTGCATACCGATTGGGACCCTTTCAGAGTATGCTGATGTAATCTCTCTATTCCTAACCACCACACACAACCGCTCGCTCAAGGAACGTTCCTTAACCAAAGACTGAAAAGTTGCACAGGTCACTCCAATATTCAAGAAAAATTACTTGACTTCGGTTTGCAGTAGGATTCTGTAACATATACTTATCGCAAATGTTATGAACTACAATGAAGAGAACTACTTGTTGACCCTTAGTCAACACGGATTCAGAAAGTATCGTTCTTGTGAAAACCAGCCAGCTCTTTACTCACATGATGTGATAAATGATATTGACAAAGGATGTGAAACAGATTTCGTATTTCTAGTTTTCTGAAGGCTTTTAATACTGCACCTCAAAAGCGTCTTCTAATCATATTGCGTGCTCATGGATTATCGCTACAGTTGTGCGATTGGATTCGTGATTCCCTGTCAGAAACGACACAGTACGTTATAATCGACGGAAAGTCATAGAGTAGAACAGAAGTGATATCTGGCGCTCCCCAGGCTAGTGTTATATGGCCACTACTGCTCCTAATTTTTATAAACGATTTAGGAGACAATATTAGTAGCTCTTTTAGACTGTACGCGGATTGTGCTGTCATTTATCGGTTAGTTAAGTCACCAGAACATCACAATCAGCAACGAAATGGTTTAGATAACATATTAGTATGGTGCAAAAATGGCAATTGATGCTTAATAATGAGAAGAGTGAAGTCATCCATATGACCACTAAAACAAATGCATTAAACCTCCTTTACACGATAAATCAGTCAGAACTACAGGACGTAAATTCAGCAAAATACCTAGGAGTAACAGTTACAAACAAGTTAAATTGGGAAGAACACATTGAAACTATTGTAGGGAAAGCAACCCAAAGACTACGTTACGTTGGCAGAACACTTAGGAGATGTAGCAGTTCTACTAAAGAAACTGCATACACCACACTTGTGCGTCCTATTTTTGAGTATTGCTGTGCACTTTGTAATCAATACCAGGTGGAACTGACTGACGATTTAGAGAAAGTTCAGAGAAGGGCAGCTCAGTTTGTATTATCGCGGTATAGGGAATAGAGTGAGTCACGGAAATGATGCACGGTTTGGGGTGGAAATAATTAAACGTAGGGCGTTAAGCGTTGCGACGAGATTATCGAAATTTCTTTCACTAACATTCTCTTCCGAATGCGAAAATATTTTCTTGGCACTCACCTATATTGGAAGACGTGATCATTAAAATGAAATAGAAATCAGATGAAATACGGAAATTTAGGTGTTCTATTTTCCTGCGATCTATTAAATAGTAGAACTGTAGAAAAAAATCGTAAAAGCGGTTTAATGAACCCACTGACATGCAGTTCATTGTGACTTTCAGAGTATTTATATACATGTAGATGTAGATGACGGACCTTAAGATTAGCACGTAGCGAGCAAGAAAGTAAGTGCGTTGTTTCTGTGGGTGTACTTCAGCTTTGGTAGAATTTTAGCTTACACGTGCGCAACACGTGGGACAATTGCTTTACCCGGTAGGCAACGCAGTTTTTAACTACATAAATTATACCCCCCAGGGGGCCCACAGTTCTTTTGTGGGTACGTGTGTGGCGCGCACGGGGCCCCGAGCCGGAGCAGCCTTTCTTCTGCCCCAGGCTGCTTCACTCTCCCTCCCGGTTTATGCCTTCGCCCGGAGACGGGCATATTTCGTGAGCTACGGTGGTTCTTGTTGTGGTTTTTCTTCCTTCGTTCCTTCCTTTCTTACCCTTTGTTTTCTGTCTTTCTCTCCTTGTACTCTCCTAGCCTTCTTCTCCTCATTAGTCTCCGCTTCGGCGTTTGAGACACTTCTTCCTTCTTTCTCTTCATTTCCTATCCTCTTCTTCTTTCCTCCCTGTGCGTGTCTGAAGGCCGACCCACGCATTATCGTGCGTAGCAGGTGACGGGGTAACGCGTAATTCCCCGCCCCGGGTAGACAAGTAGGGCACGTACGTACCCCCTGGTAAAGGCCAGGCCCAGGGAGGGGTGATTACCCGAGCTGGTACCTTCCGAACGTGCCGATTGGTCCCTCCGTCAGTTCTCGGGAGGTGTGACCTGAGGTGTGAACAATCACCTAAGGCGGGTAAGCCCTCGGAGAGGGCCCCCACTAGGAAGGAGCGCGCCATCGGAGACGCCAGTAATCACGGGGGACACTTCCGCGATGACTTCCTTATCTTCTTTCGTGACGTTGACCCAGAAACGTAAGTTAGACTCGCCTCAGCCTAAAAAGACTCTGCCTAATGTACCTAAATTTCTGGTTGTCTCTCGCACCGACGGAAAGGATTTCAATTCTGTCAATCCTTTCGTTATACAGAAAGGTGTAGATGCAATTGCTGGCCCTGTTAAAACCTGTTCACGTCAGCGCAATGGCACATTGTTGCTGGAAGTGGAAAGTGCCTTCCAAGCCCAGAAACTGATACGTACTACGTTGTTGCACACGTTTCCAGTTAAGGTAGAAGCGCACCGCACACTCAACTCGTCACGAGGGGTAGTTTTTACGAGATCCCTTGACGGGTTGTCTGATGAAGACATCCAATCGTATATGTCCGATCAGGGTGTGACAGCCGTCCACAGGGTGATGAAAAAGGTCGATAACCAATTGACACCGACTCGTACTGTGTTTTTGACGTTCGACAGAGTTGACCTCCCGTCGAAGGTCAAAGCAGGGTATGAAGTCATCTCCGTCCGACCTTATGTGCCTAACCCAACGCTCTGTTTTGAATGCCACAGGTACAACCATACCCGTGAACATTGCCCAAATGCAGCAAAGTGTGTCACTTGTGGTAGGGACGCCCATGAGGGGGATTGCCCACCTCCGTCCCCTCACTGCCTAAACTGCAACGGTGACCATGCGGCTTCCTCTCGCGACTGCCCTGTCTGCAAGGATGAGAAGGTAATCCAGCAAATTCGGGTTACGGAGAAGGTATCAACATCTGCCGCTCGTAAGTTGTTGGCGAGTCGAAAGCCCACTGTCCTCCCAGCGGGTACATACAGTAAGGTACTCACCTCAACTCGACCTACCAAGGATTCCAGTACCCAGACATGTGACTTCACTTTCGCTGACACAGTTGTGCGATCCGCCAGCCCGAAGATTGCCCGTTCCACGTCCCCGCTTCCTCCTGCTGCTTCTAGGGTACAGTCTTCGTCAAACTCTAGTAAACCGCGAGCACTTAAACAAGATGCCCGGACCTTGAAAAAGGAACCCGTCCGTGAGGATTTTCTGCGTTCTCAGGCTTCCCAACCGTCAACTGCCTCTTCCCGCCGTCACTCTTCCAGAAGAGCTGACAAGAAAAAGAGTTCCTCTCCTTCCCCGCCGAGGCGTGACCCATCCGTCACGCCGTCCAACAGTTGCCGGCCTCGGCCGTCTTCTGTTTCACCGGGTCGCTCCGTCTGCCGGGCACCCGGTCCTCTACCGGCAGCGGAAACTGCCCCTCCTGATCAACTCAGGGAGGTGGCAGGCGCGTCGGTCGAACCTATGGACCACGACCCTTTGCCCCTGGATAGCGATAGCAGTGCTCCCTCGAAATCGTGTCCTCAGCGGCCGTCGAGGTGACCCCGCTTGCTAGTTGGTTTTTATCCTTATTTCTTCTCTCATTTTTATCATGGCGCTCCTTCAATGGAATATTCGCGGCATTCGTTCTAATCGGGAGGAGTTAAAACTACTCCTTCGATTGCACTGCCCGCTTCTAGTCTGCCTCCAGGAAACTAAGTTGCATCCACGTGATCGTGCAGATTTTCCACACTACACCTCTGTGCGGTTCGACCTGCCACCCGTGGAAGGTGTCCCAGCCCATGGAGGGGTTCTGATGCTCCTTCGAGACGATGTCTATTTCCATCCCATTTCATTGCATACTCACCTACAGGCAGTTGCCGTCCGCATCACCCTATCCACATTTACCTTTTCCCTCTGTAATATTTATTCGCCATCCTCATCTGCCCTTACTAGGGCAGATGTGCTACACCTTGTTGATCAGCTCCCTTCACCCTTCGTGTTGGTAGGCGACTTTAATGCCCACCACCCCTTATGGGGCTCTCCGGCACCTTGTCCGAGAGGCTCCCTTTTGGTGGACCTTCTCCAACACCTCGATCTTGTCTGCATCAACACTGGTGCACCAACCTTCCTTTCTGACACAACACACACTTACTCCCATATAGACCTCGCAATATGCACTCCTCAGCTTGCCGGTCGGTTTGAGTGGTATGCACTTTCTGACACGTACTCGAGTGACCATTTTCCTTGTATCATCCACTTCCTGCATCATTCCCCATCTCCTCGTCCCACCAGTTGGAACATTTCTAAAGCCGACTGGGGGCTTTATTCTACCATGGCTGTTTTTCATGATCGGGATTTTCCCACCTGTGACAGTCAGGTCGACTACCTCACAGAGGTTATTCTCACAGCTGCCGAACGTTCCATACCTCGTACTTCCTCTTCTCCACGTCGTGTCCAGGTCCCTTGGTGGACTGCAGCCTGCCGCGACGCGCTTAGAGCCCGGCGCCGTGCTTTACGCACCTTCCGCCGCCACCCGACTTTGGAGAATTGCATACATTATAAACGTATGAGAGCGCAATGTCGTCGTATCATGAACGACAGCAAGAAAGCTTGCTGGACTGCTTTTACTAGTTCTTTTAACCGTTTTACTCCCTCCACGTTTGTTTGGCGTAGCCTACGCCGTCTATCCGGCATCAAGGTCCACTCCCCGATTCCTGGCCTGACCGTGGAGAATGCAGTCCTCGTGGACCCCTATGACGTTTCCAACGCATTGGGCCGTTTCTTTGTGGAGGTTTCGAGCTCTGCCCATTACCACCCTGCCTTTCTCCCTTGCAAACAGGTAGATGAGGCCCGGCCGCCTTCTTTCCACTCTTCTAATCGTGAAAATTATAACGTCGCCTTCACCATGCAGGAGCTAGACCGTGCTCTCGCCCTTTCCCGATCTTCTGCTCCCGGGCCCGATTCCATTCACATTGAAATGCTGAAGAACCTCTCTCCTGCGGGCAAGTGCTTTCTTCTCAATACCTACAATCGCATATGGACTGAAGGTCATGTTCCCACAAGTTGGCGTGAAGCCACTGTTGTCCCCATCCCCAAACCAGGGAAGGACAAACATCTTCCTTCCAGTTATCGTCCTATTTCTCTGACGAGCTGTGTCTGTAAGGTGATGGAACGCATGGTTAACGCTCGGTTGGTCTGGCTCCTCGAATCTCGCCGCCTCCTGACTAATATCCAATGCGGTTTTCGTCGACACCGCTCTGCTGCTGATCACCTCGTTACGTTGTCGACCTTCATTATGAACAACTTTCTAAGGAAGCGTCAAACAGTAGCAGTGTTCTTCGACTTGGAGAAGGCATACGATACCTGTTGGAGAGCGGGCATTCTCCGCACATTGCACAGATGGGGCCTTCGGGGCCGCCTTCCTCTTTTCATTCAAGAGTTTTTGGCGGATCGCAAGTTCCGGGTACGGGTGGGTTCTGTTCTGTCAGATACCTATTGCCAGGAGAATGGGGTACCACAGGGCTCCGTCTTGAGTGTGGCGCTCTTTGCCATTGCAATCAATCCGATCGTGGATTGCCTTTCAGCCGACGTCTCCGGATCTCTTTTTGTTGACGATTTCGCAGTCTATTGTAGCGCCCAGCGGACGTGCCTCTTGGAGCGTTCTCTTCAACGCTGTCTTGACCGTCTATATTCCTGGAGCATCGCAAACGGCTTCCGATTCTCCACTGAGAAAACTGTGTGTATAAACTTCTGGAGATACAAGGAATTTCTTCCACCCTCTCTACATCTCGGCCCTGTTGCTCTCCCTTTCGTGGAGACTACGAAATTCTTGGGACTCATGTTGGATCGTAAACTTTGCTGGTCCACGCACGTGTCCTACCTGGCTGCCCGTTGTGCCCGATCCCTTAACGTCCTTCGTGTCCTCAGTGGCACGTCATGGGGAGCGGACCGTACCGTCCTGCTTCACCTTTACCAGGCCATTGTTCAGTCGAAGCTCGACTACGGAAGCCTTATATACTCCTCTGCACGGCCGTCGATTCTCCGCCGTCTCAACTCTATCCACCATCGTGGATTACGTCTGGCGACCGGTGCATTTTATACTAGCCCTGTTGAAAGTCTGTATGCCGAGGCTGCTGTATTACCCTTGACCACTCGGCGTGACGTACTTTTGTCTCGGTATGCATGCCGCCTGCGGTCGATGCCCAACCATCCATCTTACCGATTATTTTTTGACGACTCACTCGATCGCCAATATCAGTTGTCTGCGATTGCCTTGCTTCCACCTGGAGTTCGGTTTCGCCGCCTACTACAGCGGCTCGATTTTACCCTTCCTTCCACCTTTCGGTTGAGCGAAAGCCCATTGCCACCGTGGCATACGGCCCCGGTTCACACTCACCTCGAACTTAGTTCGCTCCCCAAGGAGAGCACTCCGGATTTGGTATACCGCTCGAGGCTTGTCGAACTCTGTTCGCGGTTCGATACCGCCATATTTATTTACACTGATGGTTCCAAGAGCACTGCCGGTGTCGGATCTGCCTTCGTCGTCGAGGACAACCGTTTCCAATACAAGCTCCCTGACCGGTGCTCGAACTTCACGGCTGAGCTTTTTGCCCTCCACCAGGCCGTTTTGTACACCTGCCGCCACCGCCAACCTTTCTATGCCATCTGTTCGGACTCCCTTAGTGCCCTGCAGAGTCTTAAGGACCCTTTGTCGCACCATCCTCTCGTGTATCGGATCCAACGCTCCCTCCAGTTGCTAGCAGATGACAGCTGTCACGTTTCTTTCCTGTGGGTCCCTGGCCACGTAGGTGTGCCCGGGAATGAGACGGCCGACATAGCGGCCAAGGCCGCAGCTCTTTTACCTCGCGTGGCTACCTTTTGCGTCCCATCTGACGATGTTCAACGGGCTTTCCGCCGGAGTATCGTGTCGCAATGGCACAGTGCGTGGTTTTCAATGTCCAACAACAAATTGCGAACTGTAAAACCGATCCCGACCGCTTGGAGGACCTCCTCACGCCCCTCTCGGCGGGAGGAGGTCATCCTGGCCCGGTTGCGGATCGGTCACTGCCGTTTCAGCTACCGTCACTTGCTGTCTGCCGACCCTGCACCGCTGTGCTCCTGCGGTGAACTGCTGACCGTGCGACATGTTTTACTGTCTTGCGTACTTTTTAATCATCTCCGTGTAGCCGTTCACCTTCGGTCTACTCTGGAGGAAATTTTAGCTGATGACACACGAGCAGCTGCTAGAGTTTTGCGTTTTATCAACTTGGCCAACTTATCCAAGGATATTTAACCCTTTTAATTGTCTTTTATCTTTCGTTTTTAGCCTCTTCTGGATGTTCTGACAGTCCCCATTTTTTGAGGCCATAGCGAATCTATGTTTTTGACTGGGCGCTAATGACCATAGAAGTTGTGCGCCCTAAAACCACAAAAAAAAAAACATAAATTATAAACTCGTAGCATATCAAAAGGCAGAGAACCGTAAAACGCAGAAAAAGTATCAGCTCAAACCGCCGAAAGCGGTTTCGCTGATGCGAGCGTAAAAAAACTTTGCGACTGGTAACCAATTTCGACAACTGAAATAGCAGTTGTGAGTACATCCAGTAGGCCAACCTTGAACCTTGATGTAGAGACTAGAAGTCGTACTAAATCATTTGACTTGGTATGTAAATGGTACTTCTATAGAACAGCCAAAATAGGGCGTGGTTACGTAGGTTGTCAATATATGAAATTAATTTATCCTGAATCTGGATAATTTATTCACAGTGAACGGCAGAAAGAGACCCGAACAACCGGAGAATAGTACTTTATGTAGAGAATGCCATATAATCGACTGTAGCAGGAATATCTGTTGATGACAGTACTTCCATAGTCATACATGTAAAGCTATGTTTACATTTAAATTCCAAAATATTTACTGACGACGTAAGTACACTTGAGGAATTATTCACATGACTGCTAAGGTACGACTGTTGTCAAATGCAGTAGATATAGTACCAGAATTCGCAGTTGTGGATATTATGAAACTAACAATCGGCTATACAATTTATACGTGAGATACGAATATCTAGGCCGGTTAGCAGCTTTTTATAATAGACTAATTGAAAGACTTTTCGCTTGATTTAATGCAAAAGACATCTTATCATAATTAGATTATTACTTCCAGTTGCAAAATTATTTTATATAACACGTAGTTGTTTTACTACTTGTTACTGAGAACAATTCTTCTTTATCTTAAATGATGTAAACAACATTTTCGATTCACTGGTTTGTGATTATTATTCATGATATTAGGAGAGCTTGCGACGACAACAGGCATGAACTCCTGAAATATCTGTTGTAGTTATACAAGCATTTTAAATAAAGTTTTCTAAATAATTTTAATAATGATAGAGGTCGATATTAAGCGTTCGCATCTTGTATGTGCTCAAGTACCTTTTCATACAGCCTGATGGATGATACCGAAAGCATCATTTAAATTATCTACAATTTGCTGCTGTAAACCAGTTAATGCTCGTGAAAAGTTGCGCTTATGGCGAACGTCGGATTCAAAGAATACTAGCGCCCATTTTTCGCGTCATTCAGGGGGACGGTGGAACGACTCTTCTCAGAACATGTATCGTACCCTCATAAAACAAATGCGGACGTCGAGGGCCCTCAGTTATTTTCAAGGAAACAAGTGATAACTGCAACCTGAACTGAACGGCGTTTCCGAGACGCTCAATTCGAGATTGTATCTGCAGTTTCTCAAGAGGTTATTAGATTTTATCATGGCTATCGACGTCAAAATCCATGTTAATTTCCGTTAGTATCGGAAAAACTGTTACTGTAATTGCTGAAGTGCGTTTCCTATCTCGTACTCAGCTCAATTGTAAGTTCCAACTGCTATGATTTATCGCTGTTATAATTTTTACGCCATATATCTATGTGCGCTAACATAGTAAGAGAAACTCGCTTGACCGACCTAGCGGTCATTAGTCTCGTAAAAGAAACAACAGTTACTCGAGATAAGTCTGATAATTGCGGAATTTCACATAGATAAACACTGGAGTTAGCAGTCGCTACTTTGACTACACTGAAACGGTTCTACTGGATGTGGAAGGACTGGTAGGGTCACCGCAGATAGTTGTTGCTTAATTTCCAAAATTTATTTAACACAGTTCTCAAAAGAAAAGTTTTAACAACCCAATAGTCTGAAAATTTAGAAAACAACCATGAAAATGATATATACAGCCCCCGATAACCAGATCAGATTTAAAAACAACAAAACCCAAGAAGTTGCAATAATATAAAAGAGCACCACACAGATCAGGTCTCAGATAAGTTCTTCTTGAAACCTTACGGTAACAGTACACTGATTTGTTTTTACGATTAACTGCAGAGCAGATTAACAGATTTTTAAGATTAACTGCAGTGACTTTTTTCACAATCAAGTAGAAAGAAACAGGATCAAATTATAATATAAAACTAGGGGCTTCGTCAAAATTAAAATCTCTTTCAGCTAAGATATCCTTACAAGGTAAGTAACAATTAACAGGATAAAATGTTACAATGTATGATGAAATTTAGAGAAACAAGCACACTAATAAATTTAATTTTCAGAAAGCTCAAAAACTTTTGATTTTAAAGCCCAACTTTAACAGCAACAATCAAAGACAACAACACTTTAGCCTCAGTGCAGTAGCCGAGCGGTTTAAGGCGCCTCGCTGCTCCGCGCACGGTTCCTCGCCGTCGGAGGTTCGAGTCCTCCCTGGGGCATGGGTGTGTGTGTGTTTTTCCTTGGGTTAGCTTATCTTAGTTTAAGTAGTTTGTAAGCTGTGGACTGATGAGCAAGCAGTTTGGTCCGATAGATTTACAAACATTTGATTTGCACAACACTTTACGTCTTTTCTTGAGTGCCTACTGTATTCTCCAATATTTAGTTATTTTATAGCCTCAAAAAATGAAACAGGGCTGCGTGAAAAATTGACTGTGAAAATGGAAAACCCCATTAGATACACAACTGTAAAATAGCGTCTTACCTTCTGAACATAGCAACCAGCCACTACCAAATTCTTTTATGGCCACGATTTATGCCATAACTCTTTGTTAACTTGGTGCATCTAACATGATTTGGGTATCTAGTAATATTAGCACTCTTAGTGCTGTAAGCGAAATACCTTACAGAAGCGAGAATTGGTCAAAAGTCAACATCTATCGACATTGGGTTCATCTTCACAATGTGCATCCAGTGAAGCTATGTGTCATTCGTATATGGAACTATACAGAGTTCTGCAAACCCCTTTCAGTTGTTATCCTTATTTTATGACCTTTAAATTCTGCGTTAAAAGATGTTAATATTAACTTCATGAACAAAAATTCGAACTGCAGTGAGGCAAGTCATCTAGTGCACCCAATAGTCATTTTACACATCATAAAATGAAACTTTTTGAATTTCCTGTCCACCAGTACTGTCTAAAGTAGCTCGTTTTGAAAAGCTGCCAGTATTTTAAAAGACTGTTATTTACATCATTCAATCCTATATTGTCTTGACTAACAGCCTGTTAAGCAAGAGTAACCATCTCTGAACACAACTAGTAGGGGTACTTGTACTCCTGACAAATATAAATTGGAAGATAGTATTGTTCTTTTTATTCCTTTTTAAATCGATTTATGCAGTTAACGCTGAACAGCTCTTCAACATCGTGTTTCACGTATACTGAAATGGTCAAACAGTACAGACGTGTGTACCAACTAAGTATACATACCGTACTAGCTATGTAATAAACATTTTATCTCTTAACAGCACTCGTATGTATCTAACGCCTTACCACTATCATGGCAGCCGGCCGACGGTCCAAATTATCCCACGACAATAGCGCCGTCAGGGAGTCTGATTTATTTTACAAGGTCTTTGATGACAGTATAGAACTGGAAGGAAGAAAATAAAGGAGAAGAAAAGTCCAAAGGAAAATTAACGAGTTAACAAGACTCAACACTTTGAATATAAAAATTAGTAGGGTAAGGTGGTACAATTTCTATCATTTCCGACAAATTTATTGTAAGTGGAAATATATTGAGAAAAGAAATAATTTTAAACCTCCTCTAAGACGGTGGATTCATATCATATATTTACTACTGTCGTCTTAGGTCGCTTTTTAATAAAAACACCAATTAATCAAGTAAAATATGGAAAGTTACTCAGTTTCAGTTTGTTCAAATAATGTTTATTTATTAAATATAATTTCACTGTGGTAAAATTAGGAGCGGGAACCATTACATCGGTCGGACCCTACCTGACCTTAGGAGAGGAGGATTAACTATGACACTTGTTCTTCGATGTTTAATGAATGAGTAACACAAATATTAGACAGTTACAGAATTGAGAAAAATCGATCGAAAACGTACAACACTAGGTACAATTGTGATCACTCCCTGGTAACATTTTATTCACTGGCATCTTCCAGATAATGAGCTTCTTCTGATATTCCTATTTAATCTGCAAGAAAATTTGATGCAGGTAGTCATGGTAATGTCAACATTGTCACACGCGCAGACGAGGTTCTGGACGTTCAAACAGTATAAACACCCCCCCCCCCCCCCCCCCCAAGAACGACGACGTTTGCAGCAGCATGGACTATCAGCTGCCTGCGATGCTGTACGCAACGACGATCCTGGGTGCACGAATGGCAAAACGTCATTTATTCGGATGAATCCAGGTTTCGTGTACAGCATCATGATGGTCGCATTCGTGTTTGGCGACATCGCGGTGAACGCACATTCGAAGCGTGTATCCGTCATGGCCATACTGGCGTATCACCCGGCGCGATGGTATAGGGTGCCATTAGTTACACGTCTCAGTCATCTCTTTCTCGACGACACTTTGAACAGAGGCCGTTACATTTGAGATATGTTACGACCCGTGGTTCTACCCCTAATTCGATCCCTGCGAAACACTACATTTGAGCCTTTCTGGATACGCAAAATGTTCGACTGCTGCCCCTGGCGAGCACTTTCTCCAGATCTCTTACCGATTGAAAACGTCTGGTCAATAGTAGCCGAGCAACTGGCTCGTCACAATACGCCAGTCACTACTCTTGATGAACTGTGGTATCGTGTTGAAGCTGTATTGTATCTGTACCTGCACACGCCATCCGAGCTCTGTTTGAATCAATGTCCAGGCGTATCAAGGCCGTTATCACGGCCAGAGGTGATTGTTCTGGGTACTGATTTCTCAGGACCTATGCACCCAAGTTATGTGAAAATGTAATCACATGTCAGTTCTAGTATAATATATTTGTCCAATGAATACTCGTTTCTCAACTGCATTTCTTCTTGGAGTAGCAGTTTTAACGTCCAGTAGTGTATATTTATCGTTATATACATTTCGATTGTGCTCATAATTTTTCGTTGTGGTGAAAATTTCAAAATATGCAAATGTTTGTTTAGCTTAAGGGGCTTAACTGCGGGGTCACGAGTCTCTAAACTTACAAACTACTTATGAACTACCTTATACTAAAGATGACACAAACATTCATGCTTGAATGGGGATTCGAACCCCCGACCGTAGCGGCCATGCAGACCGTGACTGGCGCGCCGCAGACCCCTCGGCCACCGCTGCTGGCGCGAAATTTTCTTGGATAGGTAGTGCCCTACGATACAATAAGGTAAAATAATACCTAATGACGATCTCTCATAATGTCACAAATTTTAATGAATGAACTCTCGTTGTTATTCCTTTAGTCATATTAAAAACTCAGTTCCAATTCGTCGCAGAGGTTTTTACTGTAGTTTTTGAAGTGATTTGAACTTAGCGTATCATTTCTTTCACGTATTAAGATCAGTATAGCGTGACTGAATACTCACACACACACACACCAACATACACTCACACACACCAAAACGTATTTGTCACGTAAGATACAAAGATAGTGATATTGCCAACACAATAGTCTATGAGAGACATGCACATTAATTTGACATTCAAGTTGGTTTACCAAGAACAAACATTCAATGACATAGACTATATATGAATTACATAGCTGAATTTTAAATTTTATTGAAGAATTTTACTTACTACTTCTGGCCTGGTATGCATCGGATACCGTGAGGAGTAATTAATTAGTGTATATATTTTCGTACTGCTTTTTTATATCTATTAACTATTTCAGCAATACTTTTACCAGAGTTAATCTTTAATTTTATGTAATGTGCTGAGACGCACTTCTTTTTATGTTTGACGTTAAGGTTAGACTTTATTTGAAGGCATGAACAGCTCTCGTTACATGGCGAGGTTAGCTGTATGTTGTCAGACGACGGTGAAACCATTATTAGTACACTTACTATCCTTCAGGTGGTACTCAAAGTAGACGTCGTCTTTCCAGGTGTACAAGTGTTAAAAATGTTAAATTTTGTAAATCTAAAGGACTTACTGCTCCGGTCATCAGTCGCTAGGCTTACAAACTTAATCTAACGTATGATAAGGACAACAAACACATCCATTCGCGAGGGAGGCTGCGAACCTCCGACGACAAGCAAGCAAGAGCACCGCAGCAAGACGCCTCAGATCTCTCGGCCACTCCACCGTGGCTGTACAAGTGTACTGTTTTTTTTTCCGACAATTTGCTCATTTACTTAGTATGTGATTAAGCTGATGTTACTGTATGTAAGCAGCTTAAAGCAACTTAAATATTAATTTGCAGTAGTCAGTTAGGTGACTTACTGTTCTCTGTTAAACATAGCTTGTGTTGTTTTATTACCAACGGACATGAATATCAAAGCGAGTTGTTGAACCGTCACGTTGCAACGGCATCAGCTGCTGCTGAACATCTAGAGAGCGACACTCGAACTGTATTCCATCCAATAATTTCTGAGTTTAGGATTATTTTGTTTTGAAGAAATTAGTTCTCAGCCTATACTGATTTCGGCGGGAAAGCTAAACAAACAAGAATCTTGTTTATCCGGACTAGGTGGGACGGATATAAGCTGGAAACCTTACACTAAATAGAAAAACAAAAACTGTAACTCAATCTACACAGTTTCTGTAACCATTTCCTGAGTCATCTATTTTGGATGCCAAAACATAACTACGTGGAATTCGATGAAAAAAAGTATAGATTTGTTTGCATTATAAATCTAGAGTGGGGTTACGTTCTGGAAGGAAATATTTTTCTCGCATTGTGTACTGAAGTTTGGATGGATGGAGGCTTAGGGTTTAACGTCCCGTCGACAGCTTGGCCATTAGAGACGGAGCTAACGCTCGGAGTTTTTGGGTTAGGATGAGGAAGGAAATCGGCCGTGCCCTTTGAAAGGAACCATCCCGGCATATGCCTGGATTGATTTAGGGAAATCACGGAAAACCTAAATCTGGATGGCCGGAGGTGTATTTGAACCACCATCCTCCCGAATGCGAGTCCAGTGCGTTACCACTGCGCCACCTCGCTCGGTGTACTGAAGTTTTTCGCAGCCACTGTATCCTCAGAGAAAGTATAACCCGTCAATGAAAGCTGACGTAATGCATTACGAGAGTCTCATCTCCCCAACCAACCTCTTCTGGCCGTGAAGTCAGAATCACAATCGGACAGTTTGTTGTTTAGCCCCTTTGATTGTAAAATTGGACCTGATACTGGAACTCCACGCTCTTTCTTATTACTATACAAATCAATAACATTTCAACAAGTGTTTCATATCCTGCTCGCATTATTGTACTAAGGTTCTGCAAACTATTTTAGTCAATTTTCAAGCTGAAGTCTTCAATCTACACTCATGGCCATTAAAATTGCTGCACCACGAAGATGACGTGCTACAAACGAGAAATTTAACCGACAGATAGAAGATGCTGTGATATGCAAATGATTAGCATCTCAGAGCATTTAGAAAACGATGGCGCTGGTGGCTACACCTACAAAGTGCTGACATAAGGAAAGTTTCCAACCGATTTCTCATACACAAACAGCAGTTGACCAGCGTTGCCTGGTTAAATATTGCTGTGATGCCTCGTGTAAGGAGGAGAAATACGTACCATCACGTTTACGACTTTGATAAAGGTCGAATGTAGCCTATCGCGATTGCCGTTTGTCGTATCGGGACATTCCTGCTCGCGTTGATCGCGATTCAATGACTGTTAGCAGCATATGGAATCGGTGCGTTCAGGAGGGCAATACGGAAAGCCGTGCTGGATACCAACGGCGTCATATCATTAGCAGTCGAGATGACAGGCATCTTATTCACATGGCGGTAACGGATCATTCAGCCACGCCTAGATCCCTGAGTCAACAGATGGGGAGGTTTGCAAGCCAACAACCATCGGCGTTTGCAGCAGCATGGACTATCAACTCGGAAACCTTGGCTACGGTTAAACTTGTCGCTGCATCACAGACAGGAGCGCCTGCGATGGTGTACGCAACGACGAACCTGGGTGCACGAATGGCAAAACGTCATTTTTTTTTTCGGATTAACCCAGGTTCTGTTTAGAGCATCCTGATGGTCGCATCCGTGTTTGGCGACATCGCGGTGAACGCACATTGGAAGCGTGCATTCGCATCGACGGAACTCTGAATAGTGGCCGTTAAATTTCAGATGGCGCTACCCTTCCTTCGATCCTTGCGAAACCCTACATTTCAGAAGGTTAATGCACGAGCGCATGTTGCAAGTCCTGCACGGGGCTCTATGGGCAGGAAAATGTTCGACTGCTGCCCTGGCCAGCGCATTCTCCATATCTCTCAGCAATCGAAAAGTGTGGTCAATGGTGGCCGAGCAACTGGCTCGTCACAATACGCCAGTCAGTACTCTTGATGAACTGTGGTATCGTGTTCAAGCTGCACGGGTATCTGTACCTGTAGACGCCATTCAAGATCTGTTTGACTCAATGCGCAGGCGTATCAAGGCCGTTATTATGGCCAGAGATTGTTGTTCTGGTAATTTTAATGGCCAGTACTGTAATTTCGGTTGTTCTTCCATTCTGATAATGTTGATATCCCTACACCATATTGTGCGGTTATTGTTTTCATCACTTCACCTTTGTCTATTCTGCTTACTGGTTCCAACTTTTTTGTCTACTGAAACAACGACTCCTCTCACTGCTGGTGCATTAAAGCAGAATACTGGTACGAAACAGATCAACATTGACCACAGTAAATGTAACTGAAAACGTGCGACCAGCTATATATTTGTTGACTGCGCTGACAATATAAGAATGTCACATAGTTCACCGTAGTACAGTAAAAAATATCTGGCATACATTTCGCAGTGAAAAAACAAGAGCCATATAAACCGAAATTCCGGATAAATTGGGTCCGAATAAACGAGGATCATAAGTAGATAGACAAAAGACAGTGCAGCCTTTCTAGCTCCCTTACTGGACAGTAGGTTTCTGACTTTAACAGATTCACTGTATGGACATAGAGTGGCGATGTGGCGGTCACGTATATGGGTCTGGAGTCTGGTCAACTTCCCTCTCCCCCCACCCCCCCGCTCACCCCTTCCTAGGTCCCCTTGTTACACCCTGAGGAGCGGAAATCGGGAGCTGGCCCCCGGCGGACAGAAGACGACGCGGTTGTCGCAGTGCGACGTTTCCATCGGATTTCCGCAACTCTTCGGCGACGACGCGTCGCCGGACGCCTTCCGGTCTCCGTCGTTAGGCGCCCAAGTTTCCAGTCTCCCCGCCGGTTCAGGAAGTCTCTGCAAGTGTCACTGCTGGTGCACGCGTCCTGTGCGCCAATCTATGGCTCTCGCCTGTACAAGGCATGTGACTGTCCTTGTGTACTCACCTTACGTACAGGGGTTTCACAAATAACAGGATTGCTTAACGTAGGGGAGACCGGGGCACATTTTCCATAGGGGCAGGTATTCCAACTCCCTTAAGTTGCTAGATGGTACCACAGTTAATAATGTGGGAAGTAGCACCTAAGCACGGTTCATTTAGGAAATTTTCAGTGCTGTACCAGCAGTCACAACCTCGGTAGGGCCGTTTTCGTCATTTTTGCAAAGGTGAGTAAACTTCCACATTTGTATTGAAACTTCAAATAAACCTATTATTTTGACACTGCACGCACTAAAAGTGGGTTTCTTTCTTCACGTAACTGTGCATTTGTTTTGTAAATAGCTTACACGGTTACTCATGGAGGTAGTGTTATAGTTCCGAATATGGTGACGAGGCACGTTTTCCCAGAGCATACGGGGCACATTTTCCTTATTGCTTTGAGTCGTAACGCCAAGTCTAAAGCAAATGAAAAGTGGGTACTGTGCACGAACTGCAAGAA
This sequence comes from Locusta migratoria, assembly GCA_026315105.1. Taxonomy (NCBI): domain Eukaryota; kingdom Metazoa; phylum Arthropoda; class Insecta; order Orthoptera; family Acrididae; genus Locusta; species Locusta migratoria. The sequence goes on along the minus strand of CM048747.1, from coordinate 549,350,836 downwards.
ATGGGCGCTTACATTGTCATTCAGACAATTAGTATGAGTTTTGTTAAAAAATGTCTGTAGTTGTGAAATATTTGAGTCACATATTTTGTAAAACCTTTCAGTAGCATTTATTTTTATTTAATGTGGTTACTTTTATTATCCTTCTTTTGTAATGTATTGTAAATGCATAATAAAAATACATATTCAGTGAATTCAAGATAATTATCTCTCTTTTACCATTTAAAGTATAGTTGGAAAATTTGCCCCTGTACATTTTACCTAAGCTGGAAAACTTGCCCCGCATACGGGGCAAATTTTCCAACGCAACATGGTCAGACAAAATCATTTGTTGCCAAGAAGGATATTTACTATTTTTAAAAATATCTGTACAAGACTGTAGATAAAGGTATAGGAAATATAATGTTCCGCTGTTTACCTCAAAACCGACAAAAATAAAAAGTGCAAAAATGAAAATGTAAAATGGTGGAAAACGTGCCCCGGTCTCCCCTAAACAATATTCATTTGTTAGAGAGGAGCTTGTCCACTGCTAGGTTGGCTACAACACTTCGAGGAACACATTGGAAACGTTCCTTTGCACTTTCCACAGTTATTTGAGAAATGGCGATTGTATTCTGCCCGGGGTGATGTTAGATAAGTCTGATGCTGTACAAATCACACCTAAGCGTGTATGGCTGTGTACGGCGGCGCATTATCATCTTGGAATATGCTAGTGGTTTGTAGCAGTCTGTAAGTAATAGTCAGCAGTATATTGTCTAGTATGGTGAGATATTCATTCGCAGTTACCTGACCAGGAAGGGTAAGGACACTGACGAATACCGCGATGTAGGTGACCAAATCATGACAGAACTTCGTTTCAGTGTGTGTAGCAGGTATGCCGCATTATAAGCTTCTTCTGAGGTTTCAAAATACATAAATCGCAGTAGTAAGAAATATAAACGATGATTCTCATTCTTTTTTTTTCCCTCTTCCCCCCCCCCCCTTTTTTTTTTTTTTTTTACATACGTGCCATTTAGTTTCAGAGGAGGAGATGCTATGAAAACTGTGATCATTACAAAAAATGACAAGGAGGTACACATAAATATTTAAGTTTCTTAGAATGTTAAATGTAGCAGCATTCTAAGTACAAATCTTTTGCATTTATTGTCGCAAATCGATTTCGGTTAATTAGAAATCATTTTGAATGCATATGCAGTAGTTCACACGTACATGAACTATTACACACAGCTCTGACGTATTCCAGCAATGGAGCATCTATCAGCTGACAGGTATATTTTTTCAGTTTGTCTTACAGGAAATGTGTATCATCATCATCTAGAGACTGATTATGACTTTCAGCGTTCAGTCTGGAGCATAGTACCTCTAATAAAATTCCTCCATGATCCCCTATTCAATGCTAACATTGATGCCACGTCTGATGTTATGCCTTTTACTTCAAAATCATTCTGAACCGAATCTAAGTACTTTCTTCCTGGTCTACCTCGACTCCTCTTACCCTCCACTGACGAGATCACGAGTCTCTTAGTAAATCTGTATTCCTTGTGTAATTTGAGCTATTGGTAACTTGGCGGGATTGGTATGGGAGCATGTGTACACATTTTTTATTTTAGCATATAACAACAATTTTTATAAAAAAAACTTCGGAATTCAATTTAACACACAGTTTTAAATATCATATTTAAAAAATTTAAAAGAATCGTTTACCAACAACAGAATGGTAAAAAACAATGTTTTGTGCTTGGTAAAATACTAACAATTGAGAAAATAGAATTTTACATTAAATAACAGATTCCAATTAACACACAAGCCATGAAAATGCCGAACCTGTTGTCATTAAAAGACTAGAACACTTAATTTTATTAGCGGAATCAATTTACTCCAGAAATATTACAGTGTGGGGAAACAGCGGGGAATATTCCTTTTACGAAACAAGCAGATACTGACGAATTATAAACCTAGTGTCAGTAAAACAACACTGTCAGTGGAAGACACGAACACAAAGTAACAAATACCTCAATTTAAGGAGTTACGGCAATAAATAACAGCCAAACTTCACCCACAAGCCTCACTTATAATGTCACGTTAAGATGTTTTCATTTACTTGCTTAAATATAAATAATAGTGAATTTATAACAATCAGTTACAACTGCAATATCACATTAACATGGGCTGTGCACATTTCCATGAGTAACATCAAAACACAGCAACAGGATAAACAGTTTTGAAATGAAAAAAAAAAAAATAAATAAATAAAATAAAATAAAATTAATAGAAAAAAAAACACACACACACACACACACACGAGCTTAACGATCACAGTCTAATACATTTTTGCAATGTCACGACTGCTTTTACATTAAGATTAGGAATAAGGGACCGAACAATGTACGGTCACCACCAGGTTTTTAAGCCATAACTACTTGACAATATTTCAAGTACAAAATTCACTTAACTTACGGTCAATGTGGTGTACGCGTATGCAGTAACGTCCGTAAGCACGCCCGGTCTCGGCAGTCCACGCAGACACACAAACCAAGTTACACGACTGACGCTCCAATGGCACGCCAAGAAACTACAAGAATAAACACATATTAATAACAGACAGTCAAATATGTTTATATATTAACACAGACACAGACCAGTGCCTACTAACACACGTAAATGGCGAGTAATGGAAGATGTTAAGGCTGCTTACAGCTCAAATTAAGTCAGCAACAGTGAAAAAAATAAGCTTATTACAATAAAGCTACACAAATAAAACCCGTTATAATGAATAGAAAACTCCTTAATAAAAACATGAAACAAATACCAATCCCCAGTCAGGTGGTTTTCAAGAAGCGCACTACACGCCATCTCACAATAGTATTGGTACAACTGCACAAGGCGAAATAAATCCCAGTCCCAGGCATTTCACACATTATAATGAATAAGTCAATTTTTTATTAAACGAGGTTCAAAGTTATCAGAACCTAACATGTCTCTAAAGGTTTGAGACCAATGTACAGATATTTTCATTAAGTTTTGCTGACGATCAAGCCATTATAGCACAAGATGATTATGACCTAGAGTTCATGATACGACGATTACATCACGAATACAACAACTGGGGGCTACAAATGAGTCTAACAAAAACAGAGTATCTGGTGGTGAATAGTGATGCTAAATTTGAAGTAAACATCAATGACGAAGCAGTTATGAGACAGGTACAGAAATTTAAATATCTCGGGGCCCACATTGATAAAAATCGATTGTGCCACACAGAAGTAAAATACAGTATGAAGCAAAGCAGAAAGGTTTTAGGGTGTTTGAATTCTTTTTGGTGAGATAAGAATATTTCGAACAGTAATAAGAACAGTAATAAGAAAAGTGTACGTATGATTTTGGTCGAATCAGTGCTATGCTATGGATCAGAACTATGGATATTAAATGCGGATCTCAAAAGAAGAGTAATAGCTGTGGAAATGGACTATTTGCATAGGAGTGCCAGAATATCAAGAATCGAAAGAATAACTAATGATGAGGTAAGAGCTATAATGAAGGCAAATGATACAGTGATAGACAGAATTGAAAGAAAATCACTGAAATGGTACGGACATGTGATGAGAATGCCAGATCATCGGTGGCCTAAGAAAGTTTATGAATGGAAACCACCCGGCAGACGTAAGCGCGGAAGACCAAGACGCTCTTGGACAGACCAGATGAATGGAGTGATGGAACATCGCGGCATCGACAAGGACAAGAGGCTTGGCAGAGGATAACAGGAATACGACAATATGTTGTTATTAATTAATCTTTGTGTTAATTAATCCAGTAATAATAATAATAAACTTTTGATTTGGCAGCAACCTGGATAACAGTCATTAATTAACATTAAAAACATATCCATGACAAACAAGAACAATGTGATAACACTTTTAAACGACATACAGATCAAACACACACAGGCTGTCCAAGCTGGCTCTGGCGACACACGCAACACTGCGTAATTCAAGGTGAAACATACAGTTACTCCAAAAAGTACTCGCCTCTTAGATGATTGTATGTTTAAGGGTGTATAAAGAGTGGAAAACTGGCAGACTGAAATAAAGCAGGGACAAGGACGTCATTATTGATCAGTGAAAATGAGAATACAATAAAGAAACACAGATTGCTATTTAAATAAACATGGTTAAGCATTCGGAAGTACATATAGGCAATGTAAGACACAAAATAAGTATTCGTCTACAGAACTGAAAATCACGCTTTGAACAAAGAACGTTACTGTAGTAGAGCAGTATGTTTTTGATCATTATCTTGTGTGAAAATATAATCCCCATTAAGACCCATATGATTCACACTACTGGATAGATGTGTTTTTAGGATATTTGTGTTCCATGATGCCATCAATAAAACAAAAATCCCCCACACCATTTGCACCCATGCACCCCCACACAAGTACTGAACCTCCTCCACGTTTAACTGAAGCTGTCATATTTCTCTCTTCAAATTCCGAATTGTTTTTCTCCACACTGTCACTTGTCAATTAGACTTAAACAGCTCAAATCGACTCTCGTTCGTAAATACAACCTTCTTCCAGAAATCGAACCCATCTGATTTTTGTTCTCTTGCAAATGCAAGTCGCTTTCTTCTGTCGATTTTACTGATGTATGGTTTTCTACGGGCTGTTCGGCCTCCATACCCAGCTTCATGAAGCGTATTTCTTACAGTCTGTGCTGAAACAGACCTTCCTGTACGCACATGAAAAGCAACAGCAAGTTGTGGAGAGCTTAGTTTCGGATTTTTGATGACTTCTCGAAGAAGCTGTCGTTTCTCCATCTTGGAAAGAACTGCAGAACGCCCGCTTCGTGATTTGTTTTCGTACCTTTTTCTCTGATTAAACCTGTATATAATGCTCTTCACTGTACTGGTAGGTCTACCGACTGTTTCTCCGATTTTGTGAAAACATTTTCCTTGTCGAAACAACCTGACGCACATTTCTCTCTCTTCCTTTGTAGTTTTGCAACGTTTTCTACCCTATATCACGCAACGGCTTTCAGACCGGAGAGACAGCTATTCACTGTGCTGGATGCAACACAACTGCATAACGAACGCGAGAGGGGCGTGTATCAGAGCGGCCCAATACCACAGTTATTGCTTACTAGACGAATACTTGTTTGACGTCCATGGAGGCGTGATTTTAAATAGTGTGTATTTGTTATCAAATTCAGCGACATATGAACCATAAATAGCGTTTTATTTCCAAGTCGAGAAATCAACCAATTTAAGGAAATGGTTATTATTCATTTCGCAGCTATGTTTGTATGACTGCGCGCATTATAGTCTATGCGCCACGGTCGGACGAATACTTTGTGGAGTCACTGTACGTAAGCAGGCGCAGAGGGAAACCTGCAAGTTCCATACAGCCAAAGGCCCAAGCAGATACCGATCTTGCCCGCCGCGCTGTTACATCTCTGGTCGAGCGTGTGTATGCACAGGTTTTAACCCAGCGGGATGTGCCACCATTGCTGCCACACTCATTTCTCCTTTGAAGCTGAAAAGCAACTCTCCACATTTCTGCTCACGGGCAGCGTGCACCATCTCGCGTTAGACACTAAGGCAAATGACGGAGCCACGCGGGGAATTGAAACGCCTCCGAGCTGTGACACGGTTCATAATCCATGGCTTCATTATAGACTCTTCTTTAATTTTAGCTAAAAAAAAGTAGAGGAAAAGAGTTTTCAAATATGGTACTCATGGTACTTTCTAAGTAATAGAACGCAGTGCGTTGTTCTCGACGGCGAGTTTCATCAGAGACGAGTGTATCGTCTGGTGTGCCCCAGGGGAGTGTGATAGGACCGCTATTGTTTTCTATTTATATAAATGATCTGATGAACAGAGTAAGTTGTAATTTCCGGCTGTTTGCTGATGAGGCTGTGTATGGGAGAGTGTCGTCTTTAACTGACTGTAATAGCATACAGGATAACTTAGACAAAATTTCTAGTTGGTGTGAAGAATGGCAACTAGCTCTCAATGTAGAAGCATGTAAGGTGATGCGCATGAGTAGGAAAAACAATCCTATAATGTTCGAATACAGCATTAGTAGTGAGCTTCTTGATACTGTCGCGTCGTTCAAATATCTAGGTGTAACATTGCAGAGCGATATGAAATGGAACGAGCATGTAAGGACAGTTGTGAGTAAGGTGGACAGCCGACTTCGGTTTATTGGGAGAATTATGGGAAGATGCACTTCATCTGTAAATGAGACCGCGTATAAAACGCTTGTACGACCACGTCTCGAGTATTGCTCAAGTGTTTGGGACCCGCAGCAGATCAGTTTAAAGGAAGACATAGAGGCGGTTCAGAGACGAGCAGCTAGATTTGTTACCGGCAGATTCGACCAATGCGCGAGTGTCACTGAAATGCTCCGGCAACTCAATTGGGGATCGCTGGAGGAAAGACGACGTTCTTTCCGTGAATTTCTGTTAAGTAAATTTAGAGGGCCGGATTTTGAAGCTGAGTGTATTACGATGTTGCTGCCGCCTACTTACATTTCGCGTGAAGATCACAAAGACAAGATAAGAGAAATTAAGACTCGTACGGAGGCATACAGGCAGTATTTTTTTCCACGTTCTATTTGGGAGTGGAATAGCAATAGTAGTGGTACAGTGTAGGTCTACCTACCGCCGCGCACCTTAAGGTGAATTGCGGAGTTTGTATGTAGACGTAGATGTAGATCATTAATGAATATGTCATACTTTTTATTCTTGTAATGAGCAGTATAGAGATCTCCCCTGTTAATATCTTTGAGCAGTTTTCTGAAATATTCAATTTTTTGTGGAGTGACTCCTGTATTCAGATTTATCAGTCTTCCATTAATCTGCTTAGAATCAAAACAGAAAACGGCGAGCTGCTTTTCATGATCTGCTAGGCCATTGATTATTGGTTTTTATGATATACGTTTGTTCCTTTATCTATAAAAGTGTTATTAGTTGCTGTCCTAGAGGATTTAGTTATCCTAACTGGATAGTTCATGCTATGAATTAAATTGAAAGACAATGTTACTAACTGAATTCAATGTTTATTGGAAGGTTTCAAACGAAAATCAGTATTAAAGTCACCAGCACCCAAGATTTCCTTGTTTCTTTCTGGTTAATGACCCAATAGAGCTTCTACACGATTTAGGAGAAGATTATAATTTCAAAATGTTCCAATGTTTGTAAATCTATCGGACCAAACTACGTGGTCATCAGTCCGTAGCTTACAAACTACTTAAAACTATGTAAACTAACCTAAGGACAAACACAAACACCCATGCTCCAGGGAGGACTCGAACCTCCACGGCGAGCAACCGCGCGCTCCGCAGCGAGCCGCTTTAGACCGCTCGGCTACTCCACAGCGGCAAATTATGATTTCCTGCAGCTGTTTGGTAAATAGTTACTATTATATAGCACCTGTCACAGAAGTCTCCTTCTGTTGCACCCACTTCTAAATGCTGCTCTAGACAGAATTTATTAATGTCATTTAATTGATGGCAGTTTTTAATAAACGTGCAACTCCTCCCCTCTCCTTATCTACAGTAAGTAGGAAGCTAACTAAAACCTGAAATGTTCAACATATTTATAACAGTGATCACAACATGATCTTCAAAGAGGCAAATTACAGTTTTGTCGTGAAGCTTTACAAGCTTTATTTTAATTAATTAATTTTTTTTATTTTTTATTTAGTTAGCAGTGGGTGCTCTACATAAAAATGGTCTAAGGAAACAGACGCTTAAATTTTATTCAGAACCAAAATTACAGTGCACTCAAGGTAAAAAAAAAAAAATAATAATAAAAGAGAGAAAAAGAAAAGAAAGTGAAAAAATTGAGCATCACGAAAGATTTATACCACTGGGCAGGAAGTTGGTAGGCGTTTTAGTATTTAGAAAAAAGGAGCTTTGGGAATTAAGCGATCTTGTCGCCCAGAGTTCTATACCGCAAGCATCAACATAATCGCTGGATCTCTCCCACATTCCGAACTTCTGGAGCAGTTTTAGCAGGTCCTAGCGATCTAGCACGGCGTTCCGTATTGCCCTATTGAACCCACCAATTCCATATTCTGCTAAAAGTCTTTGGATTGCGACAATGCGAGCAGCAATGTCGCGATACGATAAACCGGAATGGAGATTGGCTACAATCCGACCTTTATTAAAGTCGGAAACGTGATGGTACACGAGGCATCACAATAACTTTTCACCAGGCAACGCCGGTCAACTGTTTGTGTATGAGTAATCAGTTGAAAACTTCCCTCATGTCAGCACGTTGTAGGTGTCGCCACCAGTGCCAACCTTATGTGAATGCTCTGAAACGTATATCAAAGAATCTTCTTCCTGTCGGTTAAATTTCGCATCTGTAGCACGTCATCATCGTGTTGTAGAAATTTTAATGGCGACGAGTGTATTTCAGGAAAGATTGTAAATACGATGGTGGAACTTAAATAGGGGCAACACTGTTGTGAAGTCACTGTGCAATGAATTCTACTATGGTCGCTGATAGTACAGGTTGGTGACTTACCTTCTTTACCTCAGAGCAAACGGACTCGCCCGTAACACGTCACCAACGTGCGCACAATCGAGGGAAACACAGACACTTGTCAGCGAGCCGTCTAACGTGACGATGTCACTATGTTTTCGAAACAGGAATAACGGAGTTGGGTCGACATTGTATGCACCAGAGGTCTTACAGCACGACATTATCATCAAGGTCTTCGTGAGGTGTGCGGGAAATCAACATTTCCGTACAGAAGAGTGGCTCGTTGGGTAAAAGCCTCGAGTAAGGTCAACAAACTGTAGCAGATATGCATCGGATAGGTCGTCGTAGCGTCTCTGAAGAAGATGAGCATACTGTTGCCGCTTTAGTGCACAGTTATCGACGCCAACCGAATTGTCGGCTCAACCACGAAACGGTATTAGCGCTTACGACTGTGCTTAGCATCAGGAAGGAATGCTTGGAGATGCGAAAAATTGTATCACGAAGGGTTCTGCATGAATTGCAGAAATGGTTCCGTTAAGACGTTGTTGAGACGTATTTGGAGGTCTGTAAATCACACTTTGGGTCACTGTAATAGCTGTAGGCACCAGTTCTACGTCTGTCCCGCTTCCAACCATCCTATGGCTCTCCGTGCCTTAGCTTCAGGTAAGTCACGTTGTTGTATCATTGCACTACCTGCTCACTACACCATCAGAACCCAACTGCCTGTAAAATTAGTTTGATAGCGTAAACTCGAGTCAAAAACAACCCCTCTGCAGCAACTTTCTGTTATTACTAATATATCGGTTGCCGTAATGTTGTCTCCACTCTGTAGAACCGACAAAAGACGTCGAACCAGTTTAGTTCATCCTGACGATGAGAGTACTTCACAACTTAGATGTCTCACCTGATTCTGACCAGTGTACGTGCAACTATGCATGGGTAAGTGTTTGATCATGCATCGTTCGTGTTTATTTCATTAATTTATTTATTTCGCACAACAAAATCTGTGGAACAAATAATTTGTTATATTAAAAATTTACATTTAACACCTCATCTACAATCGAAAATTGTGGCCAAATTCTCTATCATTTTTCACGTGCTCCTTTAGGTCTCAGACCGTTATTATAACTTCTCCAGTAACTGTAATAGTTTATTGCAGAATTTGAAAGTCATCTTTTCATCTTTAAAACACTAAGGTGAGTGCATCTCCAATGTCTCAAGTCATTTCTACATGCAACACAGTTTATTTCCAATAATTGTTACGGAAAAGCGAAGTGTGTAGTAAAAGTTTATTGCATTTAGTGTTCATTAGAGATTCAATTATCGTAACTAGGTTTACTGAGGTTTTATCAGCAAACACACTGTCACCTATGAGTTCAGCAACATGCCATTTCAACAACAATAACGCTACACAAGTTAAATAAATAATTTACATTATAACGTTATTGTTATATATGATTATATATGATTATTTCATGTATTCATGTCCAATGGGATTAAAGATACCTAGCGTTCCACATATAAAATGGAAAAGATTGTACAACATTCCAGACGGTATGATATGCTATTAAATGTTGAGCACGCAGTTCACTTATGCCTATTAAAGCACTTTAGGTATACGGCCAAGAGACAAGAATAAAATTTTGTTTAAAAAAGATATAGTTTAGTATATATAATTCATCATTGTATTGTTGAAACACAACCTGTAGTATCCATTATTACATCAAATAATGTGACTTTTATGCTGTAAGGATCGCTTAATTTTGAAATATACCAGATTTTCATTATGCTGGATTATTTCGCCTGCTCCTCTTCAGGTGCTTTCGAGTACTCCTCTTTCGTGCCTTCATTGTCATTGAAATTAATTGTTCCCAAAGTGAATGGTCTTCAGTGATTGGAATTTCTTTTTGTGGAACGCTTTCGCGGTTATATTTTATTTATTGGTGGAACAGCAGTTTTACGGGCAGAGAATTAAGCATTAGAACTGTACGAATTGCGACGCAATACACATTTTTATTCTAAACTATGAATTTGATGCGCCTCCCAGGAAAGCGGACAGGGAACTTTCATGTTGATGACATTGATAACTGGTACAAGATCGTTGATCACACTCTTTGTTAGAATTTTTGTTACTTCTACTATAAGTACTATTAAAGTAATTGTGAAACTCGCGAGAGATAGCTTTTCTCGTCATCATTTTAAATAAGTCCCCAGCTTTACCAAATAACTTTCTACTCGAATTTCATTATTACATGTACTGCCTACAGCTACATAATTATAATGTGTATACTTTGTATCCGCCGTTTTCTCCTCAACATTTGAAGGTTTAATGGCACATTTTTTTCACATGTATCATTCATTGTTCATCGTTGGCCACTACTTTCTCCCTCCTTTCGAGCAGTGTGCAAATACCGCTTCAAAAAACTTGTTGCCGGGCGCGGTGACCGAGCGGTCTGCGGCGCGCCAGTCACGGTCTGCACGGCCACTGCGGTCGGGGGTTCGAATCCCCCCCCCCCCCCTCGGGAAAGGATATTTGTGCCGTCCTTAGTATAAGGTAGTTCATAAGTAGTTTGTAAGTTTAGGAACTGATGACCCCGTTGTTAAGTCCCATAAGCTCTAGAAACATTTGAACATTTTGAAAAACCTTTTCATCTTTTGAAGCGATCCACGAATCGATCCAATTTATGTGACTTCTGCATGAGATCGGAATTGTTGGTCATCCAGACTATGCGCCATTGATCTAAACAGGTGACAGAAAGATAAATGTCTGGAAAATACGGCGGGATGGGTAGGACTTCGCATTTTAACGTTTCCAAGTACATTTTGACCTATTTTTGCAACTGCGTTGTCGTGCTCCAAAATCACTTTATCGTGCCTCTCACTGTATTGCGACCGTTTGTTTTGCGGAAACGCATTCTTTGCGTTCGATAACCAGCACCTGCGATTGTTTCACTTGGTTTTAACACCTCATAGTAAACGACGCCAACCTGGTCCCACCAATTGCAGAGCATGGTCTGCGAGTCGTGAATATTCGCTTTGGTCGTCTATATGTAAGCATGGCTCACGTTCTTCCACTAATAGAGTCCTTACCATACGTACTTGAGAGCATTCGAAGAGACTGATACAAAACAGTAACATCTCCCGCAAATGACGAGAATTAGGCTCGTAAACTGACATTTTCAATCAACATTAGCTTTATGATGAGTGTGCTGGGGATGGAGTGTTGGGATATCAGAACAGTAAGAAGCGAATTTCTATTTTAATTTCATTTAAACTTTTATCCATTGTGTTGGAACCTGCGACTGTTTATTGAAATAGGTTTCAGAAATTACTGCAACCAGTCGCCTTTTGTTTCTTCTTAATAAATCTTCATTAAGAAGAAACAAAAGGCGACTGGTTGCAGTAATTTCTGAAACCTATTTTAATTTCATTTTCTATTATTATTAAAAAAAGAGAGAGAAAAAATTATTATTATTAATAATAATAGACAATTATTAATTAATGTCGTGAAGAAAAAAATTCATCTGTGGAACTAAAAGAAAAAAAGTGGAAGAGCAGTATCTTTGCTTGTTAATTAGTAGTCAGTCTTGTTTTGTCTTCTCGAGCAGTTAGAAGTGATGAGCTGTCTCGGTTTTTGTTTTTTTAACTTTCAGTTGTGATGTAAATGTTTTTAGAAAAATACAAATCTTTCTCAAGAGTGAAAAGTTTCGTCTTAGTTCAATACTTGGGCCTTAAAGTGAACCACATAATGACCCTGAGATGTGATGAAGCAATCAACAATGAGAAGACATTCAGAAAACTGTCGGTATTTTTTTTACATGAGTTTATTCTAAAGTTTCTCTGAAGTTTATTAATATTGACTGCAGTTCTTCTTTGCTAAGTTTCATTAACAATTCTTTAAAAACATACATACATAAAATGATGTTTCACAATATAAAGATGTTTCACATGAGACACAAATCAACTAATGTTTGAATGCGGTTATGCTGATCGAGGTCCAAGCTAACTGCCTCACGTATGCGATCTGTTTGTTTCGACCGGCATTTACCGTTGTCGCCAACTGTCACCAAACGGCGGAAGCAAAGTTGTAGACCTTGTATTCTGCAAATCACACTTAAATGCACGGAAGAGCCATAGGGCCACTCAGCTGACACATAGCTAAATAAATATTAGATGTTTTTCTTTCAAAACTTGTGCCGAACGAAGTACAGCGTACATTGTACTAGAAAAATGCAAGAGCAAGCAAGAATAACGCACGGGATAAAAGAGATTACAAATTAAGAGTTGTACACTACAGTACAAAATATTATAGGACATTGTGTGAGCCTTCATGAAAATTATCTTTAATACCGTGTCACACCTATATACAAAAGAGGCAGTAGGAGTAACCCACTGAACTGAAGGCCTGTTTCGTTTACGTCAATTTGCAGCAGGGTTTTGGAACATATCCTGTATTCAAATATTACGAATTATCTCGAACAGAATGATCTATTGACCTAAGGTCAAAACGGATTTTAAAAATATCGTTCATGCGACACACAACTAGCTCTTTACTCACAAAAGTGATGAGTGCTATCGACGAGGATTCTCAAATCGATTCCACATTTCCTGATTTCCAGAAGGATTTTGACATCGTACCTCACAAACGGCCTTTAATCAAATTGCGTGGTCATGGTAAATCGCCCGAAATTTGCGACTGGATAGGGGATATCCTCTCTGAGAGGACACAGTTCGTAGTAATCGATGGTAAGGCATCGACTAAAACAGAGGTGATATCCGGCGTTCCACACGGTAGTGTTATTCGTCCTCTGCTGTTCCTTATTTACATAAGCGATTTAGGGGAAAATCTAAGTAGCTCTCTTAGTTTGTTTGCAGATGACGCCATTATTTGTCGTCTAGTAAAATCATCTGAAGATCAAAACCAACTGCAGAACGATCTGAATATGATATCATTATAGTGTACAAATTTGCAATTCACTCTAAATAATAAGAAGTGTGAAGTCATCCACATGAGTACGAAAAGAAATCCATTTCACTTTGTTTACTAGATACATCAATCAAAAGTGGACCCGTAAACTCCACAAAATGCCTCGGGATTACTATTACTTCAGGCTTAAACTGGAAATACCACGTAGATAATATCGTGGGACAGGCGAACCAGAGACTGCGTTTTATTGGCAGAACCCTTAAATGATGCAACAGAACTACCAAAGAAACTGCATACACTACGCTTGTCCGTCCTTTTTTGGAGTATTGCTGCCCAGTGTGGGATCCTTATCAGGTGGGTTTGACGGAGGACATCGAAAGAGTCCAAAGAAAGGCAGGTCGTTTTTTATTGTCACAATACAGGGTAGACAGCTTTGCGGAAATGATACAGGATCTGGGATGTGAATCATTACCACAATGGCGGTTATCGCTGCGGCGTGGGCTACTTACGAAACTCCAATTGCCAACATTCTCCTCCGAATGCGAAAATATATTGTTGACTGCCACTGACATAGGTAGAAAAGATCATCAGAATAAGATACGAGGAATCAGATCTCGGACGGAGAGATTCAGGTGTTCTTTCTTCCCGCGCGCTATTCGAGAATGGAATGGGAGATAAATAGTACAAACGTGGTTCGATGAACCCTCTGCCAGGTATTTAAATGTGATTTGCAGAGTAGTCTTCTGTAGTTCGCGAACGAACTATTTCGGAAGAGCGCTCCCACAGGCGAACTAGTTCGCAGATCCCTCGCCTCTTAGTTCGTTCTCTCCTTTTCCGAAGACTGGCGGGGAACTGCGAGAGGACGCGAGAGCGCGCAGAATCGCGTGATTCCCTTCTGCCAGTTACCTTCATTTCGAGCTGAGATGCAGCTCGGCTGTAGTTTCATAGTTCACTGCCACTAGAATTCTATTTTAAAAATAAAGTACGAGTACTCTGTATGCAAAGTTGTTGAATACCATTATACAATTACCCATTCGTGTAAATAACTGGTTTATTTGCCTAAGTATTTGATATCAAATTGCCCAAAAATAGGGGTAATAGCACACACTTGGGCAACACTGATTCATTATATAAAAAAGCTGTCATAAAAAAATAGCTCTTTTAGTAGCGGTAGAAAAAGCCAAAAAGAGCGGACGAACTAGAAGGAGCGGGCGAACTAGGAGCAGCGGACGAACTAGAGCAGCAGAAGAACTAGGAGCAGCGGGCGAACTAGGAGCAGTGGACGATTATGCCAAACGTATCTCACTTCATATTTTGTTGGATTCTTTTCCGAAGACCGACGGGCAATAGTGAGAGGGCGTGTAGCAGAATTAAAAATCACGCGTTTGCCTTCTGCTGATGAGTCATTTCGAGGTGAGCGTCTGCCTGCTAGATTACATAGTTCAGTGCTACAAAATTTCTGTTTTGATGTGTTCTGCAGTCTGCAATATCTGACTAATAAATTCCATAATGCCAAGTTATAAAGGTAACTCTAAACTTAAACGCGAGAAATTATCCACAGACTGTTTCTTTTGGCAGAGCCGCGAACTAAAGTGATAGCTCCCGACCGCGAACTATTATCCGCAAGTCTATTGCAAAGTATTCCATGTTGATGTAGTTGTATCCCTCTGATGTAATTACACCCCATTTTTTTCAGGCGTTTCAAATGTTCGTTAGTTCTGTTCTACAAACTTGTTAGTTTATAGAGGCATTATGCCGTTAATTACAAAGTAAGACTCATTGTAAGTTGATATAAGAAGCGTGCGAGGCAGCAACAGCAGCCTAAGGATTACGGTGTGAGGCTACAGCAGGGCAGCAGAAAAACGGTAATGAGTGTAGCAGGAGCAGGGAACTCCCGCCTTCGCGTCTGCTGTAAACATGGCCCATTATCGCTAATGGATGCCGGCAAAAGTTCCTCCTGTAATGCGATGTAAAAGTTGTGTCGTTTGGGGGGACTAGAGTTTTCTCGGCGTTAGAAACACGTATTTGTTTGGTTATTATGAAACACTACCAGGGGACACCGGTTAGTCACACCACTGATGGCGTTTGCGTGTTCACCAGAACTTCGCACTTGTGTTGGCGTCAGCGTAAATACCGGTAGGGTCTCCAAATACGGACTGGTATCAGATACTTACTACAACTGTCTATCCCTATGCACATCCTAAACCTGCTTTTCGCTTTCCTTCGGCGGGTGGAACATCTAAAAATTGAAGTTCCCAATGACCGCATAGGCTCTGTAGCACACGGTTAATTAAACATTAAATTTAAAACTTACCTTTCCATACATTTATTTACTTCTATCTTGCACATCACACGTCATGGAAGCGTAATACAGTGACAAGTGAAGAACAGTTTTTTGTACTCTTTTTTTGTTTACGATCAAAGATAATAACAGAGAATACCAATTAGCTTAATACAGCTCAGAAAATACAAATAGTAATTTGTCGTGTCCCCACAGCTCCAAACGTATGAGCGATGAACAGGTGGCAGAGTTCAGCTACCCTCAATTACAGAATCCTCATACCTATTCCCAGTGATCCAAGGCAGCAAATTCATAGTTTTTCGCATGTCGCTATTAATATCCAACAGTATAAAGAGAATTTCAATCTGTCATATTAGCAAATATTATAAAATGTGGCTGTTATAAGCTTCCTAGGGTTCTTTATTTGTGGACGGAGAAGTTAGTACTGTTTCCTCCCACAAGTCCCCTAAAACCTCCACAACCATGTGGATGCTGTTGCGTAGCAGTGTGCGTTTGTACCGCCCTAGGTGCCGTAGTTGCTGTCCAAGTCTTTATGGAAAGCATAGAGTTCTGACTAACCCGTTGTCTTATATAGTTATGTCCCCAGCGTAGAAAACAGCACACAGGTCGTTGGTTCTTGTACAGCATACTAGTGAGGCTAAAATAAGTTCTGTAGGATGGAAGCATAAGAAGCGACTCGCGAGATTCTTAATTGTCATGGATGCCATTTATTAAATAAATAATAAAATATGAACAACTATTGTTAATACGACACGGCCTATGCTGCCCGTATTTCGTGTTGAGACCTTGAATGTTATCACAATTATACAAAACTTTACTCATTACCGGCACGGTCCGGCGCGTATAGTGGTCAGCTCGAGACTGAAACTGCAGCGCGTTGCGAGACTAGAGGGCACCTGACGCTCTATTTCTCGCCGAAACATGGCCGTCGCGCGCCTTCTGCAAAATCGCTCTTCTCTTGTTACAATAAGAGAAGATACCTTAAACTTTTTAAACTGTCAAAACCTAGCCTGTCCTTGAGAGATATTTATCACAAATTCTCAGCTCTGAATAATTAATATTTAGTACCAGTAACATAGGCGGGCTTTCCCATGGGAACCAGCACCTACCGTGCCTTATGCTACTGCTCCCCACCCCATATTTCAACATATGCTGCACTTCTGTCTTTCTTCCGCGTTTAAGACACGTACGGTGTGAGCAAAGAAACGGCCAGTGGCGAGAAATATGAAGTGGCCATAGGCTAGGAATATCACACTGTACAGACGAATTCGAATAATATCTTTATACATAAAGCAGTCTCCGTATGTTTGTTTGTGTGAACGTGTTGCATACAGATCTACAGTTTTGATCCAATCTTTTTGAATTTTTTTCACACGTAAGCTTTACTCCATGAGGACGGTCGCCGTACGCGTAAGAATCACGTACTATACACAGTTCACGAGATACGACGTCATAATCAATGAGACGCTCGAAAAACTGTTGCATTTAGCGAAAATGCTGCTCATTTTATCCTAAACCACTTGTCCGATTTCAACCAAATTTGTTACACACATACCTTACCGTGAGGGAACCATTGCTGGAGGGTTAAGAATCAGATACGACACATGGGCCAGAAGATATGACGTCATAAACAATAGGAATCGGAAAAACTGCCACATAATTGGGCGAAACTTTATAAATATGCTATATACTTTTTCTTGCTGTCAACCATAGCAAAATAATGCAAGGAAAAAAATTTATCGCTTACTACTTTTCCGCTGTTTATGACGTTACAATTTATAATTTCTACACTAATGCCGTGGATCGGTGTGGTAGCCAGCCAGGATGTGGGTTTTAGGCGGTTATTCACACCCCACTTGGTGAATACTAGGCTGGTACCCAAGTCCTACCTCATTTACACTACTCGCAAATGTTGAGAAAAACACTTTTTCACATGTGTAACAGTACATGCACGCACTTTGGGATACACAAATATTTTCCTGCATGAGGAGGAGTGCTGAGATAATTGGTTGGTTGCAGGTCCTTCCAATCCTCCGCCTATTAACCAAGCCTAAATTGCACATGTGGGATAAGCGCGGAAGAAAAAGGAGAAGAACAATTTCTCATGTGGTCGACATGAAAAGTTCTTGGCACAAATTGTTCAATTTCTCAATCCACAGATCATATATGTTTGAAATATTCCCGTGGAAGTTTGATGAAGCTTTATAGTGTGCGTCTCTTTTGTTTATGAGTTAATGGAATGTTACTGTTACAGAACGACTCTCTCCTTTAAGTTGAAATGTTTGTAAATATATGGGAATTACCTTCTTTGGTTGTTAGTCCATAGGCTTACAAAGCAACTAAGTCAAACTTACCTAAGGACAACATACACCTGTCGCAGGAAGGACTCAACATCCAACGGCGAGCAACCGCGCGCTCTGCAGAAAGGCTGTCTGAAGTGATGAACGATTGGATATGAACTGACTGTGATTTGTGGGTATATTTTATTAATCATTGAATATGAAGGAAATTTATTGAGCATTAATAAGGTACCTGCCTATCTTACGAGATCCCCTGTAAAAATGATAAAAATGCGATAGCATTAATTGAGAATGCTTCGGTAGTCTTTGTCATAGATAACAAAAACCAAAAATAAGTGAGTACGGAGACGTTTCGAGTATTTAAAAGAAGTGAATATTTTCATATACAGTGTGAATCGCCTAACACTTGCACCGCAAATATTGCGGAAACGGAAAGTGCGATTGATGTGCGGTTTTCACAGAATGGATTGGTAGTCAGGGGCTCGTATTTTTAGCCAACAATAAGATTTTAATATTACTTAGAAAGTGTATTCTTTATGAAAACATACAGTTTTTTTAAATGGAACAATGGTTGTTTCTATCATGCACTGGAATTTTTGACACCAGCTGTGTACAAAGAATTTTGAATGACTTTTTATCACGTATAGTTTGGCAGCTACAACCGTTAAAAATTTCGGAGGCGGAAGCTTCGATAGCGTAGCTAACTGGGCGAGTGGCTAGCCCGTGGGGAACAGTCCACTGTCTCATGACCACCAACCAGTGAGCTACGCTGTCGTAGCCTCCGCCCCCAAAACTTTGAACGGTTCTAGCTGCCTAACTAAAGGTGATAAAAATGTCATTCAAAATTCTTTGTACACAGTTGGTGTCAAAAATTCCAGTTCATGATAGAAACAACCAATGTTCCCTTTAAAAAACTGTATGTTTGCATAAAGAATACACTTTCTAGGTACTTTTACAGTCTGTTTATTGGCTAACAATACGAGTCCTTGCCTACCAATACATTCTGTGAAAACCGTACATCAATCGCACTTTACGTTTCCGCAATATTTGCGGTGCATGTGTTAGGTGATTCACCCTGTGTACAAGGTCCATTACTCGACGATACGCCGAGAAAGGCCCAGGTCTAGCACTAAAGCCATCTAGGAGCAGGATGGGTGAAACTGCGGGTTCTCATAACTGGAAACCCAAATTTCGTAGACGGATTAACGTAATTTCCTGTTGTCGCTATTTCGTGTATTATACTGAAGGAATATGTTGAAATATTTGTAAAGCTATGGGGCCAAACTGCAGTGGTTATCAGTCCCCAGTGAAAGAATAAGATGTGCTGCTACTACCAGACAATTCAGGAAAGTTCCTAATTTGTAACTGCTTCATTTTAAATAGTTAAGACTTTCTCAGTTCAAAAATATTTCAGCTTCTTTCTTACCCTTTTTCTCGTGGCGTTTAGATAAAAACTATAAATTTGCAGGATTGAATTGGAAACTAAGAAAAGGCATATTAATAAATTCCAGTCACACGTAAATAATTACGTAGGTACCAAAAAAAGCCGTCCTTAAATCTGACTATTCGGGAATCTGGGTGACTTGGCATTCAAAAGTCTGTTATCGGAAATTTTGCGCTACGGAAGATTTTACGTTTTTCTGTCTTTGATAGCTCTCAAATTTAGGCGCACTTTTTACGCATACTCTAGAAATTTCAGTTTTTATACGCGTTGGAATATGTTCATACCTCACCTTCTCGCGCAAGTTTGTAAAAGTTGTTGATCTATGGTGAGCAAACGACTGCACCGATTTTAATGTTGGAGTAGGTCAATCTATGTGAAATTTTATGGTCTGATTAAAGCCTAATAAATTCGTGGTATTTCGGCGCCCAAAAGGGTAGCACAAGCCAGAAACAGTGGAAAACTCATTTAATTCTGATTTGCGATGCGGTACATCGATTAAAACCGTTTTCAGCTCGTCCGCATTCGTTATCCAAAAAAAGTATGATATGCCTGCACTTGGTCTGTATTACTCACCGACAATTCTGGAATCCAGAGAGCAATACCAGTTGCGGTTTGCCTATTTTATGACTCCCATGATCAGAAAAGTTTTTGTTCCAATACCTTCGCGTAATTATCGACTGAATATAAAATCTTGGAAGGGGACATTATCTACTCAGAGATACAGTAGGGGAGTCAGGTAAGGTAGCGACATTAAGGTATATTACATTTTTCTGGCCGTTACGTTGAAATCAGATGCTTCATTTATGGAAAAACGATTGCTTAATGTATCTCCTTTGTAATAAAGCTCTTAAACGTTTCCTAAGACTGAAGACTTTTTAGGTAGACCTGTTTTTGTTAGTGATAGTACTATTCGTCAACTTGCCCTACAGGTAGGGTAAATGAGGAAATGAACATTTTATTTGGAAAACAAAAACTTTTGTTGATGCTTACCTATTTATCAAAGAGACACAAACGTAACATTTCCCCTTTGCATCCCTGTAATTTAAGCCCATACACTGTGCAGATCCTTCTTCCTCAACATATTTCTTACATAGTGACCTAAAGTAGCTTCAGGAAAGTTGAATTTCCTAACGCCGCCTTTGACAGGCTTACCATTTCTTACACGCTGCATTGTCTCTTTCAATGGTTCCTTGCTGCATTTCTGTCACCCTGTCTTCCTTATGAACTGCATAATTCGTCACCTTAACTGCAGTCGACATTTTGGATTCAGACTTATACATGCACACAGTCTTACCCAATAAATTCATTAATCCGTTATTAAAACATCAGTAAATCTATAAGGTCTAAGAGGAATCAAATATTCATTAATGCAGAAGTATTACTTGCATGACGCTTATTTAATTTTAAATGTGTTTATTTCCGTCAACAGTTGCAATATAATTGTTGACGGAAATAAACACATTTAAAATAACACAGTGCAGTTGCGGACACTCTCCAGTCGATCATGTCGACTATAATAAAATGCTTAATTAAACTACAGGAAAAGTTGTTGCATAAACAGTATCAACTTTTGAGCCTCTGTTGTCAACAAAACATAATGACGAAGCGGTTCTGTTTCAACTCACATGCCTGCAGAGCCCGCTAAGGAAGCAATACTATAGTGCACGTTGCACAATCTGTAGAGTTATCGGAGAAATTGAAAATTCGTCACCTTAGACTCCTCGTCAACTTATCCGACCTTCCCCAACTATGTTGACTAATTGTGACTTCCTAGATACCTTACAGATAATTCTTAACGTTTTCAAAAGTTTTATCTATGTCGTTGCAACGATTGCTGGAAGGAAGAAAGTCATTCGCCCTCCACATTTTCAGTGTTTATGCAATCAAGCTACAGCATCGCAAACGACGCTTTTCTTTATTACCAGCGATGGTCAGAGTACTTCGCAGTTCCTAATATGTACGGAAATTCTGTATACATGCTAAACTGATTGCCCCTCTCTTTCATTCTCTCTGCATATCTCCTTCTCCTACTACCCTTCACCATCACTTCGTCTCCTCAACTTTTCTCTGTGCATTTCCATCCACCCTCCTCCGTCGTTTTGTTCTTCTGTCTGATTTTACTTTTGTTTATTGAAACTGCAAGTGAAATCATCATTGGGGGTTGAAGTTGCTTGAAATGGAAGGGAAAATAATTTGGCCATCATTGATAAACAGGGAACGAGAGACACGACACTAGCTGCTGGGTCTTTGGGTATAGTATCTTCAATGTCAATGTTTCACACAGTTTTATTCTGTGAATCGATAAGGTTACTTTCGGCGGATGATTAAGATTCAGCAGTAAAATTCGGACCATGATCAGGAAACATCATAAATAAAATATTTGTGATTTTTATAACATCAAAGAAAACAGTAACTAAATTCTATATTTTAATGGTGTAGGAGTGTGTTCACCGATGTAAAAAGTCCTGGCAGATTATAAATATGTGGAGTCCGAGGTTCGAACGCAGAACTTTTGTATTTCGTGGGCAATCGCCCCACCGCCCATTTCATTTTCGTTTTCTTTAGTGTCTGAGCTATCTGTGCACGCTTCACGGCCCGTCCTCACAGCTTAATTTCGGACAGTACGTTGTCTCCGTTCTTCGAAACGTAACACAGTTTAATGAGCCAGCCAGTACAGACGCAGTACCTGGTCGTGTTTACACTTTTCATTTGAAACTATACGCAAGGAGAAAGTCATTTAGTTTGTTTGCTTCATCCATCCATAGTTTGATTGAACGGTATTGGTACGTGTACTTTACCCCGGAACCCGGGGTACTGGCGCCACTCGTACTTTCACAATATATTTTTTAACAATAACACTTATTTTTGGTTTTTGATATCTACGACATAGCCTCTACCGAATTATTATCATATAATGCAAGTGTATTTTTGACTTTTTTTTTTTTTTTGGGGGGGGGGGGTTCATCATAAGATAGGCAGGTATCCTATTAATACGCAACAAATTCCCTTTATATTCACAGCTTAATAAAATATACCCACAAACCACAGTCAGTTCATACACAATCGTTCGTCACTGCTGCGGAGCGCGCGGTTGCTCGCCGTTGGAGGTTCCATGTTGTCCTTAGGTAAGTTTGACTTAGTTGGTTTGTAAGCCTAGGGACTAATAACCAAAGAAGTCCCCCAGATTTACAAACATTCAACTTAAAAGTAGCAGTAGCAGTAAAATTCCATTCACCCATAACCAAAAGAGACGCACACTTCCAAGCTTCATGAAGCTTCCACAGGAACACTTTAACATAGGGGTGTAGATGCGGAGGGGGGGGGGGGGTTCAAACTACCCACCTTCTCCAGAACGTTTTGTCCCTTTGCTAGAATTAAAAACTGACATTAAATTATGTAATAAATATAAGAGTTCGACTGAAATCTTTGCGCCCAAAGAGAGGTACCAGAGTGTCTGTAAGTTGTAATCGATGTTCAGTTGAGCTTTTGTTTGTTACTTGTTGTCGGGACACTTTGTCTTGAGTGTCTTATTGGTGGCCTTCGTGAGGCCTAAGCAGGCGTCGCGCACAACTTTAACAACTGTAAATCTTGCCAGTAAAAATAAAAAATAAAAAATAAAAAATGCTCAATTGACCACAACCTAACCTTCAGTAACAATGAACAAGTATTGTTGGATTCTTGCCAGAAACACGCTCCACAGACTGTTTAAAGTACCGCGCGAGGCTTACCTAGCGGGTAACGAGGGCCACCGTGTCTTATGATGAGTGACGTTGTTCAGTTCTATGTAGCAAATGGTTTTCTGTAGACCGTTTAGATCACTTATTTTTAGCATTTCACCGTTGGTTGCGATATCTCCATCTCCCAAATACATCTTAGGCATTGTAGATGAATCGTAGACCTACCGTGGCCCTACAGACTCTTTCTAGTCTTACCTGTGTATGGTCGTAGAATAGTAGACTAAACCCGAAACTCTGAATATAGACTTATAATGTCTAACGGTCATGTGATTTGCACTTGTTCGAAGATTTTCTCATTTGAATCATTATGTTCGAGTGTCTTCATCTACGTACATAATCCTCAATTCACTGTGAGGTGCGTGGCGGAAGGTACACTTTACCACTGCTAAGTATTTCCTTTCCTATTCCACTCCAAAACAGAACAAGGGAAAATAAAAGAATGAGTAAATGCTTCCGTATGAGCCCTACTTTTTCTTATCTTGTCTTTGTAATCATTACGCGGAATGTAAGTAGGCGGCAGCAAGATGATTCTACACTCAGCTTCAAATGCCGGCCTTCTAAATTTACTCAAAAGACACGAAAAGAACGTCGTCATTCCTCCGGCAATCCCCAATTGAGTTGCCGGAGCATTTCCGTGATACTCGTGCATTGGTCGAACCTATTGGTAACAAACCTAGCTGCTCGCCTCTGAACTGCTTTCACGTCTTCCTTAAAACTGATCTGCTGCGGGTCCCAAACACTTTAATACTAAAGACGTGATCGTACAAGCGTTTTATACGCGGTCTCCTTTACAGATGTAGTACATCTTCCCAAAATTCTCCCAATTAACCGAAGTCGGCTGTCTGCCTTACTCACAGCTGTCCTTACATGTTCGTTTCATTTCATATCGCTCTGTAATGTTACGCCTAGATATTTGAACGACGCGACTGCATCAAGACCCTCACTACTAATGCTGTATTCGAACATTATGGGATTTTTCTACATTTCTCTATTGACTATACTTTTCATCTTTCCATTTTATTTCATCATACTAATCATATACGAAGTAATATTGGAAAGTATTAAGGATGGTGGTACTTACGTACTACTGTGCTGCATCTCCTTCAAAATAATTCCCTTCTGACTGATAACACTAACTCCAACGGTGTTTCCATTGTTTGAGTTATCCTGGAAACTTTTTTCCTGAAGTTTATTCAAGACGCTCTCCGTATTTATACAGATGTCTTGAATCGAATCAAATCGCTTCCCTTTCGGTGAAAAATTCAGTTTAGGAAAAAGGCAGATGTCCGTAGGAGCCAAATCAGAACATGGTGGTTGACGAAGCACAAGAATTTTGAACTGGTCAAAAATTTTGAATTGGTCAATAATTGAAAAATGGAGAAAGCACTATGAGCCGGGCCATTGTCATAGTGTTACACCCAAATCATGTCTTTCCTCAATGCCGTCCTTTTCTTACACACCTTATCGCGCAAACGCTCAAGGACACATATGTGGTGTACATAGTTAATTGCCTGTCCACCAGAGGCCATTTCATGAATTGAAAAAAAAAAAAAAATTAAATAAAATAAAAAATAAAAAATACCAACCTTGTCTTCACCTGGGACCAAGTTTGCAGTGCTTTTTCGGTTGTCTGGTTTAAGTATCATATCCGTATACCCATGATTCGTCACCCGTAATTACCGTATATAAAAAAAACTGTATCATATTTAGTCCGATTAATCAGTTCTTGGCACGCTTCAAAATGGTATTGTCTCTGGTCACTTGACAACACTTTTTGAATGAATTTTGCGGATACTTGATGCATGTTCATACTCCAGATAAAATTGACTGAACTGCATAGAAACTTAAATTCATCAGCCATCTCCCTAATTGTAAGTCCAGGATCAGAGAACACTAAGTCGCGAACTTTCACAACATTTTAATTCGTTTTTGACGTTAAAGGACGGCCGGACAGTAGTTCATCTATAAATCATTCGCGGCCATTTTTTAATTTGTTGAACTAACAACAACATTTGACTGGCTTGCATAATTATCTCCAAAATCTGTTTTTAATAGTTCGGAAGTCTCGGAAACTGATTTTCCGGTTTTAAAACAAAGTTTCACAAAAACTCGTTGTTCCGTTTTTACATTCATTTTCACGCAGACAGAATCCGCCAACAAGCCCCAACAGACCTGCAGTCAACCAGCTGCCGCAATGATCAGAATAAAGGAAACGCAGTTTTCTGTCAGAGGGCGTTCAAGAACAAGGCAATGACCCACTCCCCTCCCTCCGTGTACCTACCCGCCAAACCAGTAAACAGTATCGGATCCATTCTTGAAACTATCCAATTGCCGCTCATATAACTACTTCAGTACATGTTACGAAGTATGGATCTCGTATGATGTTACGCATATAGTTTCTTTCACAGGCACTAACAGCAGGGCAACTCCAAAATGACACTTCACTGGTGTACGTAGATACAGGAGAAGTGTTGAGAAGACTTATTCATGTATGTATAATAAAATCACGCACCAGTTGTCAATATGATAACACATTAGTCGTCACGACATGTTTCGAGTCCACATTGTTCCATTTTCTACTGCTAAAAACAAGGAATCATATAAATCACATGTAAATACGATGTTTCAAAAAACCGGAAACAACGAATTGTAAATACATCAAAGACACCCACCATATAAATTAAATAATCATTCTGCCAATGTGCAAGTCAAACTCTAAAACGTACGTATGTTTCGTGCATGTCCATCATAAAAATTAATTTAGAATGCAGTAGTGAGGGAACGTATCACTATGTTGTTCGGTCGTAAGCAGCATGACAACTGCTCTTACATGTCAAACATATAAGGAATAGAGAACAGTCACGGCTATCAATGATGATGCTGTGAAGGGATCAAAGATAGTGTCTAGGTAAAGCGAAGTTAAATTAAAAAAAAAAAAAAAAAAAAAAAAAAAAAAAAAAAAGAGAGAGAGAAAAAGAGAAAAAGTACAGTGCAAATTTGAAGAACACGTTCTCATATAATGGTAAACAAACGAGTAAGTCATTATTTCGAAAGGACCAAAAATACTCTTTATACAAATCTGTATTTTCATTCAGCACCGTATCACAACAGGGCAATAGAACATTGAAACCTCCAAACTGAGAGAACCGCGCAGAAATATAGGGTCATGCTATTCTGGGGAACTATCACATATAAACTTGTACGATTATTTAATGAGAAAGATGTACAAAACACTTTTAGAACAGATAAAAAACTGGCGCAGTGGGTGACACATAAGATTGACACAGGGAAGAATTGGATGGGGAAAGCGGCAGTGTATGAAATTAAATGTCAAGATTGCGAAATGAAGTATGTTGGACAAACGGGTAGAAAGTTTAAAGTAAGGTTTAAAGAGCCAAATAATAGGGAGAACTGTACATCGACGGTGGCGAAGCACCTAAGGGCAGAAAAACATTCATTGGGCAACATCAGTGACAGTATGAGAGTAGTTCATTTTTAGGACAAAGGACGACTGTTATATCTTGAGGAAATTGAGATATTTTGCGCTCTTAAGGATGGTTGTGACACCGTGCCGAATGAAAAGTCAGAATTGCTTAAAGAGCATTTTGGTTCCATTTTAGTAATGTCCTCCTTTCGAAATAATGACTTATCCGTTTGTTTACTATTATATAGGAACGTTTTCTTCTAATTTACACTTTTTATTTTAAACCTCGTCTTACCTAGACACTATCTTTGATCCCTTCACAACATCATCGTTGATAGTCTTGACTGTTCTCTGTTCCTTTTATGTTTGACATGTAAGAGCAATTGTCATGCGACTTACGACCGAACAACATTGTGGTTACGTTCCCTCACTAGTACATTCTAAATTAATTTTTATGATTGACATGCACGAAACTTTTGTTCGTTTTAGAGTTTGACTTGATCATTGGCAGAATGAATATTTAATTTATATGGTGGGTGTCTTTGGTGTATTTACAATTCGTTGTTTCCGATTTGTTTAAAACAACGTATTTACATGTGATTTATATGATTCCTTGTTTTTAGCACTTGAAAATGAGACAATGTGATCTCGAAACATGGCGTGACGCCTAATGTGTTATCATATTGACAACTGGTGCGTGAAAAGTTTGTTAACCTTATGGGACTTAACTACGAGGTCATCATTCCCTAAACTTACAAACTACTTATCAACTACCTTATACTAAAGACGGTACAAATATCCATGCCCGAGGGGGGATTCGAACCCCCGACCGTAGTGGCCGTGCAGACCGTGACTGGAGCGCCTCAGTCCCCTCGGCCACCGCGACCGGCTGGTGCGTGATTTTATGATACAAATTGACAACCAGTTGTACGATGGCGGCAATTCGGAAAATGTTCATGCAGTTTGATTGTGATTATTTGCACACTAACTGACAATTAAAATTTCAAAACAGATCGATATTCGGAATTGTTAACGGGAACGTTTTATAGATTTAATCTACCGACATAAGGACACAAACAAATGAAAAGCTTTGAAACATCGACAGAAGATTCCTGAACTACGTAAGGCAAAATATTAAAGAGGTAAAATGAAACTGGATGCCTGCCACGAGCATTTAAAAACCGCTACAAAGCATTGTCTTGTTTAGAATATAAAGCGGGAAACCATGTGCGCCGTCTGTGTTAAACGAAAGCTTATTATTCCCATCATGAAACACCCACAAACGTAATTAGCAAATTACTTAAATTAGATTAATTAGTATTAAACAGCGGTTGGACTGCGACAAATAAATAACTCCTCTGAACATAAAAATGTATAAAACAGCGTTTCACCGCCAATTAATTTTGTTTCGTATGAGTATAGGCCCACAGTAACAAATTTAATGAAATTTTACAAAAACAGGTTAGCCGTTGGCCCGTTATTTAGTAATGATTGGCAATAGGACAGAAATGTAAAGAATGAAACAAAGGTCTTTTTATAGTCTCTATTCTCAGTGTCCGTCCGTAGGTATTCCTTCTGTGTGTCGCAATATCAGCCATAATTAAGAAATAGGACCGTAATAAAAGCAGAAGCCGGCCGCGGTGGCCGAGGGGACTGAGGCGCTCCAGTCACGGTCAGCACGGCCCCTACGGTCGGGGGTTCGAATCCCCCCTCGGGCATGGATATTTGTGCCGTCCTAGTTCGTAAGTAGTTTATAAATAGTTTGTAAGTTTAGGGACTGATGACCCCTTAGTTAAGTCCCATAAGCTTAACAAACATTTTTGAATAAAAGCAGATTAGTGTTTACTGCTTCATCAATACTTTTGTTTATGTTTTATTAATTTTACTTTGAGTTTCGAAAACACGAGGAGATATAGGTAAATTGTAATACTCGTACTGTAAAGGTATATAGCCAAAGCAAGAAACGTGTTCATCACTATCTGCAAACTAATTTAAAATCGACAAGGTGCGAGTGAAAAGTTCTTCGAATGGTCTCAGGATAGCAGTAAACAAGAGTTACAGATAAAATTCTTATTATATTCGTGTCGTGTCTGTTCTTTCGGACGTCCGAAAGAACAGATACCACACCAATACAATACGTTAGTGGCGCTACAAACATAGCGTGCGACTTGTGGGTATTTGAGACAGACGGGAGGCGAGCACGGGGAGCCATTCGTTTCCATTTCTTTCGTAAATGTTTTAAGTGAGCAGTGTATCTCATTAATTTCATTTTCAGTTCCTCGTATCAGCATCAGTTTAACAGAAATAATACATTATCTTATTTGCTATATTGGCGTTAGTGGTGAAGAATTTCGTTTGTAATTGGTTCACAAACATATCAAAGACAGCGCTAAATTCCGAACATACAATATCTAAGAAAACAGGGAAATATTCTATTTCATAATTAATGATAATTTAAAATTCCGAATAGTGTACAATACGTCAGAGACAGAGAGAAACACCATTTCATAACCATTGACACACAGACATCTTTAACTGGACAGGCAATGCCGTATGCAGTATCATTCGTGTCACTGTACTCCATCCATATTAATGCCGTAAACAAGTACTAAATGTTTATAAATCTATCGGACTAAATTGCTAGCTTTCAAACTACTTAAACTAAGGTAAACAAATCTAAGAACAACACAAACACCCATGCCCGAGAGGGGAGGGGGGGGGGACTCGAGCCCCCCGACGGCGAACGGCCGCGGGCGCCGCAGCACGGCGCCCCAGTACGCACGGCTAAGCCACCGCGTCTAAACAACTACTATGAGAAACATAAAACAAAGTTAAGAAATAGGACTAAAGTGATTAAAGTACGCCAACCTTCAAAGTGTTAACGTAATGGTAAATACATGCGACGTGTTTGGCTGCAATTTTTCGTACAGCAGGCAGAAGATATATCGGAATGTGTGCATTTGTATATTAATGATTATCTCATAACACGATTCTACAATTTGTCGGTTAAATTAAGCTAGTGCACAAATATTAGCTCATCTTATAACCTCTTAAAACCACCGAGAAAAGATTAAAGCATCATATTAGTTCAGAAGTTCTCTAAATAACATACACAATCATTTTGACATTTGTTTAAGTAACATGGCGGCGTCAGACTTCACTGAAGCTAGCGACTTCACCAGTCTATTTAATTTACACTACTGACCATTACAATTGCTACACCAAGAAGAAATGCAGATGATAAACGGGTATTCATTGCATAAATATATTATACTCGAACTGACATGTGATTACATTTTCAAGCAATTTGGGTGCATAGATCCTGAAAAATCACTACCAAAAAAACCACTCTGGGCGTAATAAAGGCCTTGATACGCCTGGGCATTGAGTCAAACAGAGCTTGGATAGCGTGTACAGGTACAGATGCCCATGCAGCTTCAACACGATACCACAGTTCATCAAGAGTAGTGACTGGCGTACAATGACGAGCCAGTTGCTCGGCCACCATTGACCAGACGTTTTCAATTGGTGACAGATTTGGGGAACGTGCTGGCCAGGGCAGCAGTCGAACATTTTCCGTCTCCAGAAAGGCCCTACAGGACTTGCAACATGCGGTCGTGCAATATCCTCCTGAAATGTAGGGTTTCGCAGGGATCGAACGAACGGTACAGCAACGGATCGTAATACATCTTAAATGGAACGGCCACTGTTCAAAGTGCCGTCGATGCAAACAAGACGTGACCGAGACGTGTAACCAATGGCACTCCTTACCATCACGCCGGGTGATACGCCAGTATGGCGATGACGAATACACGCTTCAAATGTGCGTTCACCGCAATGTCGCCAAACATGGATGCAACCATCATGATGCTGTAAACAGAACCTACATTCATCCGAAAAAATGACGTTTTGCCATTCGTGCATCCCGGTTCGTCGTTGCGTACACCATCGCAGGCGCTCCTCTGTGTGATGCAGCGTAAAGGGTAGACACAGCCATGGTCACCGAGCTGATAGTCCATGCTGCTGCAAACATCGTCGAACTGTTCGTGCAGATGGTTGTTGTCTTCCAAACATCCCCGTCTGTTGACTCAAGGATCGAGACGTGGCTGCACTATCCGTTACGGCCATGTAGATAGGGTGTCTGTCATCTCGACTGCTAGTGATACGAAGCCGTTGGGATCCAGCACGGCGTTCCGTATTGCCCTCCTGAAAGCACCGAGTCTATATTCTGCTAACATTCATTGAATTGCGACCAACGTGAGCAATCGCGATAGGCTACAATCGGATCTTTATCAAATTCGGAAACGTGATGGTACGCATTTCTCCTCCTAACACGAGGCATCACAACAATGTTTCACCAGGCAACGCCGGTCAATTGCTGTTTGTGTATGAGATATCGGTTGGAAACTTTCCTCGCGTCAGCACGTTGTAGGTGTCGCCACCGGCGCCAACCTTGTGTGAATGCTCTGAAAATGTAACACAGCATCTTCTTCCTGTCGGTTAAATTACGCATCTGTAGCACGTCATCTTCATGGTGTAGCAATTTTAATGGCCAGGAGTATATGTTTATGCCTAGACACTACGATATTGAGAAAACAAAATTTTTGTGAGCACATACACAGTCTAAGATAGTACAAAATTCTAAAACTGAAATCTCAGAGACCAGAGATATAAAGTCGATGTTAACCAAAGGCAACACGAAATTCAGAATGTAAAATCTTTGTAAATATATAGCATCACAAGAGTTGTCAAACGGTGAAGGCATTTAACTAATAAATAATTATAAACGAATTTCTGACAAATGTACCCGCATAGTATCATATAGAAGTACAGATGCTACATGTAACAACAAGAGATAAAATGTAAGTAATACATTCAAAATTATGGTAATGTACTATATTTCATTTCGAAAAATAATTGTGAAGAAACCTTTTTACATTTTTGCAGTCTACTTGATAATTCTATAAAGACGAAACAACTATAGTGGATAAATAAAACTACTTAGTAGCTTTCAAAGATAAAATAATTTATTAAAATCTAATATTACGGAATATCCAATACTGCATGTCCAATAATAATAAAAAAAGAATGATCTGAATGACGCTGATAACTAAATTTACAGAAACAAAATCGGCGTAAACCACTGGATGCTGCTTTGCACCAGTATGACAGGTATCTGGCAACAGATTTTCAGTGTCCCTCTTGGACTTTCGCCGGGTTCTTCAAGCGGGGATCACCTCCCCCACCAAGAGCTCGGCTTGGTCCTGAGTTTACACATAGACTATCTGCAAATCTATATTTGCAGTACGAGTGATATCAGACATAGAAAACATAAAAATAAAAAAGCATGCATACTTTGCTTACTTTCATTCCATAATGTCATATGGCATAATATTTTGTGGTAACTCTTCGAGTCAAGCAAAAGTTTTTAGAGTGTAAAAGCGTGCAATACGGATTATTTGTGGTAAAAATTCACGGACATCCTGCAGAAGCCTCTTCAAAGAACTGGGTACATAAACTACTGCCTCTCAGTATATGTATTCCTTAATGAAATATGTCATCTATACTAATAATAAATCTGTAAATGTGGGACTGTCGCTGTTCACTTCAATCTTCAAGACTACTGAACGAATCTTCATGCGATTTTCACAGGCAACGTGAGAATAGTTTGAGTCAACATATAGGCATAATTTTATCAAAATAGGCTCACGGAAAATAAACATATCGTAATTTTAAGTGTTTTCAGTATCCGTCGTGTCTGTTTGTTCAACTATTAAAAACCTCTTATCTCCAACATTACGTCACGAATTTGCATATGGGGTTTTCACGGGTAACTTCACCGTAACTCTAGACAACATATAGACTTTGTTTAATAAAACTCGGATCACGGAAGAAAAGAATATCGAAATTTGAAATTTTTTATCTATGACTGTCATGTCTGTCTGTCTCTTTGAACACATTTATCTCCAAAACTACTTGACGAATTTTCATGGAGTTCCAACACGTAACTTGAGCATATACTGCGGTCACATAGAGGCTTCAATAATTAAAATCATATCAGAGAAAATAAAGATATCGTAATTTAATCGTTTGTTTGAAACCCATCGGTTTCCACAGGTAAATTGAGAATAGTTTGGAGAGTAACATAGGCTTCATTTAATCAAAATCGAACCAGAGGAAAGAAAGATATTGTAGTTTGAAGTTTTATGTGTATGCTATGCTTATAAGTATGATGTAGTAGAGCAAATCACCATGAGTACTATACGAACATTCATGGGGTTTGATAGGTCAACTGAGAATACCTTGGGACAACATATAAGTTTCATTTCATCAAACTCGGATCATGGAAAGAAAATATATCATAACTTGTAGTTTATAGTGTATGCTATGCTTCATTTGCAGCTTAGTATAGCAAAATTACGATAGAGCCGCTGTTACTTACGTAGTATATATACCAAATGGCTACGATTTTTTAATAGTGTATGCTATGCTTCATTTGCAGCTTAGTGTAGCAAAGATCCGATAGAGCAGCTGTTAGTTACATAGTACATATACCAAATGGCTACGATTTTCCTTACGGCAGCGGTGTAGTGTATTGATGCTGGCAACGAACCGTTGAATCCTTTTTGAAAAATCAGTCACGTACAATGATGGGAATAATTCTTTGTGTTGACAACGAAATAAATAATTAGTGTTGTTCCGATCAGTAAATTAATGATCCCTCTAAAGCGAATATTTCGTTCTCAACATACTAAATGGCTGCCACTGAAACTAAAATTTAACCCAGGTACGACACTAAAAATTATTTTTTTACTAGCTCGATCCCACATGCCTTGCAATGCCATGTAAAAAAAAAAAGTGCTTCTTTTCGCGGCCGCCATTTGAATTTAAAACAAAAAGACGTTCCGTCACATATATCGATGTTCTCATTCGCTAATAATTCTCTGCAAGAAAAGACGAATTTATGTAGTTTCCTTTCTCATTTCTGTGCGTACTTATTACAATGTCTGTAGTTTCCTTTCCGCTTTCTGTGTGTACGTATTACATCTCCAGTCCATTCTGTTTAGGAATGCCTAGAAAACGGTGTAGTACAGTATAGAGGCTGTGTTGGTTACGAAGTACACCAAAGAACTAATAGTAGTATTTCCGAAAAATAAAGAAATTTCTTAGTTGTTAACGTGGACCTGCCGCGACCGCGACAGCGACTCCTCTGCTGGTATGGCGCCAAATTGTTAAGATACCTCCTCCACAGCTATAGATAGTTCTGTGGCTCCATCTCCGCCCAATCTGACGATGCGCTAACAGCGCGAAACACGTTATTGGAGAATAAAATATTGCAACAGAGACTGAGCATTTTTTAATTATAAAAGTGAATTAATTACGAAGTCAGAAAAATAAAATTAAGAATTACAGCATGCAACCCATAGAAATGTTTAAGAAGCTATTGAAGGAGGTTGTACAACAGACAGAGTTCGTATTGCAAGTTGGAGAAGAAACAATAAAATTAAAATAGGCGGGGAGAGAAGATCGCGAAATATTAGTGGAATTCAGAAGGATACCCGCATAGTTACTTGCCTGATGGGCATGGAACAAACAAGAGTGGAAGCTGAAAGTTTTGTTCTATGAACCAACCATGTGAAACACTTATCACTCACGGAAGGAAACGATGAGAAGATTTTTACATGCACCGTATAAAATGAACATAGCACCTATTAGAAATCGGGCCCCACAAAGCTAGAAAGTATTTACACAGAGTTCATACACCGCCACATGATCACAAAAGGTTTTAACATACCAGGTCATTATCAAACTGCAACTAGAATCACACACACCGCATTGATCTATTGCAAATCACTGACTTGAAAAACGAGAACACATCTCCGCACACGATCGGGAGAAAATATTCCAAAAAATGATTCTAAGGTCATGAGTCTAAGTTAAACGTGCTAGTGAATGAAACGCTATCATCTCCAGAAATAAGACCAGAACCAACCTTACCTCACCAGACGACCAGCCCAGAATGAATCAGACTGAGCGGCCACCGGAAGTGGGAAGCAACCGGGAGCCGGAAAATACAAGAAACAGAGGTGGTGGTGATGGAGAGAGAGTATACTCGCACTGGGGAAGGCTCGCTGACTAGACAGTACCCATAGGGTGTAGATATCTCTTTGGTCACCTCAGCAGCTACCGACTCTGAGCCAGAGAGAACGATGCAAAGTGAGCTATCACTCCCCACATTCAAACAGCCATAGATTCTCACACACACTTAAAAGTACAACAACTGCACATTCTCACAGGGACAGTGGTGTAGTGGAGAAGCCGTACTTATGCCACATTAATTAATACAATAATAAATAATTAACATAACAAAATAAGAAAAACCTAGCAATATTAACTAATATTTTAACACATGAAATAAAAATGCTATTCCTCAAGCCCTGAAAAGAGTGGGGTTCAAGTTTTAACAAAATGATAATCTAGCGACATTAAATAAATTACAACTCTTCAGAAATATACAAAAAATATATGGAAGACAATAGACGGTCGTCTTTCAACAGAAGTGTTTTGAATTAATGGCCGCAATCGTATCTCTGCATATACAAACTAACATTGAACAGCGAGTTGCTGATTACACTTTGTAACGACATTTCTTTGGTTCTTTTGATACGGAAGATTTGAATTTAAAACAGAACGACATTCCAACACGTCTATTGATGCTCTAATTTACATAAGAAATTATGTAGTTCCCTTTCTGATTTCAGTGTATCCTCATTACATTTTGAGTGCGTTCTATTTAGGAATTCCTGGAAAATGCCATAGTACAGGAAGGGACTAACTGAGGCGACGTTAGGTACATAGTACACCAAATAACTAATTAATGCGTAGCTGCGTTTTTTTTTATTCACATAAATATGGTGTAGTACATTACAAGAAGGGGTACAATTTTACTTACGGTTGGCGGCCTTGTGTTCTGATTTTGCTTTTTCGAAAATCAGTCACGTAGAATGAGGGGAATAATTCTTTATGTTCACGATGACATAAATAATTTATGCTATTCTGGTCAGTAAATTAATCATCCTCCTGAAGCGAATAGTTTGTTGCCAGCGAAAGCAAAGTAAACCGCTGCCATTGCAAGTAAAGTGTAACCCGCGTAGGACCAAAAAAAAATTCTAGCTGTATCCCATATGCTCTACAATGCCATGGAAAGAAAAGTAGTGCATCTTTTGACGATATAATTTGAAACTAAGAAGTAACGACGTTCCTTCGCATCTATTGATGTTTCATTTAATAAGAATTCTTTGTAAGGAAAATCGAATTTATGTAGTTTCCTTTATGATTTCGGTGCGTACGTATGAGTCCCTTCTCTTTAGAAATGCCTATAAAACGTTTTAATACAGTAAAGAAAACTAGAGGCTCTGTTAGTTACATAGTACGTCAAATAACTAATAGAAGTCAAAGCTGCTTTTTTTTTTTCATGCTCATAACTATGTTGTAGTTCTCTTAAACACGTGATGTTATCCTTCCTTCAATATCCGTTGCGAAGTACGGCTGTACAGCTACTGCAAATGTCTAATCTCTTAAACTATTTCACAGATTTACATGGGGCAACTTAGTTTCATAAAAGTTGGATCACGAAAAAAAAAAGGTAATTTAATTTGAAGTTTTGTATATACGACCGTCACTTTGAACGTTTATATGCAAAACTACTTGAGGAATTTTCATAGGATTTTCAGTCGGAACTTGATCATATCGTGCGGTTGGATACACGCTTCATTTCATCAAAATCGGATCAGAGGAAATGAATATGTCACAATTTAAACATTTGACTAAAAGCAATCAGTGTCTAACTATAAAGGCTAATCTCCAAAAGTACTACACAAGCTTTCGTGGGGTTTCGCGGGTAGATTGTGACTAGAGAGATGCTATAGTGCACCAAAGGTCTAATAGACGCCGCTGCTGCGTAATAAGTATGGCGTAGTACATCGAGGAACCGTACGTCTGTGACGGAATTAAGCGACGCAAACTTAGGTATAGCAACAAACATTGAACATAGTGTTACTGATTCGCTTTGTGCACTACATACTTAGCGACATTTCGTTGCTTATTTCTGCACGTTTCATTTCTGTTTAAAACGGACTGAGGATCGGAACCCTAAAAAGCCTTGATACGATACGCACAGGCCCTACTGTAGCAACCGTTGCGAGGCACGAGCATGTAAGCTAGTAAATAATATATCCCTTTTCCCAACAAACAGCTCAGTTCATACCTACAATACCAGGAACAAAAATGATCTACACAAGGACTTAAAAGCACTTACTTTAGTTCAAAAAGGGATCCACTACTCAGAAACACATAAATAATTTACCAACAACCATGAAAAATTTTGCCACAAATAAAGATCAGTTTAAGAGGAGACTAAAAGGTTTTTTAGTGACCAACTCCTTCTACTCCACTGACGAAGTCTTAAATAGAACCAAATGAAGCATGTATACATATCCATACTATTAGTATTATCATATTATCAGCTTGTAAAAAGTGTATGTACCTGTATTAGTAACATTATATTATTAACTTGTAACAAGAAGAAGGACATGTTCCACATCCACGAGTATCACCTCAACACGGATCTATGGAACGAACCAACTAATCTGATCTTGATTTCAGTTTCTGAACTAGTGTTTGATGGATGTGTTGCAGAACAGCTTGGTACTTTCTTGTTTTCTGCTGCCTGAAGTGGTCTGTTCACATAGTCCCGGCTACCTTAAGCTACCAGTGGTCGGTTTTGAAGAGTGGCGTCGCCGACATCTACATGAATACTCTGCAAGTCACACTGAAGTACATATCAGAGGGTTCATAGAACCATTTTTATGATATTTCTCTGTAGTTCCATTCTCTAATAGCTCGCGGGAAAAAGGAACACCTAAATCTTTCTGTTTTCGATATGATTTCTCTTATGATGCTGATCATGTGTCCCTATGTAGGTGGGTGCTAACAATAAATGTTCGCATTCGGAAGAGAAAGTTGGTGAAAGAAATTTCGCAAACAGATTTCGCCGCAACAAATAACACCTTTCTTTTAGTGATTTCCACACCAGCTCGTGCATTTACGTGACACTCCCCCCTATAACGCGACTATACAAAACGAGCTGCCCTTCTCTGAATTTTCTCTGTCCATCAGTCCCATCCGGTGTTGATCCCCCTTAAATCTGTACTGAATGTAATGTCTTGTAGAAATTTGTTGGTGGTTGAAGCTTGACCTTTGCTACATATAGTTTACTAAATGATCTTTTAAAAACCTTGTTGGTACTGAAATTTTTCTTAAATTGTTCTCTTGGGAAAATATAAATGATTACTTAAAGTAAGCAGCACAAGGCCACCTAGGCAGGACTTTTTTGAGGTTTGATTCTATTTTTTGGAACGCTGCGCTCAACGACCACAAAATAATGAATATAGTAAATGTAGTATGCAGCATTGGTCGTATTTTTATTGTTTTAGCAGATCGATTTCGATCTCTAGCTGTCTTTAAAATTTATTATGGCATTTACTTTGAGCACTTAGTAACGTGTATTATTCCCAATGTCTTTTACCGTATTATTGTCTATTTCATAGCTAGCTGACCTATTTCTACTATAAAGTGAGTACACACGAGTAATGAATCACGATACTACCACTACTGTAATCCAAAATTGTGAGACCATGTGTTTTGTCCAACGCTTTGGAGCGTAATCTGCTCTATAGTGCAAATGTTTCTGCCATACATAGGGTCTCATAGCAACTGGCATTTTGTAATAACAAAAATTAGTTACATACACAACTAACGAAAGGCGTTGGTTTATTCTGCTATTATTTCGTTTCCATATTATATATATTAGATTATAATAACCTATGTTCTGTAAATTTAGATAAACCTATATAGTATTGACTCTGTGCACTTTGTAACGGCCATTAAGCACGAAAAATGTGAGGTCGCTGCAATCAGCATCCATTATAACAATCTTTTCCGTCTGTGTATTTTTTGGTTCATCTAAAGCTACAAACAATTTTTTAAAATATAAGTAATTCCACCCTATACGGGTTGACGTATACGTGTTCTTTTCGATTTTGATATTAACATACAGATGAAAAGTATATGAAACTGACGTTAGGCGCTTTGAGTCATAACTGTTAAGTATACTTTTCTGTTATTCACATTTTTTTCATGTTTCATCATGTATATTCTGTTCTTTTTGGTGAACATACTGGTAATGAAATTCCTTTATATTTCATTTTAATTCTTCAAAATAGAAAATTATATCTAGTTCAGTGACTTTGAAATGTTACATCAGAGGGCGTTAGAACGCCATTTTTTCTAAATCACCGCAGTATGATTTTGTAAGCAGCTCGCTTATTTAATGGTTAGACACTATTCTGAAATGTTCAATTCAGTTAATATGGCATATGATATACTTAGCTGATATTACGATGACTGGTATGTACATTTATTATACTCTTCAATTGGATTGGATTGGCGTTTATTTTATTTTGTGTGTCTGCACTGTGTACTGATTTCTGTATTTTCTTTTATTGAGGGAGTATTGAAGATGATTATATGATCGAAATCTATTCGCTAAAAGAATAAAAATACGACCAATGCTGCAGCCTACATTTACTATATAAATGATTACGTTTGTGTAGAAATTTTACTGAAATCTTTCTGTCGAAAACATATAAATAACTGTAGCACTTCGGAAGTTCTCATAAATTATATCACTAGTTAAAGTTAACTTGTCAATTATGACGCAGTTGCACGTGGTTTACGACTGTTTTATTGTGATAATAAATTGGTTAGTGTTTGTAATATGAAAATAAATGATATTTTTCTCTCAGTCAAAACCTGCTCCCTGTCACTGCAGCCATGAACCGTTACATTGTCGAAACAGAGGCCTGCGGCACACACAAGGATAGTGTTATTCCGTGCCTGTGGCTACAGTCGGCCACAGACGGCACAAACAGGCGGATCGCTTCACAAAAGCTGTTGACGTATCGGTTGGAGCAATGATGTTGGCGTGGGACGCCTCAGATTGTGGGGAGAATGCGAACGGTCCTGTCGGTAGCTGGCGACTGCGCAGTGACAGAGAACGCGGTTTGTCACCCTAAATCCGAGCTCGTGTTCCGAACGCGACGCGACGCAGCCCTGTGATGTGCAGGGCATCCGAGGGAGCGACGCTCAACAACCTGCGGCACAATTAAAATCTGAGCGCTGCGTCACGAGGATTGAACATCTCTACAACCGAAGTCGAGGAAGAAAAAAAGTTCAGTGGAAGCTGTGATTTCTCTGTGTCACCGGTTACCTGAAAATACCCTGACAGCTGGAAGCTATACGAGCTGTCACCTATCGAACGTGCGATTTGTGCTGCTTGGCGCTCGGTCACAGGTTGCAGACAACATAGGCGGAGCTCAAAGGCAAAAAATAAATAAATAAATAAATAAACGATATGCCGAAAAAGAAGGGGAAATGAAAGAAAGCAAATAAGAACATCGAAATGACGTAAAATGTGTGAAATATAGCAGACGTTCAATAGGTTTCAGAAATTACTGCAACTAATCGCCTTTTTTCTTGTTAATTAACATTTATTAAACCATGACCGTTTTCAAGCTGCCTAGCAGCTCATCATCAGATGGTATACATTTAGTACAAATTACATTTGTATCTGTGGCGGGGCAGAAAACGAGGAAAAAGTAAACACTAATTTTGGTATGCTACACTGAATAATTACAATATAAGTTCGTCTTAAAGATGTTACTTACAGTTATGCGTTCCACATTTAATTTGTACATATGTGTTCCGCTTTTGGATAGCATTTCACAACACTGCACTTCCATCAGCACACCAAAGCAACTCCCACGACTTTCAAGTGGTAAAATTAAAAAACATGTTACACACATTACGACTGTATAGCTACTAGCATGTCTTTCAATTTGTAAACAAACCAAAGACTACGTTTATAACACAGGTTAAGAGCTATCATGTGAAACCAAAGACTGACAAAAGCTTATTATAGAATATAAATATGATACAAATTTAAATTATATAAGAACAAAAGTTGAATTACAAAGATAATATATGTATATAATATGATTTCATAACGATATTTACGTTAATACAAGGAGTATTGATTTTATGATTATATTAACATATGTTTACATACGTCACGTGTGTTTTAGGTGGCATACAAGACATTTGAATTTGTATGTTATTCGTTGATTCGAAACTTACAAAAATAATTTTGAGCTTTGGTAGGGAGTAGTGTGGGCAGTGGTGAAAGGGGTGGGGTGGAGTGGGGTGATATGGAAGAGGACGAAAGAGAGAGTGTAAGTGTAAAGAGAATTTTTTTGTTTTTGTTTTGTTTGTGTGTGTGTGTGTGTGTGTGTGTGTGTGTGTGTGTGTGTGTGGAAGGGCGGGGGGCTACTTGTGAATGATTGTCTAATTCTTCAATTTTAAAGAGTCTTCAAAATTCTGCAAGAATGACGTGTTTGCTAATTCTGTCTGTTCATTTAGAATCGTGTGTGGTGATTTATGTTTATGGATAAAACTTTTATAGCAGACATTCGTTTAAACCAATTAACTGAATAAATATTCAAGTTATATTGATTACAGTTAGAAATAGAAAGAGGAATTCGTTACCACGATTTAAATGCGAAAACTTCAACGCGTATAGTCATTTGACATAAACGTTTTCTAGGTGTTGTAACGCATTACATTGTAAACATTCATCTCAATAACACGACCAATCCTTCCACCAGACTTACAGTGGCCTCCTCCTGCATATACCTATACATACATCAGTATAAAAGGAGGAATCTTCCTGCGGGCGAAACGTTGCTTCTTTCAGTGACAGTCATCTGTAAATTATGAATCGGTACAGCACGTAGGAAAGGTATGTTGTTGTGATCTTCAGTCCGGATACTGATTTGATACACCTCTCTACCCCATTCTGAGCAAGCCTGTTCATCTTCTCATAAGAATGGCAACCCACATCTATTAAAACCTGCTTACTTCATTCGATTCTCGGTCTTCCTCTGAGGTTTTTACCCCACATAATTCCCTCCAAGGCTCCGATGCTACATACACGATTCCTTCATGTCTAAGATTCTGCCCTACTAGTCGATCGCTTCTTTTAGTTTAGGTACGCTAGAAATTTCTTTCCCTCCAAATTCTGTTAAGTACCACCTTATTAATTACATATTCTAGCTGTCTAACCCTCAGCATTCTTCTGTAGCACCACATTTGAAAAACTTCTATTCCTGTTCAAATGTTTTTTTAAGCTTATGCGACTTAACTGTGAGGTCATCAGTCCCTAAACTTACAAACTACTTATGTACTAACTTACACTAAAGACAGCACAAACTTCCATGCCCGAGTAAGGATTCGAATCCCTAACGGGGAGTTCTACGCCTGTCTGAACTATTTATCGTCCATGCTTTACTACCGTACAAACCAACGCTCCACCCTAATGCCTTCAGAAAAAGACTTCCTGACACTGAAATTGCTTCCGATTGCTATTCTGCATTTTATATCATCTGGACTGCTACCATCCTATTTTACACGCCAAAAACAAAACTAATCTTCAATCTTTATTGTTACACTACGCAGTTTCTTTCAGCGCCGCCTGATGTCCTTGGACTACATTCCATTACCCTTGTTTTCCAATTGTTAATGTTTGTCTTTTAACATCCTCCCATGACGCTGTTGATTTCGTTCAATTGCTCTTCCAGATATTTTGCTGTATTTGACACAAGTAGAATGTCATCAGGAAAAGGCAAAGATTTATTATCTCCGCCCTGAACTTCAATCCCTTCTCCTAATCTCTGCTTGCTTTTTTTAACATTTTACTTATTGAATAATTGAATAACATTGTGGAAAGGTTCCAACCCTTACTCCCACAAAAGTCTTAGAAAGACGTAAAAATGCTGCATAGGCGGGGACTTGAGAGATCAGCCTCGAGCATCCACCGCTAGATGGAACTGTAGAAAGAAGCTGCGCGAGTAAAACTTAAAACAAGAGTTAGCCATGAAGGCATCGTCGCCTGAACCTAAGAGTAACGCGTCTGCTAGATTAAAAGACTGGCGCAATCGGGCTAAAAGAAGATAGACTACTGTCATCGCCGCTCCACACCGACACATGGGCGGCTCCTTACGGCGAAGGAGATAGCCGTGGATCAATCTTGTGTGTCCAATGCGGAGGCGGCAGAGGACGACAGATTCACGAAGAATGGCCCGCAGTGAAGATTTCCCTAGAGCCGTGGATAGCTTGACTGCGCAAAGTTTATTCTGCACACCTGGGGTACACCCTTCGGCGCCCCAAACCTCACGCACCTTCCGGTGCAACGACAACTTGAGGTCCGACTCCGTGACGCCAATATTAAGAGGAGAAGCAGTAGTGGCCTGCTCGGCCAATGTATCGAAATGTTCATTCCCTGATATGATGATATGGACCGGAGTCCACACAAAGACCACAGAAAGCCTGACTTGTCGAGAGAGTATAGTAAGTATAATAGATCGCACTAATGGGTGGTGGAGAAAGCCACTGGTCGATTGCCTGAAAGCCACACAGTGAGCCTCTACAGACGACAAATGACCCCCTGGGCAGTCTCGTAGATGTTCTAGAGTCTTTAGAATGGCGGCCAGCTCCGCGGTAAAGACTCATGATGTTCGATATGGTCACTATGGAGATACGACCGTCGGCTAGGAAACCATCAGTGTAAATGGCTTCGGCGCCAATGACAGAATCGACGTGTTGCAGGAACTGGCGATGAAGATGTGTTGAGGAAATGTTCGAGGCACGGGAATTATGCAGACCAAGTTGAAAATGAGGAATGGACGAAGGAGGTGTTTGAGAGGAATGTTGGAAAGTGGCAGTGAGTGGATGGGATTCGAGGGATGAAAGGAAGGAACGAAAACGGGTAACCTGCTCTGGGCCGTCGTGGAGGGATAGGGAATGCAGCGACTGGAGAAAGGAGCTGGCGGTTCGGGTGGTGGGGCGAGGCCTGAACATGGGCGACATAGGAAGCTAGCAGGAGTTGCTGGGGTATCCGCAGGGGAAGGACTCCAGTTTCGACTAGAAGGCTTGTCACAGGACTCATGCGGAGGGCCCCTATAGTCAAACGGACACCACAATGTAAAATTGGGTCCAATGCCTGCATCACCTTGAGATTCTCAGACAACGAATCGCCCTCAAAGGCCTAGAAAGTACTGGTGGCAACCCTGTCGTCTTTCGTTCCTCTGAAGATTCGGCGGATAGACTCTTCACTGCTCTACGTTCTGGCGTAATTCAATGCCGAATCGTAAAATGTGTATCCATAGTCAAGATGCGAC
Source organism: Locusta migratoria (assembly GCA_026315105.1). Lineage (NCBI taxonomy): Eukaryota > Metazoa > Arthropoda > Insecta > Orthoptera > Acrididae > Locusta > Locusta migratoria. The sequence goes on along the minus strand of CM048747.1, from coordinate 549,306,862 downwards.
TGAATGAAGGCCTTATAGAGCCGCAGGAGCGTTATGCTTGTAGCTCCAAAACAGTGAGGCTGAGACAACGCAGGATGTTGAGGTGTCGCCAGCATCTTTGCTTGACCTGGCGGAGGTGCGGCACTCAAGTGAGACGGTCGTCAAACAGCATGCATATAAAATGATGCATCTCTTCGACGCGTAGCAGGTTGTAAGCCAAATACAGTTCGGGTTCTGGTTGTACTGCCCGACGTCGACAGAAGTGTATTACCCGTGTTTTGAGGTAGAAAACTCGAAACCGTGGGCAGACGCCCACGCCTGTGCCTTTAGAATCGCTGTCTGCAACCGCCGTTCAGCAACATTGATGCTGGTGGCACTAAAATACATGCACAAGTCATCGACTTACAAGGAGGTGGAAACCGGCGACCCTACAGCCGCAGCAAGACCAAGAATTGCGATTAAAGATAAAGGGACACTGAGAACAGAATCCTGTGTGCCACCGTTGTCTTGATAATGATGTGAGCTGAGATAGTTACGGACTAGAACACGAAAAGAACCCAACGCGATGAAGTTCTGTATGAATGCGGGAAGTAGGCCCTGTAAGCTCCACTCGTGCAGTGTAGACAGTATATGGTGGCGCCAAGGCTGTATGGCTGGCCGACGCCAGAGACATGAGATTATCGATAGCGGAGCGGCCCTGACGGAACCCCGTTGTTGTGGGGCCAACAAGAGTCCCTGCTCCTCAATGATCTACATAAGGCTCCGACTCGCTATGCGTTCGAGGAGCTTGCAGGGAACTTCGGTGAGGCTGTTCGGTCGGTAACTATCAGCCACCTGCGGAGCTGCCCCAGGTTTCGTCACTGGGATGATGATGCTGTCCCGCCACTGGGACGGGAAAACACCTTCAAATGGAGACGAGCAGGACGAGAAGCTGGTGCTTAGAGTCCGCTGATAGGTGTCAGAGGAATTGACTGTGGATGTGATATGGTCCTGGGGAGGTATCAGGACACCCACGAAGTGCACTTTGGAACTTCTACTCAGTAAAAGAGGTGTTATATGTTTCCTAGCGGCGCGTGTTAAATGACAGCTATCTACATTCAATCCGTTCTTTAAGAGCGCGGATTTTCGGACGGTAGGCTGCAGTCGCAGAAAGGCGCGCATAATGCTGTGCCATATGTTCAGCGATAGTGCTAGGGTCAGTGCTTAACGAACCCTCAATATGGGGACTGGGGATTACTACTGTCGGGCGGTATCCGAAGAGGCGCCAAACTTCCGACCAAAACCGGACAGTGGAGGTACAAGAACCAATGTACGCACCTCTCCCAGGAAGCCTGCTCACGTTTCTTTATCAGTCACCACTTTCAGGCCCGGTTACGTTTGAATAGATGCTGAATTGAAGGATGGCGCCAGTGGAGTTGTAGCGCTTGCTGACGCTCCCAGATGTCCTCAGCAATCTCCTGCTTCCACCAAGGCAAGGACTTGCGCAGAGGTGATCCAGTGGTGGCCGAAAAGACAGCCTCAGCTGCAGAAACTATGACAGCAGTTACTTGTTGGTCTGCCGTATCTACATCAGCTTCCAGTGGTGTAGGAACCACAGCAGCCACGGTGTAACCCTGCCAATCAGCTTGACAGAGACACCAGTGAGTTGGGTGGCCTGCGACTTGAAAATGCAGGAGCGACAAAAGGACGGGGAAATAATCGCTACCACAGAGGTCGTCTTGGACCATCCGACAGATGTGACAGAAGGCTTGGGCTACGCAGGGACCAATGGACCAACATGTGCCATGTGCGTCACTAAAGTGCGAAGGAGCATCGGTATTTAATAAAGTGCATAGGAGTACAGGTATTTAAAAAGCAAACATCCTGCTATGCCAACAAATCTTCGACATCCTGAGGTCTGAGTGCCGCCCCATAAAGGTTGAATGGAGGGGGAAGTTGCGCGATCAAGGCCGTCAGGTCAGTGGGAGAGACAACCTCATCTACGGGTAGGTAAAGACAGCAAACATTGATGTCTTGCAATACCCTGATCTTCACAGCCACTACCTCGAGGTCTGTGTGGAGAGGCATAGGACCACAGGGGACAGTGGAAAGAACCTAGATGCACACACTTCCAGGGACCCTATTATAGCATGGTTCTTAAAATAGCCCTGGTAGCTACGAAGAGGAAGGGTTCGCTGGGCAGGAAACCAGGTTTCCTTCAGGACAAAGAAAAGTTTGAGGTAGCGGCACAGTAATTGTCACAGCTCAGCCTGATGGTGAAAAAAGCCACCGCAATTCCACTGGAGAATTATGTTTCTACAAGGTGAATGGCCATGATGAAGAAATAAGCAGGTGATTCTGTGACGAAACATTATACCAAGTGCTCAGAGTCTGCTGGATCGAAAACCGTTGGTTCTGGCAATGCAGTTATCGCTAGATCCTCAGGGAAGGCGAGGATCTCAGCCTCATCATCTGCGGCAGAAGATATGTCTGTGGCTTTGAAGGCACCGAAGAATCCTTCTTCTTTTCCTTCTTCGCCACTCGCTGGCCTTTTGGTGGTAAGGGCTGAGAGAGCTTCTCAGACATAGCTTCAGGGGCTGACGATGAGAAAGAAGCCCTGCTGATTCTCCAGGTGGGCGGTAGAGATCGACGTTCCCGGTGTTTGGCTGGTCTTTTCTCCCAACGTGATGAGTGTGGAAGCAACAGAAGAGATAAGGCTCCTATGACAAGGAGGCAGGTGTAGAAGATCGGATCTGTGGCCCACTAGAGAGACTTCAACAGGTGGTACACGGCTTGTCAGGGATGGCAATGGAGATGCTGTTGTGGCATATGATGACTTCATGCTCACAATGTGGAGTTTCGTAAATTTCCGTTTGGCTCCTGACGCAAAACTGCACAATCAGGCGAATAGGGTGGATCGTGCAGTCCACAGCTTAGAGAGACTGGAGGAGGGACACAAGGGACGTCTGGAAGTGACGCTCGTCCGAAATCCCGACAAGAGAAGTTGGCATCACACCAGGAGGACGTGTGCCAAACCTCCACCACTTGAAGCAGCACATAGGGGCAAGAACATAGGGCTTTAAATCGCACCGGTAGATCATCACCTTGAGCTTCTCAGACAACGAATCGCCCTCAAAGGCCTAGAAGGTACTGGTGGCAACCCTGCTGTCCTTCGGACCTCTGAAGACTCGGCGGATAGACTCCTCACGGCTCTAATTTCTTGTGTAATTCATCATCTGTATGGAATATGATGCCCTGGACGATATCGAGGCTCTTGTATCGAGTGATCGTAACGGAAACATCACCCAGCTTATCAAAGGCGAAAAATGCCCGTGACTGCGCTGGGGATGACGTCGTCATCAGTACCGATCCTGAATGCATCTTAGACATTACCTCCACCTCTCCAAACTTGTCCTCTAGGTGTTCTACTAAGAACAAAGGCTTTGTAGCGGTGAATTGTTCGCCATATGGAGCGTATTGCTCTCCTTGAGTCCCACCCATGGTGTGGCCAAGGAAGGGAACGAGTGGGTGTCGTATGTTGCTGCATTATAATCAGTTCTTCCACGCTTAGGCTATGTTATACGTGACTGACAAAAGCTACGCGACATTGCAGCTACAAGCAGAGACATTCGACGACATGGCGGTGTGTCCTACGTGAGCGATAATTTCTCGCTGCAAGATGGCATCTAGAACCGATCAGCTGTTTCTAAAATTTGGCACCCGTAAACCGTAGACTAACGATAGCTCCAGAGTGAGGCAATAAAGTTTTATTTACTTTAGGAAATAAGACGTAGAAAGAGTGCTTGCATTAAATATACGAAGTGAATAATGTTCGTGGACTATTTCATTCATAACTTCAAAAACAAAAATAAACAGTGAAGATCACCAGCCAAATACAACGAAGAGTACTGATACTTTCGAGTTTTTCCTTTGTAACTAGAACCATCAATAACTAAATAAGTACAAAATGAGTCTTATTGTAAGACGACAGTAAATCATTTCATTCTGGATGGATCTGCTAGCTGTGGGCGTTGCATAGGGATAGCGATATGGGCTACCAAGTTGTACTGTAATGTTTTACCAAGTTAATAACAATATATTCATCTTTACTGCAAACACACGTATCCCACTAAAGGTCTACCAAACACATTAAATTCCTACTGAAACATTATATCAAGATATTTTATTTATTTATTGTTTTTTTCTTTTCCATAGGACCAATTGAGGAGTGAGACTCCATGGTCATGGAACAAGTCAATACATTAATTGTTACACAAGAATGGTAATAGAAAATTTTTAAGTAGTCCTTTGCACACAACAATCTTAAGACAAAGTGAAAAGAATCAATAAAGGAAAAAAATGAATTAGCTTAATTGTTTAATTTTCTAGGAGTTCCTCGACAGAATAAAAGGAGTGAGCCATGAGGTAACTCTTCAATTTAGATTTGAAAGCGTGTGGATTAGTGCTAAGATTCTTTAGTTCTTGTGGCAGCTTATTGAAAATGGATGCCTCAGAATATTGTACCCCATTCTGCACTAGTGTTAAGGTGGTGTGATGCAAATGCAGATTCGACTTCTGTCTAGTATTCACCGACTGAAAGCCACTAACTCGTGGGAATATGTTGATATTATTAACAACAAACGACATTAAAGAAAAAACGTATTGTGACGCCAGAGTCAAAATTCCCAGACTACTGAAAAGGGGTCGACATGACGTTCGCGAACTTACACCACATATTGCTCGAACCGCTCGTTTTTGAGCCAGAAATATCCTTTTTGCATCAGGCGAGTTACCCCAAAAAACAATGCCGTACGTCATAAGTGAGTGAAAGTAAGCGTAATAGACTACTTTTCGTGTTGAAAAATCACTTATCTCAGATATTGTTCTAATGGTAAATATAGAAGAATTTAGTTTTGGAACCAGATTCTGAACATGGGCTTTCCATGACAGCTTACTGTCTATATGAACACCTAGAAATGTGAACTGTTCAGTCTCACTTATCACATGTCCATTATGTGTAATCAGAATGTCAGCTTTTGTCAAATTATGTGTTAGAAATTGTAAAAACTGAGTTTTACTGTGATTTAACATCAACTTGTTTGCTACAAGCCATGAACTTATCTCTTGAACTGCAATATTTGTTATTGTGTCAATATTACGAGCAACATCATTCACTACCAAGCTGGTATCATCAGCAAACAAAAATATTTTACAGTCACCTGTTATACTCGAAGGCATATCATTTATATAAATAAGAAACAACAATGGTTCCAAAACAGACCCCTGGGGCACCCCATACTTAATTGTGCCCCATTGGGATTGCACGTCATAGCTATTTACTACACTACGGAGAATTACCTTCTGTTGTCTGTTATTAAAGTAAGAGGTGAACCAATTGTGGGCTACTCCCCGTATTCCATAATGTTCCAACTTCTGCAACAATATTTTGTGATCAACACAATCAAACGCTTTTGTTAAATCAAAGAAGACGCCTGATGTCCGTAGCCTCTCATTTAACCCATCAAGTGCCTCACAGAGAAACGAAAATATAGCATTTTCAGTCGTTAAACCACTTCTGAATCCAAACTGCACGTTTGACAATAAATTATGTGAACTGAAATGATCAATTAATCTTGAAAATACAGCCTTTTCAATAACTTTAGAAAAAAACCGATGGCATAGAAATAGGTCTATAGTTGGCTACATTATCCCTTTCTCCTTTTTTATAAAGTGGTTTCACTACTGAGTACTTTAATCTGTTAGGAAATTGACCATTCTGAAAGGAAAAATTACAAATATGGCTTAGTACTGGGCTAACATATGGAGAACAGTACTTTAGAATTCTGCTAGATACCCCATCATATCCACAAGAGTCCTTAGTCTTTAGTGATTTAATTATTGACTCAATCTCACCTATGGAAGTATCATGAAGGACCATTTCAGGTAACAGCCTCGGAAAGGCATTTTCTAAAAACGTTATATGATTACCTGTAGAAACTAGAGTTTTGTTTAGTTCCCCTACTATGTTCAGAAAGTGATTATTGAATATAGCACATATATCTAACTTGTCAGTAACAGAAACATTCCTACTACGCACTGACGTTAAATCTTCTACCTGCTGCTGCTGACCTGACACTTCCTTCACGATTGACCAGATAGTTTTAATTTTATCCCAAGAGTTTGCTTTTCTTTTTGCATACCACATACTTTTTGCATTCTTAATGACATTTTTCAGAACCTTACAGTACTGTTTGTAATGAGCTACTGCATCTTCATTCTGACTACTTCTAACATTTTGATACAACTCCCGCTTAGTTCTACATGATACTCTTATCCCCTTTGTCAGCCACCCTGGCTTTCTGTTATTGGCAGTACCCTGTTTTGATTGTTCCAGCGGAAAGCAACTTTCAAACAGCATAAGAAATATGTTCAGAAAAGCATTATATTTATCATCTGCATTATCGGTGCTATAAACATCCTGCCATTCTTATTCCTTAATTAAGCTTAAAAAGGTCTCAACTGCAACTGGATTAACTTTTCTGAGTAGTTGATATTTATGTTTAACATTTGTTTGTGAACAAATACTTTTTAGAATTAAAAGTTGGGCATCGTGGTCTGATAGGCCATTTACTATTCTGCTGACAGAGTGCCCCTCTAATAATGAAGAATGAACAAAAATATTGTCAATGGTAGAACTGCTATTTCCTTGCACTCTCGTTGGAAAAAATACTGTTTGCATCATGTTATAGGAATTAAATAGATCTAACAGCTGACTTTTCCTTGAGCTATCACCTACACAATTAATGTTGAAATCTCCACACACAATTAAATTTTTATACTTCCTATACAGTGAACCCAGAACCAATTCCAGCTTGGGCAGAAACATTTTAAAATCTGAGTCAGGGGATCTATAAATAACAACTATTACTAGTTTAGTTCCATTAACATTAACAACTCCTGCACAACATTCAAATATCTGTTCTGTGCAGTGTTTAGAAAAATCGATTGACTCCGATGAAAAATCGTTTTTCCCCCACACTGCAAGGAACTCCTAGAGTAGAAGGCAGCTAACCTGTATCCTGGCAAAGGAAGTCTCTGAATTGTCACACCACTTAAAAAGTGCTCTGAAATACCAATAATGTCAGAATCAGTATCAATAAGCAGTTCATTAACTTTATCTCTGATACCCTGTATATTTTGATGAAAAACAGCAATTCACTTATTAATTATATTCTTAGACTTTGTCAAAGGTGGTTCCTTTCTTAGAGGGACTTCCTTTAAGCAGGAATACCTATCAGCTGTCTTCAGTCTAAAAAAGGTGCAGCCCCAACACCAACTACTACAGGAATTTTTCCATGAGTGACACCCCCACCCCCTACTACACTGTCACCTATGAGCTTTGCCAATGAATTTTATTCATTTATTCATAAATGTAATTTTACAGACATCTTATATGACATCCTAGTGCTCTCTCTCTCTCTCTCTCTCTCTCTCTCTCTCTCTCTCTCTCTCTCTCTCTCTCTCTCTCTCTCTCTCTGGAGTTAATTTTTTTGTCACTGCAAATGCTTAAAAAGCACACAAATGTAATTGTTCAAAAATTTTTAATTATATGTAAAACTGCAATTTTATATTCTGTCTCTTTTTTTCCTTTTTCCACAGTTTCATAAATTTCAGTGATTATTATCTCGCAAAATCCTTGCGACATTCCTTATAACCTCGACAAACAGACGATTCTCAACGAACTCGACACTTTGTCGCGCGTGCGACAGCGACAAGATTCAAACGCGTTTGAATTCAAACGTCGCCACTTGTCGCGAGTGATATGCAGCGCGGCAGATGAAGCTCAGCTGTGACACATCACTAACTATACACGTGGTCGCATTTTGTCGTTTGAAGCTTTCGTCGCTCACGTAGGACATAGCCTTAGAGACGGCGGTTTTGCGTCCGCCAACGCTAGGGAACTGGCAGCTAGGGAACTATATGTCCATCCAGACAGAGCCCTGCATTCCTGGGTCAGCCTAATACAACTGAGGTGCGGCAGGTTCCCCAGAGGTTGCTCGCTAGCGACTGTTCAACCTCAACAGCCACGTATCTCCTCGGCACGTAGCACACCTTGAGATTGAGGTTCTTTTATAGAGGTTTGTACCGGCCTCTCGACCCGGGGATTAAACTAAGATTCCCAGGCTCTGAAAAGTACAACGTTCCACCGTCTAGCCGTTCGGTAGTCGCTGAAGCAAGCACAGAGCTTACGGTCTACAGATCGTGACCCCGGTTTCGCTAAGCCCGTACTCAGCAAACACACAAACCAGAGACCCCTCAGGGTCTCTGGTTTGTGTACAAGTTGTAAATAGTCTTCGGTTCGCCTTACTTTTACCTGTGCCGTCTTCTATATTTGTATTCCACTCAAAATAGTCAAAAGCTATCTCCAAATTTTCCAGAGATAGAAATGTCTCTAAATAAGTCGTAAGCAGAGTCATGCCTCCTGTGTTTCTACATTTCTCCTAAATCTAATCACCGAGGTCGGCTTATCTCAGATTTCAGATTCTTCTGTGAATAATTCGTGTTAAAATTTCGAAACCGTGATTTGTTTAACTAGTAGTCCTGTAATGTTCGCTCTTGTATGCGCGTGCTTGGTTTGTAATATGTATAGTTACATTTCTTCTTAAATTCTTAGCCCATTTTGCATGTCTCATATATCATGTACACCAGGTGAAATCAGTTAGTCATTGCTGTTTCTCCCAGACATCTCAGTAGCTCTGATAGAATGTCGTCTACTCCAAGGACTTTGTTTCGACTTAAGTCTTTCTGTGCTCTTTCAATTCTATCTCCCGTGATTTCCACGAGTTTCCAAGCCGTGAATTTTCGTACGTGAAGCTAGCACACTGCAATACAACATCAACCTTGTGCCGCACACCTTTATGAATTTAGATACCGAGTTACATAGATTAATTGTAGCTTTTGAAAAGTTCTGATTCGCGTACGTCCTACGATGTATATCAAATATCAGTCGATATTTGTCTTTACGGTGCAATGACGGTATACTCGCATGTGATATTTAATCGGGGCTCGTGCGAACGGATGCAGTAGTCAAGACTTTCTTCATTATTGGGCTCGAGGCAGAATATATACCGTAAAACGACATTTTAAATAAATATTTGTCCTCCTGATGCTGTTAAATATTTTTATGTTTCTTGCTAAAGCTGTTTCGGCCTAAAGTCATTGTCAAGAAATCTATGGAAAAAAATTATAATAAAATATCACTTATATTTCAGTAAAACATTAAAATTTGGTCTTACATGCAGCATAAAAAAATTCTGCATGTTTACAATGATGTTATAACATTTATTTTGTCATCTTTAATTATGTAACAGTGTCCCTCTGTTTTTGTGATATACAATAGTCAAAAGTTACTCTGTTTCTTTGAAAATGGTATCTGTGATTGAATTTTATTCGAAAATTCAAATTGTCTTTGTATATGAAAAAGTTTTTCCTTGCAGTTTGTATAATTTTAAAGATCCATAAAATTTTCTGAATTATATCGTTGCAAAAAATCTGTCATCATTAAGAATTGAATGGGAAATGATTCTGTGTGGATGTATATTTCTAATTGTTCCAGCATCTTCATATTTATGCCTTTAGGAATTTTATATAATGTTTGTGGCGCTTTTGCGATGTATGTGGTGCTGGGTGAAATAGCAGTAGCAAGGAAAAAAAAAATAACGAGCTGCATTAGAATGACAAATATTGATTTGAAATCTAACACACAGTAGTGTTGATTAATTTCTGCTTATGGAATGTACGTATTTCGTAAACGTCGTTGTCTGTGTGTTGCTTATTTTCTAGTTATCACAGTTAATGACGTGAACTCGCTTAGAAAGAAAGCCAGATGATCAATTGTAAGTGAACTGACCACTGGTTGAGGCGGTTTGGCAATGTTTTACTCGTCCAGCAGTTAGGTTTTAACGAACAACTGCATCGGGATTTGAATGGTATTGGTTGAGCACGACCGACCATCAATGTATTCTTCGGGAGTGAAAGGCCCGAAAAAAGTGAAATTGACACACACTGGTAGCAACGACACTGTATATTAGACCTGCGGTAAACTGACCAACAATTTTAGCAGTGCAATAACAAAGCACTTCTCAGTTATATTAATTTAAGAGAAACGAATGACACCTCAAACCAGAAACTGCACAGACCTAATGCTGCTAAGCAGCTTGGAGAACGTGTACTACAGCAAAAAAGGACGCATTTCGTCGTGTAAAAATTATGATGCGAACTCATTTTAGCATAAGTATTGCACACTCTTCTTCAATAAATTTTCTCACAACCAGACCAAAATTCCACTTGTATTTCCCTTAAGCACTTATGTTTTATGTTTTGTGCATGGCTTGTGCATGGCTTGTGCATGGCTTCCTTCCTTACTAAAAATCGGTATTGCAATTTTCATATCACGTACTTACATAATGACGTACGCCTCCACTAACCATTTTTATTCTTTACCTTTAGTATTTCTTGTTTCATTATTAAAACATACATTTATTTTAATTTCGTGTTAGATATTATGCTTACATACGTGGATTACTAATCTATCAAGATTTCATAATATTATTTCATATTTAGTAATTAGCAGAATTAAGGGTGGCATTGATGCATTTCACAATGTGTTATAAAACATTTGTCCCTCGCGACTCCATTACCAAAGAAAATCTACTGAATTTCATTTATTACGCAGCATGTGAATTTTGGAGCGCTCTTTTTTCCTCTGCGTCATGCATGTCCCAATCCAATATAACTTTGCCGCATATTATTTGCATACTGGGCCAATTTGCTCATAAAATGTTACACTACATATAAAATGAATAGTAACTTTTTAACATGTAGAATAGGAATTATATGTAAATAATTATATTTTGTCCATACGGCGATGTGTGAAACTGTTTTTTACTTCATGGTGGTGACAAAATAATAGTTTTCATTTAATTTTGCACTGGTCTCCATGTAAACACATTAGGCCATCTTTTCATCTTAAATTTTAACTGATTCATCTTTGTGAACTTCAAAATTTTCCTGGCGCATAGAATGTTCACAAAAGTTTCGGGTATGCAGCCAGCCGTCGTCTAATACATGACACGATATTTCGGCCAGACACCTGATAGTCATGTTCAGGTGAGTCTTCCGCGGCTCACCTGAAAGTGGCTAGCAGGTGTCTGGCCGAAATATCGTGTCATGTGTTAGACGACGGCAGGCTGCTAACCTGAAACTTCTGTGTCTCATCTTTGGCTCTTTACGCAGACAACTTTCCTAATACCTGGTGGCTCAGTTTATCTGCATCAAATTCGTCTTAGACATCATCGTCTTCAGTTGTTACATCATGTTCTCGTCCATCAGAATAATTTTCTTGAAAATTATTGAGGTGTATGTAGCTTATAATGTCAGATTCTTTTATCATTTTCATACTTGCTTCCGTCAAAAGGTCGCGAAGACTTATGCGGGTCGAAAGTGTTATAGAATTAATATCAAATGGAAAGAAATGGATCGTATATTTTGTAAGAATTTTAACAACTATACTATACATAACGTGTTCTTTGAAATAAAGCAACACACCTTGTGTACTGTTACACAAAGCACACTGTGGGGTTTTATGTGATCCTAAAAAATTAAAAAATAATTAAAATAAAATGAAATACAAAATTGCTCAACAGTAGAACAGTAAGCTATAAATAAATGCCGTATGGAACTAAGTTTGCGGGTTGGCGGACAGTCTGGTTGTAGGGTTAAAGATGCGGTGAAGAAACAACAGTTGGGTATCATTACCATTCCCAATCGTAAGAAGAAGTGGTGTTTCTCGGAGTACACAGCGTTGGTCTTCTCTAATGTGACCGCAGTTTAAAGATGAGGCGAAAGAAGAACTCTTGGCTATTAATACCATTCGCAGTCATAAGCTACAATACATGCAAACGTCGGTCATTCCACCATACACATTCACAAAGTAAAGCGAAAATCATCCATCGCCAAGATAAAACACGAAAACTATTGAGACGACACTCATCGTTATAGATACTGTCACAAAATCGGCGTTTTGACAAACGGTGCAGGTGTTTTACAAAATCAGAAAGTATTCCCGACATTACGCAAACTTCTCATTTCGTTAAAGAATATATATAATTATCTTTGTCTATATTACTGTAACCGCGTGATGTAGGTGATCAGCTTAGATTAATTATCTTCAAAAGTAAAAACCCAAGATAGCAATATAATTATTTAATGTACTAACGATCGGTTTTAATGGACTATGCCACCATCACCTGGTCGTATAAATTCTACAATGCTGTCAGCTTACGTTATTTAGAAACCTGGTGGTTAAACAAAACGTGCAACATAGCACTTAGTCAAAATATAAAATACACGAGTTACATTATACAATGCTTATACAAGTTAAATTATCAACTGCTTGTACTCGCTCTCTTAAAGCAGATGGTAGTGTAACTTACGTATTTTATATTTTGACTTAGTGCTATGTTGCATGTTCTGTTTAACGTACAGTTTTTAAATAACTTAAGATAAGCGCGATGTATATATGACCAGATGATGGTGGCAAAACCCACTGAAACCGGTCATCAGTATATTTAATAAATATATTGCAATTTCGCGTTTTACTTTTGAAGATAATTATTTGTTATTTTTATTTGATACAGAAAGATATTTTAAACAAGACATTGCCACAAATGGCATTGACGTGGCTGAGATATGTTGCTAATAGTAGCGGAAGGCCTCATTCTCACAGTATGTCCCTCTACAAAATATCCGTTATTTACACTTCTGATGGTCCGTTTGTCAATACAAGAAAGACATCGACGAATAAATATATGATGTGCCCTGACAAATACCCCTGGTTGGTACTCGAGAAAACTGATGTTGAAGTTCACTGCGTGAAGTCAGACGTGTAACGTTACCCATGCTAAACTCCATTACTTTTTTTTTAATTATTATTTTTTTTTTATAATCATGTTAGTCCGATATTATTCCAGTCTATTTAGCATAATATCAATGAACAGTGTACATTGTGTGAAATTAGTAAGAAATATTCAATTTTGCCGTAGTAATTTAATTTTCATGTCATTTTTACAAAATCTAACTCACAGTCGTCTGCATCGGCTGCTGTTCCACAACATGCATCAATTCATGGTAGCTGCTTTCTTCGAGAATGATCAAATACGCATGGTTCCCATCAAAGTTAACGGATTAAACAGAACTCTTTGCAAATGTAAATGAACCTTCAAGACGGCAGTTTTTTATAAAATGAGCTTCGTTCTGTAAACCATTCAGTTTCGATTGATTTTACGACACATATCTTCCGGATTTCTGTTGTGGCATACCTAGCGATAGACAGCAAGGAAGATTTTGTAATAATGACGTGAAGATTAAATTAATACGGCAAAATTGAATATTTCTTACTATTTAATGACAATGTACACAGCTTGCTGATATTTTGTAAAGTAAAATGAAAAAATATCGGCCTACACTGATTTAAAAAAAAGTATTAAAATGGGGAGAGAACCAGGACTCGGTACCTCCAGCGTGGTATCAGGAGACCTTAACTGCTGCGCCAAGCTCACTTGGTTGGAGCGTGGCAAACGTAACGCGTCTTTCATCGCGCAATGAATTTCATCATCAATCTTCTCGAAAAGGAAGACCCGTCGCTAAAAGCGCGGATTGCCTCACACTCAGGGTACGTCCCTCTACAACATACTCGAGACCCATTAAGATCCGTTTCTTCCACATTTCTGATAGTGCAGTTTCAGCACATGATAAAGTGCAAAAAGCTGTGTTTATTGTATCAGAGATGGTGTTTGCAGCGAAGTCTAACTAATGTAAGGAAAAAAGTTCTGGAAAAAAATGTTCAAATGTTTGTTAAGCTTATGGGACTTAACTACGGGGTTATCAGTCCCTAAACTTACAAACTACTTAACAACTAGCTTATCCTAAGGACGGCACAAATATCCATACCCGAGGGGGGTATAGAACCCCCGACCGTAGCGGCCGTGCAGACCGTGACTGAAGCGCCTCAGTCCCCTCGGCCACCGCGGCCGGCAAAGTTCTGGAAACACACCGTATAGACAGACTGAATATGAGTGAAGTTATAACTATGAGTCGCAGTGTGGAGTGTTTGATGTTTGTACATAGCAGAAAACCCAGAAAATCTGAAAATGGAATTGCAAAGTCTTACTGTATACATTCTGGTGTGAGTGTAGTAATATGGAAAGATGAGAATGATTGTTGCTTACGTGAATACGAGAAATACACTACTGGGCATTAAAATTGGACAAATATATTATACTAGAACTTACATGTGATTACATTTTCACGCAGTTTGGGTGCATAGATCCTGAGAAACCAGTACGCAGGACAACCACGACCGTAATAAAGGCCTTGGTACACCTGGGCACTGAGTCAAACAGAGCTTGGATGATGTGTACAGGTACATATGCTCCTGCAGCTTCAACACGACACCAAAGTTCCTCACGATTAGTGACTGGCGAATTTTGAGGAGCTAATTGCTCGGCCACCATTGACCAGATATTTTCAGTTGGTGATATATCTGGAGAATTTGCTGGCCAGGGCAGCAGTTGAACATTTTCCGTATCCAGAAAAGCCCGTACAGAACCTGCAACATGCGGTCGTGCATTATCTTGCTGAAATTTAGGGCTTCGCAGGGATCGAATGAGGGGTAGAGCCACGGGTCGTAACAAATCTGAAATGTAACGGCCACTTTTCAAACTACCGTCGATGCGAACAAGAGGTGACCGAGACGTGTAACCAGTGGTACCCCATACCATCACGCCGGGTTATACGTCAGTATGGAAATGACGAATAGATGCTTCCAATGTGCGTTCACCGCAATGTCGCCAAACACGGATGCGACCATCATGATGCTGTAAACAGAACCGGGACTCATCTGACATAATGACATTTTACCAATCGTTTGTCGTTGCGTGCACCATCAGAGGCGCTCCTGTCTGTGATGCAGCGTCAAGGGTAACCAGAGCCATGGTCTCCGAGCTGATAGTTCATGCTGCTGCAAACGTCGTCGAACTGTTCGTGGAGATGTTTGTGCGTTTCTTGCAAACGTCCCCATCTGTTGACTCAGGGATCGAGACGTGGTTCCACGATCCGTTACAGCCATGTGGATAAGATGCCTGTTATTTCGATTGCTAGTCATGCAAGGCCATTGGGATCCAGCACGGCGGTCCGTATTGCCCTCCTGAAACCACCGACTCCATATTCTGCTAACAGTCATTGGGTAGCGACCAACGCGAGCAGTAGTATGACGATACAATAAACCGCAATCGCGATAGGCTACAATCGGAAACTTGATGATACGCATTTCTGCACCTTACGTGAGGCAACACAACAACGTTTCACCAGGCAACGCCGGTCAACTGTTGTTTGTGTATGAGAAATCGGTTGGAAACTTTCCTCATGTCCGCATGTTGTAGGTGTCGCCAACGGCGCCAACCTTGTGTGAATGAAAAGCTAATCATTTGCATATCACAGTCTTCTTTCTGTCAGTTAAATTTCGCGTCTGTAGCACATCTTCGTCGTGATGTAGCAATTTTAGTGGGCAGGAGTGTAGCAGCGTCCAAGACGATATCCGCCATGCGTGGGAGTGGGTAGCATTTATGTAAGATACACTGTGATCTACACAGTGTGTCGACTTTCGGCCTAGTAAGTAAATGTAGATGTGAGGTTGCTGTGCTTTCCTATAGAAGCACGTAGTGCAATTCGTGTCTGACGATTCTTTCATGCTTTCTTCATGATGCGGCAGTCATAATCTTAAGCTGTGCTTTATGGAGGCATGTACTGCACTGCCAAAAATGAACATTAGTAAATTATCTTAGAATTTTGCAGTTGAATGAAGTATTTTTTCTGAATCAGTTGAAACGGAACTGTCATTTCCTTTCATTACTCTGCTGTCTCATTATGTAGACTTAACATGAAAAATAATTCTTTCCTGAATGAAATTTGAATTGATTCACTTGAGATTGGCCAGCAAAACTTTGTGATAGGTGTCGCAGACTATAAAAGCAGTTGTAGAAACGAAGATGGCGAAGGTTTACACCATATATTTCATCCCACTTGTCACTCTCCTATTTCCCCTATCCTTGTGTGTTACTGAGTGCGAGTGGAAAACAGTAATGTTTCTTTGGGTGTTTGTAACATGGGCAATCTTGTAATGTTTGGTTGTGACAATGTAGTTAGTGGTGGCAAGGACTGCCTAGCAGCAAAGGTTTTGTTTGAGCTTTGAAGTGGAGGGTCGATCTGGTCAAGCCAGGGGTTTGTAAAGGCGGTGGAGTAACGGACACTTGATGTCCAGCCAATCAGGGCACTCCGTCCCCGCAAATTTGAAGAAGGAACGGTTGGCCCTGGTGGCGCCTAGCGAGATGGCCTGATGGAGTGCGGACGTGAGGAGAGCTGCTCGCTGGTGTCGAGGAGGTTTTGCTAACGATTTAGTGACAATCTTCATCAATGTTGCTCATGGTGAAGCTTTTACCACCGGTTGTTAGGGGACGTAATCAATAGGCATGAAACAAATGATCAAATGTTTGTATAGCTTATGGGACTTAACTACGGGGTCATCAGTACCTATACTTACAAACTACTTACGAACTAGCTAACACTAAGGACGGCACAAATATCCATGCCCGAGGGGGGATTCGAACCCCCGACCGTAGTGGCCGTGCAGACCGTGACTGGAGCGCTCAGTCCCCTCGGCCACTGCCGCCGGCATAGGTATGAAGTTTATCTTTTTTTTTGGGGGGGGGGGCGTTTCAGGTGATAGAATCAAATAGAGATGGTGTATGGTGTTTCTTGGGTCAAAGTTGCTGCTATGTCGCTTATTTATTAAATTATAATGGGGATTATTAAATCGTTGAACGGGTTTTTGCAATTTTTTTTCTGGTACATATTCATTTCGAGGAATTTTATTCAAATTTATAGTGATTTTCTTTGTCACTAGGACATTGCGCGCGAAACGGGTACATTGCAGTTTGAGTCCAGTTGGGGCATAATTTGTTACTTGTGTGTTTTCGATTTGTTTAATGCATAGATGTAGAAGAATAATATCCGAATGATGACGGTTTTCTTTGTGCAATTTGAACAAGCCTCCTTTGCATGCATTGTGTGAATGTGATAAATGACAGCGGGCAAACTGAGAATACTCATTGCTCCTATATCCTTGCAAGTGGCAAGATCAACCGTAATAACAAATAAATAAATAAATAAAATAAAAAATAAAATTTAAAAAAATTAAAAAAATACTAGAGCGCCCATTTGAATGTAGTATGATGTGATTGAAACTAAAGTTGCATTTAAATTCTCATTTATACTAAAATTTGCTTTTAAACTGACATGATGGAGCATTTATTTAAAAGGATTTGTTAATATATAATGATTGTACCGAACATGCGTGTCGAAGCAATTTACAAATTTTAGTATGACCCTATTCAGCACTAGTTCTTCCTGTGGTCTTCAATGGTGCACTGGAGCATAAATATCAGAGTAACGTATCCGTTTCATTTGAGTACATATAATGAATCCGATTAATCATTTCAGATGCGTATGTAATATTCTCCGTTGCGCGTGTCGATGTTATGACACTTTAATTTCATTGATATTGTCGGACGTGCTTATTTCACTCGTGGCGGGAATTCATATCTGTACTCACACTAGATAAAGTCATGCCAAATAAAAACATGTGGGAGCCATATTGCATTGCAATAGCTTGTGGAGGCACCTTCAGTGCACAAGTTACCGGGCAAATAGGCAGATACACAGTCCAGACACGAAAATAAAGTTTAATAATAACAACAACAAAACCACTTCAGTACGAGGTGTGCAAGGTGAACAACTTTGCTTCCGCCGTTTGCCGATAGTTGGCGATAGCGCTAAGTAGCGGTCGAAAGAAACAGATCACAGATGTCAGGCAGTTAGCTTGGACCTCGGTCAACATAGCTTCATTAAAACATTAGTCGGTTTGTGTCAGCATAATAAAGTTGTCGTTCATTTAAAATGTCAGTTTAAAAGTTTAATTTTCGTCATTTTCGGGGGTGTTACTGTTTTGTTTCAATACGAAGAAAACAGCGGCTGAGTTTTCTAATTTTCGTATGGTAAGGACGTTATTAGTGAAAAAACGTGAGCCAGGAAACTTTAACTTTTCCTGGCGTAATGAATGTTCAAACAACTTACGGGTATGCTGCCGGGTGACGTCGTCGACAACCGCCGATATTTCGGCAGGAGGACACCCTGCCATCCTCAAGGCACAACTGCACTTAAGGAAGCAATGTGCAAGCGTATTTAATACCTCGGTTTGCAAAGGCTAAACGAGGAAGATAACATATACAGTACAAGTGACTTCAGAGTCAACACAACCAAAGATGACCAAACATCAAAAATATCGATAGTGACTGTTAATCAACAGGTGAGACAGCATTAATTTTGTCCCTCTGTTTTTTGACGAGAGACAGTTCCGGATTCCAAGCAAAATTTAAACAAAAACTACCATCTCTGTTTATTAGTTCGCTTGCTAGTTTAATTTCAACAGCTTCCTTAATAACACCATCCCAATAGGTGGAAGTGCATGCCAGAATCTCCGTGTTGTTGTATTCCATAGGATGACCGGTGCCAAGACAGTGTTCTGCAACAGCGGATTTGTTGGGCTGTTCTAAGCGCGTGTAACGTTTGTGTTCAATACAGAGTCCTGATTGTCTGATTAATATATGACAAGCCACAACTGCAAGGAATACGATATACACCTGCCTTACGCACACCAAGATCATCCTTTACGGACCCCAACAGGGACTTTACCTTAGAAGGTGGTCGAAAAACACATTTCACATCATATTTCCGCAAAATACGACCAATCTTGTTGGAAATGCTTCCTGTGTAAGGCAAAAAGGCCATAGATTTAGGAGCCATTTCATTACTATCGTCACTCATCCGTTGCACAGAAGGCTGATAGTGCAACGCACGTTTTATCTGTCTCTCACTGTAACCATTCTGACGAAAAGTCTCCTCGAGATGGGACAACTCAGCTGACAAACTTTCATGGTCTGAAATGACATATGCCCTGTGAACCAAGGTACGAAGTAGTCCTTCACGCTGAGCTGGATGGTGACAACTATCAGCTCGCAGATACAAATCTATGTGAGTAGGCTTCCTATAAACAGAATGTCCCAATGTACATCAACCTTCCTCCTGACCAACACATCAAGGAAAGGAAGACAGCCATTCTTTTCCACCTCCATAGTGAACTGAATATCCGGGTGGATTGAATTTAGGTGTTCCAAAAAACAATTTAAATTCTCACTAGCATGAGGCCAAACGTCAAAAGTGTCGTCTACATATCTGAAAAAAACACGCAGGTTTCAGAGTCGCTGAAACTAAAGCACGTTCCTCGAAATCCTCCATAAACAAATTAGTCACAACAGGTGACAACGGGCTTCCTATTGCAACTCCATCATTTTGTTGATAGTACTGATCATTGAATAAAAAGTAAGTGGAAGTCAGCACATGTCGAAAAAGATTTGTTAACAAGACACCAAACTTAACCTCAATTAGCTGCAACGAATCTGACAGAGGAACGGGAGTGAAGTGAGACACAACATCAAAACGCACTAAAATATCAGAGTCATTCGAACGCAATCCCTGCAATCGACGTAAGAAATCAGTCGAGTTCTTAATGTGATGTTCACATCTGCCAAATATTGGACACAACAAACTAGCAAGATGTTTAGCTACACGATATGTCAGACACCAATGTTAGACACTATAGGCCTCAAATTAAAGTGGCAAGTGACCTTATAAACAGAGATGATGGTTTTTGTTTAAATTCTGCTTTGAATCCGGCACTGTCTCTCGCCAAAAAACAGAGGGACAAAATTAATGCTGCCTCACCTGTTGAATAACAGTCACTATCGACATTATTGATGTTTGGTCATCTTTGCTTGTTTTGACTCTACAGTGACTTGCACTGTATGTGTTATCTTCCTTGTTTACCCTTTGCAAACCGAGGTATTAAATACGCTTGCACATTGCTTCCTTAAGTGCAGTTGTGCCTTGAGAATGGCAGGATATCCTCCTGTCGAAATATTGGCGGTTGTCGACGACGTCACCCGGCAGCATACCCGTAAGTTGTTTGAACAACGTGAGCCATGTTTAGACGTCGACGGCAAAACCGAATATTCACGTCTCCAAGATCATGCTCTGCATTTGGTGGGACTAGCTCGGCGTCGAGTACTATGGGGTGAAACCATCACAGGCGCTCGTTATCGAACGCAATGAATGCGTTTGCGCAGAGCATTAAAAGACAAAGGGCCGCAATACAGCAAGAGGTACGATAAAGCGATTTTCAAGCACGATAACGCTCGACGCCACGTTATAAAAGAGGTCGAAAAGTACTTGGAAACGTTGACATGGGGAGTCCTCCTCCATCCGCCGTATTCTTTAGACGCTGCTCTGTCACCTGTTAGATAAATGACGCATGACCTGGCTGATCGACACATCCGATCTCATGAAGAAGTCACAAAATGGATGGACGCGGGATTCGTTCACTGCCCGAAAGATGGGAGAAAGTAGTGACCAGCGATGGAAAATACTTTGAATGATACATGTCTAACCAATTTGTTTCATTAAATCCTGAAATGTTAGGGAAAAAACGGTGGAAGCAAAGAACAGTGCTAGCGCTGATTCTGCCGTACATTCGATCATACAGATACCGAATATTGCCTTGGAAATCATTATTCCAAGCCTGCTCTAAATGTTCAAGTAGTTCGCCGTGATGGAGTGGCCGAGCGTTCTAAGACGCTTTGCTGCGGTTGGTCACCGTCGAAGGTTCTACTCCTCCCTCGGGCATGAGTGTGTGTGTTGTCTTTAGCGTAAGTTATAGTTATTTTGTTTGTAAACCTATGGAATTATACCTGCAGCAGATAAGCCCCTTAGATTTACGAATATTTGAACACTTCACGTAGTTATGCAAGTGTTATTATTTGACGTGTAGGACAAGTCAGTTATCGTTGTATCAAATCTCACACGATCTCGATTGAAGTGCGGAAATGGTGCTGGTCAGGCAAATTGTGGCACTTCTTGCAGAGTACGTTTAGTTTCACGTTGGCTAGTATTATCCTGTTGGAACATCATTTTTCTATTGAAAAAGAACGGGTCTTACAACATTCTGCACGTACCAAGCTGTTGTCTGCTTTCCCTCCACTAACACTCCACTAGTCCATATCGTCTGGCGTGGAGCGAGTGTGAAGTTTGCAGTCTATGAGCCAGCGCTCGCCAGATTTACGTTGTTAGAGCCTACGGCATTCACTTTCTTACAGGTGCTGTGGCCGAGGGGTGCGTTCCCAGCTTTAGGTCAGGATGAGGCTAGGAACCTGGTGGAGCGCCAAGGGACGCTGGTGTATCGTATGATGGTAGTGCCCGCGCCGCGCCGCGATGCCGGGAACCGATGCGAAGACTGTTATTGTGAAGTGCTCTATCCCTCCACCAGGCTATGCGGCGGCCAGTGGATCCACGCAGGGACCCCTCTAAAGGCGGATGTCGTGTTGGTTCCCGACTCAGGACACCGGCTGGCCGGATTAGCACCAGAGTGCTAACTCGACGTCAGGGACATTGGCCTTTAGTAACCAACCACTGAAGACTGCGATGGCCTCAGGCAGCCACCATAGATGTGTGAAGTCGTCAGCACAGCGGATCACCATCTTCTCAGATGATGTTTAGTGTGAAGTACTGCCTCGATCAGACTCCATCTCTTAGCTGCCTCTAGCAGCTACCCATATGTACTGCTTTCTGTGACAAAGACTGAGCACAGCGATTAGGCCAGTGAATTGACGACCACCTGAATCGTCGATTCAGAAGACCAGGTGAATGTTACTTCTAAATGTGGGAGTATTTATACATAAAATTGGCTGAAGCTATAGCGTATGAAACGGTTTGAATGTGTTCCCTTTAAAAATGCAGTATTCTCCCGATGTGTCTTTACCGCTGCCGCATCTCCGGTCTTATTCACTCTTGTGGCAGAGTTACGTGTAGTTATGAAATGTTTACTAGCTGCGACTCTGTCTGACAGCCATTTCACTCACAAACAGTTCGCTGACGGTGGCTTTCCAACTTGCCGACGCAGCGGCTGCCGTCATCACGCAGGTCGGGTGAGCGTTTTCTGCCACCGGCTGCTGACCTTATTCCGTCTTGCTAAAGTGAGCAGACCAAGATCTTAACACATTTCCCTGTCACAATGTTTGCGGCGTAACACGGGGATAATCTTCTTTCCTAGTTGAACGCCACGGCCGGCCATCCCATCTGGCAAGTGATCCTCTGACGCCACCAGTCGAATCCTGTAGGTCGATGCCGTGATGTAAGACGGGTTAGAAGTGTACGTACTTGTAGTCCCACTGCTAGTAGCCAGTTGGCTACATCTATACACATACTCCGCAATCCAGGTAAGGAGCGTGGCGGAGGATACAGTGCACCACTACTAGGCATTTTCTGTCCTCCACTCCCAAATAGAACGAGGAAAAAAAAATTAATGCCTATGTGCATCCGTATGAGCCCTAATCTCTCTTGTCTTTGTCATCACTACGCGAAATGTAAGTAGGCGGTAGGAAGATCGTACTACACTCAGCTTTAAATTACGGCCCTCTAAATTTCACCAATAGAAATTCACGAAAAGAACGTCGTCTTTCCTCCAGAGATCCCCAATTGAGTTCCCGGAGCATTTCCGTGACGCCCGCACATTGATCGACCCCTACCAGTAGGAAACCCAGCTTCTCGCCTCTGAATTGCTTCTATGTCTTCCTTTAAACTGATCTGCTGCGAGTCCGGCACAAGCAGGTATAACTGATGCACTAATGGCCGTAAAAGAATTTGTGGCGTGTAGTCTCACAGATAAAATGTGTGTCATCGTGGTGGGTCTGGATGTACAGGGAGCCTTAGACGCAGCTTGTTGGCCTGGTATTTTAAAGACGTTGCGTGAGTTGAACTGTCCTGGAAATCTGTATAACCTTACACGTAGCTATTTCAGACACAGAACTGCAACGTTAACCGCAACAACCTTCTCATAGAAAGATCTGCTACCAAGGGATGTCCACTAGGTTATTGTTGTGGTCCAGTTTTCTGGAATGTATTATGTGATTCCTTCCTTAAATTGCCTTACTCAGTACACTCTCTTTTTTGTGTCCCGACTTCGTCGCCGCTTTTGTGTCCCAGCCTCGTCGTAGGTGTCGGTGGCCGGGAGGATGAGACCGACACAGGAATATAGATAGCACGCTGGTGCAGGTACGGAGGGGAGCAGCCAGAAACTATAAACACTAGAGTAAATTAGAAAGAGATATATATTGCACAGAATGTAACAATACTTAACTTTTACATAGTACTGCAGAATGTTGATACATAGTTGTTAGAGGCCTGCCTAGTGCCTGTACAATAGCAAAGTCTTCACTGGTGCCTATCTGATTACGAAGGTCCTAACTGGTTGCTATCTTAGTCCGAAGTGACCGATGTCTTTCCGTGGTGGCCACGAGCGGGGTTGCAGCAGAGGGCGCTCGTGGCTGTCGTGAGAACGCCGCGCCGTGTGTGCATGGCGGCGCGCGGCGAAAGTAGGTGGCGCGCACTTTGTACTTGTGCGACACCACACTCTTGTTATAGCCTTTGCCGAAGATCTGATTGTACTAACCAAAGGGGAGATTCCTCTTGCCGCTGAGGACATCTATAAAGCAGACATACAGTTAATATCGACTTGGGCCAGTAATAATAAACTCCAATTCAACGAACAGAAATTAAAAGCTATGCTTATCACCAGGAAAAGGAAATCTGCATCACCAATTCGCTTTCAATAAGTAGACTATCTCAAATATCTGGGCATTATAATCCAAAGTTAAGTTTACATTCAACAAACACGTTCCACAAATTACAGATAAATACACGGTCTTAACTAATGCTCTTTCAAGATCAGCTAGACTCAACTGCGGTTTGCGGACTACAGTACAGCAAACTATTTATAAACGAGCAATACTGCCTATATTATCGTACGGTTCACCGATGTGGATAGACGCACCGGAGCGACAATACAACAGCACGAAAATTAAATTAAACAATTTAAAAATGGACAAAGCTTACAGAGCCACATCCAGTAAAGCACTCTGTGTTTTATCAGATCTCATGCCCATAACTCTTAAGATACAGAAAATAGCCAAATATTATAACCTGGTCAAAACTAAAGACGGCAGACAGACAATCGACATCGCCCTAGTGCATAGAGCTGGGCACATCCGGCAGACTTTACGAGTATAACTGAGAAGGACGCCAGCAAAAGCTACCCTGTTGAAATATATACAGATGGAAGAAAGTCAGACGACGGACTGGTTTCGGGAATAGCAATATTTGTCAATAAGAAGCCTATGTACCAGATACAGCTAAAACTGTCTAATGAATGCTCGAACAATCAAGCGGAACAATTCGCCATTCTCAATGCTCTTAAGTTAATAACCAGTCTCTCGAATATTGATAGAACTACAGTAATTCACACCGACAGCAAGATTACTTTGGACTCGTTACGAAATCCAAAAACCACAGCTTTTTGATTGAAGAAATGTGATGTAAAATCGGAAGGTGGTGCATTTCGAATGGTTTAAGGCACATCGAGGGATATGGGGAAATGAAATAACTGACAATCATGCTTTTTTTTTAATTAAAAAAAATTGAAAAGCTCGATCACGACAATTAATTACAACTAACAACTAAATACCTACAAGTACCGGATCGTATAGCTAGTGACAAATAATGTGTAGCAAAACGCTTTCTTTTGTAAATCCTGTCAACTTACGTACTGTATTTGTGTTTGGTAAAATACCTGATGTAACCTCCTGAATTTAATCATCAAATATGTAATATTAGTATGTAATGGGGCATGTCAAGTAAATCATAAAATACACACTTGAGCAATACTCAAGGCGTGGTACAAGCGTTTTATACACGGGCTCGTTTACAGATGAAGTACATATTCCCAAAATTCTCCCAATAAACCGAAGTCGGCTGTCCGCCTTACTGTCGTTACACGTTTGTTCCATGTCATATTGCTCTGTAATGTTACACCTAGATATTTGAACGATGCGACTGCATCAAGAAGCTCACTACTAAATGCTGTATTCGGACATTATGGGATTGTTTTTCCTACTCAAGAGATTTTGTCTAAGTTATTCTGTATGCTACTGCAGTCAATTAAGGAAGACACCCTACCATACACCACAGCATCATCAGCAGACAGCCGCAAATTATGTTACTCTGCCCATCAGATCATTTATATAGATATAAAAGAATAGAGGTCCTATCACACGTTTAGGCACTTCTCGACTAACTGTACGATCCGGCACTGCTGTCCTTACGTTACGACGCGATGTCGGACGTCTATGCTGTATGAACGTTCAGAAACACGTCGACAGGTGTGAGAATTTTCACGTGACCGTTGCAACCAGCAATCAGGCACAACTGATTTTTTTTCTCCCAAAACAAAACCACACTTCTAGCCTTACTCTCACCAGTTTACGCCATCATCGACGAGCTTCTGTTGCTTTAATCAGTTGATCCGCAGAAGTAATAATGTGGAGGAATAGTGTAAAATGAAATTATTGCTTTTCTTCCAAAATGAAAACAAATAGTCTCTCTGCGATACTGAATTTTACATTTGACAATCAAATGTTGAAACTATTGCTTATATACAATCTTCTACACTAATTGGTGTTTTGTCTTTATCTTGAAGCATCTTTAGTCGCTGTAGTACTGTAAATTAGGTGTAAGTTCCTCTATAAAAATCTTATTAGTGTTATTCCTTTGTTAAGTTCACGACCTCCTTGTGGAGGTAAACTTAATGGAAGCTTCTACGTTAGTAAACTACTTGGAAAACAAAATAAAATGTGAAACAAGGAGTGGTGACCTCTTTCACCAAATGACTCGTCAGTCTTCACATTTTTTTATCTGGTAGTTCTGTCGTTGAATTGAAATGGTGATTTCCGTTTGTTTTCTTTGTACAGAGCAGACACCGGTGTATCTGTTCATCCTATTCCTTCTTTTTCAAACATAATGTCAAGCATATTTCCGGAATTCTTCTTCACGTTGGGGTAATGTTTCATTTTCCACCGCGCAATTTTCATATACGACTCAAAACTGAGTAGATCGTCTTCATTCTGTCGGTTTACGTTGTATGCCACATAGTGCCCTAACATCCACATTATTGTGTTCTTTTTGGACGCTGGGTAGAACCTCGTGTCCGGCCACAGGAGTATTTCTCTGGTGAAGTTACCAGCTGTGCTTCTAGTTAGCAGAGCTAACCGTTGTTGAACCCACTTCCAGTTGTTGAGGGGGCCGTCACAGGTGAATCTGTGGCGTAAAGTGTCCACCAGGCCACATCGGATACATTAATCGCAATTATTTACTCCGATTCTGTGTAAACGTTCGTTGGTGGCTATGACATTGTTAACCACTCTGTACCACGCGGCTGTAATTTCTCAGTTATGGATCGGTAAGCTGAGGTTATCCCAAACTCGTTTCCACTGGACACTGGGATGTTTGAGTTCAACTGGGTCTCGAGTCGCGGTTTGATTCCATGTTTCTAAGATCCTCCTGGTCGATATCACTGTCTGGTTCAGTAAAGTGTCCCTGATGTAACGGAGTTCTAGATAAAAGTGTCTGACTTGTTTTAACTTATAATTATTTTTCCGAACATCGGTGAGTGGGCGAAGGGCATCGGGTCGTACTGCTAGGAAATGTCAAATAGTTACACTTCGAGGCTCCTTTTCTAGTAATGTAGTGGTTCTTCTGATGTACAGGGCTGTACACCGACTATTCACGTCAGGTAGTCATCATTTGTTGCCTTCAGTGTCAACATCTCGACTTCGTATTAATACTCTGACGACGTCAGCGCACGCTTTAACGGCGAAGGGTGATCCTGCTGTGGTCAATCCAGTCAGGTGTTCTTCAATGGAGTACAGCAAAGGCTCTAAGGACAGGACGTATAATAGCATCGCAAGAGGACTTCCTTGTGGAACCCCTCTATCGATGGCAGTGGGCTGCGTCAGCTGTCCATTGATGCTAACTTGTGTTGTAATTCCAGAAATTAAATTTTGGACGACGTCAATGGCTCTTTTTCCAAGACCACATTGTGATAGTATCTTTGCGAGGTCATCATGACGGACATGGTCGAATGCTTTACTAAAATCCAAGAAAACTAGTGCAAACTTTAAGTTGGTGACTGACGCTATGGCTATGATGTCTCTGTATTCCGAGACGGGGGTCATGATGATCAGACCAGGAAGACAGTTTTGATGTTTCCTCACCTTTTTCAACACTGGTGTCAATCTGCTGTTTAATGCTCGGGTAAATGTTTTATAATCAAAATTTAATAATGTGATTGGGCGGTAGTTGTCTAGGTTTTTCACGATCTTATTTTTAGAAATTAACACGATCCTCCCTTCTTTCATTTCTCTTGGAATTTCACGCCCCCTCATGACTTCGTTGAGTACATCTGTAAAAGCTTGCCCAATCACATCAAATTCTTTAGGCAGTCCGTCAGGCCCAGGTGATTTTTTTGACGGTGGGCGAGTTATCAAGTCTAACACTTCATACGTGTTAAATTCTTCTACAATCGCTTGGTTGTCTTCGTGTGTAATAGCAGAAGAGAGCATTTGAACGATCTCGTCGGCAGCATCACTATTGGAGTCTACGTCCGAATACAGATCACAGAAATGTTGATGAGTAGCCTGGAGAACATCCCTCTGATTAGTTAGGTGGTCCCCCGCCTCCGTTACCAGTTCTGCAATTAAGGCTGGCTTGCGATGGGAGCGGTGTTTTAAGAGGTGGTACAGTGACGTAACTTCGTCCGCCCTGAGAGAATTGGTTTCCGCTTTTATCTTCAGACCTTAGAGTTGTTGGCGTTTGATGCTGATTAGCTTCGCTTTGATCTTTTTTATCTCCGTTAGTTTTGTGTTAGTTGGAGTTGCCTGAGCATACAGTTCCCTCAGGACCGTCTCATAGAAATCAATGGTTCGTTTGACGTCTTGTGCGTTTTGCCACCCACAGCTTTTTAAAGTTTGCCGCACATTCCGCTTTGCTACCGCGTTCCACCAGGCCATCTTGGTCGTGTACCGTCGACTATGTTTAAGACAATCCGTCCACGTCGCAGCAAACAAATCGTCCAAGTCACTATGAGAGAGAAGTGAAATATTACGGTTCCACTGAGACCTGAAACGTTTACGTGGTTGTTTGTCTAAGTTCATAGTTACGGAGAGGGCACAATGGTCCGAAAAACTTGCAGGAATTACATCGACGTCCAGAATTTGTTGACTAATGTTTTCCGTGACGTACATGCGATCAAGGCGGCAGCATGACTTCGACGTGAAGTATGTGAATTTTACAGTGGGGGGTGTTTTAATTCCAACGCGTCTTTCATCTGCACATTTTTAACAAGATCATATGATTCTTTGCATAAGTTTTAGTTCAGGGACTGATCTTTCATGCGGAGTACGCAGTAGAAATCACCGCAAATTATTAGGTAGTAGGGGTTTCGTCATAGCAGGTAAATTATCTCTTCTTTGAAGAAATTTGCCGCGTTCAGCTTTGTTTGACGTTCCAGACGGGGCATAGATGTTGACTAGAGTGACGTCATAAATTTGGCAGCCAATGCCCCTACCAGACGGCAAGGTTTCAGTAGCGCTAACAGGGATGCGCTCTCTAGCTAGAATTGCTGTGCCTGAACTCGCATTGTTCGCAGGATTGGCTATCAATTGAAACCTAGTAATTGTGCAGATCTAAAATATAAACTTCTTGTAAGCAGACTATATCGTCTTCGGAATTGTAGATAAATCGTTTGAGTAGTGCTGCTTTTAAGTCAGTCTGTATTTTGTTAATGTTCAGAGACAAAATTTTATACGCCTGCGTCATGTTTGTGAGGGAGTAGGTGATGTTGAGATTTGTCAACAGAACACTTCATCCAACAGTACGAATTGTGTCAAGTCTGCAAATTGTCACATCAGACCTTATAGTGCTTATGTTTAAAGCAGTGACAGACATGCCGGCAACATTGGAATCGACTAGTTAATGTCAGAATCGGACAAGAACGGTATCGGTCAGACGTTCCTGTGACATGAATGTCAGATCAGTTACTATAATTTAACACACAAATCATTCCCCTCTATCCGTCCCAAGTGACATATCTGTCGTCCCCTCGTCATTGTCTTTCGGGTGGCATGGGTTAGTGTCCTGACATGAAGAAGTGCCAGCTGAAATGCCCTCCGGGCGTTCCTGTGACATGAATGTCAGATCAGTTACTATAATTTAACACACAAATCATTCCCCTCTATCCGTCCCAAGTGACATATCTGTCGTCCCCTCGTCATTGTCTTTCGGGTGGCATGGGTTAGTGTCCTGACATGAAGAAGTGCCAGCTGAAATGAACTCCGGGCGTGGCCCGGCCTTCTTGTTTTTTTTTTTTTTTTTTTTTTTTTTTTTTTTTTTTTTTTTTTTTTTTTTTTTTTTTTTTTTTTTCAATTTTCTCTCTTGTTTGGATGACTTTGCCTTCGCATGACTCGTAGGGGGGGGGGGGAGGGTGTTGAGATTCGGTTGAGGTTTCGTCTTGCGGCGTAGCGCATAGCCTGGCGTCGCTAAGCCTTTCGCATTTTCGGTAGATGGCGGGGAACCTGACTCACCAGATATGTCCTTCGGAAGTTCACTTTGTTCAACAAAATCTTTCATTTGTTCCGAAGCAGTGGCTGGACATTCGTCAAGCCGTGGATTTTCGGCAACATCCGCTTTGCTTCGAGTTTCAGTAAACTCTACTAGGTCTATAACAGACATGGTTTCGACAGATTGTAAGGCCGGTGACACAACATTTTCTTCCGACTGCTGAGTCTCATTTTGTGGAAGTGGCTCTTTTGTGTCCCAGCCTCGTCACCGCTTTTGTGTCTAGTTTCCGTCCAGGTGTCGGTGGCCGAGTGGAATGAGACCGACACAGGAATAAAGATAGCACGCTGATGCAGGTACGGAGGGGAGCAGCCAGAAACTAGAAACACTAGAGTAAATTAGAATGAGATATATATTGCTCAGAATTTATACAATACTTAACTTTTACATAGCTCAGTACTGCAGAAGGCTGATACATAGTTGAGCTAGAGGTCTGCCTAGTACCTGTACGATAGCCAAGTCTTCACTGGTGCCTATCTGATTCCGAAGGTCTTAACTGGTTGCTATCTCAGTCCCAAGTGAACGATGTCGTTCAGTGGTGGCCACGAGCGGAGTTGCAGCAGAGGGCGCTCGTGGCTGTCGTCGTAAGAACGCCGCGCCGTGCGTGCATGGCGGCGCGCGGCGAAAGTACGTGGCGCGCACTTTGTACTTGTGCGACACCACAGGCTCAGCGTCCATGTTTTCTGTCTGCTGAGGCAATTCATTTGTTTGAAGTTTCTGTTTAGAAGCTGGATCTTCGGATTCGTTATCGGATGACTAATATACTTCATCAAGTTGTCGTTTATTACTTTGAATATGACGATCATTGTTAACTGGCACCGACTGTTTTGCTGAAGGCAGTATAGGAATCTCTTTGCGCTCAGCCGATTCGGAGGTGACTACGGAAGCAGGATCAGGTATTATGGGAACGACCGGGTCCGCCATAACGACATCACTGAATGTCAGCCTGTGTCGTTGCTGCAAATTATTTTTCAAAATAACCACTTTACGTTGGCAGTCCTGTCGGAAATGACCACATGATTTCATATGTTAATTCCTGTGCAGAATACGAAACCCGAGCCCTGTAGCCACAAACCATTATGTGAGATGGTATGTTGGCCTTCACGTGCATCTCCACAGATCGAATTCCGCTATAACATTGGAGCCTGTGTTGCCCGGACCACATTTCGTTACGAACACTCCGCACCTGCCCATATTTCGGTGAAACTTCACTGAGAAAGCAATTCTCAACCTCAGGTGGAAGATTGAATACTCG
This sequence comes from Locusta migratoria, assembly GCA_026315105.1. Lineage (NCBI taxonomy): Eukaryota > Metazoa > Arthropoda > Insecta > Orthoptera > Acrididae > Locusta > Locusta migratoria. The sequence continues at coordinate 549,275,859 of CM048747.1, read as the reverse complement.
TACATTTGTAAACTGAACGTCAGCGATAGAAATAAGTACGGTACTTACTCGTCCATCACGGTACAGGAATCGTATCTTACTTCCAAACTTCAGCAGCAGGCGCTCCATGACGACTGCATTCAGTAGTTTTACGTAGAATCAGTAATCCTCCAAATGGTAATACGCAGTGTGACACTGTTCGAAAGTTATGCCGAGAACATCAGTGAGCCAGTCATGAATGTCAAAGGACGTCGGTTGTACCGCTCGTGTTGACTCGTCGAACTGGAATTTTACAGCATTCTTCGTGGGTACGGGACGTGACATATTGCAACTAACCCGGCGAGGCTAACCGCAAATGAATTACACTAATCACAGACACACAAGGAATAGAAGCTCGCATACGAACGCTCACAAACAGTAAACAGAAACTAGTAAACACCGCTAGCCGCGCGCAGCTGTAAACAGGTCGTTATCGCACCGCGTCTCAAGCATAACTGCGAAAATTTTTTAGAAGTTCAGGGTCGCGAATCCAAGTTACTCTCAACGTCTGCTCAGCAGCCTACTGCGCTACAATCTACGCTATTTCTCCTCAGCTACTGCAGTCAATTAAGGTAGACACCCTGCCATACACCACAGCATCATCAGCTAACAGCCGCAAATTATAAGTTACTCTGTCCATCAGATCATTTATATAGATAGAAAGTAATAGCGGTCCTATGACACGTTTAGCCACTTCTCAACTGAGCTGTACGATCCGGCACTACTGCCCTTACGTTACGACGACGATGGCGGACGTCTATGCTGCATGAACGTTCAGAAACACGTCGCCAGGTGTGAGAATGTTCACCTGACCGTTGCAACCATCATCCAGGCAAAACAGACTCAGTCCGTCCAAGTTGTGTGGCGACTCGTTCGAAAGGACCACCCTGCCACTATAAAAGCGACAATTTGACCAGATTCATACTCGGTCAGTTGGCTGCAGTTAACACGTCTCCGTGGCAATGAGCCTGATAGCTTTGCACACTGAGCTTTGTGGCTATATAAATTCCCTATTAACTCTTAACCATAAACGTGCGTCAATTTGGAGCCATCGACAACAATAAAACAGTCTAACAATCGAAATGTCTGTGGTTCCGGTTTCGCGAGCTAGTCTATTCTCAGTGCTCTGTAAGGTGCACTAGCGTCATGCCTGCTGCAAGCCTTTTAATTGGACGCCACTTCGGCGACTTGCGTGTCCATAGCCTACCCCAGTTATCCAACTGGGGAAAGAGGACCTGCAGCTGAGCCGAAACATGTGTCGTTTCTGGCGACTCCTCACATCGTTATGAGGTGAAGGGTGGGTTGAAGTGCAGTCTGAAAAAATCTTAGATCCAGCCGGGCTTTGAACCCTCGACCGTTCGGTTTCTGGGCGAGCACTTTACCCCAAGACCACCTTTTTTTTATTTTATTTTATTTTTTTATTTGGACTCTCAGTTGTGAGCAGAACACGCCTTCTAACATTCTAGGACGCATGCACAGAATGAACAACAGATTATAAAAGAGGATTTTTTTATGTTGTAAAGAACTCGATCAAGAAAACTTGATAGTTACATAAATAGGAGTTTTGTGTCCCGACTTCGTCGCCACTTTTGTGTCCCAGCCTCGTCGTAGGTGTCGGTGGCCGAGTGGAATAAGACCGACACGCTGGTGCAGGTACGGAGGGGAGCAGCCAGAAACTATAAACACTCGAGTGAATTAGAAAGAGATATATTGCACAGAATGTAACAATACTTAACTTTTACATAGTACTGCAGAATGTTGATACATAGTTCTTAGAGGCCTGCCTAGTGCCTGTACAATAGCAAAGTCTTCACTCGTGCCTATCGGATTACGAAGGTCCTAACTCGTTGCTATCTCAGTCCGAAGTGCCAAGTGCGAAGTGGCCGATGTCCTTCAGTGGTGGCCACGAGCGGCGTTGTACCAGAGGGCGCTCGTGGCTGTCGTCGGAAGAACGCCGCGCCGTGCATGCATGGCGGCGCGCGGCGAAAGTAGGTGGCGCGCACTTTGTACTTGTGCGACACCACACCCCTCCCCCCCAAACCGCCGCGCCGTCGTGGCGTAGGGCTGAGGGCCACGGCGACGGCACTGGGAGGAGGGCCTGAGCGGGGGCGTTACTGGTGGGACGGGCGTCGTAGCTGAGGCCGGGATCGAGACGCCGTCCGCGCCCCGGCATCCGCCTTGCGATCCTCCAGGGAACCCGCCGAAACCTGGGGAAGGGCGCCCGCCTCCGCCCAGAGGGAGCAGGTCATCTTCTTCTGAGGTGCGTGGCCCAAGCTGGGGGGGCCCGCACGGTCCCGGAGTCCCTCGCGGTGACGCTGTCATCTGCGGCGGCGACAGCGGCGGCGACGACTGCGTCGGATGTACGTCGACGTCCATAGGGATCTCGTAGTCCGGGGACGAACGATGTGGTTGTGCTCCCTGGCGGTGAACTGGGTCTGGAATCAAGAAACCGGAGACAGGATCGCGCGGCCTGTGCAGGCGCAATTGGTTTGCGTGGCGCCGCAGCTCCGACCCTGTGGAAGAACGTACAACAAACATATTGCGCCCAAGCACGCGTTGAATGGTGCCCGGCAACCATGTCTTCTTGTTTCCAGCAAACACCCTGTACAGCACCGGCGTGGAAACCTGAAAACGCGTAGCGCCATACGAACCGACTCGGTGCGTGGGAGGCTGCAGCAGGTGAAGGAGAGTGCGGTGACGGCGGCCGTGTAGCAGCTCGGCAGGAGACGGGCCGTCACGTGGCATGCACCGATACGTAGACAGGAAAATTTGAAGAGCTTGCTGCCTGGAGTGCTGACCTTTCATCTTCTCCATGTGAGACTTGAATGTTCGAACGAAACGTTCTGCTTCACCATTGGACTGAGGGTGAAAAGGTGCGGTGGTGATATGCTGAATGCCATTCACACAACAAAACTGTTGAAATTCCGCACTAACAAACTGAGGTCCATTGTCACTGACGATAGTTTCAGGCAAGCCTTCGATGCAAAACACTGATGTTAAGGCACTGATTGTACTAGAAGCTGTCGTTGAGTTCATGGCAATCACAAAAGGAAACTTGCTGAAAGCGTCTACAACAATTAACCAGCGCGTATTCCAGAAAGGTCCGGCAAAGTCAATATGTAAACGTTGCCATGGTCCCTTGGGGCGTGGCCAGTCTGAGAAACGTTGCGGTGGAGCCGCCTGATGCTCCGCACAAACAGTACACTGTGACGTCATGTCCTCTATCTGAGCGTCCATACCAACCCAGGTACAATGACGTCTGGCCAGTTGCTTTGTCCTAACAATGCCCCAATGCCCTTGATGCAGGAGGCGTAACACTTCACGTTGCAGGGAACGAGGAACAATCACTCATGCTTGGTCTTTGTCGGTATGCAACAACAGTACACCCTGACTTAAAGATAATGCATGACGTTGTGCAAAATAACGTCGAACCAGAGGCCGATCAATGTCTTTGGCTCTGGCAGGCCACCCTGAGCGAACAAAACGTGCTACCACACTTAGGTCTGCATCCGCAGCTGTTTCCTGTGCAACCCGACGAGAGTTCAAAGGAAAGTCTGCGACAGCGGTAGCATCTGTGGAGTCTATCTGACAACATGCCATTTCCGAAGAATCAAACGACACATCCTGGCCAACCGGAAGTCGGGAAAGTGTGTCCGCGTTGGCATGTTTAGTGGTAGGTCGGTACAAAATCTCATACTGATAATTTGACAATATCAAGGCTTTTGTGCCGTACGTGGCGGAATCGGCTTTGTGGGTGAGAACAACGACGTGAGAGGCTTGTGGTCTGTCAACAAATAGAATTTTCTGCCATAGAGATAATGATGAAACTTTGCGACGCCGTAAATGATTGCTAAGGCCTCCTTTTCTATCTGACTGTAATTCTGTTGCGTCGGCGTCAGTAGTTTGGATGCAAAGGCAATAGGACGATCGTGACATCCAATACGATGTGAGATTACAGCGCCTACACCGTACGACGAGGCGTCAACTGCTAGCACTACAGGCTTCTGTGGGTCAAAGGGAATCAAACATGCATCACTGAGTAGTGCAGACTTTAGTTTGTCAAAGGCAACCTGACAATCTTTGGACCATACAAAAGGAACATTCTTCCTACGTAAGTGATGCAGTGGAGCTGCAATCTGAGAGGCATTGGGAATAAATCTGAAATAATAGTTCAGCTTCCCCATTACTGCTTGCAATTCGTGCACATTCTTAGGAGGAGGCAAGTCTTTGATTGCTCGAAGATGTGACTGTAAGGGATGAATTCCTTGGGCATTAATCACATGGCCTAGGTACTCTATTTCAGTTTGAAAAAACGAACACTTTGCTTTATTGCAACGTAGACCTGCTGCAGTCAAAACTTTGAAAAGGCACTCCAGGTTTGCTAAATGTTCTTCAACTGTACGTCCGGATACCACAATATCATCTAAATAGTTCGAACAACACGGTACAGAAACTGTCAGCTGTTCCAAAAAACGCTGAAAAATAGCGGGGGCGGAAGAACTGCCAAAGGGTAGGCGTTGAAATTGAAAAAGGCCCATGTGAGTATTAATGACGAAAAACTTTTTTGACTCGTCATCAAGTGGAATCTGTAAGTATGCCTCTGCTAAATCAATCGTAGAAAAGAAACGAGACTGTCCTAATTTGTCCATTAGTTCGTCAGGTCTGGGCAGGGGGTAAGTGTCTACAATTGTTTGACTGTTGACAGTTGATTTGAAGTCCGCACAGAGACGAAGTTTTCCTGACGGCTTGGGTATAATTACTATAGGCGAGGCCCACTGACTCGCAGAAACAGGAGAAATCACCCCACTATCTTGCCAACGTTTAAGTTCTTCGGCAACTGTATCACGCAAGGCGATAGGCACTGGTCTAGCTTTACGAAATTTTGGAACTGCAGATTCTTTTAAAGTTACATGTGCCACGAAGTCTTTTGCACAACCTAGTTCCGGCGAAAACAGGTCACTATATTTGTCACACAATGCATTGATTTTATCCTGAGGCACTATTGACGAAATTTGAAGCACATCTCTTTGAATTGATAAACCAAACAAGTCAAAAGCATCTAATCCAAAAATGTTCTGTGTCGATTTGGCCTGAAGAACAACAAAAGCAACTGTTTTCGTAACACCTTGAAAAGAGGCAGGCAGGCTACACGTTCCTAGCACGGGAAAATTTTGACCTGTATAAGCTGTTAACACTTGCTGTGACGGCGACAATTTTGGCGAACCCAGAAGTTCATAAGTATCTTTATTAATTAATGTAACAGCGGAACCAGTATCAAGCTGAAATTGCACCGTCTTATTTTCTATAGAGAGAGTAACAAACAGCTTGTGCTTCTGGCGCACGACCGGTGCGCGAATGTGGGCAACGTCTAATACATATTGTTTTCTGCGCTTGCGCGGGTTGCGTGCGGTAGGAAGCGGCGCATACTCGGCACACAGCGGATTAACCACACTGTCACTAGATGACACTACCGCCGGATCGGCGTCCGCACAATGCGAGGCTACTACAGAGTCACTAACTACTGCACTACACTTTTGAGTAGCTACTTGATGTCTACTGTCACTAGCTACACAGTACTGGGCACTATTACAAGGAGCAGTTGCAGAAGGCACTATTTTCACTTCAGGAATGCACTGTTCATAATCATTTTGCTTGTCCCGAACCCCTTTCCGTTGCACAGTTTTACGCGCTCGTCGGCGCTTGCTACGTGGTGCACTATATAGATTTGCCATAGGCGCAGAACTACTTTCTTGCAATTGAGATCCAAGGAAAGCACTGTTCAATTCCACAGCCCGTATAACATTTACAGAATGAACTGTTCTCGCACTTCGCGAAGCACCGTTTCTAACGTTACTGTTCTTTGAGTTTGTAATTTGCATACACACAGACTGCACATGTCCCGATTTGCCACATTGATAACAGGTTGCGTTGCGACTAGGGCAATGAGCACGGTTGTGGCGAGACACACACTGGGGGCAAGATTTACGTACATTTTTCTGAAATGAGCGTTGGCGCCCGTTATTCAAATTACTGTGTCTAACACGACGGGGCGACCTTTGTGTCGCACTTTTACACTGGCTACTGTTCACTGTCTGTTCAGCACGGCCGGTAGAAAAATAAGAATCACTAGTGCTATACTGAGAACTACGGCTAGGAAAGCGTCCGTTGCGGCGCACTGAATTTACACTGTGGCTTTGCATTTCTACATCTGCTAAGTCAAAAGTATCATGCGCTTCTATAAGCTGCAGTACACTGTCTAATGAAGGGTCAGACTGTTTCAGAATTGCTGCTCTAATTCTGGGGTCCTGAATATTCTGCGTAATCGCATCCCTCAACATCACGTCACTATACGAAAGTCCACAAGAGCAAGTAAATTTACATTGGCGGGTTAAGCCCTTCAATTCCGTAATCCACTCTTGGTGTGACTGCTGCGGTAATTTTTTAAGTCTGAAAAATCGGTACCGTGCAGCGGCTACAAGAACTTTTCTTTCATAATGAGCATTCAGTGCATCTACAATTTGTTCAAAGTCTACATCACGAGGAGATGCGTGCGGGAAAAGTTTTTGCAATAGTACGAAAGTCTGGGAGCCCACAATCGATAAGAAAAGGTTCTTCACTCTCTGACCTGTAATTTGATGAGCCGCGACGAGTTCTTGAAACTGTGCGAAATAGTCGCTCCATTCTTCCTCACGTTCGTTGTACTGGCGGAACGTCGGAAGCGGTGCGGCGGCAGGTGTGGGCTGCTGATGTGACGACTGTTGTTGTTGGTGAGCAGCCTGTGTCGTCAACTGCGACACGGCCTGGAGAAGCTGGGTAATTTGCGCCGTCTGTAACTGAATAATTTCCATTAAGTTTGGATTCGGGGTAGTGGCCATGCTGACCGATTAGGCGCCGCGTATACAAGTAACTTATAACAAAACACAAATGCAATATGAAAGAGGAAGCTCTGCAACAAAAAGTCCACAAAACACGTAACAGAATATGTTCCCCCAAAAATCTTATAATAAGGGTGGGTGGGCGGGAGCAATTTTTTGCGTGCTCCGACTGCTGCTGTCTGGCTGCTGTAAGCGGGCTGGTCCAAGGTTCTATCACTCCTCGTCGCCACTTTTGTGTCCCGACTTCGTCGCCACTTTTGTGTCCCAGCCTCGTCGTAGGTGTCGGTGGCCGAGTGGAATAAGACCGACACGCTGGTGCAGGTACGGAGGGGAGCAGCCAGAAACTATAAACACTCGAGTGAATTAGAAAGAGATATATTGCACAGAATGTAACAATACTTAACTTTTACATAGTACTGCAGAATGTTGATACATAGTTCTTAGAGGCCTGCCTAGTGCCTGTACAATAGCAAAGTCTTCACTCGTGCCTATCGGATTACGAAGGTCCTAACTCGTTGCTATCTCAGTCCGAAGTGCCAAGTGCGAAGTGGCCGATGTCCTTCAGTGGTGGCCACGAGCGGCGTTGTACCAGAGGGCGCTCGTGGCTGTCGTCGGAAGAACGCCGCGCCGTGCATGCATGGCGGCGCGCGGCGAAAGTAGGTGGCGCGCACTTTGTACTTGTGCGACACCACAAGGAGAAAACATTAAGGAAATAGGAATCAGTAGGGTTATAATAAAATGAAAGACACATATTCAGAAATAAAATTATGAACGCAAAATTTGAAGTGAGAGAAAGGAAGAAAGTATGGAAATTATGGGCAAGAGAAAGAAATCAGGAACACGGTCAGAGAATGAAGATATTTTGGAAAGTGAAGAAGATCGTAAAAACAAGAAAAATTTCTAATCATGCAAAATTCAAATTTTAACTCTGTCATAATGGCAATAATAATAATAATAATACACGCGATACATTACACATAACAAATTACAAAAATTGCTCTGAAAAGAAATATAACTTGAAACAATAAACTTTGTTGGCATGTTTCATAAAAATGATATCATTTACAGGTCGAATATTTCGAACATGTGAGAATAAGATTAAATTGAAAATGAAACAGATCGGTCGACAATTGCATTGTCTTCAGGGCCTGATCACGTGGTTTACTGTCATTTATGTAGTATTAAATCAAAGGTCTTACGATTTCTCTCTGTGTTATATAGATTATTTAGGCCAAACACCATTTTACATAGAGGATTTTTTGCAGGACTTGACAACACAAATTATATAAATAGAAATTCATACACCCTAGGCTGTTTTTCGTCTCGATAATGTCAGAGAAAATAATGATAAAGGTGACGCATTAAATTAAAATTTGTAGTGCGGCCGGGAATCGAACCCGGACCTCCATGGTTACTAGGCAGACGTCTTACCGCTTTTTTTTTTTTTTTTTTTTTTTTTTTTTTTCGGGCCTCCCATCTCCCCTTCTAGCCCGTCCTTGCGCTCTCCAGCAATGCCTTCTTTGGCGAGCTTCACAACTGCAAAAAAAAAAAAAAAAAAAAGCGTGTCTCTTCTTTTTGTTTTTAAAATTATCGTTCACGTTATACTTTCTTCATCAGTGTATACGTTAAAACATTTGCATCCCTTTGTCAATTCTAGTTTTCTTGTTGCTGGGTAGTTCTTTCGTGAATTACTCTTTTGTCTGGTTAGCTTGTTGGCGTACAGTATAAGGAGTTCCTTCAACCTGTGCTCTGCATTATAATAGTGAATTTTCTAACAGAGTTAAAATACTTCTGTGATATCAATCTAATTCCTTCACGTATAAATTCGAATGGAGTTGAAAAACAGCCTTTGTTGATATTCCCAGCATGGTTCTTTACTCCGATGGGAGCAATTTAGGGATTTTTCTTTGTGTTATTTAACCAACACCCGTCCTTTCAAATACAACATTCAACATATTCGCGTATTGCTTTTTGTGATTACTGTATTTTTTTGTTGTGTTGTATTCACATAACATGTATGCCTTAAATTCTATTGTGTTGTCAGTGCCTAAGTTGTTAATCACGTAGCTGACATATTTGCCAAGTAGCCAGTGAATTGCATTGTTTTTTGTTACTGGGTAGTACAGAGTTTGGGGCCTGTAAATTATGTCAGGAGATATATATTCAGCAGACGATCTTGAAAGAAGTGCTATCCTGCTTTTGATCCACTTCCAGTTTTCGATGTGGCCACCACAAGCAAATCTATGTTGTAGCGTATCTGCTAGTTTGCATTTAGAACAGAGATGAGTTGCACTTATACCAATGGCATACAATCTTTCATTGGTACTGATAATGTTATTCACGACCTTGTACCAGGCGGATTTTACATCACTTGACAGGCACTGAAGACTGATGTTTTTCCACACAACCTCCCATTTGACACTGGGATGTTTCATTGTTAATTTATTCGTTCCCTCATTTTCCATTCTTTCGCGTATAATGTCTCTTGCAGTCACATTTTGAGAGTTAATAATAACATCACTAAGGTAACTGGCGTCTACATAGAATATTCTAATATGTCGCAATCGTGGATTTATTTCTTTTATGTCAACAGGTGGCTGCAGACTTTGGGGTTTCGCACATGCGAATATCATACTTGTGATGCTAGTTGGGTGATTTCTAATAATATCAAAAGTTCTTTTTAGAAACAAAGCTGAAGCCTTATTTCTTATGTCAATGACACCGAGACCTCCATTCTTAGGTTGTAACACAACAGTTTTGGTGTCAACCCTGAATATTTCTCCTTTCCATAAAAAATTTGTGGCAAGTGACATGATCTTCCTGGTTATCATTATTGGAGCTGGAAAAACCTGTGCTATGAAATAGGCTTTTGAGAAGATGCAGGTGTTTACGAAGATTGTCCTTTGAATTTGATTCATGCTGCAAAGTGAATTCCCAATGATAGATCCTCGGATTTTCATTAAAGCATCCCTCCAGTTTTCTGCACACATTTTCATCGGGCAGGTTGTTAAGGTCGTGCCTAGAGCTTTGTGTGTTGTTACTTGTTTCGCCCATTGTATCTTTAAGTGAGCAAGGCCTCGTAGATCTAAAAACTTACTTTTGTTGGCATTTATAATAGTGCCAGATGCCAGACCGTAATTCCTAACAATCCTTTCCAACTTAGTCAAATCTTCTTTGTTTCTGATTATTACGCCCACATCGTCAGCATATGCTCTTATCACCATTTTATGTCCGGAATATGTCATACCTGTAAGACTGGTGTGGATATGCTGTAGAAATGGTTCTATAGATGCGATGAATAGGTTCATTGAAAGCGGACTTCCTTGAGGGACTCCTCGCATAATTTTCAGTTGCTTGGTGAGTTGTCCATTGACTGCTATCTTTGCATTTATACCCAATGCAATGTTCCTAACCATGTTTATGTAGCGGGGAAGGAAACCCAATTTCTTCATAGTTTCAAGGAGGTATCTATGGTTGACACAGTCAAAGGCTTTATAAAAATCAAGGAATAGAAGTGCACACTTAATATTTGTAACAGCCGTCAAGGCTATTATGTCCCTGTATTCGGAAATTGTTTGAAAAATTGTTCGGTTTGCAACACAGGACTGATGTGGACTTATGACTTTCGTGGCAACGGGAAGCAGTCTGCTATTTATGATTCTACAGATGATTTTATAATCGGAGTTTAGTAAGGAAGTTGTTCAAGTTTTTCTTTCCCGTGGTTTTTGGTATTAGAACAATTTTGCATTCCTTGAATTCTGCTGGAACAGTCTTGCCGTCAAGAATTTCGTTAGCGATGAGTGTCATCTTGTCGCCAATAATATTCCATAATCGTTTGTAAAATTCTAGTGGCAGGCCATCTGGACCAGGAGACTTTTTTAAAGGCGAGTTGCATATTATTTTAAACACATCGTCTTTACTAACTGGTGAGAGAAGCTCGTCGTTTTCCTCATTTGACACACGCGGCCCAATAATTTTGGTAAATTCATCGAGGGTCTCTTCATGGATCTCTTTCTCAGAATATAAATCTGCATAGTATCTGAAAACCTCATTGACGATCTCTTGTTGCGTTGTGAGTTTTAAACCGTTCTCTGTTTGTATTTCCTCGATAAAATTTGTCCTCCTGTTTCGAGCGTGTCGTGTTAGGTGGTACAATGATGTGCTTTCATTTTCAGAATCAGATTTATCTTTTGATTTTATTTTTAAACCCTCCATTTGCTTCTTTTTTAGGGATAGTAATTTTGCTTTTATTTTTCTTATATCTTCAATGCGAGGAGATGACTCACTTGCCCGTTCATAAAGTTCTCTTAATATTGTATAATAATATTCCATGGTGTGCTTTAACTCCCTATGTCTACGTGCACTGAATTGCATGCAGACCTTCCTCAGTTTGGGTTTTGCTCAATCTAACACTGTTGAATGTCGTTCTATCGATCTTAAACAAAGTTCCCACGCTGCTAGGATTTCTTCTTCCATGTCTTGTTCACTTAACCGGGAGATGATTAACGTCCATTGGTTTTTAAAACGACGTGTTGGTTGCGTGGGAAGATTTACACAGGCAAGAACGGAACTGTGGTCACTAAAGTATACAGGTATACTTTCGACCTTCAATATGGAGTGTTCGAAATTCACGGATACAAAGACCCGATCGATCCTACTTTTTGAAGTGCCTGTTACGTATGTAAAGTCGACAGCAGTTGGATGTAGGACTTCCCACGCATCTTTGAGTTTTAGGTCCTTTATTAAATGCTGTAGTTCAGCTGAGTAGTTAAAATTAGGGATTTGGTCTTTGCGGTTTACGACACAATTGAAATCCCCACCAAAAACGAGGCTGCTGGGATTCTTCCGTAACAAATAAATAATTTCTTCTTTAAAAAACGTGGCTCTCTCTGATCTGTGTGTGTTTCCTGACGGGGCATAAGCATTAATAAAGGTGACATCGAAAATTTCTAGAGATATTGCCCTTCCTGATTCCAGTCTTTCGATGTTTTTAACTGGTATTCCCTCACGTATTAAAAATGCTGTTCCTATGTTTGTTATGGAACATACGTTTAAAATTTCTACAAATCCTGGAACTTTTAGATCGGTAGTCCAGACTTCTTGCAGTAACGCGATGTCAGTTCCGGATTCATATAAAAATTCTTTAAGTGAGGCTAATTTTAATTCGGATGTAATTTTATTAATATTTATAGAGGCAATGGTGTATGCTTGCATCCCGTTGTCTACTATTACCAGTAGTTAACTAGTATGATTCTGTTGACACTAGAAAGTCTTTGGTATACATTTGCAGTAAAATACAAGTGATCTGTCTTTTAACTGTGGTACTAAACACCGACATTTTCACGTATCATTACTAATGTGGGGCCGGGCGACTCTGATTTCTCTGTTTTGATCAGCTTCATGAACTACTTCATAGCTGATATTTGGCTTTACGTCTTTTTTCCCCGGTTTTGTTTTCCCTGTGTTGCGTGGAACGGGAGAGTTCGGCAGCAGCTTTTTCTTACGACGTGTTACGTCTTGAGCTCCCGAGGTAGTTGTTGTACCGCCGCTAGTCGGTGTTGTTGTTAGCACTCGGCTTGGGCACGTGGCTGGTTGTTCGGTGGCCGCTTTTTCCCGCCCGCCTCCTGCCGCAGCCGGCTGTGGCTCTTGGCTTGGAGGCTCTTGTTTACCGCTGACTTGGCCGGCTTGCTCGTGCTGCTCGCTCTGAGGCGGAAGTTGCGCTTCCAGCGCGGCGGCATCGAGCGGTATTATTATATCTGGCTCCACCACTATTTCTTCTGTATCGTCCCGGGGCTCCTCATTATCGACTAACACTTCAGGATCGACCTGCATGCTACTTTCTTCTGCTGCTTCGTCATCACCCGAAGGTCTCGGTTTGCGGAATACATGGGCCTTACGAGATGATTCTTCATCAGAAAGGTCATCGCTTTGTTCCAGAGGTCTCTTCTTATTTTGTACTTCACAGTCAGGAGGAACAGATTCAGGACCGGATCGGACTTTCAGAGGTGGAAAATCGTTTTTCTCTGTGGAATTGATATCAGGAATATCGGTGTTAGCCTGATCTACTACTGGTTCCACAGTGTTATCTGCTGGTAATAGATCATTGAGGGTCAGTTTTCGTCGTTGTGATAAGTTACTTTTTAGCACAAACACACGACGGGGACAGTCTTGCCGAAAGTGACCCGATTCATTACATACATGGCAAGTAGGCGTTTGTCCAGTATAAATAACATGTGCATTGTAGCCCTCTACAGTAATATGAGACGGAATGTTGGTTTTCACTTCCATCTCGACAGACCTTATTCCATTAAAACATTGCAGCTTATATGCGGGCCCCATCTTTCATTAATGATTTCCTTAACCTCCCCAAATTTTGACAGAGCATCCTTGATTTTATCATTGTCAATTTCAATAGGTAAGTTTAACACACGAACAGTCCGATATGCAGCATCGGCTCGTCTTATTGAAACCAGACTTTTAGTACCGTCTCTATGCACAAATTCTACTTTTTGCCAAACTTGCTACATATGTTATCTACATATACCGAGTTCAAAAACTTTACAAACACACAGTAATTATCTGAATCAAGCTGGGTGGTATGAACAGAATCATTTTCGATGCCGATTACCTCAAAGAGCCAGTCGTGAACCTCGAGGGCTGTCGGTTGAACTCGCCGGGTCTCCTTTTCAAACGAAAATACCAGATTATTCTTCCTGAGAGATGCAGAAATGTTGTGCAGTTGCGGGAGGACTTCGGTCAAGACCGAAAATCCGTACGACGACGATGAAATCGGCGACGACAGAGACGATCAGTCACAAAAACGAATAAACGGCAGAAGAGTATCACACAAAACCGTAAACGAAAGACACAAACAAGTAGCGCTGGCGTAAACACTGGCGTAGCGGAGCGGCAGCGGACACTTCCGATCGTGGCGACAGCTAGAGCCAGACTACGGGGCCCAACACTTACTCTAGTGGAAGGTAAATGACATCGCTGGGTCCAGTGTGATCTGTAATTCCAGATACGGAATTTTCTTTGTGCATGCCGACTTATTTTATAGTGTTAAGCACAATGCAGCAGGCTTTCTCTGAAAAAAAAAAAAAAAAAATCTGTGAGTTATAATTAAATGACAATTATTCAGGCACAGAATCTTCAAGATATTTTCAACCACATGTGAATTCTTCGTGTGATAATTCAGTGCAGAGAGATAGCCAACTGCCAAGTAGTACATTATTCGAGGTAAAACTATATTCAAGTAGTTTCCTCCTCCACCAACTACGTCCTGATATTGGCAACATTCCGGACATTTCCATATTTTGTAGTCATTGTTTTTGTTTCTGATTGACAGCATAGTGTCACTTTTTATGTTCATGGAAAGTTATGAAAAACCTTATAGTATATGTAATCTAAGCCATTTTAATCGTATGTCATGCCAAATATGAGACCTATGACATAAAGATAAGAAAATAACACAATGTAAAATTTACAAGTTGATTTACATTTGAAATGATGATTATTTTAAAAAATTCATCCTGCATTTATGTATTAATTATACCTATTATAGATATTAGGTGGCTATTTTATTCACAATTCCAGTTACGTTCATGAAAATAATGAATCCGGTTAAGGGTTGAAGGGCACACACCGATGGCGATCTGGAAGCAAGTCACTTCACATCTCTCGGCAAACGACATTGAAACCATTATCAGCACATATACTATCGTCCACGTGGCATCTGCCGTCATTGGATCTAAATCGACGTCTGCTATCCAGGTACACATTTTTTCCGGTACTATATTCTCCCGGCCAGTTTCTCTTATTGTTAAAACTGTGTGTTTCGGCGTGATCATTGTAAGTGGATGAGTTAGTACTCGCAGCCCACAGAGAGACAGACACCGGGCAGTGACGTCAAACTGCGTCACAACTGCCGAGTCGTGACGTGACGTGATTAGTGGCCGGCTCCAGCGCAGCGCCGCGGTGGGCCGATGGTGCTGCTGCTGCTGCCGCTGCTGGTATCGGTTACCTGCCAATAGCAGTTACGTCACAGGAGATCACGGTTCCGCAAGGCGCGCACGCCGCCAGCGACGCTGATTGCCAGTTGGGGGGGGGGAGTGGGGGGTGGAGGGGGATCAATGGGGGAGGAGCGACGCCGCAGCCGGGAAATCAAACGGACTCCTGTCTGTGTCAGCGGGATTTGCGTCACATCGCAGCGAAAGGATCGAGATTATATGTCCGCTTACTTCATCAAGGCGGCTCATCTTTCGTAGGGATTCTCAGGACGTTTTTAAGGGTTTAAGTAACCGTGGAAACGTGAACAGTTCATGTGTAACAGCCGTCGGTATTTAGTGAATTTGTTATATGTGTCTTACGAGATAAAAAGATGCTGTCTGTAGCCATTTACTTGCTCTTTCATATTTCTATTTTGTAAGAGCATTGCGTAATATATAGTAAAAGTGAAACAGAGCATATGGTCCGGTTAACAAGTACCCCGGAGAAAACTCAGTCAGTATTTCCTTATAAAATCTGATTTACTGTTACAAGTAATATCAGTCCGCTAAACCCTCCAGCATTTTTATTACGTTACACAAGTTTTCAGCCAAGACTGCGTGTTTTATTTATGGATGGCCGGTTTCGGCGTCCACAGACGTCATCTTCTGCTGTCCTATATTTTACAATGTCATATCTTGTATGGTTTTACTTATAACATTTCATTACATTTTTCATGGGTTACTTATATACAAACATTGATGATGGAGGTGAACATAATATTGGAACTACAGTATACTTGTCAACACTGGTTGCACAAGTCTTAGTGACCCTTGTGCAACCAGTGTGGACATGTATACTGTAGTTCCAATGATCACCTCCATCATCAATGTTTGTATACAACTATTCCATGAAAAATGTAATGAAAGGATCTACATCTACATGCATACTTCGCAAGCCAACCGATAGGTGTGTGGCGGAGGGTACCTTGAGTGCCACTATCGGTTCTCCCTCCTATTCCAGTCACGTATTGTTTGCGGAAAGAAATATTGTCAGTATACCTCTGTGTGGGCTCTAATCTCTCTGATTTTATCTTCATGATCTCTTCGCGAGATATACGTAGGAGGGAGCAATATACTGCCAGGTATGTTCTCGAAACTTCTACAAAAGCCCGTACCGAGCGACAGAGCGTCCCTCCTGCAGAGTCTTCCACTGGAGTTTATCGATCATCTCCGTAACGCTTTCACGTTTACCAAATGATCCTGTAACGAAGCGTGCTGCTATCCGTTGGATCTTTTCCACTTCCTCTATCAACCACACCTGGTACGGATTCCACACCGGTGAGCAGTATTCAAGCTATGGGCGAAAATGTGTACTGGAACCTACTTCCTTTGTTTTCGGACTGCATTTCCTTAGGATTCTTCCAATGAATCTAAGTCTGGCATCTGCTTTACCGACGATTGATTTTGTACGATCGTTCCATTTTAAGTCACTCCTAATGCCCACTTCCAGATAATTTATGGAATTCTTCCAGCTGCTGACCCGTTATAGTGTAGCTAAATGATACAGCACATTACACTTCCCTGCACCATGCATTAATTCGATGCATATCCTCCTGCATTTCAATACAATTTTCCGTTGTTACAAGCTCTCTATATACTACAGCGTCATCTGCAAAAAGCCTCAGTGAGCTTCCGATGTTATCCGGATGGTCATTTATATATATCATTAACAGAAACGGACCCACGACACTCCCCTGTGACATACCTGACATCACTGTTACTTCGGAAGATTTCTCTCCATTGAGAATGACATGCTGCATTGTGTTATCTCGGAACTTCTCAATCCAATGACACAATTGGTCTGATAGACCACATGCTCTTACTTTGTTCATGAAACGTCTGTGGGGAACTGTATCAAACACCTTGCGAAAGTCAAGGAACACAGCATCTATCTGAGAACCCGTGTCTATGGCTCTCTGAGTCTCGCGGACGAATAGCGCGAGTTGGGTTTCAAACGATCGCCTATTTAGAAACCCATACTGATTCGTACAGAGCAGATTTCTGATATCCACAAATGTCAATATAATAGTATTTCAGCCTCTCATTAAGAAACAACCGATTCACGACCTGAGTGCTACTTCTGTGCAGGACACAAGAGCAGCGAAAGAAGGCACCAGGTTAGTGAACAAAAACTCTCGTCTTCATACCCTGACGAGGAAGGAAGTAATATGGCCACTCAAGTGGAGTGCATTTTCCTATCACAAATAGAAACATTGGCACGAAGTGTCTTGGTAACACGACCGATTGTCAAAGAAGGGCAAAAGTTGGAAACTTTATATTCACCTTCAAATAATTAATTTTCTCTATCTTCGAAGATATTTCCCCTTTATCCCACCGTAAATTTCTAAAAGGGTTACTTAAAGTGACTCACAGGTTCATAATAAAAAATGTGGAAACATTCTTAAGGAAACACCTACACTGTCATCGACGAGATTAAAAACAACTAAATGTACATGGTGATATTTTTTCCAGCATGTACATAACAGTATGGATTGAACGACTGAATGATACGCAAGCAAAAAAGTGTAGTGAAGTTATGTCTGGCTACGCACATTTTTCAGGCTAGAGACCTTCTATGTAATCATATTTTATTACTCAGCCTGTGGTGTTACGCGTTGAACGAGCCAAAGTTACCGCATTTGTGGTTTCCTCTAAGGACCTACCCAAGATCCATAAGGAAGGTACTCATTTACGTCCAATTCTGAGCAACATTGGTGCGCCTACCTACTTCTTGGCTAAATATCTCGCTTCTCAATTGGCACCACTTGTAGGCAAATGTGAACACCACATCAAAAATTCGGAGGACTTAATACAACACCTAAGGACTCATAAACTACAATCAACAGATATCTTGGTCTGCTTTGACGTAGTATCTTTATTTACCAAAGTACCTTTACAGGTCCCACTGCAGCTCATCAGCGGTAAGTTTGAGAAAGACATTGTGGCATTGTTCGAGTATGTGCTTACCTCAACGTACTTCTTATTCAATAACCAGTATTTTGAGCAAGTTGACGGAATCGCCATGGGGAGTCCTCTATCTCCCATGGTGGCCAACTATTTTATGGAAGACGTTGAGGAAAGAGCACTACTGTCAGCACGTCTGAAACCTTCTTGTTTCTGGCGCTATGTGGATGACACATTTGTGGTGTGGCCTCACGGAATAGAGACGTTACCCACGTCTCTTCAGCATCTGAATTCACTCCATCCAAGTATCCAATTCACCATGGAGTTGGAAAGAGACGGAAGTTTACCTTTTCTGGATGTTATGGTAAAAAGAAAACCTGATGGTACGCTGGGCCATAGTGTCTACCGCAAAGCGACGCTCACAGAGCTGTATTTGCAGGCCACAAGTTGTGATTATCCTGCACAACGCGGTAGCGTCTTACGCTCTTTGGTACACAGGGCACATGTGGTCTCAGATACTGACAGCTTGCCAGGTGAACTACAACTTCTAAGAACTGTATTCCAGCAAAACGGTTATTCTGAGCGACAAATACGCAATGCATTTCGATCGAAGCAATTTCAACGAAAGGATTTTGATAAGGATTCGGAGGCACCCACTGTAACGGCTTTCTTGCCATATTTTGGTGGCATGTCATCAAGAATAGAACGAATCCTGAAGAGACACGAAATCAAATGTGTATTTCGTCCGTGATCAAAACTGAGAAATCTGTTGTGCTCGGTCAAAGACGAGCTTGGCCTTCGAAAACGCGGCGTATACAAAATACCATGTCAGTGCGGAAAATCTTATATAGGGCAGACATGTCGAACTGTGCAAGAACGCTGTACTGAACACCAACGCCACAGACGCCTAGGACAACCTAGTAAGTCAGCGGTAGCAGAGCACTGCCTGAACACAGCTCATCGGATGTGTTATGAGAAAACGGGAGTTCTATCGTCACTGTCATCATTTTGGGACAGAATTTTTAAGGAGGCCATACACATCCGTACGGCGGACAATCTTATCAACAGGGATGCATGTTTCCAGATGAGCGCAGCCTGGAATCCAGTATTGGCTGCAATCAAAACAAAACAGGAGAAAAGAGAAAATCGTATACGCGAAGGAACGCAGCGCAATGTAGATACGTAGTTCCAATTTCCAGCACAGGACCGTCCGGCAGCACAGTCATTGCCCACGGCGCATGCGCGGAAGACGCCTCCTCGGCTCCCAACAGGGGGCACCATAAGCGCCGCCGCCGACCGACACTGGACGGTCTCTCGCGCATGCGTAATCTCTGCTCACGCCCTGATAAATACCACTGCTCCCAAAACCCTCACTCTTTTCATTCTCCACTCCGAGGAGTGGAGCGGGCTGTTTGAGATCCGGCCCATAAACAGTCGCGGTTCTATTCAGCCAATTATCAGACAAGCTGATAGCGGGGCAAAGCGGGGATCCCAATTGGGAATAAGTGGGAGGGGCTCACCAGTTCCGGCATACGCCTTACAACCTAGGAAAACCTCCAGAAAACCTTGGTCGGAACTGGGGGATTTGTACCAATTTAATTTATCTCTGGGACTTTGCCCCAGACTAAAAATGGATTATCGGGAGAGCACGAGTGCATTCACGACAATCAAAGATCGGACGCCCGAGTTACTCTCGTATTCTCGTAGAGATCAGCTCAACCAACAGTGGACAAGCTTTCCCCTAGAGGAACCGCACCATAGAGTACGGTGTCCTCTGCGTCCGCCATTCGCGCAATTACCATCAGTCGCGCCTTGAGGTACTGACAGCTACCACCACCTGAAGATGTCGAACGGTTGGGTCGACGAAATATTGTGGGAGATTCACAATGTCATCCGGCGGCATACCCGCGAATTGTATTTGCGACCTTGTAATATTTCGGTCAGGGTCGCTTTTCTACTGAGCCGTTGCCGATGGAAGCTTTCAAGCACGCCGCGCAGCCTGCAGCCTAGAGCACTCCAGCCCAGCGTCCCGCTGGTCTGGGTAGCGGGACGGAGCCAACAGGCCGTCAGGAGCCACCCCAACATTCACTTCGCCACCGGCCGACGCCCCCGATTCTTCCACCCCAGCCTGACTTTAGGAGCGTCCAGATAAATGGCGGCAATGGACGCAGGGCAGAGAAAGCCATTAGCTGTAGATAACAACGAGTCGTATTAAGAAAAAAATAAAATAAAAAATAAAAGTCACGGCATCGCGGATAAACCGAGGACCCCTGCAGACAGGAAGAAGACAAGCAAACCCCTGCAGTGCACACGTGCGTGAGTGGGAGAGAGTCTGGCCTGCATTATAGATAAAGTGGTTCCACCAAGACAATGTTTCTGGCCAGGGAGAAAGACACTGATAATGGCATACCAGACAGGTCTAACACAGGTAGCAGCTACAATCCCATAATGTTCGAATACAGCATTAGTAGTGAGCTTCTTGATGCTGTCGCGTCGTTCAAATATCTAGGCGTAACATTGCAGAGCGATATGAAATGGAACGAGCATGTAAGGACAGTTGTGAGTAGGGCGGACAGCCGACTTCGGTTTATTGGGAGAATTTTGGGAAGATGTACTTCACCTGTAAAGGAGACCGCGTATAAAACGCTTGTACGACCACGTCTTGAGTATTGCTCAAGTGTTTGGGACCCGCAGCAGATCAGTTTAAAGGAAGACATAGAGGCGGTTCAGAGACGAGCAGCTAGATTTGTTATCGGTAGGTTCGACCAATGCGCGAGTGTCACGGAAATGCTCCGGCAACTCAATTGGGGATCGCTGGAAGAAAGACGACGTTCTTTTCGTGTATTTCTGTTGAGTAAATTTAGAGGGCCGGAATTTGAAGCTGAGTGTAGTACGATCTTGCTGCCGCCTACTTACATTTCGCGTAAAGATCACAAAGACAAGATAAGAGAAATTAGGGCTCGTACGGAGGCATATAGGCATTCTTTTTTTTCCTCGTTCAATTTGGGAGTGGAATAGGAAAGGAAATGCCTAGTAGTGGTACAGTGTACCCTCCGCCACGCACCTTACGGTGAATTGCGGAGTATGTATGTAGATGTAGAAGAACTGTTTTTTAGAACCAGAAAGGAATGCAGACGATAAAGACAACACGCTTGAAACGTGGGATAGACGCCAGTTCGCAAGTCTCATCTTGGCCCACACAAAAATTTACCCGGCTACTGAGAGGCGTGGTCGCGAAACCCGCTGATCAGCTGTTGGTTGGCATTGCAAAACCAATCCACCAATCTCAGAGCCAAAGAGACGCAAAATTCCAGGAGAAGCTGTAGCTGGAGAGGGAAGGGGGACTTGGTGATGAACCGCCGAAGAGCAAAATCGGTCCACCGATGGACAAGCGAGGAGACATGCAGGAAAATCCCGCCTGTGCAGACACGGGACTTTGACGACTTCGCTGGGAGGGGGGGGGGGGGGGGTCGCGACGCGCCCTGCCGCGCTGCACATCCGCAGGGCAGGGCAGGGCAGCCATTTGTGCTACGCTGCTGCGACCGCCAACACCGGTCGACGCGCAGACACACCGCACCACGCCGATCCAGCGCCTAATGCCCACGTCAAGTTAATGCTGGTGAGACAGGAAATTACGTTGCGCTTTGCTGTTTCATATCTGTGTCCATACCCAGTGAAATGGGCCCTGAGAACTTGTTGTTATCTACATCTACATAGATACTCTGCAAATCACATTTAAGTGCCTGGCAGAGGGTTCATTAACCACTTTCATAACTTTTCTCTACCGTTCCATTCTCTAATAGCGCGCGGGAAGAAAGAACACCTAAATCGTTCCGTTTTCGATCTGATTTCTCTTATTTTATTGGGATGGTCATGTCTCCCTAAGTAGGTGGGTGCTAGCAAAATATTTTCACATTCAGAAGTAAAAGTCGGTGATTGAAACTTCGCAAACAGATCACGCCGCAATGAATAACGTCTTTCTTTTAACGATTTCACCCCAATTCGTGCAACATTTCCGTGAGGCTTCCCCCCCCCCCCCCCTCGTAACGTGATAAAACAAAACGAGCTGCCCTTCACTGAATCTTCTCAAGGCATCGACTAAAACAGAGGTGATATTGGGCGTTCCACAGGGTAGTGTTATTGGTCCTCTGCTATTCCTTATTTACATAAACGATTTAGGGGAAAATATAAGTAGCTCTCTTAGGTTGTTTGCGGATGACGCGTCATTTACCGTCTAGTAAAATCATCTGAAGATCAAAACCAACTGCAGAACGATCTGAATAAGATATCAGTATGTTGTAAAAATTGGCAATTGACTCTGAATAATGAGAAGTGTGAAGTCGTCCACATGAGTACGAAAAGAAATCCGTTAAACTTGGTTTACAACATAAATCAATCAAATGTGAAGGCCGTAAACTCCACAAAATACCTAGGAATTACTATTGCTTCAGACCTAAACTGGAAAGAACACGTAGATAATATCGTGGGAAAGGCGAATCAGAGACAGCGTTTTATTGGCAAAACCCTTAAAAGATACAACATAACTATAAAGAAACTGCATACACTGCGCTTGTCCGTCCATTTTTGGAGTATTGCAGCCCAGTGTGGGATCCTTATCAGGTGGGTTTGACGGAGGACATCGAAAGAGTCCAAAGAAGGGCAGCTCGTCTTCGTATTGTCACGATACAGGGGAGACAGTGTTACGGAAATGATACAGGATCTGGGACGGGAATCATTACAACAACGGCGCTTATCGCTGCGGCGTGGGCTACTTGCGAAACTCCAATCGCCAACATTCTCCTCAGAATGCGAAAATATATTGTTGACTCCCACTTACATAGGTAGAAATGATCATCAGAATAAAATACGAGAAATCAGAGCTCGAACAGAGAGATTCAAGTGTTCTTTCTTCCCGCGCGCTATTCGAGAATGGAATGGGAGGTAAATAGTATAATTGTGGTTCGACGAACCCTCTGCCAGGCACTTAAATTTGATTTGCAGAGTATCCCATGTAGATGTAGAATATCTTCCGTCAGTCCCACCTGGTGAGGGTCCCACAAGGGGCAACAGTACTTCAGGAGAGGACGCACAAGAGTGATGTAGGCAGTCTCTTTGGTGGAGCTGGTGCATCTTCGAAGCGTTCTGCCAATGAAACGTAACCTTTGATTCGCCTTCCGCACAATATTTTCTATGTGTTCTCTCCAGTCAAAGTTGTTCGTAATTGTAACTCCTAGGTATTTGGTAGAATTTACGACCTTAAGGCTTGACTGATTTATCGCGTAATTGTAGTTCAGCGGATTTCTTTTAGTGGTCATGTGTATTTCTTCACACTTTTCTTTATTTAGTGTCAATTGCCAATTTTCGCACCAAGTAGAAATTTTGTCTAAATCGCTTTGCAGTTACTTTTGATCCTCTGTTGACTTCACTAACCGATAAACGACAGCATCATCCGCGAACAGTCTAAGGGAGCTATTCAGATTGTCTCCTAAATCATTAATAAACACGAGGAAAAGTAGGGGACCTATAACGCTTCCCTGTGGAACGCCAGATATCACTTCTGTTTTACTCGATGACTTACCGTCGATTACAACGAACTGTGTCCTTTCTGATAGGAAATCGTGAATCCAATCGCAAAATTGGGAAGATATTCCATAAGCACGCAATTTCATTAGAAGCCGCTTGTGGGGTACAGTATCAAAAGCCTTCCGGAAATCCAGAAATATGGAATCGATTTGAGATCCCTTGTCGATGGCACTTAACACTTTATGTGAATAAAGGGTAAGCTGTGTTTCGCAAGAGCGATACTTTCTGAATCCGTGATGACTATTGGTTAATAGGTCGTTCTCTTCGAGGTAGTTCATAATATTCGAACAAAGTATATGTTCCAAAACCTACTGCAAATCGACGTCAATGAGATTGGCCTGTAATTTTGGGGATCACTCCTATTTCCTTTCTTGAATACTGGAGTAACTTGGGCAACTTTCCACTCTTTGGGTACAGATCTTTCGCTGAGTGATCGGTTGTAAATTATAGCTAAGTACGGACTTATTGCATCAGCAAACTCTGAGAGGAATCTAGTTGGTATACAATCTGGCCCGGAAGATTTGTTTTTGTTTAGTGACTTAAGTTGTTTTACTACTCCAGGAACATCTACTTCTAAGTTTCGCATGCTGGCAGCTGTTCTTGGATTATTATCAAATGTTTTAATAAATAAAACTACATGTGGTAAACTAATATGTTCTCAATCCCTTGAATCAAATGTCCCTACCTGCCTTGTTCCATAATTGACCATTATATTTTTATTTAATTTTACTGCAGTGTGGGGATTATTCAGGGAGAGGTTCAGAGGGCGCTACTGTTCCTCATATTGTGCCATTGTTGATCTGCTACACGATGGTGCTGCAGCCCACTTCGACGATAGCGTCCAATCTCAATAGCGTTTCTCCTGGTCGATGGATTAGACGAGAAGGTGCAGTTGCATGGCTAGTTAGTCCAGCAGATCTCATCCCCAGAGCCCATTCCAGATGTGGAGACAGAAACAGTGTATCCATGTACCCTTGTCGCCACTGCAACTTTAGTGCTCCTTTGTCATAGCACAAATGAATATACATGTTTTGAGAGACATTGTGACTGCATGTTACATGTCGAACCTGGGTATCTATTTATTCCAATCTTAACTAAACCCATCTCTCTTTCCGTTTTCTCTTTCTGCCCACTTTCTGTTTCCTCCTCTCCCTGTCCACCTGCTCCCTTTTTCTCTGCTCATTCTTCTTCTTCCTCTGTTCGTGTGCTCCTACCTCTCACTCTGTCCATCTTCCCCTTCCCCTTTCTCCGCCAGTCACCTCCTCGCCACTCTATTTAACTCCTCCTCCACCTCCTCAGTTCTCAATCTCTGAAAAATTACATAACTCTGACTTTCACAGTGAACAGTCGTGTCTACGTTTAGTAAAAGATACCCTCCCTCTGTTCATATCCTTTCACCTGTCTGTCACCATCCCCCCTCTCTCATTCTCTTCCTCCACCCTCTCTCTGTCCGTTTCCTGCATTTCCATTCCTGTCCGTCACCTCCTGCACCTTCTCCTCTCTGTCATGAAAACATGCACACAAGTATAAAACACACTTACTTCACCGAAGATCGCTAGCTAATTTGCCTTTTTTTTTACCGATTTCGATGAAGTATGTCACTATCTACAGATATCTTTTTTTAAACAATGTTCCTTTATTTTTCACCGGTTTCGATGAACTATGTCATCATTTTCAGATAAAAAAAATTCTTAAGATGGTGACAGTAAATCGGAAAACAAAAAACCTAGAGATCTGAAGTAAGTGAGTTTTATATAAATTTTCGATCGTACTCCATAGGCGTAACATGCCAATTAACTATAATATATATATATGTATGTCCAAGTTTCATGGTGACTGGTCAAACGGTGTGAAAGTCACAAGGTACACTCAGCCATGCTAAATTCACCGGTTTGCCGATTATAAAAATCTCCTTCGTTAAAACGTACATTTATCTACTGACTTTCGTATTGACCAATGAAGAAATTTAGACGTTTGTTGTAAATATCCTCCGCCATGCACCTATGCAGACTTACGAAAGGTAGCCCTTGTATTAATTCGGGGTATAAGCAGTCTTCATTCCATATTCCATTCAATTTCGTCCAGCTGTTTCAGCGTGATGAGAAATACGCTTATTATGACCTTTTTTTTTTTTGCTCAATTGGTAGATCTTGTCCTTGCGGACATTGCTCGTAATTCTTCGTTTTGGTTCTGTGTGTTCTTCTGCTCAGCTTTTTTATTACAGAGGGCGTTCAGCCCTCTGACCGGGCGCGCTGAGCCACGGCGCCCGGCAAGTTAAGTACCCCCGCCAAGCACCATACGATGGCTTATGAAAGGTAGCCCATGTGTCAAACAGGGTATAAGCTACCTCTGTTCCAAATTACATTCATACCCGTCCAGCCATTTCAGAGTGAAGGCGTAAGAAACAAATTAACTAATTGTAAAGCACCCCTCGGTATTCACCATACGAAGTAATTTTTAGTATGCCTATAACCTTCGCAGGAGTGCAAGCAATGAGTTGACAAAGTTTTATCGCAGTCGGGTGTACGGTATGGTCGTGCATAAAATGCGAACTAAAAGACAAGCACACAAACATGATCCACGACTTATTTTCAATATGATAATGAATTCTATGAACAAATTAATGGAGTGGCAATGGGTAGCCCTCTAAGTCCAGCAGTTGCTAATATTTTTTATGGAAATGTTTGAACAACAGACACTGCAGTCAGATAGAAAGAGTCCTTTGAAGTGGTATCGGTATGTAGACGACACGTTTGTCATATGGAATCACAGAGAAGAGGAACTAAACTGTTTTTTCAAAGCATAGTATCAACGCAAAAATACAATTTACCATGGAGACGGAGAGTAATCCACAGATAATTTTTTTATACGTTTCAGTAATTAGACGTGCAGATGGGACTCTGGGTCATAAAGTATACAGGAAAGATACGCACACCGATCGGTACCTTCATAAAGATTCGAATCATCATCCCAGACAGAAGAGAGCTGTTATCAAAACATTGGTGGACAAGGCTAATAAAATCTGTGAGCAGCTTATTTGCAAGAGGAACTCGATCATTTACGAACCGCATTTCAGAAAAACGGATACAGTGATAAGGAGATAGATCGACCACTCCATCCCAGAAGACGTGCAAACGCCCAACAACAACAACATTTTATGGGGAAAGTTTTATCCTCCCATTGATTCACAATATCACGGACCGCATCGGGAAAGTACTGGCCGAGTTTAGAGTTGAAACAATATTCAAACCCACCAAAACGATCAGCGAATCCTTACGATCAGCGAAAGATACGCGACACCCTTTACCTACTTCCGGTGTGTATAAAATTCCATGTAGTTGTGGGAAGGTTTATATTGGAACAACGCAGAGAAGTATCGATACTCGCCTAACTGAACACAAAAGGAACTGTCGACTGGGACATCGGACAAATCGGCCATAACGGAACATTCTTTTTTTTAACGGTGACCACGAAATAAAATTTAGTGAGGTGACCGTGCTAGCTAAGACATCGCATTATTATGCACGTATGTATAGAGAGGTAATAGAGATTTTTAAACACCACAATAATTTTAACAGGAAGGAAGAAGGCTTGAAGTTAGACAAGATATGACGGTCTACTTTGTACCAAAGATGTGACAATCGATTATCTTTGACCGAGAGTAATGACGCCAGCCAGACATAGTTTTAATCTTGACATCACGTGCCGAGTGGTGGCGCCCTCTATATAAGCAGTTAAAAAAAAAAAGTTTGTCCCGTTTTAACCATGTACGTTTTAGTCTGTCAAAAACTCAGCGTGTAAATTGTTTTAACGTTCCACACTTTTTGTTCCTCTTTTTATGCTTTCTCTTATTGTCAATTCATGTATGTCACATGGCTGAAGAGCAGCCACCGCAGCTGCCAGCCTGCCAACTGTTTACAGTTGGCTTGAAAACACAATAAAGGAAAAAAAAAGGCCCAGCAGCTACTCGTTGAGTCACCTTGGAAGATGTTGCCCGCAGCCGGCAACGAAACGTCAGAGGACACAATTTCTTCTGTTGCCTTTCAGCCCGTAAGTTTTAATTACTGAAGACGCCGGCCGTGAAAGCCTACACGTTAAGATTCAATTTTATATCAGTGCAGCTATGTTTGAGATATTTTTCTACACAGTCAGCAAAGGAATAGAGTTACGTATGTTAAGGTAGGAACAAGTGTTGGGTTTACGTACCTGAGAATATAACAGGCGTGTGACACTCGTCTTCAGCTCTTACTGTGAAACAATGCGGTGACAGCTGTTTGCTACTCTGTGGCAATGGTCGCGAACCGCAGGTATTTGGTAGACGTCTACCGTGAAGCCTTAATCTTCCTTCCACCTCTTCTTACACCTCAATAAATTCCTGTTCCTCGGCCAGCGTTTTGGCAGCTGAAGACGATACGCTGGTTCCATTCGCAGGCGGCAGACTCCTACGACACACATACCACGATGTGACAAGTATGTTATTGACTATGTCGAAAGCAGATCACACATTGCTCTACCTTCAGTATAACGCGAGGCACTGAATTAAAATTTTTGCTGCGGGTAGGATACGAACCAATCTTTGATTGCTGTACCTGTTGCCAATCAAGTTTGTCATATAACTGTGTTGATTTCTTTTATTAAAATAAATAGGGACGCTTATTCTGTAGATGCACCTCATAATTCATTTGGTGGAAGACAGCACTCCCTTCGATTTTTTCCGATGAATCACTGTCTAGCATCTGCCTCTAGAACGATTTATTTTAAGTATGCCTTTCACTTCATATCGCTCTGTTTACATACTCCCATGTATTTCATGGACGTCACTACTTCAAGTAATTGTCCTGAATGCTTGTAATAATATAGCAAAGACATTTCTTTCTTTCAACGTATTAAACATTTGTTGCCTAACGGTATATAAAAGTACCAATCAGTTTTTGCATATATAAATGTCACACAGTTCAGTATTATGCACTGACAATTTGTTGGTACGTTTCGGTACTGCTGGCCATGGTGGCCAAGCGGTCTGCGGCACGCCAGTCACGGTCTGCACGGCCACTACGGTCGGGGGTTCGAATCCCCCCTCGGGCATGGATATTTGTGCCGTCCTTAGTCTTAGCTAGTTCATAAGTAGTTTGTAAGGTTGGGGACCGATGACCCCGTAGTTAAGTCCCATAAGCTCTACAAACATTTGAACACTTTTTTGTTTAAGTACTTCCTCTTTGTAATTTCAAAGACCTTACTTCACAGTAGGTAAATCCCTTTTTGTATGGAAACTTTGAAACACTTTATCGTTCACTGCTGTGGAAAGAGACGACTACTGACTCTTGCTTCCGTGGCTTTGCCTACCTTTATGTGTAAGCAATTGAACCTTCTGTTCGATTATGAGTTATAAATACTTACTTACATTCTTTTCATTTTCATGGGGCTATTAGGTGACAAATGATATAAAAATATATATATATATATATATAAAGAGCCCTCAGTTTGCGCGGAAACTTCCTCGTAGCAGCATTCCGTGACCTTTCACATGTTATTTTCTCCACTTTTGACACAGAAGGACCAAAATCATAAAACTGTTTGTCACTTTCGTTCACTGATTGATGCAGATGTTAATTATAGATGAAGATATCATATTACCAACTTCTATGTAATGAAGTTTTTTGGAATACCTCTTTACAACGGCTTCGTATTTTTTTATTTTATTTATTTGCAACAAGCTGAAAACCCAGCGTCTCCCTGGTAGTTATTTATTCCAATCTTCAATTAGTACATCTCTACTTCCCTTTTCTATCTCTGATCAACATTTGTTTTCCTCCCTCTGTGTTCGTCTCCTCACCTCTCCTCTCCCTTTCTCCCTCTGTTCATCTCCTTTCACCTTTCTGTCACCAACTCCTATTCTCCTCCTCTACCCTCTCTCTGTCCGTTCTACTCCACCTACTGCTCTCCCTCCTTTACATGAAAACATTCATATATGCGCCAAGTTTAAAAGTCGGCTACTGTACGTAACAAGAGCTGTGTTTTATCTCTAAAATTAGCAAATAAGGTCCGCGTGAACTACCGGTTACTCCCTGCTATAAAACCTTGTTCCCTGGCCAAACTGAGAAATAACTCGTTTCAAATTACTTCAATAACAGGAAGTTAATACTACAATTGTCAATATACATTGTAGCTCACACGTTATTACACACAGACATTAATAAGCAAACCATCACAATTAAGGTTATTTTAGGAAGGTGGCTAAGAAAACATTTATGGCGCAACGGAATTTAGACATAAGTGACATGGCATCTGATCTTGTTCTCAGCACTTGTGAAGAACAATATTAAATAAAAGACGGAAGGTACTCTAAAACTACAATTTATAGGCAAATTACGGATTTTGCTGAACTCAAATTTGTTTATTCAGATAGAAAACAAGCAAAATGGGGAAATAATTTTGTTAATACAATAAAAATGCATCTCTTACATGGATTAATGCTACACTACCCAGTTTAAATTATACATGATTTAACGCTGCTGGGGGGTGGGGGTGGTGAGGATTCACAAACAACACTCATTCGCTCACACACACGCAATGCCACAGTGAAATTCACCAAAATCAGCGTGCTGAGACGAGGCGGAAGCAGGCGCCGTTATCGTAGGTGAAATTCAGAAAGTCGGAGGTAGCAAAAAACACAATACACAAAAACACTTTGAAGCTGGCCCTGGTCTGTCGTGCATGTTTTGAGATGGTGCGTGTGTATAGCCACATTAAATTACTTTCTGAATTGGACAGCGAGCAAACATGCTAACGGCAACACACGGCTACGTTACATGAACGCACTCCACTGAAGGTCAAGTGGTTGAAAATCGGATTCATTATACAAAATCAAGGTGGATTCTTAAGTTGCAGTCTGTTAGAAATCTATCTAGGTACTGGTTTTATATGAGAAGTGTCGTGAATTCAGACGACTAGTTGCAAACCCCGGAAGTCGGAATTCGGACCCATGTGGTTCCGAAAACCAATAATAATTGAATAAATTCAGTTTCCGCAAAATAAAGAAAATTAACTACAGCATGCAACCCTTAGAAATGTTTAGAATTATATAACGAAACGAACGAAACGCAGCTAGACGCGATAGGGAGCGGTTACAGAGACGGATGAAGTCCAGTCTCAAAAACTGGTAAACATGAAATAATTACAAAGTCAGAAAAATAAAATTAAGAATTACAGTATGCAACCCATAGAAATCTTTATAATTACATAAGGAAGCTATTGTAGGAGGTTGTACAAGGCTCAGAGAGAACTACTGACAAACACTGTGTGCGTACTACCAGTCGGAGCAGCAACAGCAAAATTAAAATAGGAGGGGAGAGAATATATTAGTGGAAATCAGAAGGATACCCGCATAGTTACTTGCCTGATGTGTATGCAACAAACAAGAGTGGAAGCTGAAAGCTTTGTTCTATGAACCAACCATGTAGAACACATATCACTCATGGAAGGAAACGATGAGAAGATTTTTACATGCTCTGTACAAAAATGAACATATCACCTATCAGAAATCGGGCCCTATAAAGCTAGAAAGTATTTACACAGAGTTCATACACCGCCACATGATCACGAAAGGTTTTAACATACCAATCCGTTATCAAACTGCAAGTAGAATCACACACATCGCATTGAACTATTGGAATACCACTGAATTGAAAACCGAGAACCATCTCCGCACACGATCGGAGAAAATATTCCAAAAAATGATTATATGGTCACGAATCTAAGTTAAACGTGCTAGTCAGTGAAACGCTACCATCTCCAGAAACAAGAGCAGAACCAACCTTACCTCACCTGATGACCAGAGCAGTATGAAGATCCTGCGGTCATGAGGCGGGAAACTGCTCCCGGTCGCGGGAAGCCACCGGATGGCGGAAAATCCAAAAAAAAAAAAAAAAAAAAAAAAAAAATCACCAGTGGTGGGGCGAACAGCCAGATTCGCGCTGAAGGGAAAGGGTCGTTAACTAGACTGTAACCAAAGGGTGTAGAAACCTCTTTGGTAGTATCCGCAGCTATCGACTCTGAGCCAGAGAGAACGATGCAAAGCGAGCTATCACTCCCGACGTTCAGACAGCCATAGATTCTAGCACACAATTAAAAGTAAAGCAACTGCACATTCTCACAGGGGCAGTGGCGTAGCGGAGAAGCCGTACTTATGCTACAATAATTAATATAATAATAAATTATTAACATAAGAAAATAAGAAAAACCTAGCAATATTAACTAAATTTTAACACATGAAATAAAAATGTTATTCCTCAAGCCTTGAAAAGAGTGGGGTTCACGTTTTAACAAAATGATAATCTAGTGACATTATATAAACTATAACATTACAGAAATATACAAAAAGTGTATGGAAGACGATAGACCGTCATCTTTCACGTTATGCTCCTACGGAGGCTTACGAAAGGTAACCCTTGTAGTAATTCCTGGTTTAAGCTATCTTCATTTCACATTTCATACAATTCCATTCAATCGTTTCAGCGTGAAGAGTAACAAACGTGTTAACACACGGTAAGCTACCCTCTGCCAAGCACCGTACGGTGGTTTTCTAAAGGTAGACCAAGCGTTAATTCCATGTTTTAATGCAGGGTAAAGAAATACCCATTCCAAATTTCTTTCAAATCTGTCCATCCCTTTCAGCATGGAGTAGCAAACATATTAACACATTTTTAGGTACTCTCCGCCACACACAATACGGTGGCTTACGAAAGGTTAGCCATGTATTAATCAGGGTATAAGCTCCTTCTGTTCCAAATTTCAATCATATCCTTGCAGCGATTTCAGCGTGCAGGCGTAAGAAACGAATTTACTAATTGTAAACCACCCTCCGCCATACACCATACTAAGTTAATTTTACTACGACTATAACCCTCGCGCGAGTGCAAACATTGAGTTGACAAAGTTTTAACGCAATCTGACGTACAATATCGCCGTGCATAAAATACGAAGAAAAAAGACAAACAAACATTAATTTTTATATATTTTATTTATATACTTATTTGCAAATTCGCATTAAAACCGTTGTGAGCTGTATTGGGAGTTAGTTGCCAACAGTCGCCAGTTGTGTGAGGTAGCGCGAGTAAGCTGTTGGAGAAGGCAGTCGATAAGTATGTGTTGCAGCACGCCATTATTGTAATGCATGATAATTTAATTTTCTGTAATATTTTTCTACTTCATAATTTTTAAGAACACATTTCTAACATTCAATTTGATTTCTGCGTCCTCATTTGGTGGTTCGGTTCCCCTTCCTTTCAGTTTCTTTTGTGGTGTCGCACAAGTACAAAGTGAGCGCCACCTACTTTCGCCGCGCACTGCCATGCACGCACGGCGCGGCGATCTTACGACGACAGCCACGAGCGCCCTCTGCTGGAACCCCGCTCGTGGCCACCACGGAAAGACACCGGACACTTCGGACTGAGATAGCAACGAGTTAGGACCTTCGTAACAGATAGGCACCAGTGAAGACTTTGCTATTGTACAGGCACTAGGCAGGCCTCTAACAACTATGTATCAACATTCTACAGTACTATGTAAAAGTTAAGTATTGTTACATTCTGTACAATATATCTCTTTCTAATTTACTCGAGTGTTTATAGTTTCTGGCTGCTCCCCTCCGTACCTGCACCAGCGTGTCGGTCTCATTCCACTCGCCCACCGACACCTACGGCGAGGCTGGGACACAAAAGCGGCGACGAAGTCGGGACACAAAATCTTTATTTATGATTAGTGTTGAACTTAATTGCTACCCACCTATCATTTATGAAAATTTTTAATACTGTAGAATACTGATATACTGTATGACGCGAGCTGCTTGCTGTTTCCTGTTTCCAGTTTTGTAATAAGGAGACACGAGGTAAGTCGAATTTTATCTGTATCGCAGATTGTTTTCCCCCTTTCATTATTCAAGCTAATCATTTTCGTTGTACGCTTTGGGAGTACTTTCGACAGGGCCATAAATGCCAGTGCGAGTGTTTGAGTTTCCCCTTTTCCCGAGCGTGTCCGTTGCGCATAATAATGTTTTCTAAGGCTCACCTCGGTGGTCGTAGTCACCACATTGTTCGGTTTTTAAAGGTTTAGTTTTGCACGTACGTAGTATTGGTCAACCACCATTAAACTTTATTAAGTTATTTATATTTTCAGGAATACGTCGCACTTTACCATTAAATATAATTTATTTATTTTATTCGGTATACCTTGCAAATTAAAAAAATTAAAATTAAAAAAAAAAATTAAAAAAAATACAAAAATTCATAGAGCCTTTTGATGCCACAATACCAAACGTCTACGAAGAAAATGAAAAAAAAAAAAAAATTGAAAAAAAATGTTATGTCAGAAAACGTAGAGTTAAAGATGTATTGCAAGCAGTAATGCTACCAGTTAAGGGAATTTGCAGGAAGCAACAGAATTGCCACAAAATAAACGTTAATGTCGACCACGACAGAGACTCCCGTGTAGTTCTTTACCAAAAAGTACGCGAACAGGCGATGATGCAGAGCTGCAGTTTCCATCTCCCTTGGTCTCTCTGTCTAGCTCTCTTTCTGTCTGCCTTTCTTTCTCTCTCGGATTCTGCACAG
Organism: Locusta migratoria; assembly: GCA_026315105.1. Classification (NCBI taxonomy): domain Eukaryota; kingdom Metazoa; phylum Arthropoda; class Insecta; order Orthoptera; family Acrididae; genus Locusta; species Locusta migratoria. Next base: position 549,241,824 of record CM048747.1, on the reverse strand, counting down.
AGACACAGGAGAAAAATAGCCCTAATTCGCCGCAGAAGTAGCGCATGTTGCCATCTGTCTCTGACTGGAAGAGATATCGCAGCCCTCCTGCCGTACGGAACGTCCCGGTTTGAACGCCTCACACAGACAACGGTCGGTGCGGTGCAACCGAAATGCGTTGTTCTGTCCTCAGCAACTGGAAAGACAACAGTTGTACCAAATCTAAATTTAAATGTTGCATAAACATGCACAAACGGCTACTACAACTGAGAAACGGATTAATAACTTTGGTGTCGTTTTCATTAACAGTTTTTTTTGTGGTCCATACCTGAGGGGTATTCGAACCTCCGGCGGGAAACGGTCTCACGCATCATAGTATAGCGCCTCAATTCGCTCGGCCGCTCCGCCGCCACGAAGCAGTATTTTGTTTTTAAGCTTATTTAAACCATAGTATTCTTCAAATATGTGGTTATATGAAACTACCAACTAAATCCGATGTTGCCGGACTAGAAAATCATCGTAATCTCAATAGTATCAGGAACAGTTTTTTTATATGTTAATCACATACAGGTTGTTGTTGTGTGATCTTCAGTCCGCAGACGTTCGGCAATCTACATCCTTTTGAATCTGCTTACTGTATCCGCCCCTCGGTCTCCTTCTACAATTTTTACCCCACACACTTCCTTCTAATGCTATGTTGAAAATTCCTTCATGTCTTAAAATGTGCCCCACCAATCTATCCCTTCTCTTAGTCAGGATATGCCAGAAACTCCTTTTCTCCCCAATTCGGTTAAGCACCTCCTCATTAGTCACGTGATCTACCCATCTAATCTTCATCATTCGTCTGTAGCACCACATTTCAAAAGCTTCTATAATCCTTTTGTCTGAAATCCTCCACGTTTCACTGCCATACAATGCTACACTCCAGACAAATGCTTTCAGAAAGGACGTCCTATCATTTAAATTAATATTGAATGTTAGCAAATTTCGCTTCTTTAGAAACGCTTTCCTCCCCATAACCATTCTGCATTTTATATCTTCTTTACTTCGGCCATCTGAAGTTATCTTGTTATCCAAATAACAAAATTCATCTGCTACTTTTATTGTCTCATTACCTAATGTAATTCCTTCAGCATCGCCTGACTTTCTGACATTACATTCCATTACCTTCGTTTTACTCTTGTTAATGTTCATCTTATATCTTCCTTTCAAGACACTGTCCAATCAATTCATTTGCTTTTCCAAATCCTTTGCAGTCTCTGACAAAATTACTATATCATCGGCAAACCGCAAAGTTTTAAATTCTTCTCTCTTAACTTTAATTCCCTCTCCAAATTTCCCCTGCTATTCCTTCACTGCTTGCTCAATGTACAGATTGAACAACATTGGGGAAAGGCTACAAACCTGTCTTACTCCCTTCCCAACCTCTGCGTCCCTTTCTTGCCCTTTGACTCTAATAACCGCTGTCTGGTTTTTGTATAGGTGAAGTATAACTCTTCGCTCCCTATATTATACCCCTGCTACCTTTAGAATTTGGAAGAGTGTATTCCAGTCGACATTGTCAAAAGCTTTCTCGAAATCTACAAACGCCAAGAACGTAGGTTTGCCCTTCCTTAGCCTATCATCTAAGATAAGTATTAATGTAGGTATTGCCTCCTAAATCCAAACTGATCTTCCCCGAGCTCAGATTCCACAAATTTTTCCATTCGTATACAAATAATTCGTTTTGGTATTTTGCAACCATGATTATTAAACTGATAGTTTTGTAGTGTACCACCATGTTTCCGACTTTGATAAAGGTCGTATTGTAGCCTAACGCGATTGCGGTTTATCGTATCGCGACAATACTGCTCTCGTTGGTCGCGACTCAATGACAGTTAGAATACGAAATTGGTGGGTTCTGGTGGGCAATACGGTACGCCATGCTCGATCCCAACGGCGTCGTATCACTAGCAGTCAAGATGGCAGGCATCTTATCAGCGTAGATGTAACGGATCGTGCAGCCACGTTTCGATTCCTGAGTGAATAGATGGGGACGTTTGCAACACAACAACCATCTGCACGAACAGTTCGACGAAGTTTGTAGCAGCGTGGACTATCAGCTCGGAGACCATGTCTGCGGTTTCCCTTGACGCTGTATCATAGACACGAGCCCCTGCGGTTGCGTACGCATCGACGAAACTAGATGCACGAATGGCAAAACGTCATTTTTTTTCGGATTAATCCAGGATTCGTTTACAGCATCATATGGTCGCATCCGTGTTTGGCGACATCGCGGCAACGCACATTGGAAGCGCGTATTCGTCATCGCCATACTGGCGTATCACCCGGCATGATGGTATGGGGTGCCATTGGTTACACGTTTCGGTCACCTCTTGTTCGCATCGACGGTACTTTGAATAGTGGTCGTTACATTTCAGATGTGTTACGACCCGTGACTCTACCCATCATCCGATCCCTACGGAACCCTACATTTTAGCAGGATAATGCACGACTTCATGTTGCAAGTTCTGTACGAGCCTTTCTGGATACGGAAAATGTTCGACTGCTGCCATGGCCGGCACATTCTCCAGATCTTTCACCAATTGAAAACGTCTGGTCAATGGTGGCCGAGCAACTGGCTTGTCACAATACGCCAGTTACTACTCTTGATGAAGTGTGGTATCGTGTTGAAGCTGCATGGGTATATGTACAGACTTAGACAAAAAAATTGATCGCCGGCCGGCAGACGCAGAATGCTAAGTCCGCCGATGTGCACGATCTGGCAACACTGTAGAATGCGCTACTGTCAGGAGGAAGTGTTATGACCTTCTCGAGACGGCTGTCTGATATATGACCGCGTGGTCTCGCGGTAGGAGTTGTGTTTACAAGCGTATAAGTAAGCAGTCGCGAGATCGAATCCAACCAACTTCAATTTCTTTTTTTAAACCGCAAATCGGTTGTCTTCGTTATCAACGTGGAAGAACCTCAAATATAAAAGCGAAAAGTCCCAGAAATATTACACAAAAGAACTCGCTGCTGCATCAAAACTGATCTGTTTACTCTCGGGAGTAGTGGGCACCGGCTACGGCGAAACGCCAGCGGCCGCATCGCGGCTGCCACCTGCAGACTCAGTGACAGCGGCGCGCCGCTATGAGTTTTTTTACCGGCTGTTATATCCTTACCTCAAGTTCTGGTACTTATATTACAGTCACATATTGAATTTTTCTGACATATATGAACATGATCTAAACGTCGTAAAGTAGAATCGGTATAAAGGGTCATAGGGGTGACTATTACCACATTTTTCTTGAACGTCATCAGGCCGCTCAATCAGGATTCCTACTCACGATTTTTACTAGTAACGAGTTATGATGCTCCCATGCTGATATCTTAAAAAGAAATTAATGACTACTAAAAGATTGTTATACTCAGCAAAATGCAACCACAACGCCAGGGTGCGCCCATTTTTCGCAAACAACTGAGACACCATTTAGTCCCACTGTAAGGACAAACGACCAAAAAAATTACATCATGTGTTAGTACTACACTATAATAATTCCCGTTCATTTCACAAAGAATACATCGGATATTGTTGTTTGGAAGTCACCCGTTCCGCACCTACTCTTTCGATCATATGTCCTCAAATGTTTATCTTTCCTGCCCCTACTCGAATAACCTTCGACAAAAATTATTTCCAGACGAAAATACACGTCGAACATCAATTGGCGTCATAATTAGCTTGGAATCAGTTCGATTCTAAAGGTAGAGATATGGTAAACTACCAGTAAGTTGTCAGACTTTCGCATAATCTGATAGAATATAGCAAGTAACCACAAGAGGTTTCTTGTTGTTTTCGATGTGGATTCGTGCAACTCCTGTCACGAAAACAGCTAAAAAATTCTACTCGAATGAGACGCGAACCAGTGACCAAAACCACCTTTCCGTGGCAGACGACAACTTTACCCCAGAGCTAGCGAGGAGATGTGCGCGGCATTTCTTTCCTACTGCCACATACATCAGTAGAACATATAACTCGCAATGTAAGAGACTAGTTGGAATTTCGCCGTGTAAACAATTTTCTGGACCCAAAAGCATGAACAAATAGCCTTCTGTCGTCTCTCGACTGACCAACCAGTCAGATTATTCAATGGGCATTACAGGAAACATCAAGTGAATTTATGAGCATAGTTCTGTGCCAACCAGGAAGTAAGACCTCGGTACCAGCGTTGACAGACTTACACTGCGATGTTGCCAAGCTTCAGTCATACTATCAACAGGAAGAATAAGAGCCGAGGTGATTGCCAAGCGAGCTCGACAGAGACTTAGCTCGCGCCTCGCGCGCCTGGTGGGAGTCCGAACACCTAAAGTATATGTCAATGTGCCCTGATCGCAAGTCCGTAACTAGCTTTAATGACTCGATCGTTGTCACTAATGAAAATATACAGATGCACCGACCTCTAACATAGTAATAAGTGTCTCAATTATTTGCGTATTCTGTCTTAAGCGCAATGACAACAAAAGTCATTCAGCAGTGCTGTTTTTCATTTCTTCGAGCATTTCCATTGATTATACTGAAAACATTAGATGTAAACGTCAGTTTCCTTTACGATTATAGACTCAGAAAGTGTCTTTTTTGATATCTCTGTCAGAGGCACAAACGAACGGAGAGAAATCAAAGCAGCATTGTTTTCAAGATGTGAACATTTCTGGGAAGGCTTCGTAACATGGTGTGCAAAATAAGAAGAGCTTCTGTTGTCCAAACATAGAAGTAGGGACAGTAATGTATAGATTAATTTATCCTCCACAATCTCCCATATTGTATTTTACTTCTTTTTTTCAGGTTGTTTCCAATTTCTTATTTCATCCTCTTTCGATAACTTCTAGCATTATTATTACGTTCTTAATTGTGGTTAGTTCAGTTTATTTGATGATGTTCCTTTCTAAATATTTATTTTCTTCTTTGCTCGTGCTATTGTTCATTTATTCTTCCAGAAGTATACGAATTATTGTTTCTTTAGCCTTTTATCATTCATTTTATACATATGTCCAACAAATGGTTACCCTCACTTAACCATTCCGACTGATATTGTTTTCCATATTTTTGTAGGTTAATTACTATGGATTTTCCAAACGTCTGTACCTTCTCTTGGACCCATTTTCTTTCTTATAATCCGTCTATTATTCTTTTTGTGTCGTCTGCACATTTGATAAGGTGATTTGCAACACTTTTGCAACTAATATTTAATATTCATTCTAGTATTAGCATCACATAATCATAATGTATAAGAATTTATACAATGCTGGCACTATTTATAATTTTCAACGTCCTTTGTGCGGTCGTTACTTGTAAGGATATCGATCGGAGTTATGTGCTCAGTATTGTTGCAAACACAGAATATCAAACTGTCCAGTGTTTTTTATACCTCCTAAGTAGACTGTTAGACCCGTAAATCAGTACGTGGGTTTTCCAACGAAATAGATATTGTTTTTGCGTATCTCCTATAGCATTAATGTGAGCGTTGTTCTGAGATAGAGGGAGTGGTGCTGTGGCTACGGTTTGTGGTTATCATGCGGACGTGTACAGAATATCGTTATAATATGCAATGGAAAATTATTCAGACATGTGCTTTTGTCGTAGCAGTGGCATTAATAAACAAACTTTCTTCAAACATGAATTATATTTCTGGTAGGTAGTTACAGTCTCACGTATGTGGATAACATTTGCTTGAGTCCAGACTGATCAGGCACTTTTCCATCAAAACTTTGTAGAGAGAAGGAACGTAGGCTTTTACTGTGTAAAATTATTTCACGAACAGGTACTCCACTTTACTGTGATGTTTCTTTTTGCAGGCAGGTTGAAGGTTTCACTAAAAATGTATAAAGCAGACAGCTTGCGTAAACTTAATGGAGAAAATATTTCGAGGGAAGCTTCTATAGAAATACAACATTCTGTTCTGCATCTGTTTAACGTGCCTGCTTTCACACTAATGATCAGATCTGCGTGGTTAACGTCAAAATTGATCGCAGCAATAATAATTTTTAAATTATTTTTCAAAGCGATAGATTGGCTGGCCAGTGCTTACCTTTGTGCTGTACCACCAATAGTGACACAAGTGAAGAAAAAAAGAAAACATACGAAACGGACAAGCTTTCGGAACACAGTTCCTTCTTCAGGCGGGAGAGAAGGAAAGAAAAAATGATGGGAACGGAAAGGGAAGGTAAATCACGACCTAGGTTATGAGGATGGTTTTAAGGCGTGTGGAAGTCAGAGATACTGAATTTTAGTACTGAGTCAAGTCAGAGAGAATATATAAGCAAAGAGGAAAGAGCAAGCAGCACACACACACACACACACACACACACACACACATTCTAATAAAATATGTGCATGTTTTCATATACCAAGTTTTTCAATATGTGTCATATATGAATTTATATAAACTTTATAATTGGAAAAAGGCTTATAGTAAAAATAGCAAAAGTAACGCATTTATAGTTTGTATATAATATATTCAAGAAATGTGTATCTAAAAATCTTCCTGGGCTACAATGCAACGTCGAGTCAGAATTTCAAAGCAAGGGGTCAAGAACTTTCGGAGATTAACAGATATACGCCTAACATTTTTATATATAGACGTAGGGACATAAGACGGGAAGTACACCCGCCTCCTCCTTTCATCGGTGAATATCGCTGTGCATGTATTCATTCATCACTGACTCACAGTTGCCAAAACGCTTTACAGAATTAACACAATTTTCAAATCATTCAGAGACAGGAGATGGACTCTAATAAAATTGACGTTGCTTTCCGAGCCTTATTCACCCAAAAATTGAATATTACTTAAATCAGATCCAGCAGTTACACTTGGATAATTCCTATACGTTTAATTTGATAGCTGAAAATGTTCGTTAGGGTGGAGCTGCCTGGAATTTATTTAGAACAAACTCAAGAATCGAGGCATGCTGAAACAAAAATTCTAATCTGTAAAGCGCTTCTCACGTTTCGCGGCAAAGCATCAGCAGCAGTTATATTGTAACCATCGCTAATGTTGGACAGTAGAATTTCTATATCAGAAAAGTAGGGATGCTTAGAGAGCGACACGGTGTCACGCTGTCTACCGGCTTTACAACGTGGTAGTCCTGGTGGGCTTAATTTAGCGCTGACATCGTACGTGTCGGTGGTGTCTTCTCTTCTTATGACCATCAGACCATCAAGAATATGCAGAGAATGGAACCAAGAACCCTTAACGTTTGAAAGAAAACACTCGTTTGTCTGCTCCAGTCCAATATACGATACACCTGTCTTAATAGGAATAAGAAGAGACAAAGTTAAGTCGTATGGTAAATAATGAATTCTGCAAATAATTGCTTAGGCTAATTACCGTCTGCTACACAGTTGAAATGTTAGCCATTACACAAGTTTGTATGTTACAATTAAGTAATCAGTTTGCTGCATTATTTCCACTGTTAGGAAATGTATGACCCATTAGTTATTTGAATAAATACACTTCCCACTCCGAGACACAAGTATTTGACATGTTTTGGCCTCTTCACAATCAATGCCTGACGAATGAATACCGCTCAAGTGCCATTACGTTTATTGTCTGACAAACAGTTAAGTATAATTCGTGTGTAATAATCAATAATCCTAGGAAGTTTACGTCTTCGTCTACAACGAGCTCATCTGAAGGGTGAATTACAATGTCTCCGGTAATTTACAGCATGGAAAACCTATTTTCGTAATTCGTTGTTGTGCCATGGATGAAGTGTAAGATGTAGTTATCATGATTGATCAAGTGGCTTATAAAATGTGTATTACACGATGTCACGCAAAAACGAAGAAAGTAACACTATCCGCTACCCACATAGGCCTTGATTTCAATCAGGACACATGACGAGACATTTCTTTACGCTAGTGGAAGGCACCACTGGGCATCGATTTCTGTTCTCTCACTTTTTTCTTTTTCTAAGGCCTGTGAGAGTTAACTGCGGGTCATCAGTCCCTAAAATTACAAACTACTTATGAACTAGCTTATACTAAAGACGGCACACACATACATGCCCGAGGGAGGATTCGAGCCCCCGACGGGAAACGGCCTCGGCTTTGTAGCATAGCGCCTCAATGTTCACTCACTAGCACCGCTTTCCGTCTGAGATTAAAATAGCCTCACTAGAGGGGAGACTGAACGAAACTGATGCTAAGACAATTTCTTTAACTAACGGATCAGAACGCATAAACGCCTAATGATGAGCAAAACGAGCTTGAAATGTGTTGTCGTATGTCAGGGTGTGCTGAGCTGCCAACGATGGGTGACGTGTGGGGATACGTTATGCTTGAGTGATTGTGTGTTTGAATGTTTCTCTTTCTGAAGAAGGCTGCGGCATAAAATTTAAATTGTCTGAATGTGAATGTCTTATTTGTGTCTGCCTGTGACTTAGCGTTCGTCTTTACGACGAGTTGTTTCCTATCTTTTGTTATTTTGTTATTATTATTGCAGAATTTGAGATTAAATAGTAATGCGGCCGAACAATCCCACCTGGGATGTCCCGGACAATAATGCCATATGCTCACATCATTTCAATAATTCTAACAGCAGCTTTCTAACTTAGCCTGCACCAAAGAAATGAGAGAATCTTCACAGACTCGACAATATATCACCACCTGCGTACTGCTGCAACTGAAACCATACAGTTAAATCCCACCACAAAGTATGTTTAAAGCCGAAAGCTTTTAATATTCTTGTATTTTAAATTGGTACGACTGCAACATCAACTACAAGAATCCTACGAAACACCTGAGTTCGTAATCGTCAGATGACATAGAATTCGCCACACTTGCCAGTTACTACTATAATATTGTTTATCTGTTAGAAACGAATTTATGTCAGTCATTGAACTGCATTTTGATTGGTGGAGCCGTAAAAATGGAGGCGTTTGTGTCTTCAGAATAAAAGTACAATAAAAAAAGCTGACAACGAGAAGCAGATTGGGTAGGTATGGAACTGCATCTAGTGTCATATTTTATTTAACATTTCCGGTTGCAATTGTCATTGTCTGGAAAGGGAGTGTGTGTGAATTAAGGTGTGGTGGACTGCAAAAATCCTTTTTCACTTCCAAAACGAGCTGGCAGACTGCTGCAAAACAGAAAATAGAAAAAACCGAAAAGATAGTCGCTGCCAGAAAGACACGGTCATATTGCATTTCACTGCGATTAACTGGCATATTATTTGTTTGGTTATGTGTGTGGTTCCAGAATGTGAATGCTTATTTACCCGCTACTGCAAAACTCTTTCACGGGCCGAAAATAAGTCCTACAAACCGACGTAGTTAAGTGTCAAGAACTAGTAGCGCATGAATAGTCTCTACAAGATCTGTCTGCCTGTCTGTGCCGTCGTACTAAACGCCTACAATTCTCATTTGAATATTGTGACAGTGTGGAGACATCGTTCGTAACTATACCGTGCACCGACTCAGAAGCACTCTATGGAAAATGAGCTCAACGCTAAGCTAGTTGAACGTATTGAAATCTCGGTAAGTCTCTGTTTTGAGCGCAGTGCAAGTTTGAGAGCCCTTTGGCACCGGCGTGACCGCCGAGTTACTTCCGGTATGACACAGAAACATGATAAAGTCACTTAATATTTACCTGTCTGTTTGGTGAATCATCTCAGTTACTTTCTTTAACGGTGCGACGTCGGCGCATTACTTTCTACTTCAAGTGCAAGGAGGTCATACCATGCGTAAATTGGCGATTAGTTGTAACCACCAATAGAACAAGCAGGAAGTGAGACGTAGCAGCGCGTCAGTAGCCCTGAGATGACTGTCTACTTCTTAAGCGAGGGCTGCTTTAGGTCATGGTACCAGTCCCTCTGTAGATCAGAATTTTAACCCTATTTTGATAGAGCTACTAGCCATTTAAGAAGATAACATAAAGGATACAGAATTAGTCACTAATAACAGCATTACACTTAATGAGTGCACTAATGACGTTTATGTGCAAAAGCAATAATTTGGATTTTGTCGCTTTGAAAGTGTGTGTGCAATACTCCTGCTCCCATCTTTTGAATCCCGTCTGACCAGTAACAACGTCGCACGATGGTCAACTCATCATAGTTCATGACTTACCTGAGTTATTGAGTCTTCCTTCATGTGTAAAATCATGAATACCGGAAAGATCTTTCTTGAAACGGGAAATCTCTTTTGTGAGGTGATTAGCACAAAAGTAATAAATCGCACGATACATACGTTTCGAACTATCTCCACTACTGTCATACCTATATGAGACTCAGTGACAACATGTTTTGAAAGTCTTGAAGCATATTGAATATTATTTGCATAAATAGCAGAGGCGATTCTTCCAGCTCGCTCGGCTCAGAGGAGTGACCGCATCTGTAATTTTTTGTTGTTGTCTTTTTTAAGGGACGGAAACTGAGATCAATCTTAGCAATCAACATAGAATAAAAACTATCCAACGACCGCAAAGAATAGCTCTATTAGGAAAAAGAAAGCAGGGTTCCACTACCACTGCGGTACAAATTTTCAATATTACCGCTGTCTACCTGAATTCACTTTCCTGCAACTATCGATAAGTTTAAAGAATCCGATTAATAAAATGACGTCGTAAAGCCCCTTTAATCCGACTCAAACAACGAATATCATACTGAAAGTGATTGTCAACTCGGTAATAATCGACGGAGTTCCAGGGCATGTAATAGTAATGTAATGTTCGCATGTATTATCCCTTCTCTAGTGCAAGTGAAATGCACCAAAACAAAAGTAGGGCTTAAGTAATTCATTTCTGTGAAATCCAAGAATTTGTATTGCAGTGGTCTGTAGGTGAAGAAAGTATTTCCATTAACTGTTATTTCATTTTTATTTATTTGCTTATAGACGCTTTTTATTCGCTTAATTTCACCATTTTTTGTTTGTGGAACTGAAATAGACACCTCAGCTATTCATCCAACTGAATATTACTATTTACGTTGAGTATTCATCTTCAGAACAATAGCAGAATACTGTCAGGAAAACTGACATCAATAGCCCCATTAATGTAGATATAAACCTGTACTTTGTGTCATTTATTAGACCTCTACAGTGGGTGTAGGGGTGAGAGCAGGAAGTGGACGTGAACGAGGAGAGATATACTCATGCTTTTTGAACACTTTCAGTAAGTAATAACACTGTCGAGACAGAATTTAAATCGTTCGTAGGAAGATCAAATTATAAAATTTAGCTGCATATAATTGGCATCTGATGGGTTCGTGTTACGTGCAAAGGCGTCGAAACTGTTCACTAACTGTTGAGCGTCAGAACTTAACAGAACTGTGATATATTCCGAAATAGTAACAATTTGTCTATGCTGCTAATGGATAACGCCAAAGTCACTGAAATTTCTATAACAATCTGATCAACTGTGTCATCATATTACGGCCCAATGGTTCTCATATGAATATTGTGGGAGCTTGGAGCTTGTATTTATATGAAAACGGCTGGGGCAAAAACATAATTAAAAATAAAACACTTTGCGACTGCTGCATATAATATCAGCACTATGCTCTGCTTCTTAACCCATAGTTATTTTGGATTAAGGGTTCTTTCTGCCTGAATGTTCTGCACAGTCATCAAACGGTTTTCAGTATATCTGATGCTCGTTTCTGTAGGGGGATTTGATGGGAATCTATACAACAGGTGATAGTATCATTTTTGCAATATTTGTAGACTCGATGTCAGTTTGACTTAAAGATAATTTAATCTATACATCACTGTCCCTAATTCTATGTTTGGATAACATAAGCTCTTCTTATCTTGCACACCATGTTACGAAGCCTTCCCAGAAATGTTCACATCTTGAAAACAATGCTGCTTTGATTTCTCTTCGTTTGTTTGCCTCTCTTCGTTCGTTTGTGCCTCTGACAGCGGTCACAAGAAAGACACTTTCTGAGTCTATAATCGTAAAGGAAACTGACGTTTACATCGAATGTTTTCAGTATAATCAATGGAAATGCTCGAAGAAATGTTAAACAGCACTGGTGAATGACTTTTGTTGTCATTGCGCTTAAGACAGAATACGCAAATAATTGAGACACTTATTACTATGTTAGAGGTCGGTGCATCTGTATATTTTCATTAGTGACAACGATCGAGTCATTAAAGCTAGTTACGGACTTGCGAGCAGGGCACATTGACATATACTTTAGGTGTTCGGACCCCCACCAGGCGCGCGAGGCGCGAGCTAAGTCTCTGTTGAACTCGCTTGGCAATCACCTCGGCTCTTATTCTTCCTGTTGATAGTATGACTGAAGCTTGGCAACATCGCAGTGTAGGTCTGTCAACGCTGGTACCGAGGTCTTACTTCCTGGTTGGTACAGAACTATGCTCATAAATTCACTTGATGTTTCCTGTAATGTCCATTGAATAATCTGACTGGTTTGTCAGTCGAGAGACGACAGAAGGCTATTTGTTCATGCTTTTGGGTCCAGAAAATTGTTTACACGGCGATATTCCAACTAATCTCTTACGTTGCGAGTTATATGTTCTACTGATGTATGTGGTAGTAGGAAAGATCTGGCGTTCACAGCTCCTCGCTAGCTCTGGGGTAAAGTTGTCGTCTGCCACGGAAAGGTGGTTTTGGTCACTGGTTCGGGTCTCATTCGAGTAGAATTTTTTAGCTGTTTTCGTGACAGGAGTTGCACGAATCCACATCGAAAACAAGAAACCTCCTGTGGTTACTTGCTATATTCTATCAGATTATGCGAAAGTCTGACAACTTTCTGGTAGTTTACCATATCTCTACCTTTAGAATCGAACTGATTCCAAGCTAATTATGACGCCAATTGATGTTCGACGTGTATTTTCGTCTGGAAATAATTTTTGTCGAAGGTTATTCGAGTAGGGGCAGGAAAGATAAACATTTGAGGACATATGATCGAAAGAGTAGGTGCGGAACGGGTGACTTCCAAACAACAATATCCGATGTATTCTTTGTGAAATGAACGGGAATTATTATAGTGTAGTACTAACACATGATGTAATTTTTTTGGTCGTTTGTCCTTACAGTGGGACTAAATGGTGTCTCAGTTGTTTGCGAAAAATGGGCGCACCCTGGCGTTGTGGTTGCATTTTATTGAGTATAACAATCTTTTAGTAGTCATTAATTTCTTTTTAAGATATCAGCATGGGAGCATCATAACTCGTTACTAGTAAAAATCGTGAGTAGGAATCCTGATTGAGCGGCCTGATGACGTTCAAGAAAAATGTGGTAATAGTCACCCCTATGACCCTTTATACCGATTCTACTTTACGACGTTTAGATCATGTTCATATATGTCAGAAAAATTCAATATGTGACTGTAATATAAGTACCAGAACTTGAGGTAAGGATATAACAGCCGGTAAAAAGACTCATAGCGACGCGCCGCTGTCACTGAGTCCGCAGGCGGCAGCCGCGATGCGGCCGCTGGCGCGTCGCCGTAGCCGCTGCCCACTACTCCCGAGAGTAAACAGTTCAGTTTTGATGCAGCAGCGAGTTCCTTTGTGTAATATTTCTGGGACTTTTCGCTTTTATATTTGAGGTTCTTCCACATTGATAAAGAAGACAGCCGATTTGCGGTTTAAAAAAAGAAATTGAAGGTGGTTGGATTCGATCTCGCGACTGCTTACTTATACGCTTGTAAACACGACTCCTACCGCGAGACCACGCGGTCATATATCAGACAACCGTCTCGAGAAGGTCATAACACTTCCTCCTGACAGTAGCGCATTCTACAGTGTTGCCAGATCGTGCACATCGGCGGACTTAGCATTCTGCGTCGGCCGGCCGGCGATCAATTTTTTTGTCTAAGACTGTACCTGTACACGCCATTCAAGCTCTGTTTGACTCAATGCCCAGCGTATCAAGGCCGTTATTACGGCCAGAGTTGGTTTTTCTGGGTACTGATTTCTCAGGATCTATGCATCCAAATTCGTGAAAATGTAATCACATAATATATAATAGTATAATATATTTATAATAGTATAATATATTTGTCCAATAAATACCCGTTTATCATCTGCATATCTTCTTGTAGTAGCAATTTTAAGGGCCAGTAGTGTATATGTAATAGTTACTCGTGTTATTAATGTTGTGGAATAATTCCGTTTTATATGTATTTACGTAGTATTTGTAGTTGTATTAATATATCTATATAGCAGTAAAGTGCGAGGGTTCGTCCATCCTCTTCTCCATAACTACCTGGTGCCACTCACTGATGATTGGTAGTTGTAGACACAGTATGGTTTGCAATTGGAATTGAGTGAGCTCGTTCATGATAGGTGGAAGTGTTTGTATCTGAGCCATGCATCGAAATCTCTGATGAAATTTGCACACTTCCGTACTGTGCATAACAGACGGCGCTTTACGGTCTGTAGTGGTGACTCCTACACCATTTGACTAATCATCACGACAGTTTGAAATTATGTGTTTGTTGTCAAGGGAGAAGGTAATCATTCTCTGCAAACTACTGTATGATGCATGGCATAGAATACATCACAGTAACATGTACACCATTTCACATATCACGCTGAAAGCTAACACACAAAAATGTTCACTGTTTGCCATTGTAATTATGCTTTAATGTGTGTGATGTGCAAGATAAAAATAATAAAAAAAACATGGAAATATAAATATTAAATTTAGAATTTTCTCAACAGTGTGCTACAACTGATGACCCCGACGCGATCGACAACAGGAAGACACTTGCGCGGCGAAATTTTCGACGAGATTCCCGTAACTTGATTTCGACGTATTCTGTGTCTAACAACATGCAAAATCTCGACGGAAGAAGAAAACGGGCATGAAGGGAATAATCCTGAACGTAGCAGTGAGATGGAAATTGATAAGGTAAACGTTGAGCTACCACCGTTTTGGACGGAATAGCCGGACATCTGCTTTTGTCAAGTGGAAGTGCAATTTACGATCGCTAGTATTGTTACGGAGAAGCGACTAAATCTATTTGCTCGTCTAGCTGGAGCCAAAATTTGTTGAAAACATGAGGAATCTAGTTACAAGTACCGAAAACAACTTATATTCTCTCGCAAAACAGAGAGAAAAGCGCCAAATTTCTTTCTTTCTTTTTTTATTTTATTTTCTTTTTTTTTCTTTTTAGTGGTTTCGAACTTGGCGATATGAAACGTACCCAGTTATTTTGAAAAACGCGGGAAAGCATTTTAGTTACATTTGACGAGTCAAATGTTTTTCATATGTTTGGTAAGCTTATGGGACTTAACTGCAGGGTCATCAGTTCCTAAACTTACACACTACTTATAAAGTAACTAATACTAAAGACAGCACAAACATCAGATAGCTGAAGTGGCAGATCCCATGATCGAATTAAATGCTGTTGAGGAGAATCAAATTGTGTCAGCCTATTCCATCCCGAAAACGTCGTCATCTTTATCAGTACAAAATCTTCTCTTAAGACTTCATGATTTGGAAAATACCATTAAAATTAATCTTCCTGGCAGATTAAAGGTCCCAGGTTCGAATACCGGTTCCGGCACACAATTTTAATCTGCCAGGAAGTTTCATATTAGCGCACACTCCGCTGCAGAGTGAAAGTTTCATTCTGGAAGATTAAAATGATCCGAAAAACTCGGGGGCAAAGATAGCGCAATAGTAGTAGAAGCAGAAAAAGGTACCATAAAAACTGTAAATACCGCGACTCCATTTTAGATTTAGCACACGATGTAAGCCTGAAAAAAATGTGTTCAGCCTTGGCAATGGCAAAATAATGTAAGCTAGAACAGGTAGACACAATACCGGCTGAGTGTTCTAGCCCAGTGCACACATTAGGCCGTAAATTTGTTAAAGATGGAATATGTGGAAGATATTTTCTGATAGACAGCGGTGCATATTTGTCATACCACTAGCAAAAAACAAGAAAGGTCAGTCCTCTGACTTCAGTCTTTATGTCACAAATGAAAACTTATAATTCAGAGATGAAAACTTATAATTCATAACTGTTAAACGTTGATTTCGGGATCAAACGCAGTTTTGAATGGCAGACGTAACAAAAGGCATAGGAGTTGACTTTTTTTCTTAATGGGCTACTCGTTGACCTCAAAAATAAAAAGTTGGTCGAATTGTTCAAGTGTTTGTAAATCTATGGGACTTAAGTGCTTGGTTATTAGTTCCTAGCTTACAAACTACTTAAAGTAACTTAAGGAAAACACATACGTCCATGCCCGAGGGGGCGGGGGGGGGGGAAGGCTCGAACCCCCACGGCGAACGCCCATGCACACCACAGCTCGGCGCCTTAGTACGCACGGCTATTCCGCCGCGGCAGTTGGTACACGACAACAACTTAACAGTTTCAGCGGCGATGATCACTGTGGATGCCAATGACTCAGTAAGCTCACTCTATGCAACTTCCCAGTTTTCAAAACTCTTAGAGAAATTTCCTGATCTAACTAAACTATCTACAGTACGAAAGATATTAAAGCATAAAGTGCAGTATCATATCATTACTTCTACTTGTCCACTAACATACAGCATGGCTCGTAGATTGGACCCATGTAAATTGAAAATTGCTGAACAAGAATTTCAATTTATGTTAAATAATGATTTATACCTCCATCAAAATCGCAGTGGGCTAGTCCACTATAGCTTGCTATGAAGACAATAGGTCAATGCCGAGTTTGTGGAGATTACCGTCGTTTGAATGACAGGACTCTCCCAGACCGGTATCCAAATGTCCAGAAGTTTGTAATTCTATGGGACCAACCTACGTTGGTCATCTACATCTACATAGATACTCTGCAAATCACACTTAAGATCCTGGAAGAGGATTCATTAACCACTTTCATAACCTTTCTCTACCGTTCCATTCTCTAATATTGCGCGGGGAGAAAGAATACCTAAATCGTTCCGTTTTCGATCAAATTTATCCTATTTTATTGGGATGGTCCTGTCTCCCTATGTAGGTGGGTGCTATCAAAACATTTTCACATTCAGAAGTAAAAGTCGGTGGTTGCAATTTCGTAAATTGATCTCGTCGCAACAAATAACGTCTTTCTTTTAATGAATTCCACCTCAAATCGTGCAACATTTCCGTGACGATTTCCTCCCTGTAACGTGATAAAATAAAACGGCCGGCCGCGGTGGCCGAGGAGACTGAGGCGCTCCAGTCACGGTCTGCACGGGCACTACGGTCGGGGGTTCGAATCCCCCCTCGGGCATGGATATTTGTGCCGTCCTAGTTCGTAAGTAGTTTGTAAGTTTAGGGACTGATGACCCCGTAGTTCAGTCCCATAGACTTTACAAACATTTGAACATTTGAAAACAAAACGAGCTGTCCTCTGGACCTTCTCAATGTTTTCCGTCAGCCCCACCTGGTGAGGGTCCCACACTGGGCAACAGTGCTCCAGGAGAGGACGCACTATTGTGATGTAGGCATTCTCTTTGGTGGAGCTGCTGTATCGTCGAAGCGTTCTGACCATGAAACGTAACCTTTGGTTTGCCTTCCCCACTATACTTTCTATGTGTTCTCTCCAGTCTAAGTTTTTCGTAACTCCTAGGTATTTGGTAGAATTTACGACCTTATGGTTTGACTGATTTATCGTCTAATTGAAGTTAAGCAGATTTCTTTTAGTGGTCGTGTGTATTACTTCACACTTTTCATTATTTAGTGTTAATTTACAACTTTCTCACCCTGTAGAAATTTTGCCTAAATAGCTTTGCAGTTGCTTTTGATCCTCTGATGACTTCACTAACCGATAAACGATAGCATCCACCGCGAACAGTCGAAGGGAGCTATTCCGATTGTCTCATAAATAGTTTATAGAACCAAGAAAGAGCAGGGGACCTACAACGCTTCCCTGGGGAACGCCAGATATCACTTCTGTTTTACTCAATGACTTACCGTCAATTACTACGAATTGTGTTCTATCTGATAGGAAATCGTGAATCCAATTGCACAATTGTGGCGATATTCCATAAGCACACAATGTCATTAGAAGCCGCTTGTGAGGTAAAGTGTCTGAGCATTCAGTACCAGGCTTGGGAAAGTGTACATATGTTTATTAATTTCCATTATTTCAAAGAAGTTGATTTTCCTACCTTTTTGTATATAACGTACGGCTACATGTGTTACATTATTTTTTCAGCCAATTTGTATTGTTTCAATTTATATTTCTTTGGACAATGTAGTAATGTATTATAGTGCCACATATTTTGTCAATGTCAGGCATTAACACCGCAACTTGAATTATAACAATTTCCCACTGGTTAGTTTTAAACCAAACACTAGTCTCCGTTGGAAGTTATATATCTACCAACTGAAGATCTTTGAAACTTAAACTTGTGTTGTTTACCTGATGATGGCCTAATAGACAAAACCGGTTGGTAAAACCAATAAATTTTTCAGAATATTTTACAGTTATCATGTATGTTTCATTTATAATGTATAACATATTCTATCAACAACCGACAGAACAGTCATTGAATAAGAACGTGACTTTGAATATCGTGTAAATCGGGTCTAAGAATGTCCAGAAATGTAGGAACGTGTCTATACTGAGTAAGTCTGGCGAGAAAGAGGTTTCAGAGTATCTGAGCTGAGCACATTAAAGATTTATTCACAGTTGCGAAAAGTTAGAATAGTGGGGGAATGAGATTGTAGAGAATGTTTCCAGCAGGCACGACGGGAGTGCTGAAGCGTGTGCGTATGTGTGTGTGTCTTTTCTTTGTGCACTCTAGCTCGTAAAAGGATTCAGTCAGAAAGCTAGACAGTTTTCTTTTCCTTTTCGCGTGCACCTGTCGACAACTTGCCTCTCTCTTTTCCTGTGAGTGCTCCTAGTATTGAACTCCAGTAAAGATATGCCACGGCGTAGTGCCATAGTTTGAAGAGCATTACAGAAAATAAGTCAAAGTATTGTTAACAGTCAAAAACAAAATGTGGAACACCGTGCACCTCGCGCTCTCACTGAACAAACCCAGTTACGTATTCGAGGGCTGCCTGCGGTCGAAATTCGAACAATTGTGTATACAGTTACAAATCTCAGTTTTTTTGAAAGTAATTGCAACTTATTGTCATGCAGATTCTTAGTTCGTACATGAAACTTGCCCCAAATGCGGCAGCCACCCCCCCCCCCCTTCCCCCCGAGATATTTCGGTTACTAGTTTATTACGTAATAATATTGTTTTGCCCTTTAATATTGAATATTGAAATCAAATATATTTTACCTCACGTTACGTAAATTATTTGTGAAAACCACCCTCACCAGGCTGCCCAAAAGAAGTAATTTTTCATCCCCCACCCCCCTCCCCCGCCCTCCCCAGAAATTTCAATGATACAGTTTGCGTCATGACCTCCCATGACCCAAACGTCTGAAACTTGCCAGTTTATAGGTTTCATTTGAGCTCTGTGTCGTTACTTGATTACGTTAGCTAATGGGACCGAAGTAAATAATCAAAAATTCCATGCAATCTAATTTGTCAAATGACTGATCTCATAAGCACTACAATGCAAAATAGTGATCGGTAAAAAGGGGTGAAATGTAATTTACAGAGTATTGTCTCAGTCTAACAGACCAGTCACAACATTCCAGCAAAATTTTGTTACCCACCGCGGCAGCAGCGCTCCAAGCGGCCAGCAGGGGACTCTACTGAGTTGGCGGTATCTCGTTCAGTGTAAATCATGTTGTTCGTCGCTGATATTCGCTTCCGTGGTGGTTTTTTTAAGGAAGGAAGCTTGGAGTTTAACGTCCCGTCGACAGCGTGGTCATTAGAGACGGAGCTAACGCTCGGAGTGTTTGGGTGAGGATGTGGAGGGTAATCGGCCGTGCCCTTTGAAAGGAACCATCCCGGCATTTGCCTGGAGTGATTTAGGGAAATCGCGGAAAACCGAAATCGGGGTGGTAGGATGTGGATTTGAACCACCGTCCTTCCGAATGCGAGTCCAGTGTGTTACCCCTGCGCCACCTCGATCGGTGTTCTTTTTTTTTTTTTTTTTAAACCGGAAACGCTTGTAGCACAATAAATTCCACTAAGATCCGGAAAAGACACAACACATTCGTCATTTTTCAGATTCCCTAAGGACCCTGAGAGGTATGTAACACAATGGTAATTGCTGCAATTTGTGCGATTGCATTTAAGTATAATAATGATTATTTGATCTGTTTAGTAGTAGAAAATGGCTCATTAGTTGCAGAAGGAAATATCTCCTGAAGAAGGGTAACCTTTATAATAACATCAAGTTTTGTTCGTTGCACTTCGAACAGAACCAGTTTATGAATGAAGAAACTGGTATGGAATAATGTACAATCATTATTCGAGATACCAAATAAGCCGCCGCAGTTATCCCTGAAAAGGAAATTGCCACAAAGATCTGAAGACTATACTGGTACTTCAGAATTAGTGAAACTGTTTTGTGCCACAGAGGAAAACACTGTACAAAGTGTTGCTACATCAGTGCCAGAAATATCAGAGTGTTGAACTCAAACTGATTTTGAAGACGAAATAGTGAATTTAAAACAAAATATTCATGTTTTAGAGAAGCGTCTGAAGTGTAAGAATATTTGCATTGCTAGACTGTCTTCAAACGTAAAACCTGACAAGGAAAGTGCCTACTATTCAGTAATAGAAAGCAACTCGGTTTTCAGAAAAGGACAAACAAATATTGAGGAACATGCTGTAGTTGCACTTATTTCATTTTTCTGGGAAATGTCACACCTCTTTGCTTCCAACGGCCTCATATCATATCACAAAAGGCATTGATAGGCTAAATATTGATAAATACACCCTGGCATCACATTATTGTTGAAAACATATGGAAAAGGTGAGTTCCTATTTCTGTGAAAAATAACATAGCATAATAAGAAGCAGCCAATGGAAAAAAATGGTCATTAGGAAGATCCGATTGAAGTGTGGACAAGCATCCATTTGGTAAAAGCTGGAATAAACTGCTGACAATGTATGAATTTTACAAACTCTGTTTGTTCTCTCGGGAAATTAACGTAGTGGCTGTGATGTGTGTCTAGGAGAAGTCTTTCATTAAAGAAAGCAAGAAGCAGTTTTGAAAAACAAAGAGAGAATCATATACTGTACTCTGGGTGTCCACAGGTACAGAAAAGAATTGTGCATTATTAGTTATACTGTAAGATTCTTAAAAATGTACTCAAAAACGATAATACTACATGTTTCAGGAAACAACTTAGTTTTGAAAATAGGTTAAAAACCATCAGGAACATTGAGAGGTGTAAAAATTTTAGGCATACATCAAAATCAAATCTGGGCGTCAGAGGTCACACTCGTCCATTTTTTCGGAAATAAGTGTCGTTAATTCGTGTTTGTATGTGCGTAATCATGCAATTATAACAAATTTTAATGTATCTCTAGTTCAAGTTGTAAGTACCTCATCCGACACGGTACAATAATAAAGGCGACAGTCGTAGTTTTGCTAGAAGGTGACCTAGAAACTAAGAAAGAAACAACGGAAAGGACTTTGTGTTATACACGTTTATTAATGCAGATAAACGGCCATGAGTTTTACGCCTGAAACCGATAGTGTGTATTGATGTACGTTATGTTTGGTTGATGGGGAAAAGCTGCAAAAATATTTGGATCAGCACGTATTGAAGCGTGAGTGGATTGTAGCTTTGTGCGGATGATGTAGTGGTCAGAGCAACTACTTCGTAACAAGGTGTCCCTGGTTCGACAGCTGAACCGGTACTAATTCCGAACAATCACCACTGATGTAATTTAGAACCCACAATCAGATAAGGTCCTTAACTTATTTGTGTCTTGGCACGTTGATACAGACTCCTACGACACGTCCACTACGATGTGGCAAGTATACTGCTGACTATATCCAAAATAGATCAAACAGTTCTCTACCGTCAGTATATAAAGCGTTGTTGTTGTTGTGGTCTTCAGTCCGCAGACTGGTTTTGATGCAGCTCTCCACGCTGCCCTGTCCTGTGCAAGTCTCTTCGTCTGAGAATACGTTCGGCAACCTACATCCTTTTGAATCTGCTTTCTGTATTCGTCCCTCGGTCTACCTCTACGACTTTTACCACACACATTTTCCTCCAATGCTAAGTTGACAATTCCTTGATGTTTCAGAATGTGTCCCACCAATCTACCCCTTCTCTTTGTCAGGTATGCCAAAAATTCCTTTTCTCCCCAATTCGGTTAAGCACCTCCTCATTCTACCCATCTAATTTTCATCATTCGTAGCACCACTTTTCTAAAGCTATCATCTTTTTTTTCTGAACACCTTATCATCCATGTTTGACTCCCATACAATGCTACGCTCCAGACAACTGCTTTGAGAAAGGACTTCCTCACATTTAAATTAATACTGGAGTTTAACAAGTTTCGCTTCTTTAGAAACTCTTTTCTTTCCATAGCATTTTGTGTCATAGCATTTTGTGTCATCTTTACTTCGGCCATCAGAAGTTATCTTGCTACCCAAATAATAAAACTCATCTATTACTTTTATTGTCTAATTAACGAATCTAATTCCTCCAGCGTCGCCTGGTTTTCTAACATTCCATTCCATTACCCTCGTTTTACTTTTGTTAATGTTCATCTTATATCTTCCTTTCAAGACAGTGCCCATTCCATTCACTTGCTCTCCCAGATTCTTTGCAGTCTCTGACAAAATTGCTATGTCATCGGCAAACCGCAAAGTTTTTATTTCTTCTCCCTCTCCAAACTGCTCCTTGCATTCCTTCACTGCCTGCTCAATGTACAGATTGAACAACATTGGGGAAAGGCTACAACCCTGTCCTACTCCCTTCCCAACCGCTGCGTCTCTTTCTTGCTCTTCGACTCTGATAACCGCTGTCTGGTTTTTGTATAGGTTGAATATAACTCTTCCTCCCTCTATTTCACCCATGATACCTTCAGAATTTGGAAGAGTGTATTCCAGTCGACATTGTCAAAAGCTTTCTCCAAATCGACAAACGCTAAAAACGTAGGTTTTCCTTTTCTTGTCCAATCTTCTAAGATAAGTCGCAATGTGAGTATGGCCTCCCATGCTCCTACATTTCTCCTAAATCCAAACTGATCTTCCTCTAGGTTGCATCCCACAAGTTTTTCCATTTGTCTGTAAATAACTCGTGTTACTGTTTTGCAGTCATGACTTATTAAACTGATAGTTCTGTAATTTTCACATTTGTCTGCACTTGCTTTCTTTGGAATTGCAATTAGGATATTCGTCTTGAAGTCGGAGGGTAGATCCCCAGTGTCATAGAACTTGCATACCAGGTGGAACAAGTTTTTCATGGCCTGCTCTCCTAACGATATCAGCAGTTCAGACGGAATATTGTCTACTCCAAGGGCCTTATTTCGACTCAAATTCTTCAGCGCTCTGTCAGATTCTTCTCTCGGTATCATATCACACATCTCATCTTCCTCCACCTCTTCTAGAAAATTCCCTTCAAGTTTATTTCCGTTGTATAGGTCCTCTATATATTCCTTCCACAGTTTAGTTTTCTTCTCTTTGCTTAGAACTGGTTTTCCGTCTGAGTTTTTGATATTCATATAGCTGCTTTTCTTGCGACAAAATATCTCTTATTTTTCTGTAGGCGGAGTCTGTCTTCCCCCCCCCCCCCCCACCCCCTAGTTACACATTCTTCTACGGTTTGCATTTGTGCTCTAGCCACTCCTGTTTAACCAGTCTGCAATTCCTGCCAATCTCATTTTTCAGACGTTTGTACTCTCTTTTGACTTCTTCTCTTGCTGATTTTTTATATTTACTCCTGTCATAAGTTAAGTTCAGTATATCCTGTGCTATCTAGGGATTTCTATTGGGCCTTGTCCTTCTGCCTATATGATCCTCTGTGGCCTTAACTACCCTACCTCTCAGAGCAACCCATTCTTCTTCTACTGTATTACTTTCCCCCATTTCAGCCAATATTTACCTAATGCTTGCTGTGAAACTCTCAACCACCTCTGGTTCCTTCCTTGATTAAACCAAGTGTTTGTGATAATTAAATAGTGCTCTGCGCAAAATTCTAACAAGCGATCTTCTCTTTCATTCCTGTTTCCCAGTCCATATTCACCTACTACATTTCCTTCTCTTCCCTTTCCTACTACCGAGTTTCAGTTCCCCATCACAATCAAGTTTTCGTCTCCCTCAACTTCCTGAATAATTTCTTTTATGCCCTCATATATTTCTTCTATGTCATCATTGGCCGTGCTAGATGGCATATAAAATTGCAGACTGTGGTCGGTGTTGGTTTTGTGTCTTTCTTTGCTCCAGAAATCCTGTTCATCCTGCCACCGAATTTTACTAATCCCTAATATATCTAACTTTAACCTATCCTTTTCTCTTTTCAAATTTTCTAACTTACCTACGCGATTAAGGGTTAGAACATACCACGCTCCGACCCGTAGAATGCCTGTTTTTCTTGATGACGACATCCTCCTAAGTAGTACCAGCCCGGAGATTCGAATGGGGGACTATTTTACCTTGGAATATTTTACCCAAGAAGACGCCATCATCAAATATTCAACAGTAGAGCTACATGTCCTCGGGAAAAGTAACGATTGTAGTTTCCCGTTGCTTTCAGCCGTTAGCTGATGTTACAAGGCCAGCTCAGTTAATTATCCAGACTGTTTCCCCTGTAACTACTGGAAAGGCTGCTGCCCCTCTTCAGGAACCACACGTTTGTCTGGCCCCTCCACAGATACCCCTCCACTGTGGTTGCACTCACAGTACGGCTATATCCATAGTTGAGGCACGCAAGCCAACCCACCTCGGCAATGTCTGCGGTCCATGGGGGCGGCCTTCCTCAGTATTAGTGCAAATAACAGATATTAAACGCCAGTTTTGTTTTGACATCACGGCTGTCGTACCTTCTCCGTACACCTTAGGTTTGTTCAGGCAGCTGTCAGCAGTTTCATGCGCATGTGCAGATCAGAAATTATGTATAAGATGCGTTTTCGTCCTATATAAGCAATGACAGAAAGCAACTGCACTAGCAGCGTCAACTCGAACTTTATGGCGCTTCCAAGCTGCCAGATACGCGAATGTGCAAAGCTGTCTGATTCCCGAATTGGTCTATTTCATATATATATATATATATATATATATATATATATATATATATATATATTTCATATTCAGTTGTAAGACAAGTATTTTATTTAATCTTGTAAAACACATTTACACATCATCCGCTGATTTATCCGCGATAATTCAACCAGATATGGCGCGAAAAACGTATTAGCAGAGCAAACACCAAATATTAAAAGCAGCGTATTGGACTTGGCTGAAGGTGTATACACTGGACGATTTGCTGGTAATATCTGTGAATGGATCTCCTCTGTTTGTGTTTTGTCAAACGTACCACTGATAAGTGGACAACGATACACAAAAATGAAGTGCTACACCGCTGGACTACGGTACTGGAAATTATTTTTCTACTAAACGGTTTAACATGGTATTATGTGTAAAAGTATCACTAGAAGGAGGGGGGAGGTCAATTTTTTCATATCATAGGAAGATCGTTCTATACTCAGCTTCAAATTCCAGCCACTAAATTTCCTCAACAGAATTTTTGAAAAGAAAGTCGTCTTTCCTCCAGCAACCCCCAATGGAGTTACCGGAGCATTTCCGTGACACTAGCGTATTGGCGGAACCAGTAGTAGACCTAGCTGCTCATCTCTGAACTGCTTCTACGTCTTCCATTAAACTGATCTGCTGCGGGTCCCAAACAGTTGATCAATACTCACGACTTGGTCGTACTGGGGTTTTATACGCGCTCTCCTTTACAGATGAAGTACATAGTCCCAAAATTCACCCAATAAACCGAAGTCGTCTGTCCGCCTTACTCACAACTGTCCTTACATGTTCGTTCCATTTCATGTCGCTCTGCAATGTTACGCCTAGATATTTGAACGACGTGACTGCATCAAGACGCTCACTACTAATGCTGTATTCGAAAATTATGGGATTGTTTTTCCTACTCATGCGCTTCACCTTACATTTTTCTACATTCAGAGCCAGCTGCCATTCTTCGCACCAACTAGTGATTTTGTCTAAGTCATTCAGTATGTTGTTGCAGTCAATTAAAAACGACACCTTTCAAATTCAAATGTTCAAATGTTTGTTAAGCTTAAGGAACTTAACTACGCGGTCATCAGTCCCTAAACTTACAAACTATTTATGAACTACCTACAACTAAAGACGGCACAAATATCCATGCCCGAGGGGGGATTCGAACTCCCGACCGCAGTGGCCGCGCAGACCGTGACTGGAGCGCCTCAGTCCCCTCGGCCACCGCGGCCGGCACGACACCCTTCCATACACCACAGCATCATCAGCAAACAGCCGCAGATTACAAGATATCTGTCCACCAGATCATTTATACAGGGTGTTACAAAAAGGTACGGCCAAACTTTCAGGAAACATTCCTCACACACAAAGAAAGAAAATATGTTATGTTCAAATGTTTGTTAAGTTTAAGGGGCTTAACTACGGGGTCATCAGTCCCTAAACTTACAAACTCCTTAACTAACTAAGACTAAGGACGGCACAAATATCCATGCGAGCGGAAATTAAGCGTTTCCGGACACATGTCCACATAACATATTGCCGGCCGCGGTGGCCGAGGGGACTGAGGCGCTTCAGTCACGGTCTGCACGGCCACTACGGTCGGGGGTTCGAATCCCCCCTCGGGCATGGATATTTGTGCCGTCCTTAGTTGTAGGTAGTTCATAAGTAGTTTGTAAGTTTAGGGACTGATGACCCCGCAGTTAAGTCCCTTAAGCTTAACAAACATTTGAACATTTTGCTTAATTTCCACGTTAGAGCTCATTTTATTACTTCTCTTCAAATCACATTAATCATGGAATGGAAACACACAGCAACAGAACGTATGAGCGTGACTTCAAACACTTTGTTACAGGAAATGTTGGCGAGGATACATGCATCCACCCTCCGTCGATGGAATCCCTGATGCCTTAATGCAGCTCTGGAGAATGGCGTATTGTATGACAGCCGTCCACAATACGAGCACGAAGAGTCTCTACATTTGGTACCGGGGTTGCGTAGACAAGAGCATACAAATGCCCCCACAAATGAAAGTCAAGAGAGTTGAGGTCAGGAGAGCGTGGAGGCCATGGGTTTGGTCCGCCTCTACCAATCCATCATTC
Organism: Locusta migratoria; assembly: GCA_026315105.1. Classification (NCBI taxonomy): domain Eukaryota; kingdom Metazoa; phylum Arthropoda; class Insecta; order Orthoptera; family Acrididae; genus Locusta; species Locusta migratoria. The sequence goes on along the minus strand of CM048747.1, from coordinate 549,214,724 downwards.
ACCGAATCTGTTGTTGAGAACACGTCGACTGAAATGTGCAGGAGCTCCATCGTGCATGAAGCACATGTTGTATCGTACTTGTAAAGGCACATGTTCTAGCAGCACAGGTAGAGTATCCCATATGAAATTATGATAACGTGCTCCAGGTGAGCGTAGGTGGAAGAACACGAAGCCCAAACAAGAAATCACCAACAATTCCTGTCCTAACGTTCACAGAAAATCTGTGTTGATGACGTGATTACACAATAGCGTGCGGATTCTCGTCAGCCCACACATTTAAAGAGAAATACTAAAATGAGCTCTAACATGGAAATTAAGCGTTTCCGGACACATGTCCACAAAAGGTATTGTCTATCTTTGTGTGTGAGGAATGTTTCCTGAAAGTTTGGCCGTACCTTTGTTTAACACCCTGTATAGATAGATAATAATAGCGGTCCTATCAGACTACCCTGAGGCACGTCCGACGATATCCTCGTCTCGGATGGACACCCGCTGTCCAGAACAACTTACTGCGTTCTGTTACTTAGGAACTATTCCTGCCAGACATAAATCTGTGAACATATTCCGTAAGCCCGTATCTTCGTTACCAGTCTGCTGTGTGGCACCGCGTCGAATGCCTTTTTGAAATCGAAAGAGACACAAACCACCTGTTGCCCTTCATCCATGGCTACTAAAGGGGCAGGTCTCTGACATCACATTCCCCGTTTTGATACTCGGCACTTCAGAAGGCGGTGTCGGATTTGTCAGTCACGCTAAAGACGTGAGACTTGTCGGTCCTCCCCGCGATTACAGACTCCATCACAGGGCAGACACGTTTCCAGCCAACTAGAAATTCTGTCTAATTCATGCCGTAGCTATTACAGTCAATTAATGACGACTCCCTCCCATACACCTCCGCATCATCAGCAAACAGCTGCAAATTACGAGTTACTCTGTCCATCAGATCCTTTATATAGATGTAAAATAATAGCGGTCCTATCACACTTCCCTGGGGCACGCCTGACGATACACTCGTCTCTGATGTATACTCGCCGTCGAGAACAACGTACTACGTTCTACTACTTAGGAAGACTTCCAGCAAGTCACAAATTTGTGAACCTATTCAATAAGCTCGTACCTTCGTTAGCAGTCCGCAATGAGGCACCATGTGGAATGCCTTTTCGAAATCGCCATTCATCCATGGCTACTAAGGAGGCAGACGTCTGATATCACATTCCCAGTTTTGATACTCGGCACTTCCGAAGGCGGTGTCGGATTAGTCAGTCACGCTAAAGACGTGAGACTTGTCGGTCCTCCCCACCATCACAGGGCAGACACGTTTCTAGCCAACTAGAAATTCTTCTAATTCATGCCGTAGCTATTACAGTCAATTAATGACGACTCCCTCCCATACACCTCCGCATCATCAGCAAACAGCTGCAAATTACGAGTTACTCTGTCCATCAGATCCTTTATATAGATGTAAAATAATAGCGGTCCTATCACACTCCCCTGGGGCACGCCTGGCGATACACTCGTCTCTGATGTATACTCGCCGTCGAGAACAACGTACTACGTTCTACTACTTAGGAAGACTTCCAGCCAGTCACAAATTCAGTAAGCTCGTATGTTCGTTAGCAGTCCGCAATGAGGCACCATGTGGAATGCCTTTTCGAAATCGCCCTTCATCCATGGCTACTAAGGAGGCAGGCGTTTGACATCACATTCCCCGTGTTGATACTCGCCACTTCCGAAGGCGGTGTCGGATTTGTCAGTCACGCTAAAGACGTGCGACTAGTCGGTCCTTCCCGTGATTACAGACTCCACTTTTCCGGCAGCCGCTACCGCTGTGGCTGGCTTTTCTGCGCGTTAACCCTCCGGCTGCCAGCTTCGCCAGCGCCTGCTGTGCGACCCTTCTGCAGACAGCGACAGCGAGCGATCTGCGACGCGTCGACACCCAGATCGGACGGCCGGCGCCGCGCCTTTCACACCGTCGCTCGTCGCTCCCTCCCCCCTCCCACTCCCCCCTTCCAAATCGATGGCAGACGCTAGCCCTGCTTGGCCCCGCTGCATTGCGTGGCCCGACCCATTCACACGCCTACCGGCTGCGTTGTCACGGCTCGAGAACATCGATGCTCCTCGTGTCCCGCTTACCTCGCAGCGCCAAATGTTTAGCGACTCTGTTTGTTCACGTAGACCTGACACACGACTGTGAGCAAAAGTTAAACAGCACAGACATTTCAATAATAATTATATATATATATATATATATATATATATATATATATATATATATATTAATGGTACCTATAGTTCCAGTATAAGCTTATTTCGGCTAAGAAGCCACCTTCTGGTGTTTCGTCTTCAATGCATAAATTTTTCATAATATTTACAACTATGTAGCCTATTTCTTTTCTACAGAGTGGAAATGAAGTAAATACACTGCTGGCCATTAAAAGTGCAATACCAAGAAGAAACGCAGATGATAAACGGTTATTCATTGGACAAATATACTAGAACTGACATGTGATTACATTTTCACGCATTTTTGGTGCATAGATCCTGAGAAATCAGTACCCAGAAGAACTCCCTCTGGCCGTTGTAACGGCTTTGATACGCCTCGTCATTGAGTCAAACACAGCTTGGATGACGTGTACAGCTTCAACACGATACCACAGTTCATCAAGAGTAGACTGGTGTATTGCGACGAGCCAGTTGCTCGACCATCATTGACCAGACGTTTTCAATTGGTAAGAGATCTGCAGAATGTGCTGTCCAGAGCAGCAGTCGAACATGTTCCGTATCCGAAAAGGCCCGTACAGGACCTACAGCATGCGGACGTGCATTATCCTGCTGAAATGTAGGGTTTCGCAGGGATCGAATGAAGGGTAGAGCCATGGGTCGTAACAAATCTGAAATGTAACGGCCACTGTTCAAAGTGCCGTCGATGCGAACAAGAAGTGACCGAGACGTGTAACCAATGACATCCCATACCATCACGCCGGGTGATAGCCAGTATGGCTATGACGAATACAAGCTTCCAATGTGCGTTCACCGCGATGTCGCCAAACACGGATGCGACCCTTATAATACTGCAAACAGAACCTAGATTCTTCCCAAAAAATGACGTGCACCCAAGTTCGTCGTTGCGTACACCTTCAGAGGCGCTCCTGTCTGTGATCCAGAGTCAAGGGTAACCGCAGCCATGGTCTCCGAGCTGAGAGTCCATGCTGGTGCAAACGTCGTCGAACTGTTCGTGCAGATGGTTGTTGTCTTGCAAAAGTCCTGTTGACTCAGGGATCGATACGTGACTGCATGATCCGTTACAGCCATGCGGGTAAGATGCCTGCCATCTCGACTGCAGCACAATGTTCTGTATTGCCCTTCTGAACCCACCGATTCCATATTCAGCTAACAGTCATTGGATCGCCACCAGCAGGAATGTCGCGATACAATAAACCGCAATTGCTTTAGGCTACAATCCGACCTTTATCAAAGTCGGAAACGTGATGGTACGCATTTCTCCTTCTTAATCAGGCATCAAAACAACGTTTCACCAGGCAACGCCGGTCTACTGCTGTTTGTATATGAGAAACCGTTTGGCAACTTTCCTCGTGTCAGCTCGTTGTAGGTGTCGCCACCGGCGCGAACCTTGTGTGAATGTTCAGAAAAGCTAATCATTTGCATGTCACAGCATCTTCGTTCGGTCAGTTAAATTTCGCGTCTGCAGCACGTCATATCCGCGGTATAGCAATTTTAATGACCAGAAGTGTATTTGTGGAGGGCCACTGCCCAGTACCCAGTTCGTGCAGAACGTTCTCAATACCCGTACCTGTGCCTTTATTGGAACTTGAAGGCGATGTTCCAACACGATAATACTTGCCCTCACACTGCGCGGTAATATTGACGTCCTATGAAAGACGTGCAGCATCTTCCCTATCCAACACGCTCCTCGGACATGTCTCCAATCGATGACATGTGGGATATGATAGGACGACAACTTAAACATGTGAGAATCGACAGCCTATAACCCTTACAGAACAACGCGAACAGCAGGACCAGGCTTGGAATAATGTATCCAGGGACAGTAACCGCCATCTCTATGATCTAATGGACGCCAGAAACAGCTCCCACTGTGCCGTCTTCCAGGCTACACGTCATACTTCTGTATTGTTTGCGCTATTGATCTGGAAATGTAATCAAATTCAATTGTTCAAATGTTTGTACAGATTATGGGACTTAACTCCGGGATCATCAGTCCCTAAACTTACAAACTACTTACGAACTACTTACGAACTAGGACGGCAGAAATATCCATGCCCGAGGGGGGATTTCAACCCCCGACCGTAGTGGTCGTGCAGACCGTGACTGGAGTGCCTCAGTCCCCTCGGCCACCGCGGCCGGCGAAATGTAATCGACTCATGTATTACATATGTACTGTTTCAACAATAAACACCGAATGAATTGGAAAACTCAAAGAGTGTGTGATAATTCTTATTTCTGGCAGTTAATAAAGAATATTCTGAACCTGCACAATGGACCGTATGAATAAGATAGAGCACATGTTCATGAAAAGATTCTCAGAGCAAAAGAACGTTCTCTGAGTAAATTCTCAACTTCGTATGAATAAAAATATCCAGCTTTGGCGATCCTACACAGAAGTTAGAAATTTAGCGAGGACTTCAATGCGAAATGCTTACAATACTTTCGACAACGAAATCTGAGTGAGAACCCAAAGAGATTTTGCAAGTACACTAGAGGCAACACAAACAATACCCTCATTACGTGATACAAATGACGATCGCGCTGATGATAGCTCTACTAAATCAGATTTACTGAAACACAGCTTTTCGAAATTCATTCATCAAAGAAGACGAAACCAATGTTGCAGATTTCGAATTACGGACAGAGGCCAGAATGAGTAAGGTAGGGGTTGATATCATCGGAGTAGTAAAGCAACGGTAATCACTTAACAAGTCTTCTGGTCCGGACTGTATACCCACTACATTTCTATGTTATTATGCGGTTGCGACAGCTCCTTACTTGACAGCCATTTACAATCGCTCGCTCAAGGAAGGACTTGTACCAAAAGATTGGAAAGTTGCACAGGTCACGTCTATATTCAAGAAAGGCAGTAGCATTAACCCACAAAATTACCTGCCTATTTCATTGACGTTAATTTGCAGCAGGGTTTTATAACATATCCTATATTCAAATATTATGAGTTATCTCGAACAGAATGCTCTATTGACCCAAGGTCAACACGGATTTAGAAAATATCGTTCATGTGAAACTCAACTAGCTCTTTACTCACACGAAGTGATGAGTGCTTTCGACAAGGATTCCCAAATTGATTCCGTATTTGTAGATTTCCAGAAGGCTTTTGACACCGTACTTCACAAACGGCTTTTAAACGAATTGCGTTGTTATGGAATATCGCCCCAGATTTGTGACTTGATTGGTGATTTTCTGTCAAAGAGGACTCAGTTTGTAGTAATCGATGGTAAGGCATCGACTAAAACAAAGGTGATATCCGGCGTTCCACAGGTTAGTGTTATTGGTCCTCTGCTGTTCCTTATTTACAGAAACGAATGGGAGAAAATCTGAGCAGGTCTCTTACGTTTTTTGCAGATGACGCTGTCATTTATCGTCCAGTAAAGTCATATAAAGATCAAAACCAACTGCAGAACGGTTTAAATAAGATATCAGTATGGTGTAAAAATTGCAGTTGACTTTAAATAACGAGAAGTGTGGAGTGGTCCACTTGAATACGAAAAGAAATCCGTTAAACTCTGTTTACAAGATAAATCAATAGAATGTGAAGGCCGTAAACTCCACTAAATACCTAGGAATTACTGTTACATCAGACTTAAACTGGAAAGAACACGTAGATAATGTCGTGGGAAAGGTGAACCAGAGACTGCGTTTTATTGGCAGAGCGCTTAAAGGATGCAACAGAACTACTAAAGAGACTGCATACACTAGGCCTGTCCGTCCTCATTTGGAGTATTGCTGCCCAGTGTGTGATCCTTATTAGGTGGGTTTGACAGAGGACATCGAAAGAGTCCAAAGAAGGACAGCTTGTTTCGTACTGTCACAGGGGAAACAGCATTGCGGAATTGATACAGGATCTGGGTTGGGAATCATTATAAAAACGGTGCTTATCGCTGCGGCGTGGGCTACTTACGAAACTCCAATCGCCAACATTCTCCTTCGCATGCGAAAATATATTGCTGACTCCCACTTACATAGGTAGAAACGATCATCAGAATAAAATACGAGAAATCAAAGCTCGAACGGATTCTGATGTTCTTTCTTCCCGCGTGCTATTCGAGAGTGAAATGGGAGATGAATAGTATAAAGGTGGTTCGATGAACCTTCTGCCATGCACTTGAATGTGATTTTTAGAGTAACCCATGTAGATTTAGTAGCATGAGCTCTGAGCAGGATGTTCATTCTCGCCAGCTCCAATCCTTCTTGAGTGAGTTCTCCTTGTGTCATGTCCAGTACAGTACAGCTGTTGAGTCATGTATTTCTTTAAGGGGAGACGGAAGGCAACTGGGCTCAAAAATTCGATTTTTAGATTTTAGCGTATTTGAAATGCCTGGAATTTCCTGTGTGAAACAGCTTTTGTTTTATATAAATCCGACAATTTTTTGTGAGCTATGGTGGTTTTTCTGACGCTCAGTGCAATATGGTCACGCCTTCCATTTAGCGCCATGCGGAGAAAATGCACAAAGCATTCTTTTACTCCTTGTATATTATTTCATGCTTCTATTGTTTTTATCGCTTCAATGTTTTCTACCCTGTATCTACTATCGATTTGTTTCGATTTGTTTCGATCGTGTTTGTTATTGTTTTCGAACGTTACCACAAACTGTATTTGTTCAGATCACAACCCTCGAATTTGGAGTTTATGATGCTATTCTATGCTTCAATAATGGTGTAACTACAAAATTGGATGTTTCGGAATTATTGGGCATACAGTCTAGTAGAAATACTGCAAAATCCTTGGTGCAAATAGATAAAGAGAGAATCCTCAAAGCCGATATTGCTAATTTAAAATGCACAAAAGAAGCAAGACAGAAAAGAAGAGGGACCAAGAGAAGAAAAGATCAGTATGATTCAGATGATGCTCAATATGGCGCAGGAAGATATTAGTGGTCAGTAATTATCATCAATAACTGTAATAGAATTGCAATATTAAACTTTAAATTGATTTTTCTCAAAACTGCGTTTTTTAAGTACCATTATTTGATAAACTAATGGGGTTAGAAAGACGAAATTTGGACATTTGTACTGAAGATGGTAATAAATCATTATAAGTAAATTGAGAACCACGAAACAATCATCAACTATTTTATAATAGTTAATGTATACTAAAAACGTTACATTTTACTGGTGAAAGAATAAAAAAAAAATTTCTTCATAACTATTAAGAGATATTGTCTTCATTTACTTGTAAATTTAGACATATATGTTATATATGTGCAGTAAAAATTTCTTTGTTTTATCATAGTTTCTTCGAAAAGTGTACCTATTAAAACGGTAAAGTATCATTGTTAGAATAGGGATAAAATTGCCTTCCGTCTCCCCTTAAGGTAGCCAAATCAGGCAAATTATTTATTGTACAAATATGGATTAGACATCTACGTGTTCGGGAAGAACTGTACTATGTTTACATAGTAGTTTTTCTGCAGCAGCATATTAGTAAGACTAAATATGCACTTTTTACGAAAATGTACTCTTCTTACGATGTCACAAAATTTCGTGATGCGAGAAACTTTTTTGTTACTGAACGTGGGTTAGCACAATTTGGGAACGAAATTTTAAGAATGCATCAGTTTTTCATCTGTTTGAACGTATGAGAGCTGTATGACACGAGGTGCTTGTTCTCAGATATAATCGATAGGCCATGCCATTTTGTTACAAGAAACTGTCTGGTAGGTATGTAATTAATTTGTTATTATGTGATTCTTCAGTTTCTCCCGGCGTATTTGATGATCAAAATATCCACGGGTGTACTGCCGGTCTATAGTGTCCAACGGGCACAATATTTCGGCGATCGAACATGTCGCCATCATCAGGTGAACTGACGGACTGAGCTCCTGGAAACGCGCCGGCACGGAGATCCGCACGCTACGGCTGCTCGAAGGGAACTGGGTTCTAGCCCGGTAGCGGGCCATTTAAATACCCTCGGCCCGCGGAGCCGTCGTGTGTACTTATTTCTAACATAACAAAATAGGCCAACCGATTTGGATAGAATAAACAAGAGCAGTACAAAAATACTTCAGTACCCGGAAATGCAGCAATAGTTATTTTGTGATACTGACTGTGAAGTCCTGGGATGCACTTTATTTTGAATTAACGTCACAAAGTGTTATTAGTAGACTCTGCCTAAAAACATACAAGAGTGCTATGTAGCTGTTTAGTACTATAAAAGTGCACTCCACAAAAACGGGACCCTGTAATTAAGTCCCATTAGCTACACAAACATTTGATATATGTTTACAAAAACGGGTAAAACACCCAGCTGAATACAATTGTTTCATATCCATGTCAATATTGAAAAAGTCCTCTCAAATCAATCTCATCACTATATAAAATGCTTGAATTTTCATACTTATGATTTCTAAAAGTAAGCGACTCGTCAGCAGAATGCCTTTATTTTTTATAAATTGTTTAGTTCCTCTCGTATTTCTTCACACTGCGTAGAAGTAACTCTTTTTTGACATCTAATTAACACACATTTGCACTTTTATTATAAACTATAGTAAAACGTAAACTTAATAGAAGTTACTCAGCTTGAAGTATGTTAGAGAGCTCACTTCAGAAAACGGAGAATGTTTTCTGGTCGTGAAAATCTTCACTAGTTTTACTAATCCCGCGGCGGAGCGGACGAGCGCATTGAGGCGCCATGCTAGAATGCGCGAGGCCGTTCCCCGTAGAGGGTTCGAATCCCCCCTCGGGCATGGATGTTTGTGCCGTCTTTAGTATAAGGTAGTTCATGAGTAGTTTGTAAGTTTAGGGACTGTTGACCCCGCAGTTAAGTCACTTAAGCTTAACAAACATTTGAACATTTAGTTCTATTCGTACGAAATCGGAGAATAATCTCCGTTGTGAGAATCTTCCCCGAGCGTTTTAGTCACGCCAAGATCATACTCCGATGAAGTATATTGTCTGACTCGTTTTATTCATACGAACCTGAGAAAGTTGTCTGCAATGACAAGTACATGATTCGTTTTATTCGTACGGACCAGTAACACAGTGACCAAAGAAGTCTTCATTATAAGATGAAAGTTGTAATTTTGGTATCAATATTTGTGGCGTCACAGCAAATGAAGTAAAAAAAAAAAAATACTGTGTTGTACTGTTACTTGAACTGAAATTTGTTGAAATATTAAATACTGATGGTGATATCCTTTTTATTGATAAGAGTGCAATAGCAAATGGACTGATTTTAATAAAATATTTATTGGTTTATGTTTACGAAAATAGCACTTTACAAGTTGATGGAACATCGTATTGAAAAATAATAAATTGAAAGGTTTCATTTATCACAGGCTAGACTCAGTATCTAATAATTTTAAGTATGAGAATTGTCTGTCAGTATTATAATTCTTGTTAGCTCTAGATCTGTCCAAGCCACAATACAGATAACACCCTTCTACGAATCCCTTCAATTTGGTCCGTAGACTTACATATGCAAATTTCATTAAGTTCTGAATCATCACAATTTATTCCGTCGCCGTCCTATTTTATTTGAACACCCGTCCATTAATCATTTTATAATTATTACCTAGTATTAACTATGAAATGTCAACCGATGACTGCAGTTGGTGGCCGTTATTGAAGATGCTGCAATTGGAGCTAAAACCCTGAAAATACTTAAAATATTTGAATGGGTGCTGTTACTATGAAAAACACGATATTCTGGAATGAAACTTTCATTCTGCAGCGGAGTGTGCGCTGATATGAAATTTCCTGGCAGATTAAAATTGTGTGCCGGACCGGGACTTGATCCTGGGAACTTTGCCTTTCGTGGACAAGCACTCTACCGACTGAGCTATCCCCCCACAACTTTACTTCCGCCAGTACCTCGCCTCCTACTTTCCAAACTTCACAGAAGCTGTCATGCGAACCTTGGGAGACTAGCACTCCTGGAAGAAAGGATATGGTTGAGACATGGCTTAGCCACAGCATAAGAGGCTGGCGGAAGTATAGTTGCGGGGCGGCGTCGTGAATCGTGTCGGCATAGCTTAGTCTTGCTTAGTGCTTGCCCGTGAAAGGAAAAGGTCCCAGGTTCGAGTCTCGGTTCCAACACAATTTTAATCTGCCAGGAAGTTTCAATACGATATACTATTTAACATTTCTATTGAATATCATTTCTGACGTTTTAGATTCATTTAAAAGAACTTGTTTGCTATTGTTGAGTGAAAAACAATCTAACAGTGACTTTTGCCAAATTATTATAACACCGTCCTTTCAGATCACGACATAATACGTACAGGAACATTACAATATTAAAGTTTTGTTGTTGTAAAGAACAGTTCATTAATGTCCTTGGCAACACTTTATCTCTGACAGCACTGCACTTATGTTTTTGGTTAGAATTCAATACGGCCTCATTTACTATTAATATCGTTTTTCCAGGGCACACTCCAAATGTTTGTTAAGCTTAAGGAACTGAACTGCGGGGTCATCAGTCCCTAAATTACAAACTATTTATGAACTACCTTATACTAAAGACGATACAAACATCCATGCCCGAGGGGGGATTCGAACCCCCGACCGTAGCGGCCGTGCCGACTGAGACTGGCGCGCCGCAGACCGCTCGGCCATTGCGGCCGGCCAGGAGGCACCACATCTTTTAACTGAAGTTGAGCTGCGGTGGAGTAACTGAGCGTTCTAAAGCGTGTCGCTGCGGAGCGCGCGGTTGCTCGCCGTGGAGGTACGAGTCCTCCCTGCGGCAGGAGTTTGTGTGTTTGTCCGTAGGTTAGTTTACCTAGGTTTAAGTAGTTTGTAAGCTACGGACTGATGACCACGCAGTTTGGTCCGATAGAATTACAAACAAAAAACTGAAGTTTGATGGACGTCATGGAAAACGGTAATTATTTACGGTTAATTTTCAAGCCTCCTTGCTATTTGTCGAATTCTTTAATTATCTGTACTCTCAACAAGTCGTTTTTCATGCAGCGCGAAAGAATGACTTCCGAGCGCGGTCGGCATGATGCGGCAACTAGCTTTTACGCAATATTTCCGGTCTCTGCTTCGCACGCCCTCGCAACACTAATGGCGAAATATACCGGAAAGGAGAGCAGATCCGCGCAGTAATTCGGTTCCTGCTATTCTGCACTCTAACGCAATAAAGCGCGTCTGTCGCCCGTGGCCCGTGCTGCATACTGCAAGCGGAAGCTCGTTTGATGTCACACGAACCGAAAGTTGGCCGCTGCGCTCCGTTTTAATCCGGCCGGCACTATACAACAACACTGGGCGCCGGGCGGCCATTAGGCGAAACGTGGATCCCTTCTCATTAGCGCAACACTCGGCGAGTGGCATTAATTTGGTTTAGCGCGCGGCTCGCCTGCTGGCCGCCATCACAATAGCCAGCGTCCGCTACTTGTAGTGCGGACAACACATGGGCGGCGTTGCATAAGCCGCAACATTATCTGCAGGCGTAGCTATTACTGGCTGGCCAGCAAAATTTGTCCATTAATGTGGTCACTGGAACTATAAATACTTGATTTCGCACAGATTTAAGTTACAGCCGGGCGCTGATGACACTGCACCTACACAGTTACCCCGCAGGCCATAGTACAGTGTCCATGCTATGGGTTTTTTGTACATGTCCCACAGACTGATGTTAAATCACAGTAAAACTCAGTTTGTACAATTTCTAGCACATAATTTGACGAAAGCTGACATTTTGATTACACATAATGGGCATATGATAAGTGAGACTGAACAGTTCAAATTTCTAGGTGTTCAAATAGACAGTAAGCTGTCATGGAAAGCCCATGTTCAGGATCTTGTTCCAAAACTAAATTCTGCTATATTTACCATTAGAAAAATATCTGAAATAAGTGATTTTTCCCACACTAAAAGTAGTCTATTACGCTTACTTTTACTCACTTATGACGCATTGTTTTTTTGGGGTAACTCGCCTGATGCAAAAAGGATATTTCTGGCTCAAAAACGGGAGGTTCCGTGTAATATCTGGTGTAAGTTCACGAACGACCCCTTTTCAGTAGTCTGGGAATTTTGACTCTGGCGTCACAATACGTTTTTTCTTTAAGTCGTTTGTTGTTAATAATATCAGCTTATTCCTACGAGTTAGTAGCTTTCACTCGGTTAATTCTAGACAGAATCTACATTTGCATCACACCACCTTCACACTTGTGTAGAAAGTTGTACAGTATTCTGCGGCATCCATTTTCAATAAGCTACCACAAGAACTAAAGAATCTTAGCACTAATCCACACGCTTTCAAATCTAAATTGAAGAGTTACCTCATGGCTCACTCTTTTTATTCTGTCGAGGAACTCCTAGAAAATTAAATTCATTTTTTTCTTTATTGATTCTTTTCACCTTGTCTTAAGATTGTCGTCTGCAAAGGACTACTAAAAATTAATTATTGACTTGTTCCATGACCATGTAGTCTCACTCCTCAATTGGGTCCTATGGAACAGAAAATAAATAAATAATAACTGTTTTTCGTACAAGTTCCATGTGAATTGAAACTGTACCATTAGTTGTCCCACACTTTACAAGCTCTAATCACAGTTGTGTGATTTTTACCAGAGATACACGACGGTGACAGAATAGATTACGCTTCCCCACCTCAATTGGAGAGAATGAACAGTACGGAACTAGTGTAAGTTGAAAATTTTGGTTGGCGTCGTCTGTTAGCCGAAACGGTCAAGGCAACCGATTCTCGGTCCAACACAATTTTTAAATGTCACTGTTGGATGTATTTCGACGGCCTGAAGTGGCACTCAGCTATAATTGCTCTTTCGTTCTAAAATTAACCTTACGAACTTACATTTTACCTACATCTACATACCTACTCTGAAACTGACATTTAAGTGCCTGGGACAAATCTCATCGAATGATTTTCAGACTGTTTAAAAGAACTAACCGCCATTTGACTGAAGTTTTATTTATTATTTATTTAATTATTATTGTCGCAAACTGGATTCGGCCTTAGGCCATTTTCAAGTACTGTGATACATATTGCTAGACAGGTTTCCTTATGTCGTGGTCAAAATAATAAAAGCAATAAAAATATTTGAAAGTGAGTCCAGCCGCGGTGAAGTAACCGAGCGGTCTAAGGCGCCTCGCTGCGGAGCGTGCGGTTGCTCGCCGTCGGAAGTTCGAGTTCTCCCTGGGGCATGGGTGTTTGTGTTGTCCTTAGGTTAGTTTACCTTACTTTAATTAGTTTGTAAGCTATGGACTGATGACCACGCAGTTTGGTCCGATAGATTTACAAACATTTGAACATTTGAAGTGAGTCCACGTCGCGGAAGCATAAAATAAGTATTACAGTGTCCCCGCATCTTAATTTCAAATAATAAGACAGGTATGTGTTTACCATAAGATCGCAAAGGCCTTTGTGATCTTATGTTATACACATCCCTGTCTCATTATTTGAAATTATGATACGGGGACAAATGTACTACTTATTTTGGGCTTCCGACATGGCCTCACCTCCAAAAAAATTTTATTGCTTTTATTATTTTGACCATGACATAAGGAAACCTGTTTGACCCGTTTTATCACAGCACTTGAAAATGGCCAAATGCCAAAACCAAGTTGTGACAATAATATATATATATATATATATATATATATATATATATATATATATATAAACCTTCAGTGAAATGGCGATTAATTCTTTTATATATAATAATGGAAAGTCCTGGTTTAAATTAATAATATAGTAAGGACAGTTTACAACTCACCGCAAAGACGTGGCGATGAGCTGCGACAGGCACATACAAAAGACACACACATACAACACTTCCAACTATCGGCCATGGCCTTCTTCAGAAAATACAACACTCACGCAATCACACAGGCACAGAACACAGACATACAACTATCACCTCTGGCTGCCGCACTTCGAATCACGCTCTGCAGTGAATCTGGGATGGGAGGGGTGGGTAGGGGAGGGGAGAGGGGATAGGAAGGTTACGTCACGGTGGTGGGGATGCGTTAGATGGGAATAACGAGATGCAGCCTCCCCACTCTTTCCTAAGCTGCATCTCGTTATTCCCATCTAACCCATCCCCACCACCGTGACGTAACCTTCCTATCCCCTCTCCCGGATTCACTGCAGAGCGTGATTCGAAGTGCGGCAACCGGAGGTGATGGTTGTATGACTGTGTTGTGTGATTGCGTGAGTGTTCTATTTTCTGTAGAAGGCCATGGCCGAAAGCTGAAAGTGTTGTATGTGTGTGGCTTTTGTATGTGCCTGTCGCAGCTCGTCGCCACGTCTTTGCGGTGTGTTGTAAACTGTCCTTACTATATTATTAACTCGTTTACACAGTTTGATATGACTGAGGCTCCTGACGCATACAAAATCATAAGATTTTCAGACTCTTTCTCTACCATTCCATACCAAGCGATTTCTCTTACTTTATTATGATGATAGTGTCTCGATTTGTAGGTTCATGCTACTAAAAAACGTTCGCATTCGGAGGAGGAAGGTGGTCAAAGAAATTTTTCAAACAGATCCCGCTGCACTGAATTATTTCCACCACAACTCTTGAATCATTTCAGTGACAGCCTATTCCCTGTATCCTGATAATACAAAACGATCCACATTTCTTGAATTTTTTCGATATGCTCCGTCACTTCCAAGGATCCAACAGCGTGCAGCAATACTGCAAAATAATACGTACAAATGTAGTGTAAACAATCTCTTTGGTGGAATTGCTGCATGCTCTAAGTATCCTGCCAATGAAATAAACCCATTGGCTTGCCTTCCCCACATCTACTATTTGATTTTTCCAATTTAACTTGTTTGTAGTTGTAATTCAGAGATATTTAGTTAATTTACATCCATATTTGTCTTATTATTGCCACCACCATTCACAATTTCTCTTAAAATGTAAATGCTCAAAGCTTCTGTTTTCTGACCGATTCCACATCCACAATGGCAATTACTTTTGGGATCTGTGGAAGTAACACGTCTGATATTATTTTTCAAGTACTTATTGGGTATCTTCTTTTCTGACATTCTACATCCAAGAGCATCTCCTCAGTTTGGATCAGCTGGAAGGAGAAGTACATCTACCACCTTGTCATCTCACAGTAAATTCTCAGTTCCCTCTCTGTTGTGATAGTTGAGTCTACACAACAACCGTATTGCTAGATCTATCAGGCTGCTAGCAGTTTAAAGGCATTTCTATGCAATGCGAAGAAAGATATCACACGACATATATAGGAAGAAATTGGAAGACAGCTACGCACCGACAACGTGATTATTCCTATAACATACACGCACATACATCATACTGTCCATCTCGAACACAACTGTAACAACAGCAACATACTATTCTAATGATTACATGAACCACAAATCGCCATAAAAACAACTGCTGATTTCAATGTTTATTTCACAAATAAGTCAATTTAATTGCACAATCCATTCTTTCCATAGGCACGCTTGCATTCCACCCTTTTACTCGAGAAAATCACCCCGTTTACATGTGCTCCGAAAACCGGATTTCGTAAAACGATTTGCCACATCCGCTTTTGGTTGGTCATGTAAACACTCCAAATTGATTATAGGAATCTACTTCTGTAAACACGTTTTCCAGTTCCACAATCGATTTTCGTGTCCATGTAAACGCAATCGTTTTTGAAGTCTTCTCAGATTGTGTTTTCTTGTTAAGAATTTTCGGCATATATGGACAGATTGACATTATCTACCTTGAAATAAAAATATAAATATTAGAGTGAGCATGAATCTGTGTACTTCAGTAAGGAAAAATAGCAATTGTGCTGAATAAATCAGGAACTGAATCAGCTGTTTTTCAGCCGCCATATTGATTGGGATAGGTTATCCAATTCAGGCTGTGACATGTAAACACGACGGCGAAAAACGGTTTCCGTCTTCCGGCAGATGCGTTGCATGTAAACGTAGTGAATTTTATCGTTTATTCTTCTCTTTCTTATCCTAAGTTTGTAAACAGTGCATCTAAACCTTCATCAAGTTCCAAGTACGTCTAAACCTTTACCCTGCTTGATCTTAGCCCTGTCACATATTTCGTGGTAGAACACTTTCATCACGTGTCAGTGAGCAAAGACCTACTCCAGTAGAGAAAGCAATGCGATTACCTCTCCAACACAGTAGTCAATACCGCATATTACGTTGCTAAACTTCAGAGCTGCGCCTATCAACGTAACTGAAAGACACACGCACACAAAAATTTACTAGGAATACACTTCCCATGCAAACAATTTGATAGGAACATATCGTCTACTCTAATAAGGGATCCCTACATTGTTCTCCTTCTGTCTCGTCACTTGAACCTCCCGTTGACCGTAATCTATTCCCAACTGTCTGTCTCCATGCAGTCTCTGTTTCGCTTTGAGTAAGATTTTTGAATCTGTGTTTCCTCACACAATTCATTACTCGAAACAGCAACCACTACACTTTAGACAATACAACTTGAGTTTCATATAGGTCGCTGTGAACACCACCACTTCGACCCACATATTTTCTCTGTGTACTTCGTAACAACCAGTTTTGTACCTCCCTACAACGTGTCTATCAATTCCACTACTTCCCGCTATAAATACAGTTCGTTTTAGCTTAATTAGCCACTAGCTTCACATATCTCTATCCTTCGAATTCGGTATGACATCCACTGAGACTTCTTTCTTACTTCCTTCAAAAGTAAAATTTCGTATTCCATCGATTAGAGTCCCTAATTGTAATCTATGTTTGCTCATCTACCATTCTCATTCAGGGACGACTTAATGGTATTGGACTCCGGGTTGCAAAAGCCGTGGTGGAGTAGCCGATCGGTGTAAGGCGCCTCGATGCGGAGCGCGTGGTTGCTTGCCGTCAAGGGTTCGAGTCCTTCCTGGGGCATGGGTGTGTGTGTTGCCCTTAGGTTAGTTTACTTTAGTTTGAATAGTTTGTAAGATACGGACTGATGACCACGCAGTTTGCTCCGATAGATTTACAAATATTTGGGTGCAAAAATTCAGCTAGCGCTCACCGTCCTGCTTTTGTGTTCTGTCAACTAATTTAAACTTAGTTTTTGAGCTCATCGGAAGTTTTGCAATCAACATACCGTTTCCGAAGAAGTGGACGAGCAGTTTCTTTGAATTCATGTTCACATTTTATATCTTCAGCTCGTTTCAACGTTTCAGCTACATTTAACAGCCAGTAATTTGAAGTTGCACTATTATTACTGTGTAGCTAATATAGCGTTACAGTTTCTGTCGGCAACACCTGGTGTGTATTGTGTTAACATTTCCCGTTGCACGCCTGCCCTTTCCGCAACAGCAGTCAATTTGTTTCATTCACTCCTACGTGAAACCGTTTATTTCGTTTGTGTGTATTGTGTTTGTGTATATGTGTGCGTGTGTGAGTGTGTGCGTGTGTATGTGTGTGTGTGTGTATGTGTGCACCACGTATACTTGTCTATCGAAAGTCGAAGCTGTACCGAAAGCTGCATGAGGTGTATTTGTAGATAATGTAGGTGCCTACGTTCCGCTATACTGAGTGTTTCTTCAGTTATTTTCAGAAGTGGCGGATTGCACATGGTATTCAGAAATCAACTTGTCTGCTATGCGGCTAAACAGCACTCACACATTGAGGGTGGGTGCAGTACTGAACCAAACTATGACGATTATTTTGGGGACAGTAAAATCAAACCATTCACTGGCTACTTGTTATGAGCCACACTTCCGCAGAGAACATGCGTTTATCAGAGTATGAAAGAAAATACAAGACAATCCGCCATTTCCAATTCATGCTTAGAGCAATGCATTGGTGGACATAGACTGTGCACCAGACATCCACCTCTTGCAAGTGCGAAAGATCTGGGGGAAAACAATTTATGTCTTGAAGAAAGCTGGAGAGTTGAATGGAAGGAATCGGCACCAACACAGTTAAACACTTCACTCAAACCTCTGAACACACCTCGAGGCTTCGAATTACCCCTTAAAATCTTGGCCACCGTCAACAGGATCAGGACTGGTCACGGCCGATGTGCGGACTCTCTCTGCAAATGGGGAAGAGCGCCATCCCCAGACTGAGGCGCTGAGAAGCAGGCGGTCCGGCACATCATCGCAGAGCGCCGTCTGAGAGCCTGCTCTGGTCAGACAACGGACTTCCTGGATGCCACTCAAAGTGCAGTCGAATATATTAACATCCTAAATGTCAAATTCTAACTGTACATAATCTTAAATGATACAATAATAATCTAATTTTTAATTGTCAATCTCTATATATAAAAGGAAGTGTCCCGATTGACTGACTGACTGACTGATTGATTGACTGACTGACCCATCATCGCCCAGCCCAAACCACTGCAGATAGAAACTTGAAATCTGTGGAGGGTGTTGATATTACTCTGTAAGCGTCATTTAAGAAGCGATTTTTTTATATTCCGTCCGTAAGGGGGTGAAATAGGGGATGAAACGTTTTTTTGAAAGTACGTAGCTATTTAGGCAAATTTCAAGCTAGAACTACAAAATTTCTGATTTTAATTCAGGGTTCGAATTTAAAAGACACGTGTTTCGGCATTTTTTGAAATTCAACCAATAAGGGGGTAAAACAGATGACGCAAAAAATTCATTTTCAAAAATATGTTGCTGTTAACTCAAATTTTAAGCTATAACTGCGAAATTTAGGTTATGGACTCTTGATCAGGATTAAAAAGACACGTGTTTTGGTATTTTTCGAAATTCAACAACTAAGGGGCTAAAAGAGGGGATAAAAAATTCTTTTCGAAAACACATTGTTGTCAAGACAATTTTGAAGCTATAGCTACAAAAATTTGTATTTGTATTGTTCGTTAGAATTAAAAAAATACGTGTTTCGGTATTTTTGGAAATTCAACCATCAAGGGGGTTAAATTGGAGAGGGGATGTTTTTCAAAAATTTTGTACTAATAAGGCAATTTTGAAGCTACAACCACAAAAATTGGTGTATGTTTTCTTGGTCAGAATTAAAAACACACGAGTTTCGGTATTTTCAGAAAATTAATCAATTAGGGGGTGAAATAGGGGATGAAACATTTTTTGAAAATACGTTCCAACTAAGCCAATTTTGGTGCTGTTAACTCAAATTTCAAGCTATAACTACGAAACTTAAGATATGGGTTCTTCGTCAGGATTAAAAAGAAACAAATGGTGCAGACCAAACAGCCTACGCATGCGAAGCAGCGGGGGTACAGCTAGTATTACATAAATAAAGTTATTGTAAATGCATACGAGGCGCGTCCAGAGAGTAAGTTCCGTTTCAATTTATCTCCGCTGCAGCGCTGCGATTGCAGTTCCGCACATGCGCTGTAGACGATGTGTATCAAGGAGAAGAACGTGCGCCATTTGGAGATCGCTGTCAGTTACGTTCGCTTTGTTGTGCTTGTTTGAAATGTCGGCGTTGATTGAAAATCCCGCCGCCTACGAAATCAGATAGGTGATTCGGTTTCTGAATGCGAGGAAAGTGAAACCAAGTGAAATTTATCGGCAAATTTGCGATGTTTACGGACCAAATGCGATGAGTGATTCGATTGTGAGAAGATGGGTCCGACAGTTCAATGGCGGGCGTAGTGATGTGCACGATGAAGAACGAAGTGGGCGTCCACCTTTGGTTACATAAGAACTGGTTCACGCGGTTGATGACAAGATCCAGGAAAACCGTAGGTTTACAATTAGTGCTCTCGCTATGGACTTCCCCCAAATTTCACGATCACTGATGCATGAAATTGTTAACAAACAACTGAAACTCCGTAAACTTTGCTCAAGTTGGGTACCAAAGATTCTCGCTGAGCAACACAAAACACAACGGATGGGTAGTGCACTTGAGTTTTTGACCCGTTATGCTGAAAGCGGCGAAGAATTTCTGAGACGGTTAGTCACAGGAGATGAAACGTGGGTTTCTTACGACACCCCTGAGAGTAAGCGGCAATCAATGAAACTGAGGCACACTTCATCCCCACCAAAGGTAAATCCGAAGCAAATCATGACACTTCGGAAAATGATGTGCACAGTGTTCTGGGACTGGAAAAGCATCCTACTCATTGACTTCTTACCGCGTGGTCAAACAATCAAAGCAGATGCTTATTGCGAGACACTTCGTAAATTGCGCCGTGCAATGCAGAATAAGCGCCGGGGACTGCTGTCAAAAGGTGTTGTTTTGCTTGACGACAATGCACGACCACACACTGCAAATGTGACGAAAAACCTCCTACAGGGATTTGACTGGGACGTGTTTGACCATCCTCTGTACAGCCCTGACCTCGCTCCTAGCGACTTTCATCTGTTCTTACATCCCAAGTCTTTCCTTAGCGGTCATCACTTCACCAATGACGACGAGCTGAAAGAAACTGTTTCCAACTGGTTGAAGACACAGGCGGCAGAATTCTATGAAGAAGGTATACAAAACCTGGTTCCACGCTATGACAAATGCCTGCAAAATTTCGGCAGTTATGTGGAAAAGTAGTTTAAGAGCTGTAGAATTTTGTGCAATAAAAATTTCTTCTGTATCTGTGTACAATTCATTTTATTACCAAACGGATCTTACTTTCTGGACGCGCCTCGTATTTTACCTGCCATACGCTAAATAAATGAATCAGATATTTTTCAGTCTCTTACCAATGTGCAAGCAGAGGGTGGTGGCAAGTATAGTAGGATGTGTGTTAGGATATTTTTTGCATGACCACCAAACTGGAGTGTACCCTTGCGGAAAGTGGGATGTAGAGCAGAACATTGGATACGTTTTAAATTTCCTACTGGCTCCAATAATGGTACCAGAATGTGACTCCATCAGACACGTGCAATAGAAGGGGTGCCATAAGGTTTCGAAACACAAGTACCCTTGATGGGTAGCACTCACACAGGGGCATCAAATGATCTCGTAAGAGTCCATGCATATGGCAGGTGGGTAACAATCATGGTGTCTGCTCTAGGGGGTGCTTGTAGAGGGGCACCATGTGGTCTCCCAAACCAAGTGCACCTGTTGAGCAGATGAGCGTCAACTGGGGTGTCTGCCCCAGGCGGAACTCGCAGAGGAGTACCAAATAATTTTCCAAGACAAGTGACTGTGAGCAGGTAGGGGGGGTGGGGTATAAACTGAGGGGTCTGCCCCAGACACCACCCATAGAGGGGTGTCATATGGTCTCCCAACACAAGTGCACCTGGTGAGCAGATGTGGGGGCAGGGGACTAAGTAGTTTGTCTGCCACAAGCAGCATTCGCACAGCTGTGGCAAATGGCAAATGGTTTCTGAAGAGTAGTGCCTCTGGCACACAAGTGGTGGTTGGGGACCATCTAGGGTGTCTGCTTAAGTATTATATGATCTGCCAAGACAACTTCTCCTGGTGAGCAGATACGAGTATGGGGAGACTGTCTCAGCTGATACAGAGGGGTGGCAAGTAGTTCTTAAGACAAGTGCCCTTCAAGTGCTGTTGAGGGTTGGTAACAAAGTGGGGCGTCTGCCACAGGAGGCACTCTTATAGGGGCACTGACTGGTCTCCAAGACGTGACAAGCACATGGGTGTGCAGTTGGAGCACAGTGAAATGACGGAAAGTTATCAAGTGAAGGAGGGAGAAAATATTCCATGTTATGGTGGGGGCATCAGTTATATTGAAGCTTGAAGCTGAGGAAGGGGGTGCACGTTTCCATCTCATGTTTGTACATCACTTGGAAAATGTCCTAAACAGGCTATGGGTGAAACATGATCCTCTATTAGACAGGTAGGGGGTGAGGAATGAACTGAGGTGTCTGCCCCTGACATCACTCCCAGAGAGGAGTCATATGGTCTCCCAAAACAAGTGTACCTGGGCTCTATTAGACAGATGTCTGTTTGATTGTATGACATAAATCGTCGGTAAGCAAAACTGACATGTTGCGGCAATCAGCCTATGCGACTGTTTTCCTCGCCGAAGTACGCAGATTGTTTAGGAAAGTGAAAGGTAGGGTTTGAGGGCTTTTAAATATTTGTAAAACGACATGTTGACCACAGCTGCTTAATTTATTAGCTGAAAGCTACCGGTTTCTGTTACTGTACCATTCTCGAGCGCCAACTGGCTAAGCTCTGCTGGCGCTTGAGAATGGAAAATTAACCGAAGCCGGTAGCTTTGAGCTAATAGCCGCGGTGGAATAGCCGAGCGGTCTTAAGCACCTCCCTGGGGCATGGGTGTGTGTGTTTGTTCAAATTCAAATGTTTGTTAAGCTTATGGGACTTAACTACGGGGTCATCAGTCCCTATACTTACAAACCACTTATCAACTACCTTATACTAAGGACGGCACAAATATCCATGCCCGAGGGGGGATTCGAACCCTCGACCGTAGTGGCCGTGCAGACCGTGACGGGAGCGCCGCAGTTCCCTCGGCCACCGCGGCCGGCTAGGTTAGTTTACCTAGGTTTAAGTAGTTTGTAAGCTACGGTCTGATAACCATGCAGTTTGGTACGATAGATTTACAGACATTTGAACATTCTTCTTTATTTCTTTTTTTTTTTTTTAATTTTTTATTTTTTTATTTTTTGAGCTAATAAATTAAGCAGCTGTGATCAACATGTCGTTTTACAAATAAATAAATAAAAACGCACATTGTGTTTGGTCCTTTTCATTAACTGTAGGGACGGTACTTCTTCTGTTTTCTCCACTCATGGTGGACTTTTGTTATTAGTTAGCGCGTAACGTTGGGTTTGTACGTCATTGTAGACGGACCAATGTGTACGATAAACGGTATCTTTTGAGGAATACCGTTATTGTGTGCCGCGCAGTGAATTATTCTCAAACATTCAACAACAATGTTAGACAACAATTGGAGCGGAGATGGGATCATTGTGTTCTGGCGAATATTTTCATGGCTAACCCTGGCTGATTTCGCGATTGTCAAAGACATAATGGATCAACAAATGTGGCGGCGATGCATCTCCCTGGACCGAGTTCCCTCTTCCACAGCATAATGGCACTTACCAGCAGGATAATTCAAAGTGCCACACGGCTGGCGGAGTAAGCGTTGGATCTGAGATTACCTCAGTTTGTTTTCCAGAATTAGTTTGTTCGACCAGTTCTCCAATTTAAGCCCAATGACGAATGTGTGTGCCCACCTCAACTGTTAGCGCAGTGTATCATCGGGGAAGAAACCGTGCACAGCTGGCCACATCACTGGATTCAACACGGATTGAAATCCCTGTCACTAGCTTCCATTATTTCAAGTGATAGTCTTCCTGCAGGTCTTGCTGTGGTAGTGGTGTTTCATTGGCAGTATGATTTCGTTTTGGATCATGCCTGCAAGGTCACTTTGTAATAAGAGATAGACTGTAAATATTTACTTGGTTAATATGGTTGAAATGGTTCAAAGGAAAGTTAGAAAAGTATAACAGGTGAAAAGTAGCGGTAGAATATGAGAAATCGGAAAATGAAGGGTGTATCAGTACTGTGAACAAAATGAGGCTAGTGGAAGACCAATGTAAAAGGTGTCTGTTGTAGAGATGGAGCAAAGGTTTGGACAGAATGAAACTTTCACTCTGCAGCAGAGTGTGCGCTGATGTGAAACTTCCTGGCACATTAAAACTGTGTGCCGGAACCGGGACTCGATCCTGGGACCTTTGCCTTTCACGGGCAACCGCTCTGCCACTGAGCTATCCCGACACGTCTCACAGCCCGTCCTCATATCTTTACTTCCGCCAGTACCTCGTCTCGTGTTCTCCAAACTTCATAGAAATTCTCCTGCTTAACTTGCAAGACTAGCACTCCCTGAAGAAACGATACGGTGGAGACATGGCATAGAGATGTTTCCAGAATGAAACTTTCACTCTGCAGCGAAGTGTGCGCTGATATAAAACATCCCTTAGCCTGTAGCTAAACCATGTCTCCACCATATCCTTTCTTGCGGGAGTGTTAAGACTTGTAAGTTACGCAGGAGAACTGTGAAGTTAGGAAAGTAGGAGGCGAGGTACTGGCGTATGTAAAGTCGTTAGGACGGGCCGTGAGTCGTGTTGGGTAGCTCTGTGGTAGACCGCTTGCCCGCTAAAGGCAAAGATTCCAGGTTGCGGTACACAATTAAATCTGCCAGGAAGTTTCAAAGTTTTGGCCAGTTTTAGCGAGAATAAAAGCAATGGATTGGAAACGTAGTTTAGCTGTAAGCAGTAGGTCAGTCTTTGCGTCGCAGAAGCAGTCAAGTAAGTGGAGACACTGTCCGCAGCTTGGGAACCTGTGCCAATAGACTGCACGACACAGAAATATGAATGGATATCGCCTCCACGGAGCCCTGCTTACGACAGCTGCAAGGTTTTGGATGTCCTACTAAGCAGTGGAGTAGCGTATTTAAAGACCAGCAAGCATCATCATCATTGTCGTCGGTCGGTCACGACTGGGCGTTAGTGCCCCAGCCAGGGTTTGCCACACGTCATCATCAGTCATTCGCAGCTGGGCAGTAACTCACCTTACAGTCTGTGGCACTAGTCGGCTCTACCATTAGTTGGAGGTGTGGCAGGCAGCGTTGAAGGCATGCTCTGTGTCGGTCGCCGGACGAACCCACTGCAGGCTGTCTAGACTCCACGACGGCGCTAGAGGGTGGCGAACTTGGTACCCCGGCCACTGTGGACAGTCCGGAGCAAAAGACACCGTAGGCGAGGGGCGAACTCTGGACCTCGGGCGCCGCTGGACTGTAAGACGGCACGGCGCCTGACGCCAAGAGGTCAATGACCCGATGGCTTGCGTCACCAGCCCTGCTTGCAGGTCAGCGTCTCTGACGCAGGGAACACCGCCTGACTTCATACAAGCACTGTAAAAGAATAGGCAAACTACGCATTAAAAACCTGTTGTTGATGGAATTGATGGAAAACCGCCGTGAACCTAACTGTTGGAGACATCATTTACAATCACTATCGTTTACTAACTAGTCCACGGCTACCTCTGTAGTTAATAAGTCTGCATAAATGTCAGGATCGTATTAAAAAACAATGATTTAGTGAAAGAATGGAATGAAAATGGTTTCTATTCTGATCTCATCTCCAACAATTAGTTTCGTAATTAGATGCAATGGCGGAATCCGTTGTCCTGAAAAATAAATTGCGTTACAGTTAATAACATGTGAGAAGGAAAAACTAAAGGGATCAGTTTTCTACTAATTGAGAACACATTCGATGTTATGTTAAACTGCAGAGCTTATAATTGGATTTTAAAGAAGCAGCATATCTACATAAAACATACATCACTTACATAGCTCATAGAAATCCTGAAAAATTTAGTAATAATTACAGAGCTCAGCTCATTTACGACTTTACTGTCTCAATTTTCGAACAAGAAAAAGGAAGATGAAGATTCATCTCCTGTCTTTATAGATGGTAAGAACTGAACGTATCATTGTCTTCGTATTATTTGCACAGAGGTTTACGTACAATCTTCAAAGAATATTAAGTCCTTATGATTGCGAGTAATATATTAATATTTACGAAAAATTTGAATAAAATGTGCAAATATGAAAAGAAATTAAGTCTCAAATATCGGAAACGAGAACCTTTTGGTATGTGGAGGCACCTGTAACATTACAAGTGCAGGTTGTTGAATATCTAATAATGTAGTTAAAAAAATTCTACTGTGGTATCACCTTATTAAATATATTGCTATTTTGAGGGTAGTTTTTAGCTCTGCCTGACGACCAGTTAACAGAAATTTTGACCTAGGAGATTTTTATGTACTCGTACTCTGCCATCACAAGTTCTTGGAATGCAAGAGACATATTACAGCTGTTGACACTATCCTGGAGTACAAAACACGGGAAACATAAAACGTTTTTAAACCTATTAAAACTTACGTGCCTTGTTGCAAAGCTGCAGTGGCATTTAATTTTTAATTTGCTCTGTTACAGCCAGTTACAGCTTTGTTTCCTGAAATTGGTGTTACAAGTTTCAGTTGTTACGTTAATACGTGTCTCTCCAAACGTGTTCAAGAGTGTGGTCTTGTTTCTTACTACAAGGAAACGAACAAATGCGTTGAATCTGTTCATAACTGACAAATTTTTCCCTCGGAATATGTAATAATTGTTAGCTTGTGTTCTAGAGAGCGCAGCTGAGGACCATGTCCTTCAAGACTTTTGTGGCTGTTTTCTAGACTAAAGGTTCAGTATGAAATATATATATATGAAATACAAACGTTTGTAAATAACGGCAGCTGTAAAAGCACATGTTGGACGCTGGTAAAGTGTTGTTTATAGTTCAGTGTAGAACCCAACAGAAAAAGGTGATGTGTTACTGTGACTTAAACAAAAGAAGACGCAAGAAATGGAAATTAACCACAAAAATCCAGCCATACATCGCAGTAAGTAAATCAGTAAATTTCACCGAATCTTAGAAATACAAAACACGACCTAAACAACGTGCAATTCAAGTTCTTGAAAATAATTTCCTTCTTCCCACCAACATGACGCTTAAAATGTTATTGTAACATGATCCATCTGATGATGAACCTGAAAAGGTTTGAAAACCGGTTCATGGAATAAATATCATTTCAATAAGTGACTGGAGCAGTTTTCTTTAATCATAATTAAAGATACGTAAAATGTCACTTGACATTAGATCTTGAGGATAAATAAAACGCCGGCCGCGGTGGCCGAGGAGACTGAGGGGTTTCGAATCCCCCCTCGGGCAAGGATATTTGTGCCGTCCTAGTTCGTAAGTAGTTCATAAGTAGTTTGTAAGTTTAGGGATTGATGACCCTGTAGATAAGTCCCATAGACTGTACAAAAATTTAAACATTATTTTTTGATAAATAAAACAATTCCAGGCTGCATTGTAGTGAACCGTGGTCTAAGAATTCAAAGAGAAACGAACAAAAATATTAAGAACTGCATAGTTGATCACATCAATAAACAGCTAATAGTTAGCAATATGCTTTTATAAAGAATACTGCGGCTGTTACCACACATCTTGTGCTTAAAAATTTCATCGCTATCGAATGAACGGTACGGTATCGCAAAAAAAAAAAAGTTCATTTTTATACCTTCAATTTTTTATGTTCTAAAGTGAGTACTTTCTTTCTGTAGGAACAGTTGGCATTTGGGTGAAAAAAGTCACGCCTAAGAGACTTGTGGTTTTGTACGTATCTGACTGTGACCCTATTTATCTCCAAACCTTTTTGTGTTTGGGGATTTTTATGGTTGCCATTAAGCTGATACCTAAAAAGGAGAAATTTGTTGGATGTTTCGGCGAGGAGAAGTATACAGCCACTGACCTGATTTCAAAATGAAGAAAGACGATACTGTACTTCTTTTGTATTCATTATTTCGGGTGGGGGCGCAGGCCTCTTCCCCCTACCCTAATATACAACGCTGCCTCAGTTATATGCGGTAAGACATATCTATCTGTCAGTATGTTTTATCATTACGTTTTCGCACTAAAATGTACACAAAAAATTAACGTTGAATCTGTAGTTTTATCACAACAAGAGAAATATTCGATACAGTTGTTCAATGAGCTTTCATTTAAAGATGTAAACCTTCATTAGCAGTAAAGAAAAAAAACCATGGCATTAAGAGCAGGCGCAGCTGGAATTACTGAAAAATCCTGCCATACATTAATTCACACCTCTCTAATTCTGAAAAGAAATCTCTGATCAAAGCGAACAGCTGGACCGTAGCGACGCAGGTAGTGCATTCGAAAAGAGACAAAAACAAAAATAAAATACAGGAAGCAAAACAAATGGAAAGCAGCGTTAAAACGGGGGTGGCGGGGGGGAAAAGAAAACTGAAAGCGGCTCGGGATTTGTCGAGGGGGGGGCGAGTTCGCTTGTTAGGAGCGCGAGGTGGCAGAATTCGCGGCTAAGCGGCTTATGAAAGCGCGGGAGACGCGGACCTCACCCCACGCCTACCCTTGCTCTGCTACCCCCGTCCGCTCGGTTGCGGGAATTCCAGGAAAGCAGTCCGGCCGGAAAGAAATACCGCCGCTTTGTTCCCAGACTTCAAAGGCGCCGGCGCCGATGGCACGTTGCGCAGTCAGCACCGACCCGATGCGGGCATCGTTCCGCCGTGGCGGTCCCAACACCATACACTGTGCGACAATCCACCCCGAGGTGGAATATCCTTACGCAATACCACTCTCGCTTATTTCACTCTAGCTGCAGCGTTTCTACTATACGGCGCTCCATATGGTCAGCTGCTCCCTCTTTCCCTTTGCTCTTTTGTACTTACAGCTGCTATTCAAGTTGTATACAGGAGTCAGACGAAATAATGTGAACCCCCTGACATAGAAACAATATTTATTCCTTAGTTTGGAGTTGCCCCTTTATTGTCTTTGGCAAGAACCGCAATTCTTTGAGGAATTAATTCGTAAAGTTTTCATATAACAAAATTAGTAAAGCTGGCAAAAATTATACGCTTTATATCATATCTTTCCCTGACCGAAATGTTGCAGCACTAGCATGAATATAAATTGTGTAATTTCGGCGCACTTGACACATTTTTTCGTACTAAAGTATTTTATCAGTTCGCTGTCTTTCCAAAAGGAAAAATCCGAGTTCTTTTAAATGCCTACAGTAAATGAGTATCGCAATTCGGCAGTAACATGATTTTTCTGATACTTAAGGCATGATTACATCTGGAACGTCATTCCACAGCCCACGCTATAATGAATCGCATCGACTTTCAGACCACACAAAGAGCTATAACATCGGTTCCATTGTCTGTGACTTTCAGTTTTACCAGCAGCTCTTCATCGCAATATTGTTATTGTCGGATATTTTGCGTTTCTGATTGAGCAGCCTCCCGCTTCGGAGGTTAGAATCCTCCCTCGGGCATGAATGTGTGTGTTGTCCTCAGGTTAGTTTAAATTAGTTTAAGTAGTTTGTAAGACTAGGTACTGATGGCTAACGTAGTTTGGTTCCATAGGATTATAAACATTAGAACATTAGTGTACACAGTCCTCTCAGTGTTCACAATCCTCACAGATGTAGCTCATTCACATGTCTTCGTGTGTTTATTAATAGCCAATGCCGCATTGTACAACTCTTCATTTCCATGCACAAATCAAATGTGTCGTGGAATACATTGCACCCCAGGAAATTTAAATCAAATCCACGACACACAAAGAATAGATTGTAACGTAACAACCTAACCTACCCTTCTCCTTGACCCCTAAGGGTTATAAACTGTATCGGACGAAGTGTCACCAGGCAACCTGCCGTTATTGTCAGTCAGCCTCTGACGTCTCTGTTAACGCAGCCTGGGGTTCTGGCGACGCCGTGGTCACTCTCTGTTGCCTTGCCCATCGCATCAGACGTCTTTCTGTCTTACTATAGTTTACGGTGGAATTTGATTCCTCTTACGCACATCCACAGTACGCATTGCCGGCACATCAACCAACCAGGGTTTCATCTGCGAACATTTCTATATTTCTGCAAAATCACACTTAAGTGCATTGAAGAGGGTTTATCGTACAGCTTTGGTAATATTTCTCTCTGCCAATCCATTCTCTAATAGCGCGAGGAAAACAGAACACCTAATAAATCTTTCCTCCGTTTTCGACGTGATTTCACATATCTTAGTATGATGATTATGTCTTCCTATGTAGGGAGGTGTGAGATTAGCGTTCATTAGAAATATTGGTAATTAATAGCATTTGATAATTAAACAGTATGAAGTTCACTGTAAACATTGACCATGCCAATGCACCAAATGTTACACAATTTTAATCCTATTAATTACGGTAGCAATGTATGTACGCAGTTGGGTGACAACATTTATAGTTAGGCCATAGGTAGAAATTCTCCACGTTGTGATTTGCTGTGTGCTTGTAACTTATGGCAAGCCAGCGAGCAGGCCGACGTCGGTGACTCGTTCCAGCTTAGGATTTTCCAGGCTCGTTTCCGGTGAGGGGAGAGAGGGACAATGGCGAGTGCCAGGCGCAGTGCAGTACGCAGCGCGACAAAACTTTTCTAATACTACTTGCATTTGAAGTAATACGATGCAGTTAGGAACCTTTAAGGCCCTCACTACAAAATAGCTTGTTGACAAATAAACAATTTCATACCCAATATGTATGTGGTACAAGCTAAAACTTATGCATACAACAAATCTTAAACAAATGTATATGGTTAAATTTAAACTAAGCGTAATACAGAGATGAATGAGGGGTCTTTTAAATTTTCTTGTTAAAATACATCAGCTGATATAGACACATCTGGCGTAATATGTTTAATTGACACTGAAAACATAATTTCATTATATGAAAAGTAATAAATTACCAATGAATACAAGACAATTACACAACTAGCATGGCAATGTTTGTTTATAAAAATAATATATTTACTATTTCTCATTTTATTTTCAATTAATCTTGTGTATTTTATCTTGAAATATTCAGTTAAATCACTTATCTATGATATCAGAAATTGCACGATTATAATAAACAGAGCAAAGATGTTTATACCAATATAAAAACCTAAGAAGACATTTGTTTCATGTGTAGTGTAATTATTTTGATTTTAAGTAAAGTTTTAGAAAGGTATTGGCTGAGTGCTGTATGTTGGCAAGTCGGTTAGAACAGCTCACTTGGGGAAGTTGATGAGGTAGGGAAAAAAACCCGGCAGTTGGGCTTTTGGCGCGCGTAGGCAGGAAATGAGGAGTCGAGAGCGAGTGGTGTAACTGGCCGGGCGGCGTCGCTCTAACAGTCGGCATGTGGATCTCCAGGTGGAGACTTTAGATTTTTGTGTGGCAATTGCCAAGTGTGGTTGCTCGTCGTGGACTGCACCAAGTTGTATCGAGTGCTACTGTGTGTTGTGAATATTTAGCCGGTAGAAGAAGGTGTGCATCGAACTGAATTAAAGTGACTGTGTTTTATTAATGTAACACGTGTCGTCGCATAGGCATGAACATATACGGTGTTTGAGACAGGCACATGGTGTGAATACAATTTGCGATAAATATTCATTTTGTCTGGGGGCTCACGAGCTATAACTTAATCAATTAAATGTGTCGATGTACAGACGTATGACCCACAGGGTTTTAATATGGTGTAATAAACAACAGCCCCCTGCGGGTTCGGGGGTAAGAATAGGCCCGCGGTATTCCTGCCTGTCGTAAGAGGCGACTAAAAGGAGTCTTCATACTTTTCGGCTTTCCATCTGAGGTCCCCTATTTGGGTTTGACCCTCCATTTTTCAAAATTTTTTCAGAAGAGCGAACCATTTGGGGAAGGACACCTTACGTGGTGCTACATGTAATTCTCGTGCCATGCCATCCTACGCACCCATCATGGAATGGACTTGCGACTGCAGCTTCTATTCTGCGATCGGGGATGCCATCTCTTTTTCATGCAAGTCGCATCCATTGTGCACCGATATCTCAGCACTCTCAATTATGATGGTTCACATAGCGCCAGAAAGCCAACACGGTAGCCAGTCCGTTGTGGTGGGGTCGTCATGTACCCTCTTGGCTGTAGCCCCCTGACAACGCAGGGATCGCTCTACCGATGCCAGAGCTGTAACCTCCTCATGCAGGCCTAGGAGTAGATGCTTGTCACCGTGGAGCATCATGACTCCCGGCAACGGTCATCCTGCCAGGTGACGTTGCTGTGGCTGGGTGGCGCCCATGAGGAGAGCCCCTGTTCGGAGTGGGTGGCATCGGGGCGGATGATTCGCGATGAAGCGAAATAAATCCAGCCACCAAAATCCTGGTCAGACAGGTGTCTCTAAGCGGGGAAAGTTCAATGCAGTTACTTATGATCCCTCATCGTTTCCTTCCCTGACTTCTTCTTGGCGGGAATGTGGGGATCGACCTAATGAGTCGTATGTCCCGAAATTTCTGGTATGTACTAGGACAGATGGGGGATCCTTCCAGGCAACCAAGCCCATGTTCTTTGTTGAACATATAGAGGACAAGTTCGGTGAGGTTGCGGGAATTTCCAAGATGCGAGACAGGTCTATTCTTATACTCCCTGCACAGTCTCGTGCTTTGCTCACGTGCACTACGCTTGGCGACGTGCCAGTGTCTGTAACGGCACATAAGACTTTGAATCTGGTGCAGGGAGTTATTTTCCACCGTGACCTCTTGCTGCAGTCTGATGAGGAGTTGCGCGAAAATCTGCAACGACGCGGTGTCCATTTCGTCCGCCGTGTCTTTCGGGGTCCAAAAGACAATAGAGTGGCAACCGGGGCCTTCATCTTGGCCTTCGACAGCAATACCTTGCCCGAGAAGGTCAAGGTGATGGTATACAGATGTGATGTCCGACCGTACATCCCTCCACCCATGCGCTGTTTCAAGTGCTGGCGGTTTGGACACATGTCTTCCCGTTGCGACGCAGCCCCTATTTGTCGTGACTGTGGCCGTCCCGTACACCCCGATGCACCTTGTACCCCACCACCTTCCTGTGTGAACTGCAGCGGCCATCACTCGCCTTGCTCACCGGACTGTCCCGCTTTCCAAAGGGAGCGCAAGATCATAGAATATAAGACCCTCGATCGCGTAACTTACTCTGAGGCCCGCCGCAAGTATGAGAAACTCCACCCGGTATCCATGATGACTACATATGCTGCTGCCACAGTGTCATCACCTCCATCGAGGGTGGTTTCCCGACCCCCTATCACACCTTCTGTGGGCCCTTTGGGCCATCAGTTAATTTCCGCTCCCCAGACGCGAGGGGGTGCACCTTCTTCTGCGAGGCTTTTGCCTACCCCTTTAACGGGGTCTTTGAACCGCGTCCCTCTGCCGGAGAAATGTCATCCTTCTCCGGCTCTTCCTTCAGGGAAAGGGCCTGACGAGCCCCTTCCACCACCTCCTGCAGTTCCCACTGTGTCTGACACCCTGGATGTCAGTAGACCTACTGCTGCACGGAAAGGGTCTCTTGAGGTCTCCGAAACGCCAGTTTCGTCGCAGCCAAACGTCAGCCAGTGGCTCAAAGTTCAGGTACCTGCTGGTAGCCGGGCCTCCCCATCTGCGTCGACATCCGACGCCACTTCTGGGAAGCCCGCTCGAGCACCGAAGCCCAAACCCAAGCGGGTGCGGGCGAGAAAAAAGGATGTCCCTCAGGAGAAAGAGCTGGCGGCAAAGGCGGCTTCCTCAATGCCGTCCGCTACCAGTTCTGACTCAGACAATGAGGTCGAAATCCTAGCGTCTAAAGAGGACCTCGCTCTTACAGACACCCTAGACGCAATGGATATGGACACCACAGACCCTCAGCGGGTGGCGGCAAGTGACACTGAGGCGCACCGCGTCTCTTAATCGCTTTCATGCCTCCCCAGTCCTTAGGCAGCACTTTCCTCCAGTGGAATTGCGACGGTTATTTTTCCCACCTAGCAGAGTTAAGACAACTTTTAAGCTCTTTTCATGTACTGTGTGTTGCCCTCCAGGAAACCTGGCTTCCGGCAACGCGAACCCCAGCCCTCCGTGGCTATCGTGGGTTTTACACAAATCTTCCTGTATATGACAGAGCATCTGGTGGCGTCTCCATTCATGTCATCAACTCTGCCTACAGTGAAGCTGTGCCCCTTCAAACACCTTTGGAGGCAGTGGCTGTTCGGATCAGGACGCCACTAGCTATAACCGCCTGCAGTGTTTATCTTCCACCTGATGGTGCAGTCCCCTGCCACGTGTTAGCTGCACTGATAGCTCAGCTCCCCCCACCCTTCCTCATCATGGGCGATTTCAACGCCCATAACCCTTTGTGGGGTGGCGACATGACTACTGGCCGAGGTAGGGAGGTTGAAAATCTTGTCTCCCAGCTCGACCTTTGTATTTTAAATACAGGTGCTCCCACGCATTTCAGTGTGGCACACGGCACCTACTCGGCCATCGACCTCTCTATTTGCAGCCCTGGCCTCGTACCATCTCTTCATTGGAGAGTGCATGACGACTTGTGTGGCAGTGACCACTTTCCGATTTTCTTGTCACTGCCCCAGCGTCACGGCCCCTAGCCGTTTGCCCCGTTGGGCTCTTAACAAAGCTGACTGGGATGCGTTTACGACTGCTGCCACTGTTCGATCTTTGCCGGACACTAACATTGATGTGGTGGTCGATAATTTAACAGACGTCATTGTCTCTGCAGCTCAGTCTGCAATCCCGTCTTCTGGTTCGTCCCGGCAGAGGTCCGTGCCCTGGTGGTCGCCGGAAATCGCTGCCGCAATCAGAGAACGTAGGCGAGCTCTTCAGCATCACAAACGGCACCCATCAGTGGCCAACCTCATCGCTTTCAAGCGACTTCGTGCAAAGGCTCGGCAACTTATCAAACGAGCCAAACAAGAATGTTGGGAGAGGTATGTCTCGACCTTAGGTTCTCGTGTCTCTCCATCTCAGGTGTGGACTAAGAACAGGCGCCTCTATGGCCACCAGACTCCTATTGGCGTCCCTGGTCTTTCTATCCATGGGGCTGTGTGTACAGACCCGAGTGTGATCGCTGAACATCTTGCTGATCACTTCGCTAGGTGCTCTGCATCTGCTAACTACAGTGCAGCATTTCGCTCCCGCATGGAGCGTGTGGAGCGACAGCGCCTCTCCTTTGCGACGCGCCGTCGGGAGTCCTACAACGCCCCATTTACCGAAAGTGAGCTGCTTAGTGCCTTGGCCAATTGCCCAGATACGGCTCCCGGTCCCGACCGTGTCCACGCACAGATGCTGAAACACCTCTCGCGGGATTCTCAGCGCCATGTCCTAGAGATATTCAACCGCATTTGGGGTGGTGGCGAGGTTCCGTCCCAGTGGCGGGAAGCCGTCGTCATACCGGTGCTGAAGCCTGGCAGGGACCCACTGGAGGTTGACAGTTATCGTCCCATCTGCCTGACAAACGTTCTCTGCAAGTTGCTCGAACATATGGTCACACGTCGCTTGACTTGGGTGCTCGAGTCACAGGGCCTTCTGGCGCCATCGCAGGGTGGATTTCGCCAGGGTCGTTCTATGACGGATAATCTGGTGTGCCTGGAGTCAGCGGTTCGGACAGCTTTTTCCCGTCGTCAGCACCTCATTGCAGTTTTCTTTGACCTTCAGAAGGCCTACGATACCACATGGCGGCGTCATATCCTCGCTACGCTGCATGAGTGGGGCCTTCGGGGGTCACTACCCATCTTCATTGCAAATTTCCTCCGACTCCGCACGTTTCGGGTCCGAGTCGGTGTTGCACATAGTTCGCCCCACATCCAAGAAAATGGGGTCCCACAGGGGTCTGTGCCGAGTGTCTCACTGTTTTTGGTGGCCATTAATGGCCTGGCTGCAGCTGTGGGGTCATCGGTGTCTCCTTCCCTGTACGCCGATGATTTTTGCATATCTTTCTGCTCCACCACAACAAGTGCTGCTGAACGCCGACTCCAGGCGGCCATCCGCCAGTCACACATGTGGGCTCAGCATCATGGCTTCCAGTTTTCCGCCGGCAAAACACGTGTAATGCACTTTTGTCGGCGTCGGACGGTGCACCCCCACCCTGAACTCCATCTTGACGGCCAACTGCTTCCTGTTGTAGACACCCACCGATTCCTCGGCCTGATTTTTGATGCCCGACTGACCTGGCTCCCTCATGTTCGTTTTCTGAAACGGGAGTGCGGGCGACATCTCAACGCCCTTCGATGTTTGGGCCATACCACATGGGGAGCTGACCGCTCCACCCTGCTGCAGCTCTATACAGCCTTGGTGCAATCGCGTATAGATTATGGGTGCCTCGCTTATGGCTCTGCAGCACCTCCAGCGTTGCGCTTATTGGACCCTATTCACCACTGTGGGGTTTGAATTGCGACGGGAGCCTTCCGAACCAGCCCTGTGGCCAGTCTTCTAGCGGAGGCCGGGGTCCCCCCGCTACGGGTCCGCCGCCAGCAACTGTTGACAGCGTATGCAGCCCGCGTCTATAGTTCCAAGGGACATCCCAACTACCGCCTACTTTTTTCTACTGTGGCTGTTCGTCACCAGCAGCAGCGCCCCAGGTCAGGACACACAATAGCCGTCCGCGTGCAGTCCCTCCTGGGGGAGCTTGAGTCCTATCCTCTACCACCTCCATTTCGGGCCCATTCACGCACACCTCCATGGTGCCTGCCACGGCCATGTCTTCGTCTAGACTTGGCCCACGGGCGCAAGGACTCGCTTCCCCCTGAGGCTCTCCGTCGCCAGTTTCTTGCTGTCGTTGCTGAGCACCCCGGCTACGACATTGTTTATACGGATGGCTCGATGGTAAACGGCCGCATTGGCCTTGCCTACGTACATGGTGACCATGTTGAGCAGCTGTCTCTGCCAGAAGGCTGCAGTGTTCTTACTGCAGAACTGGTGGCCATCTTCCGTGCTCTCGAGCATATGCGTTCCTGCTCAGGTGAGTCTTTCCTTCCTTGTAGTGACTCCCTGAGTAGTTTACGTGCTCTGGAACAGTGTTATCCACGTTCGCCATTGGTGATGGCCATCCGAGTGGCTGTTTCTGCCCTTGTTCAGTCTGGCAGATCAGTGGTGTTCCTATGGTCTCCGGGTCACGTCGGCATCCCAGGCAACGAACGTGCCGATGGGCTTGCCAAACAGGTGGTTAATGCCTCTGTCTTAGAGATCGGCCTCCCAGTTTCAGATATCCGTACCTTGTTGCGCCGTCGGGTACATCAGCTTTGGGATGCTGAATGGCGCAACCTGAGCACGCCCAACAAGGTTCGGGTTGTCAAGGAGACTACGGCTGCGTGGCGCTCCTCAATGCGGGCCTCTCGCCGGGACTCGGTAGTCCTGTGCCGGCTCCGCATTGGCCATACTTGGCTGACCCACGGCCATCTCCTGCGCGGTGAGGACCCGCCTCGTTGTCGTTGTGGTTCTCCCTTGACAGTGTCCCACATTTTGACGGACTGTCGTCTTTTAGCCGCCCTGCGGCGGGATTTTAGTCTTCCTGCAATTTTATCTGACGTTTTATGTAACGATGCCAATATGGCTGATTCTGTTTTAGGTTTTATTCGTAACAGTGATTTTTACAAATCTATATGAGTAGGATACAAATGCGGATTCTGGGTCAAAAATAATCAAATTGATATCAATTTGATATCAAATTAATTATGCGTAATTAGAGTAATTGCATAATTGCAATTACATGTACTTAGAGTAATTACATAATTGCAATTACATGTACTTAGAGTAATTACATAATTGCAATTACATGTACTTAGAGTAATTACATGTACTTAGGGTAATTGTTTATTTATTTATTGTAATTGTTTATTGTTATTGCAATTGCACGTGTTCACTCCTCCACGTCTGGCGTGGAACTGAGCTCACCCCAAGGCATCACGTGACTATCTACGTCACCCCCACCCCCACCCTACCACGTGACCAGCACTGGCCAATGAGAGCACAGCACGTGACCAGCCCCTTCCCCCACCCCTTCACAATAACAGGTCCAAACTCGTCCACCTGGGGATCTCAACACTGAAAAAACTGTGGCAGTATTTCATGGAAAACAGCAGTTCAATAACGTTACTATTACTATTATTAATTGTTCTACACCTAACTGAAACGACCTCTGTTTTTCATAGGAACGTCTAACACACACACAAAACCGTATCAAAAAATGCTACGTAATGGTCACTGTACTGTGCAACATCATAATCTCTCGCCGAGGGGACGCGCGCTAGAAAACAATGGGGGCACAGCACGAAGAGACGAGTGAGTGGTATACGGGGATCTTATTTTATTTACGCGCTGCCGCGGGAAATTGTATGCACGCCGGGCGACCGCCAGCTGCTGGCCGCTGGCCTGCGCAGGTCCTGCCTGCTCGGCGCTCGGAGTGCGAATGACGGCTGTGGCAGCTCCTTCCCCTCCCCGCGCCCCAGCGCAGTGCGGTCCGTTACCGAGACCCGCCTCCCCCCTCCTCCCCGCGCTCACCCACAGCTGCAGTTAGCGCGCTCGCCGCCGCGTCTCCCCTCCCCCTCGCCGAGCACCTGTGGACAGGTCCTATTGAACCCCGCGGGCGGTGGCGCTTCTTTCATAGAAATGCTTCGAACCCTTCGAGTCCCCTCGCATTCGGTGGTCGGATGTCAATAGGTTGTCAGACATCTATGCTTCACTCAGGCGAACTGTGTCAATGGGCTAACCCGCGAAAACACGTCTTTTGACAATATGTGCACAGGTGCTTCGCATAACACAAAAATTCCGCGAAGACTCTCGGAACCCATTCTCCGCAAAGACGCGCGACCTCTAGACAATGCGTCCGCTCAATAACATACACAGCGGATTTCAGACCACCCATTTGGTTTCGCATATTCTTAGAAATACCTCCGACCCGCGGCGGTGACAGCCGACAACATCTCATCCGCCCCTTGACAGTGGACTCAAAATGAAAGCCGCTGTATGCGCTACCCACAATCCTCCTCCCAGCCATCTCACACGCTTCCGCGAAAAGAATTCCCACACACGTGTTCAGCATAACACGGGAAATTCCCTGAAGACGCTATTTAACCACGAAATTCCAAAGTATCCTTTGAAAATAAAACAGACAACGCTATTCGACACGGGAAAACCGCGAAATCTCGAACATTCCCATTGGATAGCTGAGCTAGGAAAAACAGCATGATAGCAAGTTCAGACATGTGGGAGTTGTCCCATTGGCTAGCTGAGCTGGGAAAAACCGCATAACAGCAAATTCAGACATGAAGAGACCGATCCAGTCTTCTCATTGGCCAGCTCTTGGTATTTAAGATCACGACACCTGCAAGAGAGCATCAGTCTTCATCCGACCGCTGTCGCTGCCATTACCATGTCTTCCGCCGCTGACGCTGCCGCCGCCTCTGCTGCTGGTGTTGGTGAGTTAATAATGTCTTTTCATACACTGCTTTTTATTAAAAAAAATTGCGAGTTATTTGTTAATCACATACGTCTTCGTCATTACAGATGCTATAATGCAGTTAATGACTGCGTTCAATGCGGAGATGGCTGATTTAATCAATCGGGAGGCGGTGGTTTTACCGTCGCCTCAGCCGCCAGTTCCATTCGTGGGGGATGACGCTTTATCTAGTGAGTACTTTTATTTTCAAAATATTAATTTTAAACATGTTTACCACTTTCATTTTCAACGATCCAGTTGTATTAACGTAATTTTTTCGTGTTACAGATCTCGATTTAATCGATAGATTAGTTGAGGAAGCAGGCGAAACAATGTTGGAAACTGTTTCCGCTTCCGCAAAAAAACGCTCCCGAGATTCTGATTCAGGTTAGTAATACCATTCAAGAATATTATTATTATTATTATTTTTATACGTTTTGTGGCAGTGCTTGTTATTACTATGTTCAGCTGTATTAACGTAATTTTTTTATTCGTGTTACAGATCTCGACGCAGCTGTGGAAGTGCAGACATTTTCCAATCATTTGCCTGCTTCCGTAAAAAGGATCCGGGAATCTGAACCAGGTTAGTAAAAAGTGTTTGAAGAAGAATATTACTATACATCTTTTGTTGGTATTATTATACGTCAGTGGTGGTGATTATTAACTATAATTTTTTCTGTTGTAGATTACACGTCCCTCTCGTCAACTCTGCCGTCGATATCGGAGCTGGATGTGTATCTACATGGCGGGGATGGCGAGGAAATGCCGGAGTGGGTCCATTTAATACCCGATGTACCTGTCGCATCCAGCGAACATCGGATGTTGGATGATGATAACGACGGGTACATCGCTGAATGGTTACCCACTCTGGAAGCATGGGACCAGATTCATCGAGGTATGTGAAAAAAAAATCGTAAAAAAACTCTAATTTGATGTATATATATCTTCGTGTATTGCGATCGTGTACTTAACGTATGCGTTGTTGTTACAGAGGTCGACGTTGTTGCTGGCGGTGGACCCTCAGCAGTCACGCCTGACTCGCCTGCCCAGAGCTCGTCAACAGTGTCCGACGTCGCCGCCCCACGGCCTCCGATACGACGGGCGTGGGTGGAGAGGAGACGTGCCCGCAGACAGCAGCAGACGGAAGCATCTGCTCAGGCTGCGGACGCGCCCTCGCCTGCGTTCCGCGATGGCGGCGCAGCACTCACATGCATAACGCCGCCATCGCGGCGCCCTCGCAAATCCGTCGCTCCGCGTCGCGTCGTGCGACGAGCCACGCCATCACCAACGGGGTGGTCTCAAGTCAGTACTCTAAGTAATAGCAATAGTATACCGGTTAGCGGCAGTTCCCTCTCCCGCCCTCTACCATCTAGTGCTAGTGATATC
Organism: Locusta migratoria; assembly: GCA_026315105.1. NCBI lineage: Eukaryota > Metazoa > Arthropoda > Insecta > Orthoptera > Acrididae > Locusta > Locusta migratoria. The sequence goes on along the minus strand of CM048747.1, from coordinate 549,174,408 downwards.
AGGCGCCAGGTCCTCAACACAGTGCCTAATTTAGGATATACAGTTATTGCGGACGCTTTTGAGAAGCGGATCTCGTTTTCCAGAATATTGAATCCAGTAAATGGATACCGAGATCCATTTTTCTTTCTAGAAGGGTGTAGACCTGTTTTGGAAAGGGAACTGCTCAATGTTGTTGAGTGTTATCGCGCCAGTAAGTGTAGCGCAGTGCTGTGTTGCGAGTTGACTACTATCGTTTACATTTGGGGTGATAATGGCGTAATTACACCGACTGTCCCAATATCCGAATGGTATGAGAATTTCACCTTGAGTGCTATTAGGGATCAGTTTTCAGAGATGGTAACTAGAGGTTCTGGAAAAGCACTCAGCCGTGTTCTGCACTTGGACGTCCATTCACATCTCTTTGACCCACTGAAAGGCGGAAACAGTTTCATCGAACTTCCCAAAGATATTGCTGATAAAAAAGCGTGTGTTAACGTTAGAAACGAGCACGACGAAGCTTGTTTTGCATGGTCAGTCCTGGCTTGCGAGAAGAATCTACCTAATCATCCCAATGAAACACATCGCTATGGCAGAAATATCAACATACATAGACAGTATAATTTTAAAGGCATAGAGTTCCCCGTCAAACTTCAAGACATACATAAATTCGAGGCACAAAATACCGGTATTTCGGTTCACGTGTATGGCTTGGAGAAGAAAAAAGATCGTAAGCCAGATGAGCAAGACAAGCATAAGATTGTAGGTCCCCTTCACTTTTCCAAATTCGCAGGTCAACGTGATTTACATGTTAACCTGCTTTTATTTTATGATTCAAAAGGCGAGATATTTCATTACGTATGGGTCAAAGATATGTCCAGATTTATTTCCTCCCAATTTTCGAACCATCATAGTAAAATACATATTTGCCTTCGATGTCTTAATTCGTTCCACTCAAGCGCGTCACTTGCAAAGCATGAGTTTGATTGTGCTTTGCAAAAGGCGGTACGTGTTGTTATGCCAACAGAAGATAACAAATTCTTGAAATTCAAGAATTTTAACCACCAAGAACGCTGTTTAGTTTCTGTTTACGCCGATTTCGAAGCCTTGCTAGTTCCTATTACTCGATGTGGAGGGGACCCCGACGCCTCACATACCACCCTTACCCAGAAACACGTACCGTACGCCGTAGCGTATCAGGTTGTACACTCGTAAGATTCCACCAAAAATGAACTTAAATCACACGTTGGGGAAAATCCTGTAGATTGGTTGCTCTCTGAGCTTGAACAACTGTCCTGGGAAGTTGATAAACTTTACAGGCAGAACGTTCCAATGATCATGACGCAGGATGATGAGGAATCGTACAAAACGGCAGTAGATTGCCATATTTGTACTAGGCCTTTGAATCGTGAAGCGGAAACTCCCCGTAAAGACCATTGTCACATTACGGGGAAGTACCGTGGAGCGGCTCATAACTCGTGCAACCTGAATTACCAAGCACCTAGACATATTCCCGTTTTTATGCACAATCTTTCGGCCTACGACGCACACTTCATCATTGAGCCCCTGGCTAAATTCGGTTGGGGAGATGCGCCTATTAGTATTATCCCTGATAATACTGAGAAGTACATCTCATTCTCCAAGCGAATGACACCGAAAGTCACGCTACGGTTCCTGGACTCGCTAAGATTCATGCAAGCGTCACTTCAAAAACTGGTTGAAACTCTACCTCAAAGTGAAATGCATATCACTAGAGCTGCAATTCCCGGTGAGACAGAGTTTCAACTGCTGACTAGGAAAGGCGTTTTTCCATATGAATATCTGGATAGTATGGAGAAACTTAAAGAAACAGGACTACCCGATATATCTGCTTTCACCAGTACTCTTACAGGCGACACAGTGTCGGAATCAGATTATATGCATGCTTGTAATGTTTGGCGGGCGTTTAATATACCGAATTTAGGTGAATACGCACGTTTGTACATGGAGACAGACGTGCGACTGCTAGCGGACGTGTTTGAGAAATTCAGAGACGTATGTATGGCCACATACTCTCTGGACACTGCCTTCTGTTACACAGCACCGGGGTTGTCCTGGGATGCAATGCTTAGGAAAACGCGTGTCAACATCGAGTTATTGACCGATGTTGACATGCTCCTGTTCTTTGAACGGGGGATCCGAGGTGGACTCTGTCAATGCATGCATAGGCACGCCAAAGCGAATAACCCTCGGATGGGTGAGGCGTTCAACGCATCTGAGGCAACGAGCTACATCATGTACCTGGATGTCAACAACTTATACGGGTACGCCATGCAGCAGTCTCTACCGATTGGCGGGTTTCGCTGGCTATCCGATAAGGAATGCCTCAGATTAGGTGAAAATCTCCGTAACAACAGGCGTGTTGTTGCCGACGCTGGGGTGGGGTATGTTTTAGAGGTAGAGCTAGAATACCCCCTTAATTTGCATGATGAGCATAGCGATTTACCGCTATGTGCAGAGCAACGAGTTCCGCGAGGCGGTTCCACCGCTAAACTCCTGACAACTCTGGAGGGAAAACAGAGGTACATAATTCATTATCAAAACCTCCAGCAATGTCTTGATTTAGGGTTGGAACTGATTAGAGTCACGCGCGCAATCTCCTTCAACCAGACTCCCTGGTTGAAGGAGTATATTGATTTAAATACCGAGAAAAGGGCTTCCGCATCTAGTGATTTTGAAAAAGACTTTTATAAATTAATGAATAATGCAATTTACGGCAAAACTATGGAGAATTTGAGAAAACATCGCGATATTAGAGTTAGAACCGCGTGGGAGGGGGCAAGGAAATTGATTGCCAGACCAAATTTTAAACGTGTCACAATATTCAACAAGAACTTTGTTGCTGTGGAGATGGCTAAGACTGTTGTAGAGTTCACGAAACCTCTCTATGTGGGGATGTGCATACTAGATCTATCCAAACTCCACATGTACCGATTCCATTATGAGTTTGCAAAAACTCATTTTGCGAATCCAAAGTTACTTTACATGGATACGGACAGTTTTATCTATTGGGTAAAAGGCTGCGATCCATATGAAGTGATGCGGTCTCACGGTAATGAATTCGACACGTCTGGATATGCGGCCGATAACCCATATGGCATCGTTCCACAGAACAAAAAGGTTATCGGCCTAATGAAAGACGAGTCGAATGGGTTACCGATTGTGGAGTTTGCAGGTCTTCGATCGAAGATGTATGCGTATCGCACGTTGGGAGGCGCTACTTCGAGACGGGCGAAGGGAGTGAAACGTGCGGCATCCAAAGCCATCACGATGGAAGATTATCTGCTGTGTCTGTATGGTGGTGTCGGCGATGCTCCGCCTCAACCACGTCATATGATACAGCAGACTAGCATTCAATCGCGACGGCATGAGTTGTACACTGTGCTGCAGTCGAAGGTCGGTCTATGCCATCATGACGACAAGCGTGTGATTAGTGCGTGCGGCGTCGAAACTCGCCCGTACGCGCACTATTCACTTTTATAGAAGTGAATGGTTTCACACGCTTGTCATAGTTAGATACGCATTAGATGCGTTGTAATATATATATATATATATATATATATATATATATATATATCCCTCTAAGGGATTTTTTCCGCACAGAGTGCGTTGTACTTTTTTTTTTTTTTTTTTTCCCGCACAGAGTGCGTTGTACATATCTTTCCCTACAAGGGATTTTTTTTTTTTTTTTCGCACAGAATGCGTTGTACATATTCATCTGCCCCTCCAAGGTATTTTTTTCCCGCACAGAGTGCGTTGTAATTCTTTGTGCACTTAGTGGCCTATAAAACTTGTAGTTCTTCTCATCCAGTAATTTATTTATTTCCGCACATAAGTGGGCTGTAAAAATTGTGATTATTCTTTTGGTCTAGTCAATTATTATTATTTCTACACATAGTGGGCTGTAATTATTTCTGTACATAGTTAGACTGCGAAAAAAAAAAGTATCATCGTTATTTCGCCCAGAGTGCATCTGTGAATTAGTAGTTTCTAAGTTTCACCTGCCGCTAACCGTCCAGCCAGAATAGATTATAAGTGTCTGTAAATATGTGAGTTCCACTCATTTTTTCTGTGTGATTTGCAACACCACTTGCTTTGTGTAAAAGAAATTATCCGTGCCAAGTATACTGATGAAACCATCAGCACATTGCATCATGTCATGTTGACTAAAAAAACATTGTATTATCTCAACTGGAGCAAAGTACTCCAGGCTAGTCATTGGGTGGAATTTCACCAGTTTTTTTTTCGAGTAGTTTTAAGTAAATTATTATTATTACTCAATGTAACAAAAATCCTCTGTTTTTAAAGAAAACTTTGCTTGATGTGAAAAATATGAAATTCACCTCTGCTTAAAAAAAACTTTAATCAATGGAACAAAAATCCTCTGTTTTTTTTAAGAAACTTTACCAATGTAATAAAAATTTGTCTCTGTTTTTAAAGAAAACTTTACTCAATGTAAACAAAAAAAGTGTCTTTTTTAAAGAAAAACTTCACTTTATGTGAAAAAATATATAAAATTCACCGCTGTTTAAAATTTTACTTGATGTACAATGTGAGAGGGAGAAAAAAAAATCTATTTGTTAAAAATTCAAACTTATTCTTTTATTTAAAAAAATCAACCCTGTCATATATATATAATGTGCTCAAAGAGCAAAGTATCAGTTGTTGTGTGTTTACCGAAGCGTCAAAAACATGGAAAAAAGAGTGGGTTTTAATATGGATGATAACAGAGTACATTTAATGATTGCATGGAGTTATGCATATAAATCAGCACGTATTGGATCTTGGGAGCATGAGGCACGTGATCGTGCTCGATTCCAAATACGTGTAGATAACTTGAGTAGAATTCTATCGCCAGTACTTCTGAAGTTTTTAAATAAATAGAAAACACATGGTTTCTTAGGTAGAATATAATTTATTATTCTCGTTCATCCAACTTAAAAATAGATTTACATTGTCATAAGCACATACAAAACAATTATTATTATTATTATTTGTTATCACTTTCTTGAGCCGATGGATTGCAGGACATCCAAAGGATCCAAGGTCTTGAATAACAGCATGTTTGTAGATTCTTCTCAACCAGACAGCCTTCTCATCGCCTTTAACGTAGACCACAGCGTCAGGGGTGTCGAATAATCGGAGTGCTGCAACCATATCTTTGTAGGGGACTCCAGGTTCATCCCAATGAATTCCATGGTAGAAACGTGTTAGCCACATTACACTCTTCCGTGTTTTAACACACGTCACATCCTTGAATGGTTTCGGTGATGAAATTTTTGTTGAGAATCTATTTATTACACCAACATCTTCTGTGTACGCAATGAATGCAACATCTTTAAATAGGAAGCGCTTACACTCATCGTCGTGGAAACCTTGGACATCTACAACGACGTTCACACGTTGACTCATGGTTGTGAAGTGACACACACGCACAGAGTATTTCGTTCCTTATACAGCTCGCTGTACAATACCGGTGAGAGGGCAGTAATTAATTACACGATCGTGTAGTACTAAAGAATATGCAGATGTGCGTTCTGGAAAATTTGCTAAAGATTCAAACTCAATCCTCACATCTATCGGACCAGATTTAATTACCTCATTCTGTTTGGAACAATCTATTACAATTATCGGTGCTAGTTCCCTGAATTTCAGTGGGTTAAGTAGACAGTTATCTTCTTCCTTGTCGTAGTATGAAGCACGAAACCTCGCATACATGTCAAAAGCTAGACTATACACATTTTTGTTCCACTCCAGCTGTAAATTGTCGTATGGATAGAATTCAGAATTCAGGTATACTTTAGCATTACTCAAATCACAATTGTGGAACACTGTTGAATCTTTTGCCGGATTACCTCTTCTATCTGTTTGAAAAGCAAGTATGATGAATCTAGGTGTCTCCAGCTGAACAGATGTTTTGATAGCCCATGTCTGTCGGTTTGCAGTGGGTAGCACAGGATACTCAAAAAGCTCCCATGAGCGGAATGCTAGAGGTAGATATGTACCTGCATTCAGAACTTTTAAAAGCTTCAAACGTTCTTCGTCCTTGACAGTGATGTGAGGCATTTTCCACAGTATTTTATTGATGACGATTTCTCCCTCCTCTGGAGTATTACCATGAACGTACGAGTTGTTATCCGATGCACTGCGTATTAAGATAAGCTCTTGTTTGGCATTTATAATAATTCGACGCATGTCTTCGAAGTAGCCCATAAGCATTTTTAGAGGTATGCATGCTGTAAACCGCTTGTGCTCGACTACCGCCGGCTTTTCGATAAACCATCCCGCATTTTCCAACACATTCAAGTCTGATTCTGTTGCGGAAAGATAAGTTTTAAGGGTTGATGTTATACCGACATTGCGTGTGCGGTCAATCTCAACTCCATTAAGCTCATACCGCATTTCTTGAAACAGGAATGATAGCGCATTGCGAGTAAGCTCAGAGGCTGCTGTAGAGGTGCCATCCTTCTTCTTAAATGTTGCATCTAAATATAAGAAACTCTTGCAAGGCAGAGTTAAAGCGTCTTGATGTTGGATGACTATCCGAATTTCGTCATTTTTGTTAAATGTGGTTGACGCATAAGGTTTATGCGATATGTATTCATTACGAATAATGCAATCGTCATATTCTGGTTGGGTGGTTATATCGAGCGACATATTTGACGGGTTTCAAACCGGCCGATTTAAGAAACTCGTAGTTTGACGGTGTTATCGCCTTGGTGCTTTGATGCGAAGTGTCGTGCCGTGGAGCGCGCACTGGGGTTTTATACTTTATCCCCATATCGTTTCAGATGCAGTCTCACAATGATTTCCTCACCGCGAAAGTCAACAAGTTTGTTATCCTGGTCTACAATGCGTAGTTCCAAATAATCCAATGACTGAACTGTCACCGGGAGGTAGATGGCGTTGTGAGGGGTTTCAATAATCTTGTACCCTGAAGCAACTGCCGGGAAAAATCCATATATTGTGTGAACCAGTTTGTTGTTTAGGTATGAGTTGGTTACAACACTGCACTCAACACGAATTGTATTGACTGGTAGAATATCCACAGTCCGATCGGATGCGTAGAATGTTTCAGAATCTTTCTTCAAAATCTGACCTCTTGTGAATCCCAGTAGAGGTCCTATTGATCCTTCCCGGCTGAAGTCGATTGATGCGATGGATGTACGTATTTCAGATTTTAGAGTATTTGTATTTGCACGCAAAACAATACCCTTCCTAAACTCTTCTAAAACTCTATTTATATCGTCGATATCATATGCACCCGGTTGAATTATTACAGTCTCTTGTTGACCTTCAACTTCTAGATGTAGTTTATTGTTAGCTTCTGTGATATTTGGAATGCTGTTATATGTCTCCAGTCCAATCAGAGCAATACACCACTCACCATCGCTTAAATCGATCGGCGGGAAGTAATTTGCACGTAATACGGACGACCGCTCTTTAAAAGTCAGAGTGTACGACATCACATCTCAGGCTAGACTGAAGAGTTGTTGTTGAGGACTGTGCTATTTATATTTTCTTCTTCGTGTATGTTAGGAGGAACATAATGCACAAATGCCCACACAGATAAGTATTGAACTCTTGGTACCGTCGGAAGTTGTAGAACACGTTTCTTCTGCTTGTAAAATATCGTTGTAGTTCCTCGGGAGGTTGGAGGTTTCCAAACGAGTCGAAGTAAAAGACGGTGTTATCGGATTTTTTTACATATGCTACCCAGTGAGTTCCAGGTCCGCCGGCGACATCTAAATTTACAATGGCACATTCTCCCGATCGCCACATAGTTTTTGGCAATGTATTCCGCATAAACACGCCTATGAATGTTGGAATACTGAGCTTATTTTTAACAAACTTTACTAGATCTATATTTGTAAGAGGTTTGTCTGGTAGAATGGTTAACGGTCTTTTTTTTTTATTTATAAAGAGTCCAAGTCACTTCTTGTACGGTTTCAGGTAGAGTCCTTTTCCAATAGCGGCTGCTTCCATCATACGGTTGTGCCTTTGCGCCTCCTCGAGCTGTTGTTGAGCGATTTTCACGTTATTGATCGTTCTGGCAATAGCCGATGCGCCTCCGGCTAGAGATCCCACTGCCGAAATTCCTGCCAGAGCTGGAATGAGGAACGGGATAATCCCACCTGATACGTTTTTCGGTATTGGTAGAACTCTAGGTGTTTTAGCCATCCTCGTCGATTCTTTATTTTTTTTCAAAGCTCGTTTAGCTGCATACAGAGCTGTTAAAATGCAGTTCTTCTTCTTACTCTTCTTTAGAACGCGGCGTGCCGCATTCATCGCGTGTCGAAAACCCAGACCAAGCTTAATTTTGGCTCGCATGGTCTTATCTACTGCTAATGCTGCAAGACGCTGACCAATACCTATATCGCTCCTTTTCCTTATGGCTTTTGCTCTATCAGCTAAAATACGATCTGCAGTGTGACGGTCTTGATTCCATGCGTATGCGATGTCGTGTTCCATACACGCGTCGTCGAGCAGATTAATACCTTTATCACCCCGTGCTAGTCGTTTTCTAAGCTTTGTTCCAGGTCCGCAGTAGTTATATCCAGGGATGTGGAGCTCAACTGGTAGTTTATCGAGAACACCACCACCTCCTCTGATGCGTCTTCTGCAGGACATAGTATGCTACTGATGCAACTGCGCTACTTGCATCTCGTTATATAGCATTTCGTCTGCGTCAATCCAACTGTTTTCCGTATCTGGGAAACCGAGCCATTTAACTAATACTCGATGTCCACGGCGTTTCACAACTCTCTCTATGAGAAACACGTCTGGTTTAGAACTCTTCTGCAGTTCTTCAGAGTAAAAACAACCTGCAATTTCTTCCCCCTTGCGGTCCTCTAAAATATAAGTTCTAGGATTCGTTCGCTGCACCTTTGAGACGGTGAATATCTCAGTTGACCAGTTTGGTAGGTAAGATTTCTCGAAGGTGGTTTTGTGTTTTGAAATACGCACAAAGTCTCCAACTTTAAATTTTTGTCTGCGGTGATCAACCATTTTAATTCTGAAGTAAACGGTGTTTAGAAGTTCGTTATCACGAACATCGATTGGTCTCATTTTTATCGTGCTGTGTTTGGTTCTGTTGTACTGAGCGATTATTTCAGGAAGAATATCAGTCCATTTGTATGATCCACGTAGATTAAATAGCTTCCACATTCTTGTTTTTATTGTTCTGTTTAGACGCTCCACAATACTTGCTTTCGAATGGGTGAATGTTGAGTAATGGTTTATGTTATACCGAGTCATAACAGACTTGAAATATTTATTGTAAAATTCAGTTCCACGATCTGTTTGAAGATTTTTAGGACACCTGCACGTCCCAGTCTGCAGCAGTTTTTCAAACACACGTGCAACATCTTTACCAGATTTTGATTTCAGAGGTAGTGCCCATGCAAATTTAGAATATGAATCGATGATCATTAGGATATATTTGTAGCCTTTATTCACACGAGAATGCTGCTGCTGCATATCCACAAGATCAGCCTGCCACAAGTCATCCAAGCCTTTGATCATCACAGGTCTGCGAGGGTATGTTTTACGTGCTGGCTTATGGAGTTCGTCAACCACTGTCTCCATTCTTATTCGATGATACCTCTCTCTCTAAACTGTGAAATTATTGAAACAACCTCATTCGAGTGCGCAGTATTGCCGGCAGCGGCAGATGCCATCAGTAACCGTAAGCGGTCTACTAAATCGTCCGGTCGGCTGTAGTATATATACTCAGGAGCCTGACCGCTCACACTATCATGCTGTATATCAATTCCATCTCCAGTACTACTTTTTTTCTTCTCGTTATCTAGTATGTGCTTTATAACGTTTTTATATTTCATGGAGGTTACGCTTTTCGGTTTCCCATCGGCATCCTTATGTAGGTCAGTCAGAAGCACTATTTCCCGATAAGTGTCGAGATCTGTAGATGGGTAGTTTGATGTTCTCGGGGATTTTAAGAAGATGAGACTCAATAGACCTTGCGTTCTTTGAAACTCTTTATCACCAATTTGTATCGTGTTTTTGGTTAATCTTACGGGTTTTGTACCTAGCATATACGGTCTTACTCTGCTGACGCCATATGTTTTGTCTATTCTTGATTCGTTGTGACTGTTGAAAAATTCTGTAACACCATTATCGCCATCTCCATCGTTATCAGCGCGGTTGTTGATGTCGGCGGAAATTTGTTTGAGATAATCCGTAACTGGTTTAAAGGTTTCTCGTAGCGTATTATATTGTTTCAACTGTCCTAAACGCAACAGTCGTAGCTTCTCGCGAATAGCGTTCCGCGCTTGGATAAGTTTCTGCTTGGTTGACATGCTGGCAAATACTAATCGGTTTTTGGTGCTGCACTCTGTTTTATATGTACGTCAATCTTCATCCTCTTCCTCTTCTTCGCAGGCTTGTTAACTGTAACAGCCTCAACCTCTTCTTCACCATCACCATCTTCTTCTTCTTCTTCAAGGATGTTTAGTTTCCTATCCATATCATCAAGTCTTGCATGTGCTTCATTGTTACGTAACAGGATAAGTCTGTAATAATTTGTATATTCCTTTCGAACGTCTTTGATTTTGTCACTGAATAACGTATTTATTTTACTGATAGCCCCTTCACTATGTTTGCTCACACTCTCTACTAGTTCATCACGAAATGATTCAATTTTGCTGTTTACATACATGTGAATGTTCTGTCTCTGCCCACCACGACCGCCCGACATACGTGCGAATTTATCCATGGTGTTGTGTGGAATGATGTAACCACCGTTTCTCAGAGCTATTTATGTAAAAAAGAGTCTTGGAAGTTTCATCTATACCTACCACCATCCAGTTTTCTGGTTTTGTCTATAACGAGAAACCCATACTGAGAATGATTCCAGCAATCTGCGCACATTTTTACAAACTCATTGAAAGACATGTCGGTTCCCACATGGGCCTGGTAAATATGTTTTAAATTCAAATTATCTTGTTTGAATGCTATAATGAGGTTTGCGTTATCTCGCAACAGCTGTTTTGGAATTCGAGAATATGTTTGACTAAGATAAAAAACATCAACACCCATATGTCTCCCAAAACAGAAATATCGTCGAATTTGGTCCTGGTTTTCCACGGCTACATCGTCAAATATGAAGACAGTGTTCGGTTTTATGTTCTCTGGAGGCGGGATATCGACGCTCTGATTATACGTGGTGTATGTCACATCATCTAAACCATTTAATATCTTGTGTAGCATCTGGTATTTAGGCTGTGAGAGAGTTTTTGAGAAAATGCAGACATGTTCGAAACGGACTCCATCTATGTGGGTTAGCAGTGTCATGAGAAGATTTGTTTTGCCACAGTTCGATGGTCCTACAATTATCGCACGTATATTATCTGGAAGGAGCACACCATTCTTCTTCTTACGACCTTCTTCTTCTTCTCCCACAGACCAGTCTTCAACAGTAAAATTAGGGTGATGTTTCACCCACCCTGCCATGTTACTGACTATGTCACGTACAGGCGTGCAATGGGCATATATACTGAAGAATGTTTGTGCGATGACTTTAGATGAGATGGGAGATACTATAAATAATGTTATTAACACAGATTTTTTTAATACATTTTTATTCATTCCAATGGCTGAATACAGAATCAACATCGAAATAAGGTTTACATTCTTTTCTTTTTTTTTCATCCGCTTGTGGGTTTGCAATAGCAGTACAGTATTTAGCAAACAATTGTCTTCTATACGCTAGAAATTCACTTCGTATTAGGTTCACAGCAGGAGGAGCAACAAAGTATTCAGGTATTCCATCGGTAAATTTAGCTTCTAAGGAATTCACACTTATAGGATTTACTGGTGTTGACTTGGGAACTGATTGAACACACATAGATATACACTGATGAACATTATCCAGATGTACACTATGACTACCTAGGTAAGTCACAATATCATCGTGGAGTGCTTTAACATAGCACGACCACAAGAACAGTCTGTCAGATGCAAGTCGTATTGCATCACACAGATTAATTAAATTTACAACACTGGAATGTCGTATGTAAGTACAAGATTTACCATCTGAAATCATTAAGGCGGCATCTCCATACATTTCCAATACAGTTACAGTTACACCAAAGGAAACTTCAGGAGGTGGACGCGCTGGATTATATTCAGAAGTCATTTTCTCACAAATAATAGGCAGTGCTGAGACTAGTTCATCCCATGCATGCTTGTAAAACCGTACTTTAGTGCCCTGTTTAATGTTTTCAACTTCAATAGCTACTTCCCATTGCCACTCGTCACTGGGTTCTAAACCAACTGTTATTCGTTTGGAACCACTAGCTGTTAAGTTATACGTGGAAGCAAAAAGTAGCACTGTCGGAGGAGGATTCACACTTTTTGCCTCGTCGCACGATGAACGCGGCCAATCATCTGTTACATCACATCCTCGCGATGGGTCGTATGAAGGCGGCCAGTAAGTTGAAGGCCCGTGCTGCGCCTGCGGGCTGCCGTTGCACTCCTGTTTCAACATGTCGGGAACTGGTTGAGTGTCTTCATAGGCAGCGATCGGAATCTGCCTCAGTAACTCCATATCATCATTCAGCATCGCTGCAGTATTGGGTTCTGTGAAGAAAAAAAAAGCATGTAGTACATGAATACACACACATGCATACACGCATATGGAAGATATAAATGCGTATAATATTTTTCACACAACTACTTACGTTTTTGATTATTACTGCTAATCGGCTTGCTGGATGGAAATTCTTGTGCTCCTCCTCCTCCAACAGGAGGTGGACTCCAATGCTGTTGACCAGTGAGATCAATGATCGGAATCTGCCTCAGTAACTCCATATCATCATTCAGCATCGCTGCAGTATCAGGTTCTGTGAAGAAAAAAAAGCATGAATACACACACACACACACACACACACACACACACACACACACACACACATACATGCATATAATAATAATAATAATAATAATAATAATAACATACGTTTTTGATTATTATTCTTCTTCCTCCTAGACTGAGACGGACCGGATTGCTGCTGCTGCTGTCGTTTCATGATGACGATGTTATCCCTCCAACACTCGACGTCTGAATGATTGTAGAGAACCGACTGAGCATGAAGGCATGCTGCTTCGCTCTGATTGGTCGATGGTCACGTGGTAGGGTGGGGGTGGTGGAGGGGGTGGTCACGTGCTGTGCTCTCATTGGCCGGTGGTAGTCACGTGACTGGTAGGGTGGGGGGTGACGTAGATAGTCACGTGATGCCTTGGGGTGAGCTCAGTTCCACGCCAGACGTGGAGGAGTGAACACGTGCAATTGCAATGACAATAAACAATTACAATAAATAAATAAACAATTACCCTAAGTACATGTAATTACTCTAAGTACATGTAATTGCAATTACGCAATTACTCTAAGTACATGTAATTGCAATTATGCAATTACTCTAATTACACATAATTAATTTGATATCAAATTGATATCAATTTGATTATTTTTGACCCAGAATCCGCATTTGTATCCTACTATGAAGCTTGTGTTGCCCCGTGGCTGACCCTTCCTATTTTATTCTCATGGTCGGTCAACCACGAACTTTGACTTTGTCATTTCATTTCCACACTTGTTTGCTGTTTCCGTGTGATTGTGTCCTATCATGTTGTCTCCCGCCTTGTTGTCCTTTGTCAAATTTGTTTACATTTTATTGATTGAGTGGGGTTTTCCTCCCGTAACATTTTTAACTCTGGGCGGACATTTCAGTGTTTCCACACTTCTATAGCTCTGTGATGGTATGGGGGACTGATGACCTCCGCAGTTTTGTCCCCCTAAAACATCAAACCAACCAACCAATAAACAACATAAAGTGAACTTTCGCGTGTTTTCATAAATAGTAGTTAATGCACCCTTTTCTCACATGAGCTAGACTTTATTATGAATTTTTTTATTAATCATATGCAGGGAAGAAAAGCTGCGAACGTGTGATATCATCCCCTAGAAAACGAGTCAAACAGTAGCAATCACAGTTCCAGTGTTTTTGCATGTTTAGGAATTTGGTTCGCAGTTGGTGGTTGTGAGTTTAAAAAAATTAATCTTTCCGTATATAAACTCTCACCCCGATCTTTCACCTCGCAGGTGGTGCTAAAAATGTCTCATTCTGAGGAGGAAGTTGGTGAAACATATTTCACAAATAGATCTCGCCATAACGAATAAAGCCATTCTTTAAATTTTTCCATCCCAAGTCTTGCACCAGTTTTGTGACAAGAACTTCATTCGCTGATGCAAGTATTAAATCAGCATCGACTATCTGATTTAATGGTGACATATGAAAACTGTACCGGACTAACATTCGAACCCAGATTTCCCGTTTTTCGCGAGCGGTTCCATTACCACTACGCTACCCGCGCACCCCTCCCACAGGACCCAAGCTTCCATACGCCACACACTTCCTACTGATAAATAGTGCTCCAACATTCTACAATGTAATTTACGAATAAGAAAAAATATTTTACTATATTTTTCGCAAGCCTTACTGTGGCCCTTTGCCATATGGTGTGCGGTGTCCGTGTTTATCGATATAACTAAGCGAATGTCTGAAGGAGAATGTAATTCCGCACCATTCCTTTCTTTTTTTTATTGTAATTATGGTTTACTCACAACCGTGCTTTATAGAAAGCCTGCGTCTAGTTGATCAAAGCAAAATTTGCATTCATATTACGTACGACGTACAAAGGAACGAGTAATTATTGTTTTAAGCACAGAGCGTTAAGTGCTGCAGTTACTTTACGGACAACGCATCTAACAAGCGAGGCACCACCTCAGTAGACCTCCTGGCAACACAGGCTGGCGCATCCGCCATTTTCATTCCCTGAGAATGCTAAACACAACACGTAGCTTATGCAAACAGTATTGTTCTGTTCAAGTTTAGTGAAATATTTTAGAAGTGTCCGGCATAGAGCCTTACACCGTGCTACTTTGAGCTTGCATTCCACTCTTGTTTACATCGATTTGTGGATTAGACGCAATAAATCTCGCGTTTTCTTTACTTACTGCCGATTTTCTTTGTTGCCCGAATAAAGAAAAATGCGCAAGAAACATACTTATTTCTGTGATAAAAAATCGCGGACTACGTTTAATTCTAATAAAAGATTTAAGCGATATTTGGTTGTATTTGAGTAATGACTGTCAATATGAGATGTTTGTTTGCAGTCTTGCAATAAGTTTTTATTGTCTGCTGTGACAAATACAACACATCGGATTTTTGTACTCACATTACTCAATGTACTTCTATTATGTTTTTGAGAACGTTTCAGAATGTATTACATACACTAAAACGAAAAAGGATATTAGTGTACTGTAGAGGATCTAAAGTTTACGGTCGTAGAGGCACACGGTGCCGATGTTGGCTACAACCGTTTAATTCTATTTGAAAACCTAATCGTATACAATGAGAGGAATAATCGTTTATGTTGACCATCAAATAAATAAATAATACTATTCCTTCTCAAAGGTGGACAGGTTTTTGTATGTAACAGTACCCTGGTCTTGTCTGTAATTTTATAACCCTTGTAAAGCAAACATTTCGTTGGCAACATTAGCACACTACGCCGCCGCATCCATAAGTAAAATTTACCCAGTATTCTGTGTCAGTTGTAGTCTCAATATTGGCATTTACTAATAAGAAATTGAATTGAGGGTGTATTTTGTTATAAAACACCAGGTACTAGGCCTATTCTTTGAAATTGCATACTGAAAGTTATGGCGCTAAAACTACGAAATACCACAAATAACATTCAACGGTAGTTGCCTGTATCAGCCCAGTACGCTGACACAGCCGCTTTTTGCACAGTATATTTATATTTTCCGTTTCAGTATTTGTAATACTTTCTCGCAATAATGTAATAGAAATGTCTTCAACAATTCGTACAATGCCAGTACAAACTTTTTGATTTCTCAATATACTATAATTAAGACATGCTCTAAGAACTTTATGTTCTGGGGTGTTTTGCTGTGTTATGATATCTTGTGGCTGCTAACTACCTACAGGTAGCTTCCCTGTTAAGAAGTAGTACTTTCAAAAGAGCTAAACAAAAACTTACGTTCGAATATCACATACGATTTTTACAATTAAATAGTGCTTCAAGTCATAATAATAAACAGTATTTACTTAGAATATACAACTGTGCACTCGGTCTAGGTTTCCAGTTTTTGCGCTGACAGTTAATGACCCTTTTTTTCTTCACTCAGAATCTCTCTGGAAACTAAACATTCTGTAGTCCCCTCAGGAATGATTTTTAACAATTTATGGCAATACAATCACCCATAATCTCGTGCTAAAGTGCCGTGAGACAAATCCTCTAGCACAGCAGTACGCTAAACGATCTAGGGGAATGAAAATGGCGGATGCGTCAGCTCATACTTATAGGAGTCTTAACTCACACTGACGTCACAGCAGTGCTCGATATTGGACGAAAGTAACGCACTTAAGTTTAAGTTGTTATAGGTGGGCCTGCAATTGCTACTAGTCAGAAGTACGGCAGATAACATTGACGAAGCTTCACGTATGGTGTATGTAAATGATAATTCATTTACACCGCATATACCATAGGTTGGTGTCCTAAAGAAGTCAATTTTGTCACCATTACACATATATTACGGATATCTCGTTACTGGGGAAGTGACACCGAAAGATAAATATCGATAATCTAAGGATATTTTCATACTAAATATACACATAGAGACAATTTAACGAATAAAGAAATGTAACTACATCGGAATCAAACGTTTAGTTTCAAAAGTCACATCCTCTACGCGGTGGGTAAGTCATGTTTCCATCATAGCAATTCTTCCAGGAGTGCTAGTCCTGCAAGGTTCACAGGAGTAATTCTGTGTAGTTTGAAAAATAGAAAGCGAGGTACTAGCCGAAGTAAGGCTGTGAAAACGGACCGTGAAGCGTACCAGGATAGCTCAGTCGGTAGAGGCAAAGGCCACCGTTTCGAATCTCCGTCTGGCACACTGTTTTAATCTGTCACATGGCTTCATTTACTTCATACACAAATATTTGTCTTTAATATTGGCATATTCGAAAGAAAATGAAATTTATTATGAATTACTCAGTGAAAGTAATAATGATACTAATAATCTATGTCCCGATTATATCAACATAAAATATCGATGTCACTGACGTGTCGGGTACATATATCGATTACAAATATGTTTACAAAGATTGGAGACCAAACTGTAGAGACCATCGGTCCCTAGACTTCCGAACTACTTTAACTTGTACTAAGAACAATAGATACACCTATACTCGTGGAGAGACGCGAATCTCCAACGGGGATGTACCAGCTGTGTGCAGCGGTCAACTGCAAGTAAGAGTAAAGAGCGATATCGAGATAAACATTGTACCGTAGTATGTGTTGGATAAAGCAGGAAACGGCGAAAGCGGAAATGCTATCGATATGTCGACTCTGTAGATATATCGTTGAGCATATTACTTACAGATTCTTTCAATCCACAATTTAATTTAAAGTCGAAATTTCAAATTATATGTAAAATTAATAAGCTCACCGTTAAAACAAAAAATTCACCAATGGTGTTTTATGCTGCATGTGGGTATACGGAGTTTGAACTTGTTTACTGATTCCTTAAAAATACTATCAGTCGCTTAAAGATTGTAAAAAATGTACTTATTATTTCCATGATAACTAATAATTTTGTTATTCCGTTTTACGGAATTTAGCAGAAAAAAGTACGGAAATTGGAACAAAATTTATTCCATCAAAAGTGGAGGCTGATTTCGAGGAAGCTATACACAGAGCGCGGAAGCAGTAGTATGGCAAAAGACAACTTCCACCTTACACAGTCGTTGTATCGCAGCATTCAGCGTCATGGGTTGGTGAAATATTACAAAGACGCGACTTCGGATATAGGAAGATGGTTGAGATGGACGTTTGGACTTAGTGTTTAGGATCCAGGTCAAGTGGAAGACGCTTTCGTAAACTTCATGCCGGAACTTCGAGAGGAAGCCACACCTCACGCCGACTGACTCGTTAACAATCATATAGAAGCTTCTAGCCATTTCCCTCCTACTTTGTGGGCGTCAACAGACCTGTCCTCAGAATGAACAGCTAACGGGTGTGAAGCATTCCATTCAACGTTGGGCGGCATCTTTTGTTCGACGCATCCGAACGTTTTTGTATTTATCAACTCATTAAAAGTTGTTCAGACGACAAGCTATGTCAGAATGAGTACGAAAACTGTACGACAATCTAGTAATTCAAAGTTAGTTAAGCGGAAGAAATAACTAAACGATATTCAGTCTGAGTTATTCATAAAATAAATAAATAAAAAATAAAAATAAAACATCATAATGCTGCAGTACATTAAAAAAAAAATCTTACGTTTACTACAAAGAATAGATGGCTATCTTCACCTGAACATTGTAAATATAATTAATAAAATAATCAAAACCAAATTTGCTTGTGCTGTGTTTTATCTGATACTAGCTGAAAACCCGGCGTTGCCCGGGTATTTGTTTATTTATTTATTCGAACCTTGAGTTAGTACTTTTCTATCCACTCTCTCTCTCTCTCTCTGTCCATCTCCTTTTTTCTAAAAACATTTTACATTTATCAGAGAATATATAAGAAATCACTGGTAAAAATCCAATCACGAAATTCAACAATAATGATTGTAATAGTATCACAGGTGGATCACTTGATGTAATGCGCGAAACGTCAAATAGATTTTTTTAAAGAGATGTATCAAAACAAATTTTTACTGCTTTATTTATTTATTCATATATTTCCTTATCCTTATGCTTATCCTTACAGAGAAAGAGCTGAAGACATTGTAGCACGCATAGACCAAAGATATGGTCTGTGGCATCACGTTTCGCTGTACGTAATCTCCTTGCTATAGAGTCGCAAACGTCATCGTTGGCCTTCAGTCCGATTTTTTTTATAATTTAACAACTTTCAACCACCATATCTTCCACCCCCTTATAACTGTCGGCATAGAAATGCTATGGTGTACAACGGGAGACTTCGGACAACAATTACACACACACCATTCGTTTGCGTTCTGTAGTTTTCCCTGCAGAGCAAAATATTAACACACACACACACACACACACACACACACACACACACACACGTAGAATTTTATATACACCGATAACTTTCCATTCCAATATACTCCACCCTTTTATCATTATCAAACCTCAAGCAACAATGCAACCAATAAAACCATTTTCAAAGAGTAAATATAATTTTCAAAGAATCATTATTGTTCTGCATTTCGCGTTATATTCTTCAAATTAATTCAAATTAAATTAGACCGGTATAAAACCGGGCCTAAAACCTTCCTCAGGTATAAATTAGTAACTGTAGAAATATTTAAGTCTCTGCGTCTTGTCGTTCGGACGTGATAAGCGTACACCGAACAGACATTCACATTAATATATAGAGATAAATAGCTATGCGATCGCCATAAAACCGTACCTAAAGCCTTCCCCGGGTAGACATTAGTAACTGTACAAATTTTTAGCCCTTTATGTCTTGTGGTTCAGACGTGATAAACGTACACAGTTATAGATATAGATTAAAATATTGTTAACTTGTCTTTTAATTTCTTTTTGTTATAATTTACCTTAAAATTCACTACTTTTCTGAGTTCATATTCATTGCTTATATTACATTTAAAATATTCGCACTTCTTTAATAACTTGTGAATAAACTGAACGGACTGTCCGATATTTTGCTGTCTGCCGTGCCGCGTCCGTCGGTGAGGGACTCACGCGCAGATAGTGAAGCCCCTTTTGAGGAATGTATAGTAGGCTTCAAATTCCACTGACAGCACGCGCATTTGGCAGTCACCCCTGCCCCTCTCCCCAACGGCGAGGGGCTACGCAATATGTGGCAATGCTCCTCAGACCCTACGGCCCATCCTACGCGACAGTGTCGCAATTGTGAGTCCAGTATTTCTATATATGTAGTCCGATATCCCTACCCTATTCACTGCTGCCTCTCTGGTGTAGGCTCGTGACCTCGTCCACAGGCGCCTTCCGGATACGATAGAGCGCGCCTGTGGATGTCAACCTTCCGCATTGAAGATCATTTCGTCTCTCAGCACCTGAACCAGCTGTATCCTCAATACATCGCCAGCTCCCCCCCCCCCCCCCCAAATCCCTTGTCTCATGTCCCTGAGCCACAGTCGCTTCTCTCTGATCTCTTTAGGGAACCTGTTCCAGCTCGCGTCTCCAGCATCCATGCCATCGCCCGTCCTCGGGCCTCTGACTAAACCTTCGTCAGCTCCGTGTCGGGTCCCAGAGAAGACAATACCTCGGACTCTGCCGTCATCTCAACCTCTGCCCCGCCGCCAATCACCCCACCCCCGTGGCTGGCAGCCCCAACTCAACAGACGCTGTCCTCAACTGCCTTCTTCCCAAAGCTTCAGTGATGGTCTCAACGGACTTCTTCCCTCTCGTTACTGTATTGGTCATATCTCCCCGGAAAGGTAGTCTGTTCTGCCGGCTTGCAGCAGCCCCTGAAAAGCTGACTACCACACACATATCAAAGTTCACCAGGTAATCCACTTATCAGGATATCAAAACCTTCCCAGAACTAACCAGTAAACAAGGGCAAACTAGCACGTACTTTTCTTACAAACGGCTCTCATACGCTACCACAGTTTTCATATACCACACTTCCACAGCTGGCCGTCGCTAAGTAAGTCAAACTTCATGCTCCAAACCAGTATGCGCCAGGTCGTGACAGCATTGTAACCCGAAGAAGACTCCCTTCTAAATTAAGTTCAAAATGTTCAAATGTTTGTTAAGCTTATGGGACTTAACTACGGGGTCATCAGTCCCTAAACTTACAAACTACCTATCTACTACCTTATACTAAGGACGGCACAAATATCCATGCCCGAGGGGGTTTCGAACCCCCGACCGTAGTGGCCGTGCAGACCGTGACTGGAGCGCCTCAGTCCCCTCGGCCACCGCGGCCGGCTCTAATTGAAGAAGAGTGCCCTTTGAAGAAGATACGACGGACTGGGGAAGTACTTTCTGTGCGGCCAGACGCAACATCTTGGCTGTCAATTGTATTGTTGTGGTTACCCAATTTGTACTCTTTATAGCTACATTGTACTCTGTGAAGTTGTAGAATTGCGCCAATAAATATTTTTGTGAAGCCTGAAAATTGCACTTTCGTTAGACTGGTGATAATAAAGGAAAAAAAAAATAGAATTATCTTTATTTTGCTGCTGCATTGCAATAATAATACTGTGTCGTTACGTTGTTCCACTGAAAATTCTTGCATTTTTCTGAGATACAGACAGAGCGGTAAATGAAAAACGTAGTATCTACAAACATTGTTAATGATAGTTTGAATTATCAGAACTATATGTGAAAGAATCACGATACTTGCTGGCATTTCTCTACCGATAGTGCCAAAACTGAAGTTCTTAACGAATGTTATCAGTAAAAAATTTAATTACTTTTGATTCACTGAAAACGTAATAAAATTTATATCTGGTCGGCACAAGAGGAGTGGAGGTCATTCATCAGACTGTCATCAGTCAGACAGCCAAGTAAAAGTGACTTATTTACATTCATTATTGAAAAAAAAAAAAAATTCACACTCATACTGACAGAAACTAACATGGATATAATTATTACGAATATGTCGAACCTCTTCTGTAGAATATCCTTTGTGGAGCTCCTAAACACATTTAATGAAATATTATTTTTGGCTGTTGTCGAATGAGATACAACAAGACTGTGTTTCGAGAAATCGATTATTGTGAGAGACAGACACATAATGCACTCAGGACCAAAAAAGTTGAATCCATGAAGCAGAATGAAGATGTCGACACATCCAAAACCTTCGCCTTCTTGCGATTTGGTGCCATGCTATAAAAAATTAGATACGTGCTCGTAAGATACGACGTTAAGTATATGTTTAGACCATCTGCAAAACTGAAGAACTTAGGCTCAGTCAAGGCTAATTTTGGTGTGAGGAAACATGGTGTGTGTAAGATTCCTTGTCAGTGTGCGGCGGAATAAATAGGCCCTACCGTCGCATAGCACGAAACCGCTATGAGGAACATCAGCGTCAAACACTCCTACGTCAACACGAGAAGTCGCACTTGCAGAACACTGTCTGAACACTGGAAGTCATATGTTCTGCTCCTGGCTTCATCTTTCTCCGATTGCATCTTGAAGTCAGAACGAGACAGTCGTTTCGATAACGAACCTGTCATAACAATGATTTAGTTTAGCGAGTAACGTTTGGAAGAACTGCTAATAAACACAGCCCAAAGAGAATGTGCAGATTGGCCGCTCTGAGCGATTGAATTTGAGAAATATGAGTAATTGCGCATGCGCGTTTTGTGTGCCTCTGTATTCTTCGCGGGCTTGTTTTATATAAAAGGCCGTCGATGTGCGGATATCGGCAGTGTTACACAGCCACCTACAATGTCAAACCACCTTCTAACCGCGAAAACGTGCTGTTGTGCAACTCTGCATCAACATCCAACTAATTTTCATGACGCAGTGGCTATGTAACAATGTACACTTGGCTCCTGCATGGAATAACGTAAAAGCATGTCACGTAGAATTACCAAGATGCTCTTCGTCGGTTTAGATAGTCCTAGGTAACATTACTTAAACAAAATTTATCACGTCACCTGTAAGAAAAAAACGCACATATTTCTATGTAATACTAGTAAGGTCAGAATGGATACCAAAATGACGTCACTAGCTACTGAAAATAAACACAGTGAAAGTTTACCTAATTTATTTAGAAAAAAGAATACATATTTATCACAATAAAAAAAATTAATTACAGAATTTCAAAGTACATTTCGATAGAAGCTGGGAGGAAAGGAATTTAAGGCATAAAACCATACATAAAATATATTCAGAATAAAAAAAAAGACTTACCGTAATGAACAGTCGGCAAAATGGCTGGAACACCGCGCCTAACGTGACTGTAAACCGACAAAAGTTACAGATACGATCGAAGCTATCGCACTGTATGAGTATTGTATTTCCTGTTTCTGTTGGGAGTGTTGAATGCCTAAGCACTTTGCACACAGTACCGTTTGTTTAGATGACTGCAAGCTGGGTCGTAGTCACTGAAACAAACCTAACGTTTTTGCCTGGATCAACTCCTGTCGATCGCAGTAACTCCTATGTCTCAAAGATGTTGAGAACACCTAACACTTTTTGGCTCGCTACTGGCGTGGTACGCTGATTACACAAATCAACCCACTGTGGTGCCACTACAATTCGCCCACAGGTGTTAACTATACTACTCTGTACTTATTTGCATCAGACAAGAAGCGTCTGACCAACATAGCGAATATCGCACAATCTGATTACTCTCAAACAAGAGATTTCAGATCTGCCTGTGACAGAGCTGCCCTTTCCTGTAAAGTGTTGAGAAAGATTCTTCTCTCTCTCACTTCGCCGTACACACTCGAACATGCGCGCTATGCGCCCACAGAGTGCTTACACCGTCAACACAGTGTCGCTCAACAGGTGAAGCACCGGAGCGACGAAAATTCTCCGTCACAGAATAAGTAGTCTGTTATCAAAGACGGACATCTGTCGTTTGTCAGAAACTGAGATAAGAGTCATTTTTATTGCGAAACGTAGAGCTAATATGTCTGAGCATTGACAACTTTAATACTCGAGGATTCATACCTGGAAGTGGCTAATATCAATTTGATTACTCAAGCACCTTCAAATTGTGTTTGAATTTGCAGTTGTCCATCTTTGAAACCAAAACGTGTAGGTTTCCGCTTTTGATATGAACACGCTTTCAGATGTCCGTTTTTGATACACAGAGATTCGCTTACTGCTGACGAGAATCTTTTACAGGTGTACAATCTGGGAAATTATAGGAATATCGACATAAAGTGGAAAATATTATATTCTGAACACTATTACATATTGAAAAAATGAAAAATACAATAATCATAATAATATTTTCAATTTTATATTCAATATGAAATGTTACGGCACTGAATCACTAAAATTATTAGCATAAGATCTGTTGAAACTATCGCCAGATTTTTCGGTAAACATCCTTGCGTCATTTCTGACATCGAACTTCTTTCCAATACATGATAATTTCATGCAACGCACCTTACATTAGAACAGCGTAGTTTACAAGCTGGTCGTACCTTTGTTTCTTTTCAATGTTTATTTCCCACTTTTCTGGTTGTCTCAACCGCTTCCTAGCTTTTCCTTCGGACGCTGGTGATATATTATGTTCCATTTTACTCGCTTTAAGATGATTATTAGTAATTATTTTATAAAAAATTACTGAAAAACTTAAGTACGGGCTAATACCTCTTAGTACCTGGCACATACTGCCGCCATGTCCGATCATGTGATCATATACTATGTCCCCATAGGTATACACTGCTTCATTCAACCACTGTCGGAATTTGGTATCAAGCTCTTCCGTAGATGTCCATTTTTGATCTGAACAAATGTGATTTATCACATTCACGTCAATTTTTGGAAAAAAAAAAAAAAAAAAAACGAATTTCACCAATGAAAAGAGCGTAAAAACTTCCTTTGGAATCGACGGCTAATTAAATTTCGACCATTAGGACAGATGTCCAGGTTTGATATTAGGCGACTCATATAGACTTGCCTCTATTTTTCCCTATTTTCGACCTAGCCTGCGCCACATCAGTGGAACCTCCGCCTAGCAGACACCCTTTCTTATGACGGTAGACTCGCACACGAAATGGCCAATCACGGACCAACTACTACAGCGTTTTCTTTCGTTTTTTTTTTTTTTTTTTTTTTTTTTTTTTGCTCTAACCAACTTTTTTAAAAAAAATTTCCTTTTTTGCGCCCTTTTTTATTATTATCAAACAAGAACCTGTTTTCTTTTTTGTTTTATTTATTTTTTGTATCCAACTTTTTTCCCTGAGCTTCTCCACTTCAGGCGTTGGCACCTAACTAATCATACCTCGCCTAAAAAAAAAAAAAAAAAAAAAAAAAAAATTCTAATGCCATGCCACCGCCACTTTTTTCCTAAATTAAGTACATCCAGAAAACAGGACAAGGGAAATATCGTGTTGTCACTGAGTCATGTATTTAGTATTTTATCCGATCCCCATTCTTTCAAATACAATTTTCAACATGTTACCGAACTTTTTCTTGTGATCCATATACCTATTACTTTTGTAGTATTCGTTCCGTATATACATCTGGAAGTCTATGATGTTGTCTGGTCCCAGGTTGTTGATGGCATAATTTATGTAATTTCCTATCAGCCAGTACATGGCGTTATTTTTTGCGTCTGGAAAGTACCGTTCTTGTGGTCTGTGAAGAACAGTTGACGTTATATTGTTGGGTGATGTCCTTGCAATAAATGCAATTTGCTCTTTAATCCAGTTCCAATTATTTATATTCCCACCGCATGTCTATCTGTGTGTTATTGTATCTGTTAGTTGGCACCGCTGACACAGAATGGTATCACTGAGCCCAATTCCGTAGAGTCTTTCGTGAGTACTAATGATGTTGTTTACTGATTTGTACCACGTTGTTCTTATATCGGAGGTCAGGACTTTTAAGTTGATGTTTTCCCAGATAGCATTCCAGTCTAAATTTGGATACTGTCTTTCTATTTTATTTCTGCCTTCACTTTTCCACCTTTCCCTCATGATTGCTCCTGATGTTATCTGTTGAGCATGTCGAAGTCCGGTACTCAAATAACTTAGTTCAATATAAATTGTCCTCACATGCTGTAGACGACTATTTATTTTTCGCACATCAATAGGGGGTTGTAGATTTTCTGGTTTAACGATTTCAAAGAGCTGGCTGGTAATACTTTCTTGAGATTCTCTTATTACATGCATTTGCCTCTTGACGAAAAGTGCCGAAGCTTTGCTTGTGATGTCAGTTAGATCTAAACCGCCATGTCTCGGATCTAAGGTGGCTACCTGGACTGCTGTTCGAAATATTTCTCCTTTCCACAGGAAGTTTGTAATTCTGGACATAATTTTCTGGGCTATCATCCTTGGTATTGGAAATACTTGGGCTGTATAGTATGCTTTGGACAGGATACATAAGTTTATGTACTTAACCCTCTGAAACTGATTTAAGGAACGTGATAAGTTCTCCATTATAGCACCTCGAAGTGTTTCGGAGGTGTCTTTCCAGTTCACTGCAGCCATTTTCATGGCGTTTGTTGTTAGTGTTATTCCTAGGCTTTTATGCTGCTTCACCACTTTTGCCCATTCCATGTTTATTTTGTCAAAACCTCTAAGGTTTAAGATTTTGCTTTTCTTTTCATTTGCGTTTGCTCCAGACAAACTACAGTCAGTTCTCGTTACTGTTTCTAATGTGTCTATATCTTCCATATTTCTTATGATGATTCCTACATCGTCAGCATAAGCTCTTATAACAGTTTTATGTCCTCCTAGTGTGATGCTTGTTAATTTGTCATGAACATGTCTGAGAAACGGGTCCAGTGAGATGGCGAATAGGGTCATGGAAAGGGGACTTCCCTGAGGAACACCTCGTTTGACTTGTAGCAGTTTTGTTGTTTGGCACTCCCGCTCGGTTCCCGCTGCGCTCGCGCGTCGCTCTCGACGGCTGACGGCGGGTAAACGGTTGGTAGAGGGGGAGCGATGACGTCACACTCGCGAGAGCGAGACGTTTCGGGTAGGACGAGTCACGATATCCCGGGTTCACGTCGCGCCCGCCGGGACGAGCTGAGCTTGGCTGAGCCGCCTCAGCCTAGTCGGCGCATGCCGCCGGCTGCGTGTGCCGGACGTACCCGAGACGAAAAAAAGGGGGAAAATACACTTTTTCGATTTTCACGTTGTAAAAATTGTTCACGGTATACAAGACCACGCTACATGGTTTTATGAAATTAGTTTTTCCTTACTAGCTTTGCCTTGCCTGTGAAAAAATAAAAAGGCTAATTTCCATTCCACACGAGTTTTTAGTTCCGTAACGCTCCTCACTCGATTTTGATGAAAGTATTCGGTTAAAAAATCTGATTTTTGGACACATTATAGTAAAACATCTAAGCTTTCGTATAAGACACTCACCTTTTCGTAATTCCTAACAGTCGTTTTCAAATGACGCTATTTCTCAAGTATATGCACTTGATTTACAAATCGTTTATTGAAAAAGTTAGATGCGGGCAGGTTACTGTTCTATTATTTTTAGACCATATATTACAGCGAGTGAAATGGAGCTAAAAGAACAAAAAAGTTTTTGAAATGGTAATCGCACTGATATCTACCTCCTTTCACAAGTAATTGCGAGTTATCTGTGCGCCCTCGGGCCGCGATCACATGTCTACGAACTCAGCCTGTGTTGAGCGTAGCGTGGAGCACTGCAGTGCCGAAAAATCTGAATTGTTGGCTACGTTTGTCGGTCCCTCATGATGTGTTAAAGATCCATAATCAGAGAACAATAATGAACTAATTTTTCTTGGGTGGCAACCGATTACAATGGACAACTATCTGCTACGGTCTTACAGCAGATCATACTTGACTTTGGGAGGCATACATTTGATTTTTTCCACATAATACAATTCGTGGAATTTATATTTCGTGTTTGGAACTAGAAGAGAAGAACAAAGTAATGTAAACGGCGACTTCGCTCATAATGGACTGAAATAAAATTTTGTGACAGTACAATTAACGGCTTTCTAGTTGCAGATGAACGAGAAAGTCAATTTATATTTATTGATGCATCTACTACTAAGACACAATATATACCTTTTCGCTTTGTAGCTTTCGAAAAATGTGTTCCCACAGGGTGAAAATAATTGTATACAGTGTGTCCGACATAAATGCGGTACTTTCACGTCTGAGATGAAAGTAGGAATGAACTGAGTTGCTTTTAGTAACCTGTCTGAGGCGAACAACGTTTCTACGAACATTTTGCTGTATCATTTGAAGACAATTTTCTTCGTCTGCAAGATGGACTTTCGAATTTTCAACATACACTGGTTTACTTTAGCCTCAGACACTGTAGGACAGGTCAGTAAAGGATGAGAAGCGTCTGTCACTTTATTCTATTTATTTTTTTTTTTTTCCTGAGGGGGGAGAGCTTGTCCCCAGCTATAAGGAATCCCAACCCACTGTCAGCAGAAGATCTATTGCAGGCCACTTCAAGAATCCCGCTAACAGTTCATTGTTTTTATTGTATTTTATATTAAAAGAATCTACGAAAACTAGTCAGTCGGACAGACTAAACTACCCAGCTGATTTCCTTCATTTTTGTGTAAAACTTTTTCTACACTCAAACGGGATTTCCTTCTGTATATTTCTTATGGGGATGTCCTGGGTGTAAACTAAAGTCATTCTGTCAAGTCGTTCTATCCGACCCATTTCCTTCATTTTCGCTTTAAGCGAAAGGTATTTATTCGCAGATTTGTCATCAAGTATCATAATTAACTTAAGTCTCTCCTTCGTTTACTTTCATTCAAACGCGGGATCCTTCTGTCCTTGCATTGAATATTTTAATCGGTTTGTTTTAGGATATCTTCGGTTCTAAATAAAGTACACAGTTCTCTTTGATCTAACAACGCTCAACGGATCAAAATCTTTCATTTGTGCTTTTAAACACTTGCACGGATTGATTCTGAAGAAAGCTATACGTGAACATTTAACTTTACTTCCATGTCTTCCCAACGTTTTAGTCATTCCACTAACGGTGTGAAGTATTCGCACGGGTCTTATTCGAACGGGTCCTCTATCTTTCTTATGTATTAAAAGAATCTATTTTATAATTATAATTGATTTTAAATAAGTGTTATGAATTTAAGAAAACACAAGCTTATATAATATTCTGTATACTGTTACTATCTATAATAAATATTTTTAAATGATAAATATTTAATTTTACTTATTTCCATTTCACATGACTGGCTACTAATGCTGCAAAGTATTTGCACAGGTCGCCTAGTTTTATTACTACTGTTCTCACATTGTAGTGAACCGTCGAATTTTATTAACATAAGAAATAGTTGGTAATGCACTCATTCCATCCATATAGACTAACATTTAGGAGAGTATTCACTTCTCTTAACATTCAATATCTTTAATATTCCCGGCGCGAGCCGGCGCCGGCACGAACCGATTGGGGTATGGTGTTGCTTCTGCAGCAAAAGTATCACAAGCCTCCAGCCTGCTTTCAGCAGAAGCTCCTCTGCATGATTTTTTTTTTCAATTATACTTATGATAATATGTTTATTTTTCTTCTATTACTATTAATTCTGTAAAATGAATTTAAAAAATTAAGAAATGTTTAGTATTTCACATAAGGAAAAACTCTCCTAAATGTTAGTCGAAATTAATGGGATGGGTCCATACCACATATTTCTAATGTGTTTATAATTCTATGAGTCACTACAGTGTGCAAACAATAGTAATAAAATTACAAAATCAATTAACAGTTAGCTGGCTCAAAGTAGATGGCAGTGAACAAGTACTGGTCACACCAGTGTTTCCTTCGCTCTTCCAGTGACAGTGGGTGACGATCCCTTGTTGCTGGCCACAGGCCCACTAAGAACGAAAAAACAAATCACAACATGAAACAAATGACACCTGCTTCTCATCCTTTACTGATCTGCAGTGTCTGAGGCTAAACTAAATCTGCGCGTTTTCCTTTCATTTAAAGTATAAAAATCGATATGAAAGTACCATGCAGACAAGGAAAATTGTGAGATTCAGGATATGTTCATAGAAAAGCAGTTCCCATCAGACAGCTTCCTAGCAAAATAAATAAAAATTCTGAGAACCGTGTAGAGTTCTTTGAAAGTGGAGATGAGCTGAAACATGGTACAGCGTGTACCACATAAATCTGGCACACCTGACGTACCCCCATGGCCATAAGTTGCAGCATCCCTTAGCAGGAGGTAACTAAATGTCTTTAATTTTACTGTTATGTACTCCTACTTTAGTCTCGGTCTGAGGGATAGAGCTTTTATGTGAGACACTGTATATAAATTGTTTCACCTTGTGGTAGAACATTTTCTTGGAGTTACGAAAGCAACCATTAAAAGAAGGTTCAAATGTTTGTTAAGCTTATGGGGCTTAACAACGGGGTCATCAGTCGCTAAACTTACAAACTACTTATGAACTACCTTATACTAAAGATGACACAGGTATCTATGCCCGAGGGAGGATTCGAACTCCCGACCGTAGCGGCCGTGCAGACTGTGACTGGTGCGCCGCAGACCCCTCGGCCACCGCGGCCAGCTTAAGAGAAAGCTAAATAGTGTAATCTTAGGTGTAGATGCATCAATAAATGTAAGTATATTTTTGGGTTTCTTCCGTTTATTATCCTCAACTAGAAAGTCATTGAGTAGAATTTCAGAAATTTTATTTCAGTCCATCAACAGCAAATTCGCAGTTAACATTAAATGTTTCTTCTCTTGTAGTTTGAAACACGAAATATGTATTCCATCAATTGTACAATGTGGACAACAAACTACTTGTATACCTCTTAAGTGACGTATTACCTCACATAAAACCATAGCAGATAATAGTCCATTGTAATCGGTTGCCACCCGAGAAAAATTAGGGTATTGCTATTTTCTGGTTATGAATTATTAACACATCACGAGGGACCAACATACGTGGCCAGCAAATAATTTTTTCGGCACTGCAGTGCTTTACGACACGCTCAACACACGCAGAGTTCGTAGGCTTACTGTCGCGGCATGATGCCGCTCAGATAACTCACAATTACTTGTGAAAGGAGGTAGATATCAGTGCGACTACCATTTCAAAAACTTTTCTGTTCTTTTAGCTCCATTTCACTCGCTGTAATGTATGGCCTAAAATGCATAGTACAGTATGCTGCCCGCTATCGAACTTTTTCAATACACGATTTGTAAATCAAGTGCCCATACCTGACAAAAAGCATCATTAGAAAACGATTGTTACGAATTTCGAAAAGGTGAATGTTTTATTGGAAAGCTAAGATGTTGTACTATCCTGTGTCCAAAAATCAGATTTTTTAACCGAATACTTTCATCAAAATCGAGTGAGGAGCTTTACGAAACTGAAAACTCGTGCGGAATGAAAAGTAGACTTTTTATTTTTACACAGGCAATGCAAAGCGTAAAAGGAAAAAATAAGTTGATAAAAGGATGCGATGTGGTCTTATATACCGTCAAAATTTGTTACAACTTGAAAATCGAAAAAGTTGTTTTCCCCCTGTTTTTCGTCTTGGCTCGGCCCGGCCGGCAGTGTGAACGCACCGTCGTAGACATGTGCCGGACGGGCGCAATAATTAACGGCGTCGTGAGGGGGCTGGCCGTGCGCATGCGCACTGCTGTCGGCTGTTCCACATGCCAGGCCAGCCGGGAGTACCGAGACTTCTCGCTCCCGAGACTGTGTTATCGGCACTGCCGGCTCCCGGGTATGGCGGTCTCGCTAGCCGCTCCCTCTGGCGGGAACGAGCGGGAGCCAGGCCGCGTTTGACGGCCTCTAATTCTTGCATTTATTCCTGTGGCAATGTTTCGGATCAGAGACAAGGCCTGTTCATTGAATCCCAGACGCTTTAAAGTCTGCAGCAGGTATTCATGGTTTACCACATCGAAGGCTTTATGGAAGTCCAAAAAAGTTAACGCACATTTTATGTTCGTTACAGAGGTGATTGCAATGACATCTCTAAAATCAGCTAAAGTATGAAATATATTTCTCCCCACGACACAATTTTGATGTTGACTAATGATTTTGTGTGTTAATGATGAAAACTTTTTATTTACAACTCTAGCAACAATTTTATAGTCTGAATTCAGCAACGAAACTGGGCGAAAGTTATTTAGGTCTTTGTTCCCTTTATTTTTAGGGACGAGTACAATTTTGCTTTCTTTAAATTCAGGTGGTATCATTTTTGCCTTAATAACCTCATTCACCATCTCAGTAATTTTCTCACCGACAATTGGCCAGTAACGAACGTAAAATTCCACCGGCAAATCATCGGGTCCTGCGGATTTTTTTAATGGTGAACTGCAGAGAGACTCATAAACGTCCTCTTCATTAACCTCAGAAAGGAATTCCTGATTGTCACTTTCCGTCAGCTGTGGGACTAAAATGTTAAAGAAATTATCATAATTTTCAACCCCTCCTGCATTTCCAGAATACAATTCATTATAATAACGATGCACTTCATTAACAATATCCTTCTGGGTTTTTAGAGTAATGCCATGTTTTGTTTTGATTTCATCAATAAACGATCTCTTCCTGTTCTTAGCATGCTTTAGTAAATGATAGAGTGAAGTCATTTCATCCTCTGTAACTGATTTCGCTTTTGATTTTATTTTTAATCCTTCTAATTGCTTCCTTTTAATAGTGAGCAATTTCGCTTTGACTTTTTAATGTCTTCCAGGGGAAGGGTCGACGCAGATATCTGGCTATATAACTCTCTTAAGATTGAATAATAAAACTCTATATTATTCTTAATACATCTTGCACTCTGACTACTATATTGCATTAAAACCTTCCTCAGCTTCGGCTTCGCTCTTTTTGTCCACCAATCGATAGTGGTTGCATATCTGTTAAGTGCACGCAGGCACACTGTTCAGGCTTCCTTTAGTGTGTCTTCTAAATCACTGTCTTGCAACAACGAGACGTTTAAATTCCAGCTACTCCTGAACTGACGCATAGGCTGTGGTCGTAAATTTATGCAGATCAACAAACTGGAATGGTCCGAAAAGTACGTAGGAATAGTTTCTACTTTTGTTACCGAGGATGTAAGATCTTGAGCAACATATACCCTGTCAATTCTGCTACATGAATTTGATGTGACGAAAGTAAATTCGACAGCAGTAGGATACTTGATTTCCCACGCATCTTTTAAATTTAGGTTTGTAACTAGATGTTTTAATTCATTACAAAAATTAAAATTGGGGATCTGATCTTTACGATTTAAAACACTATTAAAATCACCACCAATTATGAGTTGGCATGGATTTCTTCGTAATAGGTATATAATGTCTTCTTTAAAAAACTTTGATCTGTCAGATCGATATGAAGACCCGGAAGGAGCGTACAAGTTGATTATTGTCACATCGTAGATCTTTAACCCTATCCCTCTTCCGGAATCCAATCGTTCCACATCTGTTACTGGAATGCCATGTCGTATTAATACAGCCGTTCCTACACTTGTTTCAAGTGAGACGTTAATGTAAGAAATAAATCCTGGTATACTAAGATCGGGCATTAAAACTTCCTGTAGCAAGGCAATATCGGTTCCAGAATCGTATAGAAATTCTTTAAGCGCCGCCAGTTTTAATTCTGTTATTCATGTTTACTGTAGTGATCGTATAAGATTGCGCCATTGTAATATTACTTGTAGCCATTCTAACATTTAAATTTTAGTCACTATAAGTCAATCTTATTGATATTCATAGTAGCTACAGTATACGCTTGCATCATTAGGTAAGCGAGAGGGAAAATAATTAACTAAAGCTTTAAGTTACCCTCAAGGAATAATGGTAGCAAATAATAAACTGTTTTAAGACACTACTGTGCTGACAGTAATTGAAATCATAGAATTTATAACAAAAACTTGACTGATATAGGAAACCTGAAGATTTACAGAAGAACGAAAAAAGGAATAACAGTTCATGATCATTGGCACACTATTTGATCTACACTTAAGTATTTTCTCTAGATTCCGGTGCTTGCGATTTATCTCTTTGATCCTTGTGTGGAGTAACTGGTAAGGAATCATTTTTTCTGTTTTCTTTCGAGGCATCTGCAGTGACTATTTCGTATTTTATATTACGCGGCTTCGGAGCACCCATGGCAGGTTGTTGGTTTCCTTGATTACGAGCCACTTTCAGATTTGGTTGCGGCTTTATTCGGCGGCGGCGGCCATCCTGAGTCGCCGGCACCTCCTTCACAGTTTCCGTGTTCTCGTTCGCCGGTCGCGAGGGACGCTCAGGCGGGGACTGGCGGCAACTGCCGCCCTGCTGTTCGCGCTCATGCGCGGTGGGTATCACTGCGGCCGCGGCGTCTTGTTGCTGTTTTCCTGCTTCCTCTGTTTCCCCTGATTCTACCGGCTCGTCGGAGTTTACTTCCTTCTCCTCCGCGCCAGGCAGAATCGTGACAGGTTCGTCTACTACTGCACCTTTTTCTTCCTCATCCAATGCCTTTGATTCCTTCACTGCAGTTTCCACTTCCATAGCAGTGTTTACTGTGGGCTCTTCTTCTCCCGCTTCGCACTGCTTTTGTTTGCGAACGGGAAGAGCGCCAGAGGAATCATCATCAGAACGATCTTCAGTTGTTTCTAGCGGTCTTTTCTTGGGCTGCTGATCATTTTCTCGGACAGATAGACTATAACTTGCAGGTGTCTTTAAAGGTGGAAATTCTTTATCAACATTGGTCCTATCCGTGATACTTTCCGTGACGTCATTAACAGAGGAGGGTATCGCAGTAGGAGGCATCACCTCACCAAGGGTGAGCCGTTGCCGCTTTACATAATTACTTTTCAGTACCGTGAACCGGCGTGGACAGTCTAACCTAAAATGCCCAGATTCATTGCATATCTGACAAGTTGGTTCTTGTCCTGAATACACAATGTGTGCTTTGTATCCATGCACTGTCATATATGACGGAATATTCGTCTTTACATCCATTCTACAGCACGTATACCATTGTAACACTGTAATTTGTAGTGTTTTGACCACCTTTCGTTTTCTATCGAGAGCACGTCACCATACTTGGAAAGTGCCTCCTTAATTAAAATATTATCCATCTCAATCGGTAAATTTAAGACTCTCACTTTTATATACTTGGTATCAGCTTTCCTAATTGAAACCTTGCTTTTGGAACCATCTCTATGTTCAAACTCAACAGAGCTACCCCACTTTCCCAAAATTTTATCAATTGTCACAGAACTAAAAAACTTAAAAAAAAAAACAGTATTCATCAGCATCTAACTGAGTGGTATGTGCAAGATGATTATCAGTGCCCATTACCTCATACAGCCAATCCAGGATTTCGAGTGCAGTTGGATGAACATGCCGGGTTTCTTTCTGGAACGAGAAGATCAGTGTGTTCTTCCTCAGGGAATCAGCCATGACGTTTCAGTAGCGTATAGATTTCGGTGAAAACCGAGATCCCGCCAATAGGCGAAACGTGGACGTACGGCAGGCGTAGAGACGCACTTCCACAAATGTCAGACGTATACACTCACAGAAAGAACAATTAACTGAACGTAAACAAACACACACGAGAAGCTAAGTTACGCGCAGCACTAGCAGGCAGGTCTTCACTCGACGGCAGCTAGACGGCGAATGCGCGTTTAAGTTCTCCCACGCCGGCCGCGGTGGCCGAGGAGACTGAGGCGCTCCAGTCACGGTCTGCCCGGCGACCACGGTCGGAGATTCGAATCCCCCCTCGGGCATGGATATTTGTGCCGTCCTTAGCATAAGGTAGTTGATAAGTAGTTTGTAAGTTTAGGGACTAATGACCCCGTAGTTAAGTCCCATAAGCTTAACAAACATTTGAACATTTTTAAGTTCTCCCATGCTTACGGGGTTGTCTCATGGTGCGCAGCGACAATCGCTGGCGGACGGCGTCACATTGCACCATAGTTTGCAACCGGATGAAATACAGAGTAAAACTTTCACTCTGCAGCGGAGTGTGCGCTGATATGAAACTTCCTGGCAGATTAAAATTTTGTGTCGATACCAGGACTCGAATTTGGGAACTTTGCCTTTCGCGGGCAAGCGCTCTACTGACTGAGCTATCCCGACACGACTCACGATGTCGCCTCAGAACTTTACTTCCGCCAGTACCCCGACTCTCATTCGGTAGAGCCTTGCATGCGAAAGGCAAAGGTTCCAGGTTCGACTCCCGGTTCCGACACACAATTTGTATCTGCCAGAAAGTTTCATATTAGCGACACTCCGCTGGAGAGTGAATGTTTCATTCTGAAAACATCCGCCGGCCGTGGTGGCCGAGGAGACTAAGGCGCTCCAGTCACGGTCTGCACGGCCACTACGGTCGGGGGTTCGAATCCCCCCTCGGGCATGGATGTTTGTGCCGTCCTAGTTCGTAAGTAGTTCATAAGTAGTTTGTAAGTTTGGGGACTGATAACCCCGTAGTTAAGTCCCATAGACTATACAAACATCTGAAAACATCCCTTGGGCTGTGGCTATGCCATGTCTCCACCGTATCCTTTCTTCCAGGAGTGCTAGTCTTGCATGGTTCGCAGGAGAGCTTCTGTGAAGTTTGGAGAGTAGGAGGCGAGGTACTGGCGGAAGTAGAGTTGTGAGGTGGCATTGTGAGTCGTGTCGGGACAGCACAGTCTGTAGAGCGCTTTCCCCCGGTTCGAGTCCCGGTTCCGACACATAATTTCAATCTACCAGAAAGTTTCAAATGATTTACAGTTGCCAAGTACTGTCTGCAGTGGCATCCTAAATGAAAAAAATGGTGACCCAATATATTCCCGCTATGTATTTGTCGCAATTGTTAATTGCATCAGCCTCGATAAAAGTTAATTATCGCACTTGCGATCGAATGATATACTTCGACTATCATCTACTCTGAAATCAATAAATAAACGAACTAAGCTATAGAGACATTACTTGCAAGTAATAAATACTGTTTGAAACGTCCGAATATGCAGGCAGGGAAATATGTCTCAGTGACAGTGGCTGAGTAAAGGGGGGGGGGGGGGGCGGGCAAACCGCACCGGGCCTCCCGTCTTGGGAGGCCTCCAAATCCTGAAGTTACTTTGTTTATAGTAATGCAAGTGGACAGGGGGCCTCACTTTGTTTTGCCGCTGCCCTAGGCCTCTGACAGCCTTAGTCCACCACTGATCAGTGACCTGACACCTTACAACCTGATGTTTTTGAACAGCTGCTGTGAAGAAATATTATTGGATTTATACGCCGTTATCAGGCAGTTAAATCGTGAAGACTGTTTGCGAAGTATAATTTTGTCTTTCAGTCGGGAATTTCAATTAAAAGCTATAAGTTGCACATCACCTTTCATTAATAAAGAAAATT
This sequence comes from Locusta migratoria, assembly GCA_026315105.1. Classification (NCBI taxonomy): domain Eukaryota; kingdom Metazoa; phylum Arthropoda; class Insecta; order Orthoptera; family Acrididae; genus Locusta; species Locusta migratoria. Next base: position 549,137,376 of record CM048747.1, on the reverse strand, counting down.
ATCTTATGAGATGTGTCAGAAGCATTATCTATAAAAAAATTTGAAAACAGTTCTTATACTTCTTTCAAAACTAAAATGAATTGAACGTAAGTTTCATAGGACAGTGTTTACAGAAATGGGCGCTGGAAGTTGGAAACGTATCGCGTGCTTGTGCAATATCGCCCCAATTGTGCGTTTCGATTTAAGACTTCCCATCAGAAAGGACACAGTTCGTAGTAATTGACGGTAAGTCATTGAGTAAAACAGAAGTGATATCTGGCGTTCCCCAGGGAAGTGTTATAGGTCCACTAATCTTCCTTGTGTTTACAAATGATTTAGGATACAATCTGAATAGCTCTCTTAGACTGTTCGCGGATGATGCTGTCGTTTATCGGTTAGTGAAGTCAACAGAGGATGAAAAGGAACTGAAAAGCGATTTAGACAAAATTTCTACATGGTGCGAAAATTGTCAATTGACACTAAATAAAGAAAAGTGTGAAGTAACACACATGACCACTAAAAGAAATCCGCTGAACTTCAATTACGCGATAAATCAGTCAAACCTTAAGGTCGTAAATTCTACCAAATACCTAGGGGTTACAATTACGAACAACTTTGACTGGAGAGAACACACAGAAAATATTATGGGTAAGGCGAATCAAAGAACGCAGAACGTTTCGAAGAAGCAACAGCTCCACCAAAGACACTGCCTACATCACACATGTGCGTTTTCTAATGGAGTACTGTTGCACAGTGTGGGACCCTCACCTGGTGGGACTGACGGAAGACATTGAGCAGGTTCAGAGAAGGGCAGCTCGTTTTGTCTTAGCACGTTACAGGGGGGAAGGCGTCACGCAAATTTTTCACGACTTGGGGTGGAAATCATTAAAGCGGCGAGATCTGTTTGCGAAATTTCAATCACCGATTTTTACTTCTGAATGTGAAAATATTTTGCTAGCACCTACCTACATAGGGAGACATGACCATCCCAATTAAATAAGAGAGATCAGATCGAAAAGGGATCGATGTAGGTGTTCTTTCTTCACGCGCGCTATTAGAGAATGGAACGGTAGAAAAAGGTTGTGAAAGCGGTTAATGAACCCTCTGCCAGGTACTGAAATGTGATTTGCTGAGTATCTCTGTAGATGTAGATAAGTTGAAAGTAGCAGAACCGCATCGCACTGCCGCATGATATGTAGCGACTCAACGACTACTTCCGACACATTCCGAGCGTAGCGTGCCCTGCCCAGCTGGCCCGCATGGCACTTGGTACACCGTGACTGGTAGCGATGGCGGTTATTGCTAAAACAACCGGTTTTCGGTTATACCGGTTCTTTTCATCTCCAGTTTAACCGCACTGTAAAAATGCTCAAATGACGGGTTTTTAAATAACCGGTTTTCGGTTTTTTATTGCTATTATTTCCAGTAGAGTTCGACCGAAACATATTTTGCGGCCGAATCAGGAACCGTAATCGAATTTTGGGTTCTTCTAGTTTCCGCCGAAACCGAAACTTGCGAAATTTAGTCTAAATTTAGGTAAATTTACGTTATACGACAAGTCACTAGTTTTTCCATATTTTGCAAGATCCCCTCCCAATACTACGCCTTCTTGAGTGTGTGTAAGACTATTCAGGAATCCATAGAAGACGATATACGAAGTATACAGATTTACTAGCCTAGTATTTCATCCGTCAGTTGCGAATATTGAGCCAACCACTCCATAAGGTGGACTTGTGAGCCAGCGCTTACGAATATCTCGTTATATACACAATATATACATATAAGTTACAGTCAGTACATGATCTTCAGTCAGTGCTGCAAAAATATTTCGAAAAATAAAGTCATAGTTCTGACTAACAGTATGATTGTTGTCAGTGTAAATTTATGCAAATGGAACTAGGAAAGCTGTGTACCACGAATGTTCAAATGGGTGTGAGTTCTTATGAGACCTAACTGCTTTGGTCATCGGTCCATAGACTTAAAAAAAAAAAAAAAAAACTTACGTTAAGGATAATATACACATCAACGACCGAGGGAGGAGGGAGGACTCGAACCTCTGACTGGAGCAGCCGCGCAGTCCGTAACATGGAGCCTCAGACCGCACGACTACCTTGCAAGGCACCACATGATCAATGTTACCTAAACCCAAAGTGGTTATTAAAAAAGCCCCTTGATTTCATGGTATCACATTAATAAAACTTATTAGAAAAACAATATGATAATACATTAAAAGTTATTATTCCAAGCTTACATAATAGGTATATGAATCAAATTTACCTTCTCTTCCAAGAAACATTTTGGATGCTTTCTCCTTAAATGACACAGCATGTTTGTAGTACCTCCACCCGTTTTCAGATTTTTAAAGCAAATGGAGCATTGTACCTCACTGCTCCCGTACTTCGTGAAGTACTTCCGCACTCGGGATGGTGCCATTTAAGACACAACCGATGTCTGGCGACGACAGCAAGGAACTGCCGCATGACCAGACGGAGGCAAGTCTCGTATACTGCCGGTGCACGCGCGTCGCCTAATAGGCCACGCCACACGGCAACAGGTGCATCGATGCCTCAATAGCTGCACCAGTCCTTAAGTTCTTGTACCACACTTATACTGCACGTTTCTGACTGCCGGGATTGTTCTTAAATTATCACTGAATGCTTTTCTTAGTTACTGCGATGACTTAATATTTCACAGCAGTGGAAATTTTATGAATAATCCTCAATATTAGGGTCTACTAGTTTTAACTTTTTAATTAGTTACAAAAAAAAAAAAAAAAAAAAAAAAAATTGAACCACTACAACAGGAAGTAGTCGTACCGGTTTTTTACCCGGTTCTTGGCAATAACAAAGAAAAAAAAACCGGTTACAACCAACACAAAATAAATACCGAAAAAACCGGTTATTAAAAACTAAAGTACCGGTATCGGTTGTAACCGGTTGGTTTTTCCCATCCCAATTGACCGGCAATGATCCAGGTGCTCTTTCCTGCCGCCATTTATAAACCTGAAGGGCACGCTGGAATGAGGCACGGTTTGGAAATATCTTGGTTGCACTGTGTTTTATTTTTTCATAACGCGTTTAGATACATCATCTTCGTATGTGTGGCGCAAATAATAAAAATAAATTACATTTCGGATTTTTGCAGTTCATAATCACAATATTCATAAGGAGCACAAACACATTATATGCAAATATATCTGCAAACTTTTTCAAAAACGATGGTAATTAAAATACATCTTACTGGAGATGACTAACTAAAATATATGTGACTGTAGGCTTTCCCGGCGTATACTGCTGATGAAGATCTCTCGGGTCTCCAGCAGGATGGCGGTGTTGATGGGTCGCGATGTTTCTGCAAGTGTCATACTACCCATCTTCAAGCGAAGTGGCGAGATAAGCGGAGTGCGGGGATCTTTATACCCGCGGTGCCTACCCCCCCCCCCTTTCCAGTGGACCACGGGAGGCTAACTAAGATATAAACCATCATCGTGGATGTCTAGTGAAGGTGTTCAACTAGATTCTCAAGCGAAATTGTGGTACAATGAAAGAATCCCTGAGACGGATTTTCGTCTCAAATATGTCAAAGACATTATTGATAGAGCTGAAGCATTGTATTTAATTGATATTTATATCACCATAATAGGATTGTTCCACCATGTCCATTGCTGAGGTGCTATTCCGCTGCATGGAGAGCCTTGGCAGTAGTGGCAATTATCTTTGGAACAAAGAAGCTGAATTAAAGTTTGTGTTGTGGAGGGAAATCGTACATAGACTATTCCGAGGCGCCTTAATCGTTAGTGGTGTGGTAGTCTAACGGTTAAGACGTCTGCCTAGTAAGCATGGAGATCCGGGTTCGATTCCCGGCCGCACCACAAATTTTAATTCAATGCTTCAGCTCTATCGAAATTGTGGTAAGTGGAGAAACACTGTAACAGGTAAAGTAGGTCAAATAGCCGCCAGATGGCGCAGGTTTAAAATTAAATACAAGCACGCATTATGACCCAATGGCACATTGGGTTCTTCCTGTGTATATATATTATATTAGCTCAATTTCTGGCGTTGCCCGGGTATTTATTTATTTATTCGAACCTTGAGTTAGTACATTTCCTATTCACACTCTCTCTGTGCATCTCCTTTTTCTCTAAAAACATGTTACTTTTATCAGAGAAATCACAGGTAAAAATCACTCATTTCGAAGAATCCAATCACGAAATTCAACAATAATGATTGTAATAGTATCACAGATGGATCACTTGATGTAATGCGCGAAACGTCAAATAGATTTTTTTAAAGAGATGTATCAAAACAAATTTTTTACTGCTTTATTTATTTATTCGTATATTTACTTATTCGTATGCTTATCCTTACGGAGAAAGAGTTGAAGACGTGGAGCACGCATAGACCAAAGATGTGGTCTGCGGAGTCACGTTTCTCTGTACGTAACCTCCTTGCTATAGAGTCGCAAACGTCATCGCTGGCCTTCAGTCCGAATTTTTTTATAATTTGACGACTTTCAACCAGCATACCTTCCACCCCCTTATAGCTGTCGGCATGGAACTGCTATGGTGTACAACGGGAGACTTCGGACAACAATTACACAGAGACCATTCGTTTGCGTTCTGTAGTTTTCGCTGCAGAGCGAGATATTAACACACACACACACACACACGTAGAATTTTATATACACCGATAACTTTCCATCCCAATATATTCCACCCATTTATCATTATCAACCCTCAAGCAACAATGCAACCAATAAAACCATTATCAAAGAGTAAATATAATTTTCAAAGAATCATTATTGTTCCGCATTTCGTGTTATATTCTTGAAATTAATAAATATCTATCAGATCGCTATAAAACCGTGCTTAAAACCTTCCTCAGGTATAAATTAGTAACTGTACAAATATTTAAGTCTCTGCGTCTTGTCGTTTGGAGACACTGAACTCCAATCGCCATAAAACCATGCCTAAAGCCTTCCCCGGGTAGACATTAGTAACTGTACAAATTTTTAACTCTTTATGTCTTGGCCGGCCACAGTGGCCGAGGGGACTAAGGCGCTCCAATTACGGTCTGCACGGCCACTACGGTCGGGGGTTCGAATCCCCCCTCGGGCATGGATATTTGTGCCGTCCTTAGTTGTAGCTAGTTGATAAGTAGTTTGTAAGTTTAGGGACTGATAACCCCGTAGTTAAGTCCCATAAGCTTAACAAACATTTGAACATTTGAAATTTATATCTTGTGGTTCAGACGTGATAAACGTACACCGAACAGACATTCACATTTACAGATACAGATTGTCATTTTATTGAGTTACATATTGTCCTTTCAGATAATTCATTTACCTTTGGGCTCTTGTTATGTTATTCCACTAGTTAGGATCATATACAACCACTGTGACTATCCTATAGTCCACTACTGCCATTGTATGACTACGTATAATGTTTAAATTCGAGCATGTTCAGATACACTAGGATATGTACCTTACGTGATTCAATACTCTTTCCTCCTCCACTATGCTTACCTTATTAAGTCACCAAGAATATTACATTTGGACTTGGTATACAATTGTGTTCTGAATAGTAACATTTTCTTCGTTCCCCCATCTTTACTCGTTCTCCCCCCCTCCCTCGCTCCTACCACCAACCCCCAATTATTATTCTCTTTTTAGACACAATACAGGCGTTTACCTGGTTATCCCTGTAATTATATTATCGGTAACTTCAGTTGGCTGATACTGCTAAGGACATCTAATAATCCGTTACATTGTTGTCTTTAATATGAGCAGCCATGTGATTGTCACGTCTTGCTTCTTTGATGCTTGCTTCTTTGATACTTTTGTGTGGACTTTACGCTGTATTTGGACATGCCCAATCCCATCATTCTGCCCTCCCGCTTCTCCACATAATGTACTTTTTAAATAGTATCGCCGGCCGCGGTGGCCGAGGGGACTGGGGCGCTTCAGTCACGGTCTGCACGGCCACTACGGTCGGAGGTTCGAATCCCCCCTCGGGCATGGATATTTGTGCCGTCCTTAGGATAAGCTAGTTGATAAGTAGCTTGTAAGTTTAGGGACTGATAACCCCGTAGTTAAGTCCCATAAGCTTAACAAACATTTGAAAATTTTAAATAGTATCATATTTTTCATATAACCTAACACATCTTGTAGCCATGTTCTTCATAGCTTCTATGTCAGTGCAGACGACGCAAGATGATGTAATTGTAAATTCATTCAAATAATATTTAATTTTTTATTGGCGGCTATTGGACTTACTTTACCTGTTACGGTGATCCCCCTACTCACCACCGTTTGGCATGAGAATCTAGTTGAACAACTTCACTAGACATTCACGATGGTGGTTTATATTGTAGTTAGTCATCTCCAGTGAGATGTATATTAATTAACATCGTTTTTAAAAGAAACTTTTTAAGTATATTTGCATATATTGTGTTTGTGCTCCTTATGAATATTTGTAGCCGTACAGAATGTTTTTAGAGTATGTTAGCAACTCTGTTAGAGATAGTGAGAATTATCGCAGTCAACTGAGGTTGAATGGGATGTTGCATCATTTTGTAAACTTATCTTTAAAAAAAATGTTTTTTTACTGTTGCATGTTTCGCGTGATTGTACGAGAATGTTAGCAGTGAACCAAGTGAAATGGCGTAGACTGCTCTGGTCGGACCTACTGAGCCGCCGCAAAGAACAAATGAATCTCCCGCGGAACGCAGAAGCATATTCCAAGAAATTAAATAAATCTCTGTGAAGGAAAAAAAATGAATGTGTCGCTGGGTTATAAGTTTTTTTTTTTTTAATATTCGCCATGTACGGTTGAGGGATAATCCATTCAATCAATTAGTTATTATACCTAAAGAAATTTGAATGGATGTGTGTTTGAGAATGGAAATAAAAGATTACACAAGACGCAACCATTGTACGATGAAGCTTTAAGGGTATGTTTCTCAAATTTCTTGCTGCATACTAGGAAGCGATCTTCAGTCATTTGTAGAGTCTTTTTGATATCTGAAGTATTTTCATACCATGAATAATTAATTACGAGATAAGCATTCTTGGTCTTATATTTACGAGAATTTGCTCGTAAACTGAGAAAGTATATTGTCATGAAGGATACGTTTCACACATATGAAGTGCATTTTTTTATTTGTTTGAACGCCTAATGCGTAACTAATAACTTCTCTTAGCCGAGAAATTACTTACGAATCAGTGGAAAGGTTTTCAACAGTTAAATTAGAGAATACAGCGGTATTAAGAATTTGGACATAGCAGACGGTCCAAATTAATTTTATTGGAGTTCTGAATGGTTGGTGTTTGCGGATACTGTCGGAGGCTGCGGGTTGTCTGAAGTATCTTGGGGTGGATTGAGATCCACTCATATTTATTATTGACGATTCGGGCTTGTACTGCTGGTGTTCAATATATAGAAGAAATGTGAGATTTGTTAATACTCACCGGCTAAGAGTAGTAAGGTAGTAAATGGTAAAAGTCACCTTTATGACAATAGAGAGAGAGAGTTTATTTTTTCTTTTTTTCTTTTTTAAAAAGGGATAAGTATTTGTTTTCAGAAACCACATAAGACCTACCGGAGAAACTTCATAATTTAATAACTATTCTTAAGAGAGGTTGTTGCAGTAAATTTCTTTAACAAGAGGCAAGAAAAAAATAGGAAAAACAAAACCCATAGTCGACTACATTCATTTTATTCCCTGAACTGTCTTGAGATTAATAGCCAGACATTTGTGAGATGTGGGGAAACAGTTTTTATTGAATAATTTAGTTCGCCCACACCTGAAGAACGGCCCTCGCCTTTATTTTTTAATAATAATCATGAGAGGTGTCCGGTAAGTGGTGGTGGCAATTTAGGTTATTTTCTGTTTCTGTTTTAAAGTAAGATAGATTAATCAGTTAGAAAAAATTAGTTTCAAATTAAGAGTCTGGCCAAGTTTGTAATGAGAACAAAGATAACTGTTACTGTCTTTTTTTTTTTTTTGTCAATAAACCGATCCTTGTGATCGACTTTAAATTAAAAAATTGAAGTAGCTGTTTATTGTAGTATTTGATTTGAGTGAATCTACGACCGCTAATGTTATCAAGGGGTAACTTTAGCGAACGTAACTATGGTAGAAATAATTTCTAGATTAATATCTTAAGATTAGTTGTTGTGACCGAGCAGTGTTACTGGTCGACCGCAACAACAATTAAAATTGTTGTTATTGATGAAGATAGTAAAAGCTCTCTTCCATCTTGAAGATAACTGTTAAATAACTTGTGTTTGATCGACCCCTCACAATTTTTCGGGAGACACGCTGCGACCAAAAAGGCCCACTGAACTGAGTTCTTCTGATTATTAGATTTTGTTTATCAGATGCGTTGACTTTTATTTTGGGTGGCGCAGCGATTTATTTCTATGTGTTCGCTGAAACGAAAGACTATCGGAATGGCGACACAGGGCTGATAACTTTATTGCCTAAGTCGAGCAACACCTTAAGTAAATATTACTCCACTTAGCAAGGGTAACGGTGTATCCGACCTTGGGAATAATAATATATAAAAAAAATATTTTCTCCCGATTGTTACAGCGGAACAGAGATTGTAGCCGTTCAGAGACTTGTACCACTGAACACTGAGGACAATACAAAATATATTTTTTTATTAACTTGAACTGAGAGTGTATGGTAGTGAACCTTATCCTATGATTTCTAGTACAGGTCACGACGAACTGCTACATATTCTAATCATGAACTGCAAACATCCGAAATGTAATTTATTTGTATTATTTGTGCCACAGAGCTGATGATGATGTATCGAATCGCGTAATGAAAAAATAAAATACATTAAAAAAATTATTCATCCATACGTCACTTGTCCGCAAAAAATGGCAGGTTTTATGAACCAAGTGATAAACGGTCTAGGGTGTTACGTCACGGATTGCGCGGCCGTTCCCGTCGGAGGTTCGAGTCCTGCCTCGGGCACTGGCGTATGTGTATCCTGAAGATTGATCACTTAAGTTTACAAATAACTGAATTTGAATTGAACTCAGAAGCTAATTTTTCTTGTTACATCGTATTTCAAGTTAAGGAAATAAAGTTGAGAAGACAAAAAGAAAAATTACTCAATTACTATGGGGCCTTGTACAGGAAGGAATGTAGTGAAGATGCTGTAGCTTGGACACTTAAAAACGAAGGGTGGCGACAAGAAAATGAAGCGGATCAACGTAACTACTGGACGCCTATTAAGGATTGAAACAATAGTTCGACTTAAGAATTAGCTCAGATGATCTGGTAAAGGGTACAACGTGAGTTCCTTTCATATAACGTAATGCATTAGTATCATGCAGAACTGTCTTGACGTTTGGGAAGACGGGCGCATCACACTTGAGCTGTCGGTCTGCACACAGTACTGCGCAGTGCCACTGTATGTATACCGCAAAGCCAGGCAGGGTGTATCCCCTCCCCCCCCCCCCAACCCTCTCCCCGGGGTTTCGGGATAACGCCCGCCCTGCTACCGCTGATACGACCGCCTTCTGCAGACCGGAGATGACTGTGCGCTGTCTACACACTAAATCTTCCGCCATCACGACCGCCCGGTGGTTGTGGCCAAGGCGGGACCACGCCACAACAGATGCCTCGCATCTCCCTGCCCCAAGGCATACTATCGGCACCAACCAGCGAGATGCCGAAACCAGACGAGAGTCAGACGTATAATACCGTGAAAGGCCGGATATATCAGAGCCAGATTTATTTATTGCACAAAGATCACATGATTGGAAACACATTCTGACTAGTTGACCCGTGGGAATAAATGTTGAAATGTCCGCGCTCCGCAGCGACGGGCTTTAAACCGATCGGCTACTCCACCGCGGCCCCGCGTGAATAATTCGCACTCTATCCTGATCAGTCACAGGTTGGTAAGATAGTAATGGAGAAACGGCAGAGGCAAGTACATATGTATAAAAGATAATAATGATATTGCACGCACTGTAAAGTAGCGGGAAATTAAGTAAGTAGTACTTACCTGTAGTTATGAACGTTGAGATAATTCAGTTTATCCGTGCAGTATACAACGATTGCTTGAACAAAGTGAACAGATCGAACAGCTGTCGTGCATCGGCGTGTAAAACAGAAATTTCGTGATACAATACGTATGCGTAAAGAATCTAAACAACTGCAAGAGCGGTCGTGCAAAATCAAATTATTTGTGTATTTTTCGTCGTTACATCGACGTGCATAACTGAAATAGTGTGATAAACTATGCTTTCTGCAAAGAAGGTCTTGCGCTTGCATAAAGAGCTGGAAGAGCTTGTTAGTTAAACAGATTGTCACTATATGGCACCTTCTACATTGCTTTTATATCGCCGGCCGCGGTGGCCGAGGTGACTGAGGCGCTCCAGTCACGGTCAGCACGGCCACTACGGTCGGGGGTTCGAATCCCCCCTCGGGCATGGATATTTGTGCCGTCTTAGTTCGTAAGTAGTTCATAAGTAGTTTGTAAGTTTAGGGACTGATGACCCCGTAGTTAAGTCCCATAAGATATACAAACATTTGTACATTTTTTTTTTTTTTTTTTTTTTTTTTTTTTTTTTTTTTTTTTTTTTTTTTTTATCGGCGCGGTAGCTGATGGGGAGCAACCATAAATACATGTCCCATTTACGATCGTTCGCCGGATATCAGCTTAGATTGTACGAGTAATAAAATTTTTTCAAAATAAAGTTTTCTTGTGAAAACAATAACTTTAAACTATTTTTCGTCATTAATGGAGAACGATACTTTGAAAATGATACCTCAATCATAAATTTTGGGTAAGTAATACGAGAGATATGTGGAACCTACAAAAAAAAAAAAAAAAAAAAAAAAAAAAAAAAAAAAAAAAAAAAAAAAAAAAAAATCGCCGATGACGAATAAATATATCATGTGAAGTGAGGAACGTCATGAAGTATCATTGTGGTAGTATTGAAATTAACACTCGGGCGAGCATCTAATAAAACATATGTTAAAACGTCAAAACTTGCTTAAGTTAACTGTTAAAGTCTGAACTGATGGCGCTGAAAATTGTTAATTTGAATTAGATTTTTTTTTAAATACTGCTTAATTTATGTACTTTTTACTTTTTAAAGCCCTGTTTATACCTTGTATTGTCGCGTACTCCAGCTTATATGTTTAATTTATTGTTTATTTATTTATTTTTTCCTTTCCAAAATGTAACAATGTAGTAAACTTCTCAAAGAAAGAGAGCGCCAGGCACCAACTGGCTGCAAGTAAATCTGTGTAGATGAATGTAAGCAGCTACTTCATTTTAAACATGTAAGATGTACAGGGAAGCCCTTTTTATTTGTTCTACGCATCTGACTGTTAAATGTTTTATTTGGAGTACATGATTCCTCATGACTCGAAATCCGGTAAGTAATTTCATTATACAGTTGTAACATTCCTGATGTACATTTTTATGTTGTTTTCGTGTCTACTCAAAAAACCTGGTTTTACAGCAGTGATGATGTTCGATCATGGGAACGAAATAGATATTTAATTTTTTTTAAGTAAATAATTCATATCGCAGCACCAAGCTGGAAATGTCTTGCTTTTGTTCCTTATATTACAGTAACAAACAATTCCGCATTTGCTCCTTTCTAAAGAAGGCAATAACAATTTCTTCCTCCGTGGTGTGTGTATAACTTGGATGCATAAATCTGGTGTCCGAGTATAGGACTGTAGCTTGCCTGTAAAGTCGTATGTCTTTGCACACGAATTTGCAAACTGCGCCATGTTGTATTTAGTCAAACGAATTTCCATCAGTTACTACATGACAAATAATAGCTAGATTACCTCAGGATTTGAAATTTTTGTCAATATGTGTATTAACAGACTCTCGTGAGTAGGGAATCAAAACATATTTCGAATTCGAAATATGTCAACATTTCGATCGTTTCAGGGCATTGAAATAAATCTAATGGCAAAGAAAAGAATTTGTGCTGGACCGGGATTCAAATCACGATTTCCCGCTTAGGGCCAGCGGTCGCCTCAACCAATTAGGCTATCCAGGCACGCTTTCCTTGCAACCCAAACATTTCCTTTTCATTTTCTTGTAATACTTGATAGCAGACATGTTGAAATTAGTTTAGAAAGAGAATACGAACATCTTTAATTCTCTCCATAGTGGATGGCTTGGAACGCAGCTGATATAGATGGATGAAAATACTAGCAGCAGTATTCAAAATCTTTATTAAAGTCTCTGCGACCGGTTTCGGTGTTACATTACACCATCTTCAGGCTCCTAGCCGGACAAGATAAAATTTACAATAGTAATAATGGTAATCAGCAAATGCATTATGAAGTTATGTAAAAGAAGAATCGTCAGGGGAGCAAAAATAAGTCACAATAGGATAAAGCAATTGTAAACCAGAAAATATGATATAAGGTCAGTATGTAATAAACTATTAAAAAAATCAATGTAACGTCAATATAACATAACATCAGGCTTTCCTTTTTGTAGTTATGTAAAAAAGGAACATAAGATGGGTAATGGAATGCGTAAATAGCTTGACGCTGTTTTTCACTCTACCCGAATATTGCAAAAATGGCCCGTATTAACATCAATACTCTTGAATAATATGTATATAGTCTCTATTTATATTACCTCAATGACTTAAAGTACTTTGCATATATCTTTATTACCGATAACCATTCTTCACGATAACTTATGGTTGTAATACATTTATATAAAATAAAAAAAGAAGCCCCACGTTATGATATATTTGGCACTTCAATGTTTTTTTAAAGTAGTTTATTAAATAGCGACTTTATATCATATTTATTGTTGAACAATTGTTTTATCTTATTGTGACTTATTTTTAACCACTCGATGTTTTTTTTCTTTTTTTTTATTTTTTTTTTTTTTTACATAACTTTAAAAAGGAAAGCCCCATGCTATGTTATACTGACGGTACTATGGTTTTTAATAGTTTTTACATAGTGACCTTATATCATATTTACTGGTTGACAATTGCTATACCTTATTGCGACTTATTTTTGCTCCCCTGACGATTATTTTTTACATAACTTCATAATGCATTTTTTGATTAACATTATTACTATTGTAATTTTTATCATGTCCGCCTAGGTGTAATGTAACACCGAAACCGGCCGCACAGAATTACATAAAGATTTTGAATAAAGCTGCTGGTATTTTTCATCCACCTATATAAACGAACATCGTTGGCTGGCACGCTCAGAAATCTGTAGTTCAACACGCAGGTAGTACAGAGATCGCTGGTTGCTGCAGTCCTCCAGGTAGCGACGAGCAAACAACCACCGCCTCCCGTTGCCTTGTGCTTGGCTTGGCTCGCCTTGACGCCAGAAGCCCTGCTAAGCGTCGCGCGCTCGGCGAGAACGCCAGCACCTGTTATACTGGCTGCTGCTGAGGCGCGCCGTCTACACGTGTGCCTCAGCACCCCAGGCGTGAATACCAGCCACTGCTCTCTGCTCCACGTACACACGCTACACGGCGCGTGCTGCATACTCCTGCCTCGAATCCACGCGTGCGCTCTAGACTGGAATAATACGCGCCGGGGGAACTGTCTCGCCTCTTGTAGTCGTTCATGCATACCACGCCTGAACCCGAGGGAGGCTATGTGTTTTCTTGGAACATGATGCTTTCGAATTACTTTTGTGTGCTGTGTAATCCTGAAATTTTCTTCCGCTACCGCTAATCTCTTATGTTGCTCTCACAGAATTCTGTTACCACTGCCGTCAATTATTGACTCAACAGTTGGCTTTATACTACGTCACTTGGTTGCACAAGTATCTGTATATCTAAATTACCGTTTATACAATAATTTGCAACCGGGAGACCAAAATTTTTTAATATTTTTACTTTCTGTTATTTATACACTACTGGCCAATACAACAACGGCACCAAGAAGAAATGCACTTGATAAACAGATTGGACAAATATGTTACACTAGAACTAACATTTGATTACATTTTTACGCAATTTGGGTGCATAGATCCTGAGAAATCAGTACCCAGAACAACCACCTCTTGCCAAAATGACGGCCTTCATACGCCTGGGCATTCGGTCAAACAGGGCTTGGATGACGTGTACAGGTACAGATGCCCATGCAGCTTCAACACCATACCACAGTTTATCAAGAGTAGTGACTGGCGTATTGTGACGAGCCAGTTGCTCGGCCACCATTCACCAGACGTTTTCAATTGGTGAGAGATCTGGAGAATGTGCTGTCCATGGCAGCAGTCCAACATTTTCCGCATACAGGGAAGCCCGTACAGTTCCTGCAACATGCGGTCGTGCATTATCCTGCTTAAATTTAGTGTTTTGCAGGGATAGGATGAAGGGTAGAACCACGAATCGTAACACATGTGAAATGTAACGGCCACTGTTCAAAGTGCCGTCGATGCGAACAAGAGGTGACCGAGACGTGTTAGTGGCACCCAATACCATCAAGCCGCGTGATACGCCAGTACGGCGATGTGGAATACACGCTTCCAATGTGCGTTCACCGCGATGTCGTCAAATAGCGATGCGACCATCACGATGCTGTAAACAGAACCTAGATTCATCCGAAAAAAATGACGTTTTGCCATCGCAGGTGCAGCTCAAGGGTAACCGCAGCGATGGTGTCCGAGCTGATAGTCCATGCTGCTGCAAACGTCGTCGAATTGTTCGTGCAGATGGTTGTTGTCTTGCAAACGTCCCAATCTGTTGATTCATGGATCGAGACGTGGCTACACGATCCGTTACAGCCATGCGGATAAGATGCCTGTCATCTCGACTGCTAGTGATACTAGGCCGTTGGGATTCAGCACGGCGTTCCGTATTGCCCTCCTAAACCCACCGATTCCATATTCTGCTAACAGTCAATGGATCGCGAGTAGTGATGTCGCGATACGATAAACCGTAATCGCGATAGGCTACAAGCCGATCTTTATCAAAGTCAGAAACGTGATGATACGCATTTCTCCTCCTTACACGAGGCATCACAACAACGTTTCACCAGGCAACGCATTTGTGTATGAGAAATCAGTTGGAAACTTTCCTCAATGTCAGTACGTTGTGGGTGTCGCCACCGGTGCCAACTTCGTGTGAATGCTCTGAAAAGCTAATCATTTGCACATCACAGCATCTTCTTTCTGTCGGTTAAATTGCGCGTCTGTATCACGTCATCTTCGTGGTGTAGCAGTTTTAATGGCCAGGAGTGTATTTATATTTTGCTGTGGTTCGCGTGGCCGTTGGCCATCGGAGTTTCGAGTTCTCCTAGGGCATGGGTGCGCGTGTTGTTTAGGATAAGGTACTTTAAGTAGTTCGTATGTCTAGGGACCAACGACCACTGCTCTTAGGTCACATAACATTACAATCTTTTCGTTTTTGTTGTTTTGTTTTTATATTAAGGTGCGAAGACGATGAAAAGAAAAGACATTGCTGGGTTTCGTTCCTGGCTGGAAAAAAAGCTACAAAGGCAGGGCAAAAACATTTACACATAATGGAAGGATTAATGCTTGAAGATCAGCAAGAATTTCCGAACTTCTTGAGGATGGACACAGCGTGTTTTGAAAACATGCTGTCTATAAGGTTATATGCATATTACTAAAAACTAAGAATAAAAACCAATGAAATACCTTATTGTAATACAAAGGGTCCTTTGATTTATATAAACACCTTTCCTGGCTGTACACCAGATTTAAAATGCTTAACGGCTCTTTGTTACATGATACTTCTACAAAAGGAAGCAAACATTTAAAACATTCTTCTCATAAATGTGTTGTTGTTGTGGTCTTCAGTCCGGAGACTGGTTTGATGCAGCTCTCCACAATACCCTATCTTGAGCAAGCCTCTTCATCTCCACATAAGAACGGCAACCTACATCTGTCTGAATCTGCTTACTGTATCCATCTCTTGGTCTTCCCCTGCGATTTTTTCCCCATACACTTCCCTCCAACGCTAAATTCAGAATTCCTTGATGTCTAAGAATGTGTCCTACCAATCTAACCCTTCTTTTAGTCAAGGTATGCCAGAAATTCCTTTTCTCCCCAATTCTGTTGAGTACCTCCTCATTAGTTACGCGATCCACCCACCTAATCTTCAGCATTCTTCTGTAGCACCACATTTCAAAAGCCTCAATCCTCTTCTTGTCCGCACTGTTTATCGTCCATGTCTCACTCCCATACAAGGGAACACTCCATACAAATGCCTTCAGGAAGGACTTCCTTCGGCTTAAATCAATATTCGATGTTAACAAATTTCTCTTTTTCAAGAACGCTTTTCTACCCATTGCCATTCTGCATTTTATATCCTCTGTAATGCGACCATCATTTGTGATTTTACTGCCCAAGTAACAAAACTCATCTACCTCCTTTATTGCTTTGTTTCCCAATCTAATTCCTTCAGCATCACCTGATTTTCTTACACTGCACTCCATTACCCTAGTTTTGCTCTTGTTAATGTTCATCTTATATGCACCTTTCAGCACACTGTCAATCCCGTCCAATTGCTCTTCCAGGTCCTTTCCTGTATCTGACAGAATTACTATGTCGTCGGCAAAACGCAATGTTTTTAATTCTTCCTCCTGAACTTTAATTCCTTCACCAAATTTCTCCTTGCTTTCCTTTATAGCTTGCTCAATGTACAAATTGAACAACAATGGAGAAAGACTACAACCCTGTCTTACTCCCTTTCCAACCACTGCATCCCTTTCATGCCCTTCAACTCTGACAACCGCTGTCTGGTTTTTGTACAACTTGTAAATAACCTTACGTTCCCTATATTTTACTCCTGCTTGCTTCAGAACTTGAAAGAGTTTATTCCAATCAACATTGTCAAAAGCCTTCTCCAAATCTACAAAAGCTAGAAATGTAGGTTTGCCTTTTCTTAATCTATCTTCTAGGATAAGTCGTAATGTGAGTATTGCCTCCCGTGTTCCTACATTTCTCCTGAACCCAAACTGATCTTTCCCGAGGTCGGCTTCTACCAGCTTTTCCATCCTTCTGTATATAATTCGCGTTAATATTTTGCAACCATGACTTATTAAACTGATGGTTCTGTAGTTTTCACACCTGTCTGCACCTGCTTTCTTAGGGATCGGGATTATAACATTTTTCTTAAAGTCTGAGGGTATTTCAACCGGCTCATACATCTTACACACCAGGTGAAACAATTTTGCCGTGGCTGGTTCTCCCAGAGACTTCAGTAGCTCTGAGGGAATATCATCTACTCCAGGACCCTTGTTTCGACTTAGGTCTGTCAGGGCTCTGTCAAATTCTTCTCTCAGTACAGTATCTCCTATTTTATCTTCATCTACATACTCTTCCCTTCCTACAATATTGTCTCGAAGTTCATTTCCTTTGTAGAGCCCCTCTATATACTCTTTCCACCTTTCAGCTTTCCCTTCATTGCTGAGAACTGGTTTTCCATCAGTGTCCTTGATATTCATAGAGCTGTTTTTCTTATCTCCAAATGTTTCTTTTATTTTTCTGTAGGCTGTATCTATTTTTCCCCTATTTATACATTCTTCTACATCCTTGCATTTGCCTTCTAGCCATTCCTGCTTAGCCATTTTGCACTTCCTGTCAATCTCATTTCTTAGTCGTCTGTACTGCATTTTGCCTGTTTCATTTACTGCATTTTTATATCTTCTCCTTTCATCGATTAAATTCAGTATCTCCTGTGATATCCAATGATTTTTGTAGGTCTTTCCTTCCTACCTATTTTGTCCTCTGCTACCTTCACTATTTCATCTCTCAATTTTACCCATTCCTCCTCTACTGTTTTATTTTCCCCTGTTTCTGTCATTTGTTGCCTAAAGCTCCCTCTGAAATTCTTAAGAACCTCAGGTTCCTTCAATTTATCCAGGTCCCATCTCCTTATTTTACTACCTTTTTGTTGTTTCTTTAGTTTCAGCCTACAGTTCATAACCAACAAGTTATGGTCAGAGTCTATATCTGCCCCTGGGTATGTCTTACAGTGTAGAATCTGGTTCCGAAATATATGTTTTACCATTATAAAATCTATCTGGTATCTTCCGGTGTCTCCTGGTCTCTTTCACGTATACAATCTTCTTTTGTGATTCTTGAACCAGGTGTTTGTTATAACTAAATTATGTTCTGTGCAAAATTCTACCACGCGGCTTCCTCTTTCATTCCTTTTGCCCAGTCCATATTCACCTACTATTTTTCCTTCTCTTCCTTGTCCTACTACCGAATTCCAGTCTCCCATTACAATTAAGTTATCCTCTCCCTTAATTGTCTGAATAATTTCCTTTAGCTCCTCATATATTTCTTCGATTTCCTCATCATCGGCAGAGCTAGTTGGCATATAAACTTGTCTACTCTTGTCGGTGTTGGCTTCGTATCTATCTTGACAATGATAATGCGATCACTGTGCTGATCATAGTAGTTTACCCGCATTCCTATTTTCTTATTCATTATCAATCCTACTCCTGTGATACCCCCAACTGAGTTTGTATTTATAATCCTGTACTCACCTGACCAGAAATCCTGTTCATCCTGCCACCAAACTTCACTAATCCCCACTATATCTAACTTCAACCTATCCATTTCCCTTTTTAAATTTTCTAATTTTCCGACTCGATTAAGGGATCTAACATTCCACGCTCCGACCCGTAGAATGCCAGTATTGTCTTTCCTGATGATCACATCCTCCTGAGTAGTCCCCGCCCGGAGATCCGAATGGGGGTCTATTTTACCCCCGGAATATTTTACCCGAGAGGATGCCATCATCATATGTTCATACAGTAGAGCTGCATGTCCTCGGGAAGGGTAACGGCTGTAGTTTCCCCTTGCTTTCAGTCGTTCGCAGTAACTGTGTGGCAAAGCCACATTAGCTAATGTTACAAGGCCAGCTCATTCAATCATCCAGACTGTTGCCCCTGTAACTACTGAAAAGGCTGCTGTCCCTCTTCAGGAACCACATGCTTGTCTGGCCTCGCCACAGATACCCCTCCGCTGTGGTTGCACCTACGGTACGGCTATCTGTATCGTTGAGGCACGCAAGCCACCCCACCTCGGCAATAACTATCTAGTAGAAAAGAAAGAATTTTTTGTATTTTGTGTAGGCGGTGCTGGACAGCTTTTAGAAACGTTTAGAACTGACTGTTTGGAATACAGAGTTCTACAGATTTCGGCCCAATTCGGGTCTCCTGTATAGATGAAGAATACATACAAAACCTGTAAATAGTGCAACATGTGTTCTTAATATTAGTATATCATATACTCCGTACGTTTGGCATACATATTTACGAAAAAGTTTCTAGAAAGTGGACATTAGTTGAACATTTCAATATTACTAATATTAACACTTTCTAGCTTACCTGTACCATCAGTTGTTCGTAAAACATGTTGATTCCTTACACTACCCCAGGTATGTCAAACTAAACACAACCAAGTCCTAGGTCAAACATCCTACCTCAGAACATTGGCGACAATGTGCCTCTTAATAATCTTTTAATTAAAATTAATTAATTAAATTATAAAATTATTCATTATTCATAATTTAAAGTTTACACATTATTTATGGTCCAGCTGTTTATCCTAACTACGCAATTTTTAATCTATCTTAAAGGTAACCAGCATCACAAATTATTTCTTATGATGCCAGCCCTGCAAGGCTGGTGGTAAACGTACCAGAGAAGAAAATTAATGCCACTTCAGTGTGTACAAGCAATGTGTTTTATAAAGTGGTGACTCGTGTTGAAAATGAGACCAGCATTTGCAAAAGTATTTGTGAAGGTAATGAATGGCGTCAGAGAGAACCTCAAGTATTATAGTGAACGATAGTGCATTTTATGATAATGACAGAATTTAAAAACTTGTGTTGAAGAAATCGTCATGGAGGCTGTCACTGACTCCATTCACAGTGAAGGTCAAGTGATTAAAGACAGGCATTATAAGTTCAAAGTATTTAAGAATGGTGTACTACTTAGACTGTATCTACTGAATGTAGCCTAACATTTTATGACAGATTGATAAACTTGGCAAACACTCATGAGGTATAGGAAATTCTTTCTAGAGAGCTAAAACTGAATATAGACTCATATTCTCAATGCCAATAGTTTAAAAGAACCTGTATCACATACAAAAATAGCAATTTATTCAACGAAATGTTCAACAACAAAAAGGAATATCCATAAGGCCAAGAGTGAGTTATAGTAACTGCACAAGTTATCATCCAAGTGAAGGACTGAATAAGATCATAACATAAAATATATAAATTCTCCAACAATAATGTGGTAAAAAATGGAACTGAAGTAGAGTTTACTCAAATATAATAATCCCAAATTAGGCGTAATTTCTCTCCTTAGGTGTGACTAACCTATGTACAAATGTAGAAGTACAAGAAACAATTGACATTATTAAAAGCAACTGGTTAACATACAATAAGTAAAGTAATGAGCAGATTATAGAATTAGTTTACCTTATTCGGTTGCTTTTATCTAAAAATTATTATAAATTTATTGGTATTTCTATAAAAAAAAACAAAAGGACTGTCAATGGGTAACTGTTCAGAAGAACAATATCTTTGGTGAACAGCAGGTGATATGCAATATAATTGTATAAAAAAAGTGGATGATGGTGACACACAAACGGGTTAAAGGAAGTGCAGTAAATATACAAGAATTTTGTGATAAATTTAATGAATTACACAATAACATTAGCTTCACAATGGAAGTAGAACAACAAAAACCTATTAATTTACTAATGGGAACATATTAACAATATATTCAGGACACGACCACAGACGTAGTTATACATAAGTAATTATGCTATTAGATATAAACATTCATATTTCCGTACTCTGCCTGACAGATTGACAAGATTACCACTGGTAAAATGGAAATGAAGGGATGGCTTTCTTGGCCGGGAGAACCTTTGCGGGTCTGTTCGGCCGCCTTAGTGTAAGTCTTTTTATTTGACGCCTGGGCGACTTACGTGCCAATGACGATGAGATGATTATGATTAGGACAACACACAACACCCCGTCCCCTGCCGGGAATCGAACCCAGGCCTCCTGCGTGGTAGTCAGCGACGCTACCGCTGAGCTACGGAGGCGGACATTACCACTGGTGACTGAGAAAATAGAGAACTCAATATCTGACGATATGGGCATGACTCCAAGTTATTAGATAAATCAATCTGGCCACTCTGACATATTTGAAGAACGTTTAAGATAAAATAGAGCAAGTGTTTTAGAAACAGTAATTTTAGAGTTGCTTTCGAAACAAACAATACAATAATGTATATAGATGTGGCGTCTGTTCCGAAAGAACAGACGTCACTTCTGATCCTGCAGTTATTATTATTTAATATTCATAGAATATGTGACATCAACTGCGATTGGGCAAAGCTGAAAATGTGTACCCAGCCGGGATTCGAACCCGGGTCTCCTGCTTTCTAGGCAGTTGCGCTGACCCCTACCCCTGGGGACACAGTGATCACCGCACCAGCAAGGACTACCTAAGCACGCCTCCCGTCAGATACAAATTCCAAGCTTCGCCCTGCCCACAGTACTCAAACTCGTAGTTATTAACTAATTCCCGTAAGAGTAAGGGCTTCAAACTTGCCCACCCCTCCCCACTAACGATAGGATCATTGTTAGTGGGGAGGGGTGGGCAAGTTTGAAGCCCTTACTCTTACGGGAATTAGTTAATAACTACGAGTTTGAGTACTGTGGGCAGGGCGAAGCTGGGAATTTGTATCTGACGGGAGGCGTGCTTAGGTAGTCCTTGCAGGTGCGGTGATCACTGTGTCCCCAGTGGTGTAGGGGTCAGCGCAATTGCCTAGAAAGCAGGAGACCCGGGTTCGAATCCCGGCTGGGTACACATTTTCAGCTTTGCCCAATCGCAGTTGATATCATATATTCTATGAATATTAAATAAGATAATGAAATAAGTATCACATATATTAAAAAAAAAAAGAACCCATGGACGATCATTCAGGTATATATCGAACGTGTATGTGACAAACACCAAGGAAACATAGAGCAGGATTAAAGAACACTTTAATATGAATCAGAAATCAGCTCTGAGTGACCGCATGAGTACATACATGGGGTATAGAGAATACCATGAACGTTTTAAATAGAAAGGAAATCGAAACACATATTAAACTTTTTGAAGAGGTGGAAATATATTCTAACCATGAAACTCAGATGAAATAGTTAATGAGCAGAAAAACCTTTGGAATTTTAAGAAATTTCAGAAATTTTCATATATTTTTACAATGATGGAAGATTAGCAACACCCGGTTTATTCATTCAACAGTATACAGGAAAAGATGGCTGTATGTATATAATTGTTACACCAGTTAACCTAGTACGTTTAACAATCACTGGTGTACTAGCAGCTAACACCCTGTGCCTTTTGAAGATCAATTACATCGCGTGTTCCTCGTCAGTCATTACTCTCCATAAATGCCCACAATATCATCGATACATCGTAGCCGCGGTGGAGTAGCCGAGCGGTCTAAAGCGTGTCGCTGCGGAGCGCGCGGTTGCTCGCCGTGGAGGTTCGAGTCTTCCCTGGGGCATGGGTGTTTGTGTTGTCCTTAGGTTAGTTTACCTAGGTTTAAGTAGTTTGTAAGCTACGGACTGATGACCACGCAGTTTGGTCCGATAGATTACAAACATTATATATATTTTCGATACATCGTAAAATATATAATCGTGTAGAGTTCCTGTGCAACGTAATTTACATGTAATACAAGACCTGCAGATTTTAATGACTAAATACAAGAAATCCTTTGCAATTTAACACAAGTACACTTATTCCACACCCCTCATTCGGAGGAAGTAAAGTATTGTAGATTTGTACTCTCTCCTGGGCTGAAGAACAATTTACTATTGCCGTCACCTCTGATACACTGCTGACTGATAACTTTCCTGTCGTAAGTATGCTACTGGATGCCTGTAGTTATTCAACTTCACTTTAGGAAATTGTTAGTCTCAAGTTATGAAACAAATATACACACTTGTTTAAACAAGCTACCTATCTATTCAGGAAGGCGCCAGTAGCTGCAATATAATCTTCGGCGGACAGTGACCTTTAGAGAATATTAACATCCATATGAATAATTCTATAAGTTATCAAACGTTAAGTCCAATATTATCAGACACCTACCCACACTTCTGAACCGATTTCTTGGGATTATCAGTGTAACAAAGAAGCGGCGGCATGGTTAATATGGAATGTATATCCAGAGGAAAGGAACATGTATTGTTGTATTCTGCAGCAATACAAAGATTAGAGAGTGTTTTCATATGAAAATATTTTTCCGTGATGAGAATATGAAGCATTCAGGCATTGTTAGATGTACAAAATAGATGGAGAGTTTCTTAAAACGAATGCATGAAACAATTGTTTAACACTAGAACCGCCGGTGTTTTTAACACCCCAAAACCGCCAACGGGACAAAAGTGTCCCATTTCAAATCCATGCGTTAGTGTTAGTTCCTAGCCTTTTAATTTTAAGGGACCGCTATTTCTGTAAGAATTATTGACTCTGATGGTCTGTTATGTTGTTTCTATTGTAAATATTAAGTACAAACATGCTAGATACAATTTAATTCAAAGCGGTTTCATGTAACAACATATGTATGGAATATTTTCTTTATTTTTAGACAAATCAACACAGTATGCAAATACTTGAAAATTGTTCATTAGTTCATAACGAAATCAAGTTTTTAAATAGAAATCCAGCCATAGCATGACGTTTTGAGATCAAAATGATATTTTCTACAAGTAAGAACAACACATAATACACCAACAACATATTACCGTAGTCTAATGTCATTCACTTGTCACAGTGTCAGGCTTTTACTTCGTATTATTTACAGTTTATACATCTGGGTGCAGAGAACTGAGAATTATTACGTTTTCCCCCGAATGATAGTCCAGTGTGTTACCACTTCAGCACCTTCCTCGTTGGACATGTGTAATGGATTCTAAATTGTGACATGTGGGTCATAGACAAACTGATGACGATGAAAATAATGATGATTTTTTTAACGAAGACATTTAAACAATGTACTTATATGCCACAGTCGCTATATTACTTATAACATTTCTTTATTTTGTACAACTAGTTTCACTGAAGCTATATCACCATTTTTAAGTACTTCTGTATCACTAGAGACATTTTTAACCTCTAAAGAAAACCTCTTCACAAAATTAAAGCAATGTCTCTGTACTAATACAAGTGATTATAAGAAATAAAAAATTTATATATAAAATATCCTGTCTAAAACAATGATTTCCTAGATCACGTTGTTACTTCATTCCTCTAATAACAGTACAGATCTGGGCTTAATTATTATAAGCTTTGATGATGATTATTGTAGTTTGGTACTACAGGTGCACGACACCAAAATACTTATGACGTACACTAAAATTTAATGAGACATGATGAATAAAATAATAAAAATGAGAACTGCTAGATCGCGCACGCTAAAACACACACACACACACACACACACACACACACACACACACACACACACACACACAAACACACACACAACACACACATACACATACACATACATATTGAAAACAACATATCACGCCGTCACTTGCAGTACACAGTCGATAGGGAAAAGTAATGTAAATTATTGAAATAAAGTGATAGACCTCAGTGGGTGGGTGAACGCTGGATAAAACGTATGGACAATGCGCTGTGCAACACACTACATTATTCAGCCAAAAAGCTTATAACGGAGTCCAGGTGCATCAAAACGTTTTAAAAGTTTGATGGCACTCGTGTATCCACCGGCTAAAATAAAGAGCAGAAGCCTACATACATTTTCTGCTGCCTGCTCACGCATAACAAGCAGGGATTTTATCAATGGAAAAAAGCGATGCGTCAGAGGACCTAGCAGTCGAGTAATGACAAAACCGTTGACAGAGAAAATATCGAAATATGTCGGCGATAGTTTATAGGATATGTTGGTATCAAAATACCAACATGGAATTCCTATATTATTACTCTGTATTATATTTTCTTCGCAATTACCAGTAAATATATGAAATCGTTGTTGTTGTGGTCTTCGCTCCGGAGACTGGTTTGATGCAGCTCCCCTCCCCACTCTATCCTGAGCAAGCCCACATCCGTTTGAATCTGCTTATTGTAATCATCTCTTGTTCTCTCTATGATTGTCGTCCCAAACACTTCCCTCGAACACTAAATTCACAGTTATTTGTTTTCTAAGGATGTTTCCTATCAATCGATCCCTTGCATAGTCAAGGTATATAAGAAACTCCCTTTGTCCCCAATTCTGTTCAGTATCTTCTCATAAGTTACGCGATCCGCACACCAAATCTTCAGCATTCTTCTGTAGCACAACATTTCAAAAGCATCTATCATCTTTCTGTTGGCACTGTTTAGCGTCCAAGTTTCACTACCATAAAAGGCCACACTCCAAACAAATGCCTTCAGAAAGGACTTCCTTACGCTTAAATTAATATTAGATGTTAACAAATTTCCCTTTTTCAAAAACGCTTTTTTTCTCATTGCCATTCTGCAATTTATATCCTCTGTACTGCGGCCAAAAAAGAACCCTCATCTGCCACCGTTATTGATTCGTTATCTAATCTAATTCCATCAGCATCGCCTGATTTTCTTAGTCTTGCATGTTCATCTTATACGCACCTGTCAACATACTGTCCATTCCGTTCAACTGCTCTTCCAGGACCTTTGCTCCCTTTGACAGAATTACAATGTTATCGGGAAAACGAGATGTTTTTATTTCTTCACCCTGAACTTTAATTCCTTCTCCCAATTTTTCCTTGCTTTCCTTTATAGTTTGCTCAATGTACAAATTGAATAACCTTGGAGAAATGCCACAACCCTGTCTTACTCCCTACCCAATCACTGCATTCCTTTCATGCCCTTAAACTCTAACTCTCGCTGTCTGGTTTTTATACAATTTGTAAATAAACTTTCGTTCCCTATATTTTACGCCTGCTTGCTTCAAAATTGGAAAAAGTGTATTCCAATCAACATTGTCAAAAGATTTCTCCAAATCTACAAAAGCTAGAAATGTAGGTTTGTCTTTCTCTAATCTACCTTATAAGATAAGCCGTAAAGTGAGGATTGCCTCCCGTGTTCCTACATTTCTCCTGAATCAAAAGTGGTCTTCCCGAAGGTCGGCTACTACCACCTTCGTGTTAAAATTTTGCCACCATGACTTATTAGACTAATGGTTCTGTAATTTTCACACCTGTCGGCAACTGCTTTCATTGGAATGGGTATTCTTACATATTTCGTATAGTCTGAGGGTATTTCACTTGTCTCATACATCTTACACACCAATTGAAATGATTCTGTTCTCCCAGAGACTGCAGTAGCTCTGAGGGAATGTCATCTACTCGGGGGGGGGGGGGCTTGTTTGGACTTTCAGTCATCTATCTATATAGTATTTCCTCCTTCATCTTAATATACTTCCTGTTCTCTTCCTACAATAATGCCTTTAAGTTTATTTCCTTTATAGAGTCCCTCCATATATTCTTTCAACCTTTCAGCTTTCGCTTCTGTGCTGAGAACTGGTTTTCCAACTGAGTTCTTGATATTCATAACGCTGTTTTTCTTGTCTGCGAACGTCTCTTCTATTTTTCCTTAGGCGGCATCTATTTTTCTCCTATTTATACATTCATCTATAGACTTGTGTTTGCCTTCTAGCCACTCCTACTTAGCCATGTTGTACTTCCTGGCAATCTCCTTTCCTAGTCGTCTGTATTCCAGTTTCCCTGTTTCATTTACTGAATTTTTATATGTTCTCCGTTCATCGATTAAATTTAGTATTTCCTGTGATATCCAAGGATTTTTATAGGTCTTGCCTTCCTACCTATTTTGTCCTCTGCTGCCTTCACTATTTCATCTCTCAATGCTACTCATTCCTCTTTTACTGTTTTATTTACCCCCGTTTTTGTAAATTGATGCCTAAAGCCCTCTGTGCAAACATCGACTAGGCTGTGGCTAAGCCTTGTCTCCACCACATCCTTTCTTCTAGGAGTGCTATTCCTGCAAGTTTCGCAGGAGAACTTCTGAGAAGTTTGGAAAGTAGGAGGCGAGCTACTGGCAGAAGTAAAGTTGTGAGGACAGACCGTGAATCGTGACGGGATAGCTCAGTGGTAGAGCTCTTGCCCGCGAAAGGCAAAGTTCTCAGGTTAGAGTCCCGGTTCTGGCAGACAATTTTAATCTGCCAGTAAGTTTGAGTATATATGTTTGCTAGCGATCAGGCACTTACACGTGACGTTACCGTCTGAGCTAAGGCACTAGATATACAGAGCTGAAAAATTCGTGAATTTGAATCCCAATCCGATGACAGTGATTTATGGTTTCTGTGGTGTAGCGAAGTGGATCAGCAAATATTTTGTGATTTTCTTGTTTCACAGTGTGAAATGATTCGTTGTGCTGCTCCAAAATGCTCAAATAAGAGCAGACATGGTCGCTATAAGTTTTATCGATTTCCTTCAAACATTGATCGGCGTAAAAGGTGGCTTGTAAATACTAGACACCAAGTATGGCTGCCGAACTCGAGGAAATATCTGTGTATTGTTAAGAACAAAACCTTGTTTTTTTTTTTTTTTTTTATTTGTATTAGAAAAAGTTATGCTCGCAGCGAGGTAGTAATGAAAATACAAGCCTATAAATGCAAGCAATGGTTTATTTTAATTCTGCTTCAGATTGTTAACATAACACGACATATAGAGTGTTTAAAGTAAACTACTTTTCTTTGTTTTATTTAGACCAACTGAGGAGCTACTCTAAGGGCTGTTAATTGTATGGTAAGTGATGCACGAGTGCAGCTAGCTTTACCCAGCTTGTGGTTTTTAAACTGTATTACTTCGCATTAGTTAAGTGTTTAATTCAAATGTAACTCTCAACACGGGAGTATCTAGGCCTGAGCCAAGCTGTGAACAGGATGTCTGGAAAAAATATTATAATAAATTGAACTTCGCAAAGAAGGCGAACATGAAGGGAGGCGTAAATGAAAGAAACACTTAGCATGCAACATTAACTTTATTTCAAAGTGCTTGCTAACAGAGAGATTTTATTTGGTCGTTATCTAACGAAACTAGACGTTCAAACTTGTTAAACACATTTTTGACGTAAAATCTTCTCTCAAATATGTTGTGTGTAAAATATACCAGACATTACTGTGTGGAATACAGGAAGTATAGTATCGCAATTCAACACTGTTCCTTAACTGTTTTCGAATGTAACTTTTAATCACCATAAACGTAGCTGGATAAATCATTTATAAACCAGAAAAAACGATAATTGTAACGTAATTTAACTGTATGTGGTATATATTTATAACTGCAACATGTGCCTTAATTAATGTAAGTGAATGTACCACATCTGTAAATATCCATCTAATCACTAACTTCAAGTTGGTTGCTTGTTACAGTGAAATGTAAGTAAATAAATTTGCTATGCTGTTATATTTTCTGCGTTAGGAAAGTATATTTAATGACCTTAAGAGCATACAGAGCTTTAGTTGCAAAAAAAAAATAAAAAAAAAAAATGGCGACACACTAATCGGCGAAAAAATTTTAGGCGGAATTTTTCGTTTGCTTTTAGGTAACCAGTTAAGCAAGCTCATTATTACGTAACAATATTTTGTATATATTTGCACACGCTCAGGCACACACTTCACAGAAACAGTACCTAACAAATGAGACATATCACACGAAAAGCATTACAAAATTTTGACAGTGGAACCACGTAGAACTTTTAAAGACGGAAGCAAGCGTTTACCGCTGTAAGAAGCAAAACTGCCAGCGTTACCAACAGTTGAACATGTACACATCCTGACGGTTGAAGAAGCATTGGTCAAAGAGATTAAAATTCAATATTCGTAGAATATATAACATCAACTGTGGTTGGACAAAGCTGAAAATGTGTACCCACCCGGGATTCGAACCCGGGTCTCCTGCTTTCTACCTAGCCTAGAAAGCAGGAGACCCGGGTTCGAATCCCGGCTGGGTACACATTTTCAGCTTTGCCCCATCGCAGTTGATGTCATATATTCTACGAATATTAAATATTAAAAACTGCTGGATCAGAAGTGACGTCTGCTCTCTCGGAACAGACGCCACATGTATATACAGATTAAAATTCGTTTCTATTTTAGTTCCTACTAGTGCTATGACACACTATTTTGTAATCTTAAACTGACCACAGTGCGAAAAAGACGGTTAAGTAAACATACTATTTATGGTAAATATTTTATCTTGACAGTTAGTCATTTCAAAACATGTCGTGCTAAGCATGTAAACATACTTAACTCGTGCAGTGTTCCATTATTCAATCAGTGGAAATTAAGTCAAAATGTTGCGATGTACTGCCCCAAAACTTTTAAAAGACTTGCCGGGATTTCGCACTCGCTTTCTTCAACGAACAAGCAACGTTATTGCATACGAAAGACTTTGTGCAAGTAGTGGCTTATCTCTTTGTAGCAAGGTTCTTAACCGCTTTGGAGTCGGTAAGAAGCATTTCCTGTGTCTTGATTCAGACTAGTCGGAACTCTCCATTGGCTAATTCAAACATTTGGAATTGTTGCGAAAGTGCAAATTGAGCGCTTCGACGATTCTGATCGCAACTCGAACAAACCTTTCCAATTTTTCATTCCGAAATCCATTTGATAATTTACCATTGGGCTAGTATTGATAGATTTGAGAAATATTTTTAGCCGATACGCTAATACGCCGTACCGCCCAGTACCGGCCCAACTAAAACACTGAGAGGATATTGGAAAGCGTAAGGGTTGCGTAATTTTTAAATGCGCGCCTTCAACGAGCAATTCTAAATGGCGAATTTTTCTGCTTGTACTATACAGTGCTATAGTCTGTGCAAATTTATTGCCGTGGTTTACACATAGTGCTGTCCCTTTTTTATTGTTTCCTGTGTGACATTGCGGAAGCATGTCTGTAGAGTCGCGCAATGAGTATTGTTTGGAGAGATAAAGGACTGGTCGGTAGTGGACCGCAGCGAGCTGTTGGAGCAGTTGCCAGAAAGCTCAGGGAAAAAGGCAGAGTGATTTTCAAACAGTTCCCGTTCTACAATATTGTAGGAAGGGAAGAGGAAGTAGATGAAGATGAAATAGGAGATATTATACTGCGAGAAGAATTTGACAGAACACTTACAGACCTAAGTCGAAACAGGGCCCCTGGAATAGAGGACGTTCCCTCAAAACTACTAAGTCTCTTGGAGAACCAGCCATAACAAAACTATTTCATCTGGTGCGTAAGAAGTACGAGACAGGCGACATGCCATCTGTCTTTAAGAAAAATTTAATAATTCCCATTTCCAGACAGCGAGAGGGAATAAAAATTTTACGGTTTGCTGACGACATATTAATTGTGTTTGAGACACCAGAAGACCTTGAAGAGCAATTAAATTAAATGGACAGTGTCGTGTAAGGAAGATATAAGATGAACATTAATATGAGTAACACAAATTTAATGGAATGCAGTGTGAGAAAATCAGGCGACGCTGAAGGAATTAGATTAGGTAATGAGACAATAAAAGTAGTAGATGAGTTTTGTTATTTGGATATCAAGATAACTCCTGATGGCCGAAGTAAAGAAGATATAATATGAAAATTGGCGATGGGAAGACAAGCGTTTCCTGACGAAGAGAAGGGATAGGTTGGTGGGACATATGAGACATTAAGGAATTGCTAACTTAGCATTAGTAGGAAGTGTGTGGGGTAAAAATCGGCCGGCCGCGGTGGCCTAGGGGACTGAGGCACTCCAGTCACGGTCTGCACGGCCACTACGGTCGGGGCTTCGAATACTCCTCGGGCATGGATATTTGTGCCGTCCTTAGTTGTAGCTAGTTCATAAGTAGTTTGTAAGTTTAGGGACTGATGACCCCGCAGTTAAGTCCCTTAAGCTCTACGAACATTTGAACATTTGAATTGATAAAAATCGTAGAGCGAAACTGATGGACGAATACAGTAAGCAGGTTGCCGTACGTATTCTCAGATGAAGAGGCTTGCACAGGACAGGGTAGCGATGAGAGGTGCATCAAACCAGTCTGCGAACTGAAGACCACAACAACAATAATTCGTAAGACGCCCTCTCTCCCCGTTTTGCTCAAAGGAGTAGATAAACAGGATTTTAGTCGTTATGCCAGTGACATAAACTGATGTTGGTTAAAATATTAATTTCGGATTTATGGCTTACAATGTATTGAAATGCTTGGATCTTCAAGATAAATCCACTAAAAAGAGACGAATGAGTCTTATATGTGGAAGTAAAACGTCGTACATCAATTATATTGTGAGCAAAGTTGACCACGTCACATAAAATGAGGGGGGCCTTGAAATTCTAACACAGTGGCGGTATAAAGCCGGCCTGCCGTGAACTGCTACTGTATCATTGCTGTCAGCTGTGGTGTGGATACAGCGCACAGTAAACAGCCGGCCGTCATCTCCGGCTTGCGGAAGGCGCCTCGTATCAGCGGCAGGGTGGAAGTTACCCCGGAACCAAGGGGTGGGAAGGGTGCCAGGGGGTAGGCCGCACATGCGATGGCGCTGCACTGCTCTGTACTGTGTGGGTGCAACTTCTGATCACGCCATATCATCTCTCGAAACGTCATCTTATGTGTAGTACTACTGCTTTTCCAAAGGAACTCGCGTCGTTTACTTTACCAGGGGATAATAACAAATTATTTGGTCATTATATTATTTGAACACTTAGTAGGTTATCTCAGAGAATTGCGCAACGTTCAAGTAGAGTGTTGGAGCGAAATTCGACTTAAAATTCTTTTTGATACGCCAGTTATATATTCTTATATACATATATTCTTATATACATAGGCGCAACTAGCTATGGGCCCACCGGGCCCTGGCCCTCCCCGAAATGTAATACTTTTTTTTTTTTTTTTTTTTTTTTTTTTTTTTTTTTTTTTTTACAGTAAAAGTCCGATAGTTAGGCACGTTCGGGACCGAACCGGTGCCGAATTATCGAAAATGCCGGTCGTCGGACTCTCGGACGATACCTTTTAGTATGCTTTAAGCTAATGTATACAGCGAAAACGGTTGTAACATGATGTTTTGTACTGAAATATTGATTGGTAGAATCATTAGATTAATAAAATCAGCTCAAAATTACGACAGCAGGTACCAATTTTTATGCAAGACATTTACTTTGGGTAGGCTATGTGTATTGTACAATATTTTAGATAATTAAAAAAATCTCGAGTTTGTTTTCATTTCCGAAATTTTTGTCATTTGTAATAAAAGATTTTTCTAATGCTATGTCAATCAGGTTGAGATTGAAATATAGTCTAAAAATTCTGGCGACAATATATATAAAGAAGAGAATAACTAAATAAGAGCAATGTATAATCTTATACTAATCTAAGGGTTATGATATATCATTTTACATTTCTTCTCTATATTAAATATTATTTTTTCTGTCCAATAGTTTATATTAATTTTTTGTCATTTAATACGTATTATTTTGTTTGAACTTTGTAAATTATTGCACTGTTTGTTTACCTAAGCTACCTTCGTGTTTATTGTTCCTATGTGAAACCAATGGCTGGAACATTACTTCATTGAATAATGAAAATTAATAAAATACAAGGGTTAAACATTTAAAATTGCACATTTCTACTTCTGAAACATATAGCATTTTTATTCCATAAACGAATTTCACGTTGGTTAATATAACAGACTACACAGTTAATTATATGTGTATGTATATGTAAGTATGCATGCATGCATGTATGTATGTATATAATATGTGTGCCTCAGCACTCAATGTCAAAATATATCATTATATACGAGTGCCCCCCCCCCCCCCCCCCGAAAAAAAATCCTGGTTGCGCCACTGCTTATATAGTCTATTTATTTTCAAAATTCTGACATATATTTACTATTTCGTTGCCACAATTAAGCAAAATAATAATTGTTGTTCCATCGTTGAACCTGCAAGGATCTACACGGGTCTGTATTGATCGGAAACGGCGCTTTCCATTATTGCCCTTTGTCTTTGCATTGTCGTTAACCTTCTCATTCCCAGTGTCGTTCGTCGAAAACAATCATTCCTCAAAGTCGCACTGTCGTTGATGACTAACAGGCTTCAAGGACGACATTTTGCCGCTTGTTATGGCGTGTAACCACTTCTGAGGCATTAATCTATCCGTCTTGGAGGTAGTGTTACGTTCCCGTCCGTGTGTGGCTGAGAGTGTGCCCATGAATGTGGTTGATGTTATTTTATTTCCGAAGTGAATTGTCTTGTCGTTGGTGTTGTGGCGAATATTATGCTAGCATTATTGATGTGGCAGCGTTAACTGTCTACAAAATGATGTCCCAAGTAATAATATACGTCGATATAAACGCCTGTGTTGCGCATAAAGCATACGACATGAAAAACAGTAGGTCGATAAAAAATTGTATAACACGTATTTTGTTGTAGTTCACTGTATTAACACAGAAAACACTAAATTTTAATTTTTCCAAAGATGAAATCATGGTGTGGGAATGAAAGGGTCAATATATTGCACTTCAACTACGTAGCCAGGATATTATCAAAAGGAGGAGGGGGGGGTTCACTTGTTAAAGATGCCAAATGCCGGTGTGACGTCTTAAAGAGAAACTTACATAGACTCCAAAAACATTAAATTTGAATTTTTATACAGTTTTCGCAAACTTTAGCTTACGGTAGTAACACTAAAAGTGGGCCTTTGCCATCGTCTTTTGACATCTCGTAATTTAAATGACAATAACGGTTTAACAATTCATCTGACACGAAAACTGAATAACCTAATTTGTAAGGAGAAAATTATCTACAACTTTATTCTCTTGCCGTCTTTCTTTTTTTTTTCTTTCTTTTTTTTTTTTTTTTTTTTTTTTTTTCAATCTCTCGTATTATTATTTGCAAAAATAACGGCGATTTTGGGATGTCTGTCTGTCTGTAACGTATTCCCACATTTAGATCGAACCGTTCAACCGATCAGCACCAAATTTTATAGACATAATTGTTGGCCACCAGAGACCAGAACCTCGCTATTTTCAATAATTAGGACAAAAAATACGTTAGTAACATCAAAGAAAGCCGTTAGTAATATAATTTTAATTGCAGAGAAACCGTTCATCTGACACGAAAATTGAATAACCGAATTTGTAGAGGAGAAAATTGTCTACAACTTTGCTCTGTTATGTTTTTTTTTTTTTCATATCTCGTATCGTTTCAGAGATATTTACAAAAATAACGGAAATTTGACACCCTACATTGAATTAACGAAAACCAGCCGTTCGGAGATGTCACGTGACATTCTTCACCCAGAACTCTCTCTCTGGCATTCGCCATTTTGCTTTGCATATTTGATGATTTTTTTATTGTAACTTACACGTTGTCATTTCAAACCAATGTCGCACTGAAGAATTAACAAAAACACGTCTTTCTTCGTACGATGAATGATAGTGTAATGTCTAAAAACGCAAAAAAAGAAAGAAAAAAAAGCGTAGTGGGCTATGCGTTGGTCTGTGATGCTCAAGATTTAGGGACTGATGACCCCGTAGTTAAGTCCCATAAGCTTAACAAACATTTTTTTATGCTCAAGATTAGTGGTTGGGTACCTGCCACTGCCTAATTTTTTTTTTAATAAATGGTTTCAGGCACACTCAATGTTTAGAGTCGTGCATATGTAAGAATGCTCACTGGGAGGATACTGTAATAATGAACATTCTGAACAACCTTCTGATACAGATACTTTCGTATGTAAAGGAAGTCCTAGATTTCCGTGGCAAGTGTAGTTCCTTAATGAAACGGAAGGGAAGTGCTTACGTTGAAAAAAATTACCTTGTTTATTTCTTTAAGCGTTTGTTCATTATTTATGGAATATATTGAAAGTCATTAATTAGAATCAATATATCTATTAAAGTATTTGTCTTGGACATAGTTGCTATGGACGCTTTTAACGTAGATGCTATTACCTTTCCTGTAGTTCATATATGACTTCGTTCATGTTACACTGTTCTGCACTAAAATAAAGAGCAAATATTCTATTTCAAATCGTGATTACGTTTTCTTTTACAGCTAAAATTACAAACAGAATAAGTGTAGTAATACTGAATTCCACATAATATATATACAAAGTTATTATTATCAATACGTCATTTAGAACAATCATTGTAACAATATCTCCCTAGTTTATATACATGTGATAGAGAAGTCTATGTTTACAATTCGTTGCTATGTATTTCATGGCATGTTCTCGAAACAGAAGAAATGCACATTTCAGAGAAAGCGTTGTTATCTTTGAACAACTCGGAATCTTGCAGAATGTAGTTGTTTCAGTTAACAAAGAGTGTGCGGAAAATTTTTAGGAAGCAAGAAGAATAATATAGTGGCCATAAAAATTGATAGTATATACAGGGTGTGTCACTAAGTGTGTTTGCCTATGTAACTTATAAAATAATAGGTGACGGGAAATTTTAATGCGGTAGGTCGACACAAGAAATGTTATACTTTCTGCGGAGCTATGAACATAGTTTATTGTATCGTTTTCCAAAGAGTTACAACACAAAGATATAATTTTTTAAATGGAAGAATAGTTTTTTATATCGTGCAATGGATTTGTTGAAACCAGCTGCGTCCAAATCAATTTAAACTACATTCCTATTACTGTTATTTTGGGAGCTACAACCCTTCAAAGTTTAGGGGGCGGAGGCTGGGGTAGCTGACTGGCTGGTGGTCATGTGACAGTGGGCCGTGCCCCAGGGGATAGCCGCTCGGCCAGTCAGCTACGCTATCGCAGCCTCCGCCCCCGGAACTTTGAAGGGTTGTAGCTCCCAAACTAACAGTGATAGGAATGTAGTTTAAATTGATTTGGACGCAGTTGGATTAAACGAATCCAATACACGAAAGAAGAACTATTGTTCCGTTTAAAAAATTATATATTTGTGGTGTAACTCTTTTGAAAATGATACAAAAAACTATGTTCATAGCTCCGCAGAAAGTGTAACATTTCTTGTGTTGACCTACCGCATTTTTCAGAGGCAAAACCCTGAGAGGGTTTCAGAGTGAAAAACCATATATATATATATATATATATATATATATATATATATATATATATATATATATATATGACATCGATGCTTTGCGGTCGTTTGTTCATATTCGTTGTGGGTTGTTCGTTGAGAATTTTACTCAGATATTTGTTACAGATGTCGTTGAACCAAGAGACTGAAGAGAAGGCCTGTGCACTGCCCAGCCCCGTCACGTCACGCAGAGTAGGTCGCGATCGCGTAGCTCACTGGCTGGCTGATGGGGCACGGCCCAACGCCTCACTGCGGCCAGCCAGTGATGTACGAGATCGCGACCTACTGTGTGTGACATGGCACGGGAGCGCATAGGTCTTCTCTTCGACAGTGTTAGTTGATCCGTCTTTCGTTTTCTCTCATTTCATTGGTTCTTCAGTTTGAATGGGTACTTTATGGACGTTGGTTTGTTTTGTCCTATTTTGATCGTTTCGGATAACTCAGTTCTCTCGTT
Source organism: Locusta migratoria (assembly GCA_026315105.1). Classification (NCBI taxonomy): domain Eukaryota; kingdom Metazoa; phylum Arthropoda; class Insecta; order Orthoptera; family Acrididae; genus Locusta; species Locusta migratoria. Next base: position 549,100,845 of record CM048747.1, on the reverse strand, counting down.
ACAGAGGCCGTCGAGCTACCATGCCAGCAACCCTCTGACCGAGCGCGCTGAGCCACCGCGCCCTAGCAAATTCTAAACCACCGTCTAACATGTTCGTACTTGACAAATTAATTCCTCGCCTATTACACTATGGCGAACAGATGCGAGGGTAATCTGTGATTCTCGTACCATCAATGGCAGATGTTAACTAACTAACCAACATTAGGTCATAATTCATTGTACTAAGAACGACGTGTTTTTGATAATTGTCAGTGCGCCATTGCTTTAAAATGACAACGCTTGAGTTATAATAAAAAACCATAAATTTGAACATACCGTGAAATATGTAACAACGAATTGAATAATGGTCTTCTGAATCATATGGCGTACGCAAATGAGATTTTGGGGTGAGGTATACCATGTGACTGATTTACGAACGTCAAATGTACGCTGTGTTCCATCCAGGCTGTAGTCACTCGTCCGACCCCCAAATGTACGTTACGTTTCTTCTACCCTATAGTCATTCGTAACCAGTATAGGCAAAGAAAACAAACTTTGAACTACCAAGTCAAGACAGGTGATAATATTTTAACGGAAAAATATAATGAAAATGTAGGAGAGATATTAAAATTATAGTTGAATGATGTAAAAGTTAGAGTATGTTTGTCGAAGCTAAATTCAAATAACATATAATTTTGCCTCTTTGTTAAAATACGGTCCGATAGAATATTACGTGTTGGGTGCATAGATATTACCACAATGGTAGAGTCGTAATCATATCACCATAATTTTTTATTATCTAGATTATTATTTTGGTCCGAAATGTTTGCAAAAACTTATAAAACTGCAAATCTAAAGTGGGCCGTAAAACACGCCAGTGCGATGTACACAGTTCGTTTATGAAAGTGCTTCTTAGAATTACTATAGTATTTTATATCTAAAATCAAGGGCAATACTCTTTTCTATAAAAGCGTAACATATAAGTACCACAGAACTTTATTTGAGAACTATAGAAAAACTCTCATTTTCCTTCTTTTTCCATGACAGTTATGATATCTTCTGCTATAAATGGAAGAACTTAATCTACTGACATTAGCGTCTTCCGCTTAATCTTCCATAGCCCATTCTGTACCGCAAGCAAGAGTTCACTCATTTCATTGTGGAAAATAACGTCTCAGCTTAGCATTTTGATACTAGCAGTGACGGAAACGTGTGTTTCGATAGAAGTTCGCCGGCTGCGGTGGCCGAGGAGACGGAGGCGCTCCAGTCACGGTCTGCACGGTCGGGGGTTCGAATCCCCCCTCGGGCATGGATATTTGTGCCGTCCTTAGTATAAGGTAGTTGATAAGTAGTTTGTAAGTTTAGGGACTGATGACCCCGTAGTTAAGTCCCATAAGCTTAACAACCATTTGAACATTTTTTTGGATAGAAGTTCTTCTTGTAATAAGCATCACTAACCAACACAAGTATTGTATGGATGGGAGGCTTTTCTTGAAAACGCCATTTGTCACGCCATTACGTGTACTCTGCTCCAATTGCTGTTTGAGTTACCCTATTCTCAAAGTAAACTTTCAGTTGGGATAGCTTCTCTGAAGTCCCATGTTGTCAATGAGGAACATTATATGAACTTTTTTATTATATTCCACATATATAGTGGTTAAGCCACGTCACACAAATTGAATTTTAATTTACAAAACGTAACGAGTTTCAATAAACTATGTCATATCGTCCGATAGATTTACAGACATTTGAAACTCTGTCATCGTTATCAAACGTAAGCAAAAATTGCATTAAACACAAACTGAGAAAATCAGTAAATTATGAAAAGGTAGTAAATGTAGCCAGACCATCTAGGGGTGTGACAGTGACTCCCAACCGTCTGCCATAGTATAATGCCATAGTATTGTGGTATCGCACCATTTCCAGCTATATAATTCCATACAATGCCACAACAGCTGTATTTGCAATATGAATGGTATTTGGTTGTTGAGCTGCAATAACCATGTGATTTGCTACACCTTTTCATAATTTAATTATTCTCTCAGTTTGTGTTTAATGCAATTTTTGCTTACGTTTGATAATGATGACAGAGTTCATTGAAACTAGTTACGTTTTGTAAATTAAAATTCAATTTGTGTGACGTGGCTTAACCACTATAAATTTGAAATATAATAAATAATTAATCATTCACTCACTCCTTACTACAATGTCATATAATATTACATGAACTGTAGATCAGAAAGCGTTGTTTCTGTGAAATAGACTCTCCTGATTTACATCATCTATTGCTTATGAAAATGCTTATCCCCTGTAGTACTTCAGTAGAGTCGTGCGAAAGGTTGTGCCTTTCTCTTTGCTTCTTTACCTGCACTCAACACAGTCAAATACTTCTTTATCTCAGATCAGACTTTTTAAATATGTTGTCAAATTCACTTTCAAATTTATCCTCATAACGAAGCTCTTATGATTTCAGAAGCCTTTCATCGCTGAATTGAAGAGCTGATAACAAGGAATTTTGCCACTGTAGATCCTCTACATTACAGAGTTGAAAAATGATCAATAACTAGCAGAGTCAGTGTAAATCTTCCTCTTTTTAAAACAGCTACAAGTGTCAATGAGTACTTGGAAATGTTCTTTTCAAAAGAGAAAGTACTTCGATATTTTTTAACAACAGCAGGAAGAATATTATAGTTTAGGTATTTTGGTTATCTGACTATGCAACATTAAATCAGTTACATAGACAGATAACCGAAATACCTACACTACAATATTATAATATAGCAACTGTGGGAAAAACAGGACAAAAGGAATTAAAAATGTTAGCAGGAAGAAGTCGATCAAAAAGGTTGACTGAAGCTTGAAGTGCTATTAATCTGGTTTCACTGATAGACAACAATCTTGAATTTACTGAACTGAGTGGGACACTGATGTAGCCTGCAGCACCAAACGCAGTCAGGATGTAATAGGACGTAGGTGGTCAAATAATTTTGCAAAAGGACAAATACAAACAATTTATTTTACTTAACTGTGGATAGTTGAAAAGAAGATAGGAATAAGAATCCGAAATAGACTGAATACTAAAAGTAGGCCAATGAACGAAATAAAAGCTTAATTCTGGTAGGGGGTACCCAGATAAGAATTTACTGTTATAAAAAAGCTTAATTTTAGCAATAAAATTAGCAAAGGATCCGTGTGGGCTACCGTCTACTCCCTGCTGCAAAACCTTGTTCCCTGGCCCAAATTGAGAACTGACTTCAAAGTATACTAATAACAGGAAGTTAGCGACACAGTGGCCAACATACGTAGCAGCTCAGACGAAATTACACACAGACATTAATAAACTAACCACCACAATTAAAGTTATTTCATAAAGGTGACTAAGAAAACTTTTATGGTGTAACAGAACTTAAAAATAAAAAATTGCATCTGAGCTTGTTCCCAGCACTGGTGACAGAAAATGTTAAATAAAAGGGGGAAGGTGCTCGAAGACTGCAATTTATAGGCAAGTCAAAATTATACTGAACTTAACTTGTTTATTCAAGTCGAACGCAAGCAAAATGGGGAACTAACTTTGTTGATACAGTAAAAAAGCATCCCATTTACAGGAACAAATACTGACGATGCCCAGCATTGAAATTAACATAAATTACACAGAACTTAACGCTATTGAGGAGAGGATTTACAAACAACACTCACTCGCTCACACACACGCAATGCAACAGCGAAACTCACCAAAATCAGCGTGCTGAAACAAGGCAGAAGCAGGCACCGCTTTCGTAGGCGAAATTCAGCAGACCAGGAGATACCACACAACACAATATACAATGAAACTGCGAAGGTGGCTCTGGTCTGTCGTGCCTGATTTGAGATTGTGCGTTAGTATAGCTAGGTTAAGTTGCATTTAGATTAGACCACGACCAGACACGCTAACGGCGACACACGGATATGTTACATGATCGGACACTACTGAAGATGAAATGCTTAAAAATCGGATTCATTGCACAAAATCACGGCGGACTCTTATGTTGTAACCTGAGAGCGAACTACCTAGACATTGGTTTTACGATAAGTGGCGTGAATTCAGGTGACTAGTTGCAAACCCCTGAAGTCGGAGTTCGGGCCCACGTGGTTCCGAAAACTGATGAAAATGTATAAATTCAATTTCCGAAAAATAAAGAAAATTAACTACAGCATGCTAACCCTAGAACTGCGTAGAATTTCATAAGGAAGCTACTGAAATGCAGCAACATGCGACTGGGAGGTATTACAGAGACAGATGAAATCCAGTGTCAAAACCTGGAAAAGTGAAATAATTACAAAGTCAGAAAAATAAAAACTACAGCATGCAACCCATAGAAATATTTAGAATTAAATAAGAAAGCTATTGAAGGAGGTTGTATAAGGCACGAAGGGAATTACTGACAAAGACTGAGTCCATATTACAAGTTCGGAGAAAAAACAGCAAAATTGAAAACAGGCAGGGAGAGAAGATCGCGAAATGTTAGTGGAAATCAGAAGGATACACACATAGTTACTTGCCTGATGGGCATGGAACAAACAATAGTGGAAGCTGAAGGCTTTGTTCTAAGAATCAGCCATGTGGAACGAATATCACTCATGGAAGGAAAACTATAAGAAAAATTTTACATGCACTGTACAAAAATGAACACATCGTCTGTTAGGAATCGGGCCCCACAAAGCTAGAAAGAATTTACACAGAGTTAGTACACCGCCACATAATCACAAAAGGTCTGAATATACCAGGCCGTTATCAAACTGCAACTACTAACACATACACCACATTTATTTGTTGGAAATCACTGGATTGAAAAGAAAAAAAATGAAACTAGAATACATTTCCGCTCACGATCGGAAAAAACATTCTGAAAAATGAATCTAAGTTAAAGAGTAAGTTAAACATGCTAGAAAACGAATCGCTACTATCTCCACTGGCACAATAGCAGAACCAACCTTACCTCACCATGATCCCAGCACAAAGTGACCACAGAACTGCTAGGAGCCGCGGGAAAGCTACCGGAAACCGGGCAAAACCGGTGATAACAGTGGTGGTGGGGAGAGAAAATTGTTAGACTCGCCTTGGAGAAGGTTCGTCGACTAGCTTGTAATCAAAGGGTGTAGAAACCTCTTTGGTCGCATCAGCAACAGGGATTGGTAGCCACTAAGTATCGACTGTAAGCCAGAGAGAACCATGCAAAGCGAGCTACCACTACCCACATTCAGACAGTCACTAGATTCTCGCACATCCACTTAAAAGTAAAACAAGTACACACTCTCACAGGGACAATAATAAATTATTAAAATAAAAAAATCGTACCAATATTAACTAACATTTAAGAAACTAATATTTTAAAACATGAAATTAAAATGCTACTCCTCATGCCTTGAAAAGGGTGGGGTTCTAATTTAATAAAATGCTAATCTAGTGACATCAAATAAATTACAGTTTTATAAAAAAATATATGTAAGACGACAGACGGCCATTTTTCAATACATGAAATCTTAACATGTTATTGAATATGTATTTCCGCCACACCTCAAACTATGATGAATGCTATACTGTTCACTACTGTATTCACGGAACCTACTTGTGGGAGTAAATGTCTCAACCTAATGCAGTACCGAAATGAGACTTTTTTTGCAGAGTTTTGCCTTATAAAACCCGGCGATGCTGTGGCACACAGAATTATGCAGAGGCTTGGCCTAGTGGATTACAATCATTAGTAGGTACACTTACAGTGGCTGCACCGACACTTTGTCTCCATCACATTGCCAATTATTGCAGGCACTGTACTTATCAGGTGCCTACTGTATTTTCTTTCAAACGATTCCAAACTCTGCTACTGTAACGAAAGACAAAGAAAAAATTGATTAATGTGAAAGCCCATGAGAAAGTGTTCATTTGAATAAAAATATACAGAAGAGTGTCATCCAACAATGAAGAAATGACAATGATTTTAAATGTGACATGTGGATAGATGTTGAGGAGTATTTAGACTGCGTAAAGCACATATCAAACATGTGCAATGCTAGAACTATATTAAAATAATAATAATAAAAACAGAAAAGACAGGCTATCGTAATCTTAATTATCGTATGTGGCAGTAGACTGTAGTCAAGGCAAAGCTCTAAAGTTTTTTTACTATTTTGGGACAGCAAAGAGTGCGACGCTGTAGATTGAAAACTAGATTTCTGAAATCAGTTATTGTACCAGATACTGTCTAACAATTATGCGACGACCTTCCGCAGGTCCACTATTCAACAGTAGCTACAGACGCGAGTAATCGCAAGGCTAAAAAAGAATTTTTTCCGTTAATTGTTCAATATTTTACACCTCCAAAGGGCATTAACATAAAACTACCGACATTAGTTTCGGTACGCAATGAAACCGTCTCAACCATCCGTACGTACTGTATTACTGCATTAGAAGATAAAATTGGTGGGAGTAGGTGCATTGCATTTTGCGCTGATAAAGCAAACACTAATTTTCGAGAAGTGTGAGGAGCAGGTACAAATAACGGAATGGATTTGCTAGACAGAAAAGTGAGGGAGGCGAACAAAAATCGTCTAGGAGTTTGTTGTCATGCAATGGTGCAAAGACTACCGATGGCGCGATGAGTGTTGAGGTAGAAACGTCTCAAACAAAACTTTTCTATTACTTCTCCCTACAGACAGCACTAAGGGATGGCCTAAAGGGGTTTATGTCGTCGCAGAAACAAGGTGGTTATTCATGTTGCTGTAGACAGAGTTCTGAATCATTCTTCCTCTGAAAAGAAAAGACACCTATATTTCTGACAGCCCTCTTGCAGAATCTGTTAACGAATGTTCCTATATAGTTCGAAGAGCATATTACAGAAACGAATACTTTAGAACACAGGTAGCTGCTAATTTGAAACGTACTGTCGGACTGGAAGAGTTGTGTAAAGAGGAAAGCTGCATTCCACTGAAAGTAACATGTACCTCGCCTACCACCGATAATGCATTGAAATTATTGAAAGTAAAAAACTTCTTCCTATAGAGAAACGTTTTATTAAACATTTCATAAAATGAAGTATCGCATAAAGGTTTTATATATTTATTTTACCGAATCAATTAATTACAGCAATACAGTACTTACACTTGAAAAATGTGCAGTCATATCCCGATTTAACATTCACATATTATGAGCGTTTTTATTGAACTTTTGAGAAATGTCCTGTCTGCCAGCCATAAATTCTAGCAACCCTATGCCGGTATCGCTGCACACTTTTGTGATGAATGTGTAACTGCCAAAGATCCATTAATCTATGCCTCCTGTTAGTTTTCGTTCAGTGCTGTATTTCGTAGAACGTTGTGTCACACAATTTGCGATTACAAGGTGGCAGTGTTTAATGCACCAATGAAGCTGATTTAAATTTTGAGCGAAGTAGAGTTCCTTTAAGTTAGTTTAAGTAGTTTGTAAGCGTATGGACTGATGACACAGAAGTTCCTTACATTAAAAAACACTTAAACATTTTTTTAAACTTTTATTACGAGCCCTAGTAGAGCAGGGCCTCACTTCCCAATACGATTTTTTTTTCTTTTTTGGTTACATGAAGTGGCCTGTTACAGTAATTTTTTTCTCTTTGTTATGTGTACATTCATGAGTCATAACTCGCCTGTAGTATGTGGCTTGTACTGCAGGCTTTAAGTCTGTTCCGTGTATTAGCTTCGTCGTGGGCTACATTCACAAAATTTTGTTTTGAATCAGTTTCACTAACATTAAAGTAACCAAACTTTGTGATGGATTAAATATGTGTGCCTGAGCCGGAATTCGAACCTGTGACCTCTGTGTTTCCGTAAATCTCTACAGAGACACGCCAAATTATCCAGGAAGCTAATGGTGAAGAGTTCTTTAGCTGTGCGAGGTGTTACGACAGATTCACGTACTTTAAAAATGGACGGACGAAAGTTAGAGGTGACCTCCGTTCAGAACGCCATTGGACGCCTACCGACAACGATCGTATCAAGAACACAACATCTTCAAGAGAACTAACACTTTCCGAGAGAAGATGCGAGAATGAAACGGTATGGAATTTTATGTGAAGTTCAAGAAAAGTGAATATAGATCCGCGGCAGTTTAGACTTTTATCATGGAGTCCTGTTGGTAGTAACGTATTTTTGGTCGGTTCTATTATCCAGTTTTTCTTTGTGGTTCGAGTTTTGAGATCGTGAGTTATTTGGAATGAGTAAATTTCAAGAGTTGCATTAGAATTATGCAAGTGCAAAGTGGTTCTATTTTTCTTGAAGGAAAAATTATCTCCTTATCGATACATAACTCAAGAGCAACGCTGATAACTCCGCAGAGTCATCCATAAGAAAGCTGAGTAACTGAAAATTTTATTTCAAAGTAACGTGCTACTCTGGTAACAGTATCATAGCTATTCAAGTGACCTACAGCACAGAGAAGCATATTTTTAACTAGTGTAAACAATATTGTGTGCAGGACAACCACAGCTAAAATATTTATCCAAAATTAACACACATTCACGCAATTACAATTAGGTGTAAAAATTTAAGATGTTTGAAATGAAAGGCTTTGCTCCACTTGAGCTGTTTTTTAATTTTGCAATTTTTATTTATTTATTATTTTTTTATTGGAGTTGTGGAGACCCGCACAACCGGTTTCACAAATTAAAGTGGTATCTGTGCAGAATTATGTTTTAATAAAAATGATATTTAGATTGAAACGTTATGTATTAAAAAGCAAAAATCCAAACTACTTATGTATGAGAAAGATAAAGGAAAACTATTTTTTACAAGCTAGTAGACCTATTGCAGTAAGTATTTTTTATATTACCCTACAATGTTTACCATGTAACTTTTATGGTAGATAAGGGCGATTAATAGTGAGGTCTGATCGTAAGCATCTTCCCTCTTTTCGTCAAACTTAAAATCAGTTGACCGAGCGGTTCGTGTCACTTTAAGTAAAAGTATTGGAAAGTCGTCAATTAATTTGGTAAAAATTGTTTGGCCTGTTTTTCATTAGGCGACGTTATGGGTGGCCAGATTGTCGTCAGTGTAATGAGGTTCATCAGCGCCATCAAGGTGGTCATAAGTTGCCTTCCCGCGCTAGGTGGAAGTGCGGGAGCAACTGAGGTGACAAATCACCATGTGTATCGACCGCCAGACTGAAGCCGACTGGCTGTGGTTCGAGGAGGCGCTAGGTGTGTCGTCGAGGCTAGTTGCGGTGGTAACCGACCAGTAAACCTCGTTAACCATTTTACAAAAGTATGTATGCAACTTCAGGTTGTGCGGGTCTCCACGACTCCAATTAAAAAATCAGCTCAAGTGGACCAAGGCCTTTCATTTCAGACATCTTCAATTTTTACACCTAATTTTAACTCTGTGAAACTGTCTTAATTATGGTGTATAGTAGTTGAAATCGATGGCATAAAAGATGACGCTTCAGAGTCTATGTTTCTGATAATCGTCCAGGGTGTAACCCATGCATCGACGGTGGGGACCGCGGCAGAGCGGCCGAGCGCATTGAGGCGCTATGCTGCGATGCGCGAGGCTGCTCCCCGTCAGGCGTTCGAATCCCCACTCGGCCGTGGATGTTTCTGTTGTCTTTAGTATAAGGTAGTTCATAAGTAGTTTGTAAGTTTAGGGATCGATGACCCCGCAGAGAAAGTCCCTTAAGCTTAATAAACATTTGAACTTTTATTTATTTATTTTTTAATTCTTTTTAAGGAAAGGAATCGGAGAAACAGTGGTAGTCAAGTGAGTGTGGACATCGACAGCTGTACAACATAAGTACTCTATGCTTCATTATCCCCGTAATTGTGTCCGTCGGAATGTGTTGTGTCGAGTACGTCTCACGATAGTAGTACTAAAACATGTCGGAAAACAACGATTTAATTATTGATAGATCAACTAGAACAGAGTCGTTACAAATACAAATGAAGCTGCAGTTGGTCGAGATTTCGCACTAAACAACAGGTGGCTCTAGTAAGAGCAGCATAACTATTCGAGTGACTACAGCACAGAGCAGCATAGTTTTAACGGTGACATATAGAAAATATCCGTGGATGTTCTCTGTCGGTCCGTGTGGAGGTGGTTAGTGCAGGAGAGGGATCGATTGACGGTGAGGCCGAGGTGTTTGAGGGTGTGATCGTAGAAGGTGATGTAAAAATCACGAAGGCGGATGGAAAGGGTGGTATGACCCATGATTACTGCCTGGGCTTTATCAGAACTCACAGAGAGGAGCCACCGGTTACACCATACAGTGAGCACGGTGAGGTGAGACCCAAGCATGTGTTTGGAGCTGGCGAGGGAGGGGGGCGAGGTCTAGGAAGGCGGTGTCTTCAGCATACTGCAGTAGGTGGATGGGAGGCTGGGGTTGGGACATGTCTGCGGAGTAGACGAGTAGATTTTTAATGTTAGTAATTCTATCGGACCAGACTGCGTGGTCATCAGTTCGTACTTACAAACTACTTAAACTAAGGTAAACTAACCCAATGACTACACAAACATCCACGCCCTATGGAGGACTCGAATTTCCGGCGGCAAGCAACCGCGCGCTCCGCAGCGAGGCGCCTTAGACCGCTCGGTTACTCCACTGCGACTGATGAGGTAGAGAAGGGTGGAGAGGACGGAATCTTGTGGCACCCCGGCGGATTGGCAAAAAAAGCGGGAGTTCGAGTTACAGACACTGACATAGAAGGGGCCGGGAAGGAAGCAATGAGGCGGACATAGTTAACTAGAAGGTCGTAGAACTGGAGTTTGAAAAGGTCGTAGACTTCTTGTCGAGTTTCGTGGCGCAGATATTGCGTTTACATAAGGCGGCCAACCTTTTCAAAACTCAATGCTGGACATTTCGAGGATGTGAAGGAGGCCTACGATCACGTGGCTGATTGTGCCAGTTATTCTGAAACTAGGAAAGAAATTTAGACGAGCGGAGTAGGCATACTCATTCTCTTTTCAAGTAACATAACTAACATGAGTGACATTTTATTATTATTTTTCCATCTTTATTAACAATTCATTAATATTTTCTCATGTCCTATTTTGAATTTCATAGTCTGGCAATTTTTGCACTTTCTTTCTCCATTTCGTTTTTACGGTCACCTTCGTTTTCTGTACTACTTCTATTTGTTCCAGCTCTTACAGCATCGTGCGCCACAGATTTTGATAACTAGCTTACTCCGTCCAAAGAATTATGTTTTGCAATAAACTCGAATTAAATTTGATAAGAACTAATTTTTAAAACCGTTTGAAGTACTGTATTATAGAAGTTCTTTCGATGGAGTGCAGAATTTGTTTGTGTCTTACTACATGCAATACACACTCATTTGTTGCATTTAGAGAATTTAACCACCTTCTTACTCCTGAAGCAAGTGAAATGAATGCTGATATTGTATTTGCATGTCAAATTTTAAATGCGTTTATACAAACCGTGGTAATATTATCATGTTTGTCACCTTGAGCACCGAAAAATATTCCATTACATTTATTCAAACGTACTTAAGAAGGCACGGAAAATATGCCTGTGACTAAATGCAGTATCAGCGAATTTGTCATTTTGAATTAGTGAGATGAGGTGATCATTTTGTTTTCTTTTGAATTTACTGTAAGAAGACTGTCATTTATTAGCAGATGATGCATTGTGAAGTTGATTTGCAAGCTGTATGACATAGCGTGCCGTACAAAAATAGTTTCGGCTTGTGCACTTGGACCAACAATTTTTAAATTACTGGAATGAGGGAATGCGAGACGCTGTTTCCATTTTGCGGGACCTTTTCAGTAATTATCCCATTGCGGGACAACGAGTCCAAATGCGGGAGTGTGTCACAGAATCCGGTACGGTTGGCCGCCTTACGTTTACATGAAGCTGGCAGGTAGCGAGCATTCAGCATTCTGAACACCGATAAAACGTTGGGGGCAAAGTTGTCTCTCGAGTGTAGTACCTTATACACAGTGGCGGCTCGTACAATATTTGACCAGTGTGATACAATATTACAAAAATATACAGGAAACAAAACATACTAAAATAAAAAGCACGACTTAAAATTGTTGTGATGTTAGCTTTACCTAATGAACTAAGTTCAAGTATGTTATTTACATGTTTATGATTTCCTTTGTTTTTTATTAATGCATTAAGATGTCCGGGGTCTTACACTCCCCCTGTACTCAACGCATCACTGTTCCCAAACAACAAACATGGAAAGCAAAAACGTGCATTGCGAATATCACATCCGCAATCAAACTGTTTTCAGACACTTTCGTTCTAAATTTCCTTGTTTACACACTTTTCTTGCCACCTCCTGTAGCCTTTTGACTGAGATTTAAAACCTGAGTAGGTCTACCTAACTCTTTGACTTTCAGTTTCTCTTCCAAAGGTCTATTGGAAAACGGCCTCTGTAGCGAATCATCGACAGACTTCTCCACGTTGCTAGCATAGTTCGTAACGCGCACTTTCACGAAGAACTACACCACGAAACACTTCTTCAGCGAACGCACAAAGCGTGACTGACAATGGAAATAACGGAGCTTAGCAACATCTCCACCACGTCATCTGCGTTCTACACAAGCGACCAATGAAACTGCTTGGCTGAAAAGCGCAGTTTCACTCGCATGTTGGCTAAACATTACTAATGTTGAAACTTCCTGGCAGATTAAAATTGTGTGCCGGAACCGGGACTCGAACCTGGGACCTTTGCCTTTCACGGGCAAGCGCACTACCGACTGTGCTATCCCGACACAACACACGATGCCGCCTCACAACTTTACTTCCGCATGTACCTCGCCTCCTACTTTCCAAACTTCACACAAGCTCTCCTGCGAACCATGTAAGACTAGCACTCCTGGAAGAAAGGATATGGTGGAGACATGGCTTAGCCACAGCCTAAGGGATGTTTCCAGAATGAAACTTTCACTCTGCAGCGGAGTGTGCGCTGATATGAAACTTCCTGGCAGATTAAAATTGTGTGCCGGAACCGGGACTCGAACCTGGGACCTTTGTATGATTACTAAAGATTCACCTTTGTATGATTGCCTTTAGTTAAATACCAATTAATACTGTATTGATAGTAAGATAGTAGCGAGCATCCAGCATTCAGAACACCGATAAAACGCTGGGGGCAGAGTTGTCTCTCGAGTGTAGTGCCTTACACAGCGATTGTTGTGCTTGTAGTGGGTGCCTCTGCAGCTCATTATTGGATCGTGTGACGCCGCGCCCTGCGGCGCTTCCGTGTCTTGCGGTGACAGCGTGGTCTTCTTCCCCCCACAGCGCCGTGGGCTGTGAGGGGATGGGTGGGGGAGGGGGGGGGGGGTAGGAGGGCGGACGCGTCAGGTGGCGCTAATGAAATTTCTGAGCAGCCTCTGGAATGTGAGACGGCTGCGTAATGAGGAAGCAGCTGCTAGCGGTGTAGCGAGCTGAGGTGCGGTGGGGGGCTCTATAAACCAACAAGCAGGCACCATCGGCTGCCGCAGCACGCCGTCTGCCCGAGTCTACGGCAGGTATGTGACACCAGCCACGCATTCCTGCCAGTGCGGAATGCAGAGTTTGTTCTGAGAGTCTGTACACCGCATCGGCTAAATTTAAATAATCCATCGACCTATTGCTAACATTCACAGACATCCAGTGGCGGTGCCTCCTATGTGTTTCACTGGTTCAGTGAACTCCTAAAAAAGATCACTTCATTCAGACAAGATCGCTAAAAATTTATTTTCATCCCTTAACCGGTTTCAGTGAGCTCAGTCACCATCTTCAGAAAGTTCAGTACAATCACTGCAAGCCGACCGCGGTGGCCGAGGGGACTGAGGCGCTCCAGTCACGGTCTGCACGGCCACTAAGGTCGGGGGTTCGAATCCCGCCTCGGGCATGAATATTTGTGCCGTCCTTAGTATTAGTTAGTTCATAAGTAGTTTCTAAGTTTAGGGACTGATGACCCCGTAGTTAAGTTCCATAAGCTATACAAACATTTGAAACATTTGAATCACTGCAAAAGTTATACAATGTCTACAAACTGCAAAGTTATTGTGGTATACGAATGAAATGACAGTTAACAAAACATGTACATTATCTAACCGCCATATGTAAAAATAGAAACATAACCTTCTAACACACGTAAACATCTTCTTAAAGTTTTTCATCACAGGATGGTTCGTCATAATGAATAAAATGTTGTCTTGGCCCAAGGAAACAGGAGACTGAACAGGAAAACATTGCACAATAGAGTTGCTACAGGTCGCCACTAGCTGGCAGTGGTGTCAAAACAAAACATGGATGTAAATTCAACTTCAAAGAAACATAATACTGTGAAGTTACGAAATCCTGATGAAGAGGTAAAGTTTCTCATATTATGATAAGACAACTAAGTCACTGTGCAAGTATCCTTATATCTGCATAGAGTAGAAATATATAACTATAAAAATAGATAAAGTAATATGTACACAGTTCCAAATACAGAAAAGCGTCCTACAGAGGAGTTGTGAAATACCTTTTTTTATAATATGTTATATAAAAAAGATAATAATTCTCATATTATGAACTTAGAGACGATGTTGTAGGAAGGGAGGAGGAAGTAGATGAAGATGAAATAGGAGATACTATACTGAGAGATGAATTTGACAGAGCCTTGAAAGACCTAGGTCGGAACAAGGCCCCAGGAGTAGATGACATACCCGCAGAGCTATTAAAGTCTCTGGGAGAACCAGCCATGACAAGACTATTTGAACTGGTGTGTAGGATGTATGAGACAGGCGAAATACCCTCAGACTTTAAGAAAAACGTAATAATCCCCATTCCAAAGAAATCAGGCCCAGACAGGTGTGAAAATTACAGAACCATCAGTTTGATAAGTCATTGTTGCAAAATTTTAACACGAATTATCTACAGGAGAATGGAAAAGCTGGTAGAAGCTGACCTCGGGGAAGATCAATTTGGATTCAGGAGGAACGTAGGAACCCGGGAGGCAATACTCACTTTACGTCTTATCTTAGAAGATAGATTAAGGAAAGGCAAACCTACATTTTTAGCTTTTGTAGATTTGGAGAAAGCTTTTGACAATGTTGACTGGAATACACTCTTTCAAATTCTGAAGTCAGCAGGGGTAAAATATAGGGAAAGGAGAGTTATTTACAACTTGTACAAAAGCCAGACCGCAGTTATTAGACTCGAAGGGCATGAAAGGGAAGCATCAGTTGGGAAGGGAGTAAGATAGGGTTGTAGCCTTTCTCAGATGCTATTCAATTTGTACATCGAGCAGGCGGTGAAGGAAAGCAAGGAAAAATTTGGAATAGGGATTAAAGTTCAGGGGGAAGAAATAAAAACATTGCGTTTTGCTGATGACATTGTAATTCTATCAGAGACAGCAAAGGACCTAGAAGAGCAGTTGAATGGAATGGACAGTGTGTTGAAGAGAGCATATAAAATGGACATTAACAAGAGCAAAACAAAAATAATGGAATGCGGTGTTAGAAAATCAGGCGATGCTGAAGGAATTAGATTAGGTAACGAAACAATGAAGGTGGTAGATGAGTTTTGTTACTTGGGTAGTAAAATAACATGTGATGGTCGCTGTTCAGAGGATACAAAGTGCAGAATGGCAATGGGAAGAAAAGCATTTTTGAAAAAGAGAAATTTGCTAACATCGAATATTAATTTAAGTGTAAGGAAGTCTTTTCTGAAGGCATTTGTGTGGAGTGTTGCCTTGTACGGGATTGAAACATGGACGATAAGCAGTGCGGACAGGAAGAGAATAGAGGCTTTTGAAATGTGGTGTTACAGAAGAATGCTGAAGATTAGGTGGGTAGATCGCATAACTAATGAAGAGGTACTAAACAGAATTGGTGAGAAAAGGAATTTTTGGCATACCCTGACTAAAAGAAGGGATCGCTTGGTAGGACACATTCTTAGACATCGGGGAATCGTAAATTTAGCATTGGAGGGAAGTGTGTGGGGTAAAAATCGCTGAGGGAGACCAAGAGACGCGTATAGTAAGCAGATTCAAATAGATCTGGGTTGTCGTTCTTATGAGGAGATGAAAAGGCTTGCTCAGGATAGAGTAGGGTGGAGAGCTGCATCAAACCAGTCTCCGGACTGAAGGCCATAACAACAACATTATGACAAAAAGAAGTTAGTCGTTACATAAATAGCTTAATGTCTACATAGAGCAGAAGGTCAATAGTTTTATCTGCAGATTAATATAAACTGCTGATCGCTCTCCATTGGCGTAAAATGACTTTTAACTATAATCCTAAAAAGAAGCTCTTCGTGAAAGGCAGTAAATAAATAATATAATTTTTTTTTAAACTATCATTCTTCCATCCGATGCACGTTCAAAGTACTTTTATGGCATGAGAAACGTTTCACGTTGCGGAGACAGGACGTATACGACTTGCAGCGTGGCTGCTTAATATAGGCGGCACTGGGCAGCAGCGTTTCAATGCGCATGTGCGGCCGCGGTTCAGTCTCTATTCTGCACCCCCTGGCGGCAGCGTATCGGCGGTCCCGCTGCAGTGAGGGGCGCGGAAAAACGCCGATTTTAACATTGGTGTTGGAGCTGGTAGAGACACCAGCTCCTAGCTACTCGAGCTCTGGCGGTTACACACGAATGGCCCCGAAGCCAAGACAACAGAGCTACTGTGCACCTTGACTTGCTCATCAGCTGATCCTCCATGAAGGCAACATCCGCAATTCATATTTCTTCGTGGCGCACTGAAGACTCATCAGAACAAGCCATATTTGGTAAAATATATTGTAACTATAAATTGAAAACGAATCAACTGTAAAAGCATTTAGCGTCAAGTCACTGCCACTACTAACGGTGTAACTTTGAACTATACGTAACAAAATCTGCTTTTTCCCAATACATTTCTTTTTAATTTTAATTTGCACCTTACTTTCTAGATATAGCAGGTATCGTCAATAAAATTCTTCAGGATGCGGGAGCACAATGCCAGTCTTTAAAACTGTCAGACTGGTGCAAGCAACCTTCCTGTGGGTAAACGTCAGACTAATAATCTGACGAACGTCAGTTGCAAAAGCGGCCGAAACATCTGACAGTTTGAATGATTGACAAGACGGGCTCAAAGCCTAAAGAATTTTTTTGACAGTGACAACGGCGGCGGAAGCCTACGCTTGTAGCGTGGGTATTACTGAGAAGTAATTCGGAAGCTTGACTCGCCTTGGTAATCACTAAAATTACATTTACTCACAGAAGACAAGAAATTTTGATTTTCGTTTCCCCTCTTCTTCTGACTGCAATATTCTTTTGCATTTTTTATTTATTTAACAGCTACAAGTCATGCTTCGGAACGGAAGCTAGGAACACACAAATTGAGGCCTATTGCAATTCAGTATCTAGATGGGTGTAAACGGAACCATCCTAGGATCATTTAATAAATTCCTGTTACCTCGCAAAAATACGAGATACATCTAAAACACATCTAAAGAAGCAGACATATTTTGTTAAGCTTTAATAAACAAAGCGAAATCATTAAATTCGTTTAACCTACGGAAGTAAATTCAATATTAGTTTCTACTAGAAAATTATGGGTCCTTTTTTACGTCGCTGACGTAATCTTCCGAAGATACTAACGTCACTGATTGTCAGGCACAGAAAGTAACAAAGGCATCTGCTGATTGTTTTGTGTATTACAAAATAAAGTGCATTGTTGACTCGTTCTTTGTTGCATTCGAGTATGAATTACGATATTTGTCTAATTTTAACCCGATTTTTATTGTGGAATGCCTATATAATCCCCTTGATACGCTCAATCTCCCTGTTACAACCCCATTAAAATTAGTCTGCTAGTTGTGAAGATTGGTGTATTCAAATAAATAGATCTGATAGTTCGAATTCGTCACTCGTAGCCGCCATGTTGTTCTGGTAATACGTCCGCGTGTGTTTTTTCTTAAAACGAACAGCGAACGGACAACCTACAGCCGACGCCGTGTGTGCTTTAAACTGACTGCGTTTTTCCACCACCCTTCCACCCTGGTCCCAATTTGCCCCTCGCGTCCCCTCTCATCATCTTCACTGTGTTAAGGAGTGCTTCGGGAATTTGATGTTCTCTCAGTGTGGCGTTTCATTTTATGAAGAGTGAACGGCCAACCCGCACACGACACCTATTTCTTGTAGATGTGCTACAGTGTCTCCAAGGATGTTTTATTTATTTTTACCTGTATTGACTCACTGTCCATGCAAAAAGACTGCATTCTTCTCCCCATTTTAATTCACGTACTGTTTCTTACACATCACCAACGTGCGGTTCGATAGCACAGTCTGTGCGCCCGGTCAGGGGGCTGAACGCGCTCTGTAATAAAAAAAAGCTGAGCCAACCATTCAGTGAACAACCACGAACAAACTGAACTAACGACCGCGAGAAGTAGATCTACCAGATTTAAAAAAAAAAAAAAAAAAAAAAAAAAAAAAAAAAAAAAAAAAAAAAAAAAAGGGGGAGAGAGAGAGAGAGAGAGAGAGATAGCACTGTGGTAGAGTGCCAGACCAAAAATCCAAAGGTCATGGGTTCCATGCCCGCCAGGTTCTAGCATTTTTATCTCTCACTTTCCACTTCTTTCACGTCTAGCAGTGTAGCTGATGTAGGGAACTATCGAGTAGCACCGTGCTTAGGAACCCACGTTAAACTGTAGGTCCCCTTTTAACTGGCTGGGTAAGTCAGTTCGAAGGTCGGAGGAAGGCAACGGCATACCACCTGCAAACAGGACCATGCCTAGTGAAGCACTGTGGTGCTCAAACCAATCTTCCAATTGTTTACTGCTTTACCTTACCGCCTATTAGAATTTAATTACCTTTACTTTTTTGTATGCTCCTCTGCATTTTTACATCTTTCTCGGCCGTTGAGCGCTTGCGTGCGCTGATATCCCACCGCGTTTGGGGGAATTGAAATTAAAATATGGAAAATAAAAATAAATTAAAAAAGAAAAGATTACGATAATTTTCCTTCATTTTTCTAATAAAATAATAAGTAAATGTTGCACAGAGCTACCCGCAAATTAACTGTGATTCTTCGAAGTATTGTCATTAAACACGTCCGTGGTGAAGTAGCCGTGCGGTCTAAAGCACCTCGCTGCGGAGCGCGCGGTTGCTCGCTGTCGGCGGTTCCAATCCTCCCCTGGGCATGGATGGTTGTGTTGTTCAACAAAATTAAATGTTTGTAGATCTATCGGACCAAACTGCGTGGTCATCAGTCCGTAGCTTACAAACTACTTAAACCTAGGTAAACTAACCTAAGGACAACACAGAATGTTCAAATGTTTGTATAGTTTATGGGACTTAACTACGGGGTCATCAGTCCCTAAACTTACAAACTACTTATGAACTACCTATAACTAAGGACGTCACAAATATCCATGCCGGAAGGGGGATTCGAACCCCAGACCGTAGTGACCGTGCAGACCGTGACTGGAGCGCCTCAGTCCCCTCGGCCACCGCGGCCGGCGACAACACAGACACCCATGCCCCAGGGAGGACTCGAACCTCCACGGCGAGCAACCGCGCGCTCCGCAACGAGACACTTTAGACCGCTCGGCTACTCCACCGCGACCTTAGGTTAGTTTACCTCAGTTTAAGTAGTTTGTAAGCGACGAACTGATGACCACGCAGTTTGGTCCGATAGATTAACAAACATTTGGACATTTCATCAAACGCACAAATATACACATCGTAACAGACAGAACTTTAAACCACGGTATCTGCTTCTTCAGCGGTGCGATTTATATGACAAAGTGCCTGGCTGCTCCCTACAGCCAGCGGCCGTGCCGTATTGGAGGCACAAGTAAGTACGCGTTAGGGCCTTATCACACCGAGCCACCAGGCGGCGCAGCCAGTACCGCCACTACCACCTGATTTGGCCACCGAGTGGTCAGGCTACCGTGCAATGTTCACTGCTGATGAGGGAACATGCCGGGCAACGAGTGTTCGTACTTTTAATGAAAAGGAGAAGGCGAAGGATGGGAAAAGGTGCGTGTACACCACAGCCTATGCCAGTGTTTTTCTACCTTTCTGAGTTCGCGACACCCATTACAAAAAAAAAAAAAAAAAAAAAAAAAAAAGGAGAAGAATCTATGGCCACACCCGTCCCGTCTTCGCCTTCACCGTTCTGTATCACAACGATATGCGTGAATTCGTAGACGGTGAATTTCATTTTTTTCTGTTGATAAAACAATATTGTAAAAGGGGGGGGGGGGGAAGGCACCGTATCGTATATTTTATTTTTCATCGGAGTTTCCTTGTGGGCACGCCGTATCTTCCGTATTACTTATCCAAAATTAATGATTGAGGTGTCATTCTCAAGGTTTCGTTCTCCACTAATGACGAGCCGGCCGCGGTGGCCGAGGGGACTAAGGCGCTCCAGTCACGGTCTGCACGGCCATTACGGTCGGGGGGGTTCGTATCCCCCTTCGGGCATGGATATTTGTGCCGTCCTAGTTCGTAAGTAGTTTCTAAGTTTAGGAACTGATGACCCCGTAGTTAAGTCCCATAGACTATACAAACATTTGAACATTTGAACACTAATGACGAAAAATACACAGATAGTTTAAAGATATTGCCCCCCTCCCCCACCAAAAAAATGGGGAAAAAATTGAAAAGATTGTATTGTTCGTACAATCTAAGTTGATACGTAAATGAAACATGTTGTAAGGTCCCTATGGTCCTGACATAGTCGGTTTTCTGTAGATTTAGCTTTGTGAACTGGCCACAGATGTATACTGTAAGTGGCACAGTAATCTTTGGACATTCGATTGTAGAGAAAGCGCGTTGGCTGAGAGAGAGGGTAGCTAGTCAGTTGAGCTGTGTTGGGAGAGAGTTGCCAGGGGTTGCGTGTTGGGTGAGGTAGTGCGTTCTCATTGAGTGGTTAGTTTCTCCTTCCTTTCATTTTCTTCATTTATTATTATTGTAGAACTTAATTACTACCCACCTATCATTTCTAATTATTTTAATACTGCATGACGCGAGCTGTTTCCTGTTTTGTAATAACAAGATACGAGGTAAGTCATTTATTTATCTGTGCCGCAGTGCGATTGTTTCTCCCTTTCATTATTCAAGTTCCTCAGTTTCGTTGTACCCTTTGGGAGCACTTTCGACAGGGCCATAAAGTCCAGTGTTTGAGTTTCCCCATTTTCCAGACGCGTCCGTTGTGCATATTAATGTTTTCTAAGGCTTACTTCGGTGGTCGTAGTCACCACATTGTTCGGTTTTTAAAGGTCAACCACTATTAAAAGTAATCTTTTCAGGATACCTTGCAAAATTCCATTAAACAGTAATTTTAATTAATTAATATTTTCCGGGATACCTTGCAATGTAGTTACGGTTGCTCCCATTAGCCATCACGCCGAGTATCAACTTAGTTTGCACGGTCGATATAAAAGCAATTTTTAGAATGTGCCATCTAACGACAATCTGTTTAACCAACGTAAACGACAGCTCTTGCAGTTGTTTCTATTTTTTATGCACGCCAAAGACCTTGATGCAAGAATAGTTTACGACATGATTTCGGTTATAAGCGTCGATGTAATGATGAAAAATACACACATAATTAAATTTAATCAACAAGCATGACCGTATGCAATGTCAAAGAAATCAGTTAACAGCATGATTCGCAATTCTATTCAACGGCGATTCTGTGTGCAAAAAAAAAAATGACGATTGTACTGCAATTAATGAATATGTCGTTTCTAATTTGTTACCTGGAGTTAAAGAACAATACTGCAATTACGTTAGAAATGTTAACGCTAATGAGCGATTAATTATTGGTGTAATTTAGTGATGACTCACTCTCTGCTAAATTCATGGTTGTGCCATATAAACATTTATGTGCCCAGTGATATTCCTCTTGGTTTAAAGGTCATGGGTGCAAAAATTCATGAAGATTGGAGCAAAACTATGCATTTTGTAAAACTCCGTGTGTTAACTTCCCTCCGCCATGCACCAAACGAAATTTTATACAGACAGTGACATTCCTCTTGTTTTTAAAGTAGAGTCTGCGAAATTTCATCAATATCGGAACAAGACTATAAATTTCAATGCAATAGAGACGCAGAGTCAGATTGAAAAACGCACTTTCTTGATCTCAAATATTCCAGTTTTATTTCATACCACCTTTGTTCTGAGAACAGAAAAAGAAAAGAAGATAAAGGATCTGTGTAATCGGTCGAGCCGTGCTCAATTTATGGCGCGACCAAGGTATTTAGGGATCCATTTTTATGTTGCAAAGTATCCCCCATCTTGCACCATATGAAACTTACGGTAGACGGTGACGTTCCTCTTATTCTCGAAGTCAAGTGTGTGAAATTTCGTTAAAATCGGCGAGAAGCTGTGGATTTTGGGAGTCTGTAGGTGAAATATGCTCCGCCATGCACCTATCACAAAATACTTTCTTAGCTGACGTTTTCTACGTATAAACTACATTCCTGGCAAATTTCAGCTTCATAGGTGAAGTATTTTTGAAGATTGTTTGTCAGTGAGTGAGTAGACAGAGATTAAGAAAATAGATTGCTTAATTTTGGATGCAGGAGAATTAAGGGAGACATGAAGACAAAAATAAATAGTAATATGAAAATCTGTAATGCTAACTTTATTTGATACAAGGTCATGCATGATGCGACAGTTATACGGTATCTACAGCGAAACTGTTGTGAGCGGTAGAAAATGTTCAAATGTTTGCATAGCTTATGGGACTTAACTACGGGGTCATCAGTCCATAAACTTACAAACTACTTATGAACTAGCTAACACTAAGGACGGCACAAATATACATGCCCGAGGGGGGATTCGAACCCCCGGCCATAGTGGCCGTGCAGACCGTGACTGGCGCGCTGCAGTACCCTCGGCCACCGCGGCCGGCTGAGCGGTAGACTTCTTTTCGTTTCATCCTTTTGTGAGGGTGGGAGAGGGTGGTGTTTCAGTTACAAAACGCTTCATAAACGCTCGAAATTACATGCAAACTTTGTTGCAGGTTCCTAGCTACTCCCATTTTCCAATAATTGACGCATAAATCTGGGTATTCCCACGAGGTGGCTTCTCATTATTTATGACGTCATATCTTCTGAGCTATGTGTCGTGCTCTTTTGTTTTTGGGTCAAGATTCTTCGTGGGCGTACGGTGAAGAATTCACAAAAGTTTGATTGGAATCGATCGAATGGTTTATGAACACATAGAGGACATACCGAGAAACATTCATTTTTATACAGGGTGTTACAAAAAAGGTACGGCCAAAGTTTCAGGAAACATTCCTTATACACAAAAAAAGAAAATATGTTACGTAGGCATACGAGCACGAAGAGTCTCTACATTTGGTACCGGGGTTGCGCACACAAGAGCTTTGAAATGCCCCCATAAATGAAAGTCAAGAGGGTTGAGGTCAGGAGAGTGTGGAGGCCATGGAATTGGTCCGCCTCTACCAATCCATCGGTCACCGAATCTGTTGTTGAGAAGAGTATGAACACGTGCAGGAGCTCCATCGTGCATAAACCACATGTTGTGTCGTACTTGTAAAAGCACATGTTCTAGTAGCACAGGTAGAGTATCCCGTATGAAATCATAACGTGCTCCAGTGAGCGTAGGTGGAAGAACATGAGGCCCAATCAAGACCATACCAACAATTCCTTCAATTGGGCAACTGGCAGTGAATAGAAGAAGTACGCTACATACTAACGAAACAATTGATAATTTTGACAATTATCTGCACGAATTATTTCAATTTACATTTGAAGAGAAATACTAAAATGAGCTCTAACATGGAAATTAAGCGTTTCCGGACACATGTCCACATAACTTATTTTCTTTCTTTGTGTGTGAGGAATGTTTCCTGAAAGTTTGGCCGAAATTTTTTGTAGCACTCTGTTTATATAGAAGATGTCGAAAGAAAATTGATTCACTGTATAACTTCTGGCATTCATACAGGCTTTCTTGCAGCTTCATGTTTTTCTCTTTCGTCGTGTCCACACTTTCCCTCCTTTCAGTTTGAATAGGACTAGACACTTCACGAGTACAGGAAAAATGAGGGGGAAACCGAAAACAGGAGACTGCTCGACTGACGAGAACTCTTGTGGCCGGAACAAGCACCAGTCCACCGCTGGTGGCGCTGATGTCTGCGCCGCCTGGTGCTAAGGGCATTAGCTCATCGAGGTCAAGCACTGTCTGGCTTGGCCAGCACTGGATGGGTAACCATACGGGTCCGCTGAGCGTCGTTGGCAAGTGGGGAGCTCTCAGGACCTCGCGATGCTAACTGAGGAGCTACTCGAGAAGTAGCAGGCTACGTCCCTCTGCATATAGCATCAGGTGACGCCTTTCGGCGGACGATGATAAGGCTTACGGTCGCTAGCTAAATGGCATTCCCAGGCCTGGGTGGGACGGAATTAAGTTCTCTAAAAATGTCCTCTTACTTTTTAGGTCAAGATATCACGATGATTCTGAAGTCTTCTGTCACACATGTACAGGCAACTATTTCTTCCCCTTTACACAATTCGCATTTGCATGGGAGAATTGCGGATCTGTAAATCCGCAGAAATTGCCCCCGTAACGTACGATCTGCAGTTTCGGGCAGTTGGGTGTCCAATACGAGACGGGACGTTTCTCGCTGCGTTCAGAAGCGGAATCCTCGAGATTTCCGTCCGTACAGCGCATGGCTGCAACAGGCGCGGAGACACGGCGAAACATTCAAATAGAAATACTGCCGCGAGGGCGCCATTGTCTCCGCGATTTATGGACACCTTTTATTCTGGATGCAAAAATATTTTTCACTACCCATAAAATGTCCGTTTCATCGGAGAAAAATTTTCCGTTGCAGGAAAACTTCAGCAGCTTCTGTACCAGCCCTTCCAACGATAACCGTAGTTATCTTATATGAACTTCATTAAGTGCTCATAAGTCTGTCTCCATCAGTAAGTACACAGATACAAAAATACATATTTCGCTTTCTGTAATGATATCATTGTGAATAAACTGAAAAAAGCGAATAAATGTGTAGTTGAAAATGCGGGTAAAGAGAACATGAAACCCAGTCATAAAGAAGCAGATGATAACGAATACAGACAGCTTCCTTAGAAGAAAAATAACACATTTTAAACTAAGAAAGAATTGCCGTATAAGCAGGCAGATGTGTGGTTACTACGTAAACGTGTTGCTATCGTGAATATTCGCTTCAATTTGACAAAAAATTTATAGAGAAAGTTGTTCCCTTTGTCAATAAGCACATCTTTCATGCCAAAATGAAGTGTCTTAAGACTAATTGGCAAATTACTTGGGATCTTTGGAGTAGAACGTGTGAAAAATACTTCACCAGCTAACAGATCTGTGAGGTATCAGTCAGTGTTTCAATCTCAGAAGAGGAAGTTTTACGCCGTTGACCATAAACTTTCCTGTGATATGATGGACTCATTGCTTAGAAAAAGTAACAGCAAACTGTTACGTAAAATGTTTATATGAATTTCTTATAAAGAAAGTAAGTTGATGTATGATTTGAAATCTACTGGAGAAAAATGTACCTCATGGTTTAAATGTCCTGATATGGTACTTGAAGCTCAATGTGACTAAAGTAAATAAATAAAATTGCACAATTGCTCAACATAAGGTAACATATTTTTCTAGTTAGTTTTATCAAAAAGCCTTAAAAAGGATATTTCTTGTGTCTGTTGCTAAATTCATTTGAGGTGCAAAAATTTGAAGTAATTGGACAACAATTTTCCGGGATGTATGGAAACAATGAGTTGTAGTATACCGAGGGAGGACAAAATTGTATGAACACCTAAGATAAGCAAAGCGGTTATTTATTGGTAAGGAGTTGCCTCACCCATTTTCGAGGTGCAGTCTTATCCATTTTTGTATGTCTGCATCTTAGCGGTTTAGTTACGTCTTGACATCGCGAGCTCGCTGCTCGAATTTTATGATGACGAATGATGCGTGCATGAATGTTTTTGGCTCTGTATGTGTATTATCCTATCGGAATGTCGAATGTTTGTAAGCAGTATGTTTGTCATAGTATCTTCCTATATAGGATGGCAAGATCCATTCACCACTACCCTACGAGTGAAGTAATTATAAAGACAGATGAATACAGCTATTTCCACGCCCAAGCCTTCACGCACCTCCGCCATGATTTTCTGCAAGAAGCAGGGAATAGTATCGTAAATTTGTACGGTAGTTTGTACGGATCAAATTAAATGTACGGTTGTTTGTACGCATCAAATTAAATGTAGACTCGTAGGACCATACAACAAACTTCCAGTCAACAAGGCTGCAACTTCTATGATTGTGGAACCATTTGCCTTGTAGCTTTACTTTCTCTTTCTTTATTAAGATTTAGCAACTGCCGCCCTTCCACGGATGTTATCGAAACAGTATTACTCAAGTGAGTGATGACTTTTGCAGTTGCTTTGGAATAGATGATATTCCCTCAGAGCTACTGAAGTCTCTGGGAGAACCAGCCATGACAAACCTGTTTCACGTGGTGTGTAAGATGTATGAGACAGGCGAAGTACCCTCAGACTTTAAGAAAAATGTTATAATCCCCATTCCAAAGAAAGCAGGTGCAGACAGTTGTGAAAACTACAGTACCATAAGTTTAATAAGTCATGGTTGCAAAATATTAACACGAATTATATACAGAAAGATGGAAACGTTGGTAGAAGCCGACCTCGGGGAAGATCAGTTTAGGTTCAGGATAAATGTAGGAACACGGGAGGCAATACTCACACTCATTTTATGGCTTATCATAGAAGATAGATTAAGAAAAGGCAAACCTACATATCTAGCTTTTGTAGATTTGGAGAAGGCTTTTGACAATGTTGATTGGAATAAACTCTTTCAAGTTCTGAAGCAAGCAGGAGTAAAATACAGGGAGCGTAAGGTTATTTACAACTTGTACAAAAACCAGACAGCGGTTGTCAGAGTTGAAGGGCATGAAAGGGATGCAGTTGTTGGAAAGGAATAAGACAGGGTTGCAGTCTTTCTCCATTGTTATTCAATTTGTACATTGAGCAAGCTATAAAGGAAAGCAAGGAGAAGGAATTATTGTTCAGGGTGAGGAATTAAAAACATTGCGTTTTGCCGACGACATAGTAATTCTGTCAGATACAGCAAAGGACCTGGAAGAGCAATTGAACGGAATGGACAGTGTGCTGAATGGTGCATATAAGATGAACATTAACAAGAGCAAAACTAGGGTAATGCAGTGCAGTGTAAGAAAATCAGGTGATGCTGAAGGAATTAGATTGGGAAACGAAGCAATAAAGGAGGTAGGTGAGTTTTGTTACTTGGGCAGTAAAATAACAAATGATGGTCGCAGTACAGAGAATATAAAATGCAGAATGGCAATGGGTAGAAAAGCGTTCTTGAAAAAGAGAAATTTGTTAACATTGAATATTGATTTAAGCCTAAGGAAGTCCTTTCTGAAGGCATTTGTACGGATTGTTGCCTTGTATGGGAGTGAAACATGGACGATAAACGGTGCGGACAGGAAGAGGATTGAGGCTTTTGAAATTTGGTGCTACAGAAGAATGCTGAAGATTAGGTGGGTGGATCGCGTAACTAATGAGGAGGTACTGAACAGAATTGGGGAGAAAAGAAATTTCTGGCATACCTTGACTAAAAGAAGGGATAAATTGGTAGGACACATTCTTAGACTTCAAGGAATTGTGAATTTGGCGTTGGAGGGAAGTGTGTGGGGTAAAAATCGCAGAGGAAGACCAAGAGATGGATACAGTAAGCAGATTCAGACAGATGTAGTTTGCCGTTCTTATCTGGAGATGAAGAAGCTTGCTCAGGATAGGGTATTGTGGAGAGCTCCATCAAACCAGTGTCCGGACTGAAGACCACAACAACAACATTGGTCGTGGTAGATTTATGGACTTTGGCGAAAAAGGTTCTTATTGCTCATGGGTCGTTGTCGTTTGCCTACTATTTCTTATAGACAATAGTATTTTACTTTTTCTCGTCATCGCTGTTATGTGCGAGTGTACTGTCGGTATTGATTCGTTAAACAGTGCAGCCGTTTTCGTCACAGATCCTCCCAATAACAACCCACCATACAGTTGACCTCTACGAAAATCTGAGGGATTACGCATTTCCATTTCTTTTCATAGCCAGTATACACTAGTCAAAAGAATTGGTGGATTACTTAAGGTATCTAGGTTCTGAACTCTTGCCATATCTTTCCCATTCCATATATTGCTACAGTACAAAACAGCCAAAGTTTCATCTCTTTTGTGTTGGAGTCTGTTAACGTCCCATACCTTCGAGCTTGCCAACAGCCACACTGCTACAAGATAATGTGCAACCTCAGATAACACGCAAAATTCAAGTCTCTTAGTTTCCCATAGGACTGCATTGCTGCATTGATCTCCCTGTTATCTCAACATTCCTCGTTTCGGAAATGCCTGATAGATGATTGTGATGCGACTGGCCCGGAATATACTAGCCTCTGCTTTACCAGATCAACGATATATGGAAAGAAGGATGTCTTTTACACTCCAGATCACTTCCAGAACCCCTGCGATTAAATTCAGAGGCGTTTAGCAGCCGTTATAGCCAACAATATTGCTAACAATGTTTTCGGCTTTCTGCGTTTTTCTCATCTCACATTGGTCTGCATTTCCTATCATTAGATTTCACAGCGTGTTATCTCCGGATTAAATTTGGCTACGATGTTCTTTCTCCCTCATAGTGCTGAATTCTGGATGGGAAGCAGTGTGCCTTCTCTGGAAGTAATGAAAGTGAATGCTTCCAATGGTTGTCCTATTGCGCAGTTGTATATACTGAAAGTGGCGTAGGAATGGGGATGCATACACAGACATACGTAAACACTCAGGGGACGGCGCTGCGATCGGCAACGCCCATATAAGACAAAACGTGTCTGGTTCAGGCCTTAGATCGGTTACTTCTTCTACAATAGCTACAAACAACTTAATCTAACTTAAAGGAAAACATACACACACACCAATGCCCGAACCTACGACGGACAGCAATCGAGTGCTCCGCACCCAAGGCGCCTTAGGGCGCTCGGCCATTCCAACCGAGCACGCGAGGGATGAGACACAGCATCTCTGAGGAAGCAATGATGCGGGGATTTTCCTGCACGACCATATCAAGTGTGCACCTGGAATATCGGGAAAAATACAAATGTCTGTAAATCTTTGGGACGTAACTACTCTGGTCATCAGTCCCTGCGCTTACAAACAAGTAAACTAATTTATGGTAAGGACTACAAATACACCCATGTTCGAGGGTGGACTCGAAACGTCAACAGCGGCGCGCTTCGCAGCTAGGCGCCTTGAAACGGTCGGCTACTCCATTGCGGCGAATATCGAGAATTTGGTAAAACAAAAACTCTCCGCTGTAAAAGGTATTGCAAGAACGGGACCAAGGACAACGTGATACACGTCCAAACCTTCCGCAAACTGTTGCGGATTTCAGTGTTGTCCATTATCAGGTATTAGGGTGCGAAGCATGACGCCAGTAAAACAGTATTAAAGTTCTCAAGTTTATTCAGCCGAATTTAAGATTCCGTGGTGTAGGCACTCGTTCGGTAGTAGCTAGATCAACAGGTGACGTTAGCACACCGTCTCGACACGTCTTCTATGGGCCGGCTGTTATACCTTTCGGATGGAGGTGCCCTGCGCCGCGACGTCTGGGTTATGGAACACAGACTGCCTGAAGTCCTCCATCTCTCCTCCGGTCTATGCAGCTGCTTGGAGTAGGATGGCGAGGTGACAGATGATCTCTGGATACCGTTATGGCTTCGGAAGGATTGTTGGCTTTTAGGAAAGCAACCAATGAAGACTGAGGTGGCCTCGGGTAGCAACCATATTCAGTGTTGTAGAGATGGTAGACAGCGGTTCAATATCTCTCCACATGGTGGTCAGTTTAATGCATAGTAGTTGTCAACAGACTCCGTCTCCTAGTTGTGACTAGTTGCTACTGTACTGTATTACTTTATCTGACACATATTCTGAATACAGAGATTAGATAATTGGATCGACGACTACTCTCGATTTCAAAGACCAAGCGACTGCACTTCTAAAAGCGGGAGTGATGGTATGACGTATGGAACGGTTCGTAATGGTCGAATGTGCCCTACTTGTGAATGCAGTCTGCTGACTGTATGCTGTAACTCCCCGACGCAGCGTCTGCTGTCGTCGCATTTATGACAGAGCTGCTGACCTGTTTGCACCTAGCTTGCAATTGCTTGAGCAGTCTCATATTTTAACAAGTTTCTCTGTCATAATTTTGCGCTAATAATAATAATTTCGTGTGGCTCACTGGGTTGGTGCAATTCCATTAGACGCCACTTTGGCGACTTGCATGTCCTTCAATTTTCATTCAAGCGCATTATCCGCTGTAACCCATTAAACGAAATATCAATTTGACGCCACTTCGGCGACTTGCGTCTCCTTGGCCTACCCCAGTTATACATCTGGCGAAAGGGGACCTAAAGGTTAACGTGGAATCCGGACCACGTTTCTGACGATTCCTCACATCATTGAGAGGTGAAGGATAGGTCAAAACACAGACTGAAAACTCCATGGTCTGCGTACCGACCACACTACCCTTCGGTTTTCAGTCCAGCGCATTTTCCGCTGTAACCCATTTAACTAAACACCAACTGGACTCCACTACAACGACTTTCGCGTCCTTGGCCAACCCCTGTTATATAACTGGCAAAAGGGGACCTACAGCTTGATGTGAAATCTGGACCACATTTCTGACGGTTCCTAACATCGTTGAGAGGTGAAGGATGGGTTATATCGCCAACTGAAAACTCTGTTGTCCAGGTACCGACCCCACTACCTTTTGGTTTTCAGTCTAGCGCATTTTCCGCTGCAACCCATTTAACGAAATATCAATTGGTTGCAACTTCGGCGACTGGTGTGTCCTTGGCCTGCCCCAGTTATCCATCTGGCGAAAGGGGACCTACAGCTTAACGTGGAATCCGGACCACATTTCTGACGGTTCCTAACATCGTTGAGAGGTGAAGGATGGGTTATATCGCCAACTGAAAACTCTGTGGTCAAGGTACCGACCCCACTACCCTTTGGTTTTCATTCGAGCGAATTTCCCGCTGCAACCAATTTAACGAAATATCAATTGGACCCCACTTCGGCGACTTGCGTGTACTTGGCCTACCCAGTTATCCATCTGGTGAAAGGGGACCTACAGCTTAACGTGGAATGTGGACAACGTTTCTGGCGATTCCTCACATCGTTGAGAAGTGAAGGATGGGTTAAAATGGAGACTGAAAACTCCGTGATCCGGGTACCGACCCACTACCCTTCGGTTTTCAGTCGAGCGCATTTTCCGCTGTAACCCATTTAACGAAATATCATCGACATAAACTTTCGGAACTGACTGCACCACAAAGAGGTTTTTCCTTTCCCCGCAGCCTGTCAACACCGACACTGGACTGTTGATAACAGCAGTATGTTGCCTGGTCGAACGACTGTCCTTTTCAGTTGTATGTGCAGGTGCACCTGTACGGGTATGGAGACAACCTCGTGAATGCTAGGAGCCTTCATTGACTGCGACACTTTGTTGCGGTCAGACCTGCCAGCGCATTGTTGGGCAGGGCGCACCGCGACCGCGGCGGGCAATCGATGCTGGGCGGCGGGCAGGAATCCCAGCCAGTGTTTACACGGGAATCCAATTTGGCGGCGGTCCGCGGCCCGCGGCGCCACTTGCATATGGCGGGCGCAGATAAACACGTTGGGAGGCAATCCGCGCCGCGCAGTCCCATCACAGCGGCCCAATGAGGCGCGGCCACTTACCTGCCCGACGATGGCCGCTCCCGCAGCTCCGAAACAACTCGCGCGCCCGGCCGCTTGTTTAGACTGCCTGTCCAGCGCAGATAGCCGCCAGCTGCTGCATGGCCGGAACATGCGCTCTCAGCCTGCCACAGTGGCAGCTTACGTAGTGGCCGCAGAATATGTAATGAAGCCTGTTGGGATTTATTCCTAACTGCTTTCATTACACAACCTCCTGATACTACTGTTGCATAATGATGGCTATGAATGTATGAGGCGCGTCCAGAAAGTGAGTTCCATTTGTTAATAAAATGAAATTGTAAACAGATACAGAAGAGAAGAAATTTTTATTGCACAAAACTACTTTTCCACATAACTGCCGAAATTTTGCAGGCATTTTTCATAGCGTCGCACCAGGTTTTGTATACCTTATTGACAGAAATCTGCCGCCTGTGTCTTCAACCAGTTGGAAACAGTTTCTTTCACCTCGTCGTCTTTGGTGAAGTGATGACCGCCAAGGAAAGACTTACGGTTTTCTTGGATCTTGTCAACGATCGCGTGAACCAGTTCTTCTGTAACCAAAGGTGGACGCCCTCTTCGTTCTTCATCGTGCACATCACTACGCCCGCCATTGAACTGTGGGACCCATCTTCTCACTCATCGCATTTAGTCCGTAAACATCGCAAATTTGCCGAAAAATGTCACTTGGATTCACTTTCCTCGTATTCAGAAATCGAATCACCGACCTGATTTCACAAGCGACGGGACATTCAATCAACGCCGAAATTTGAAACAAGCACAACAAAAGCTTACGTAACTGACAGCGATCTGCAAATGGCGCACGTTCTTCTCCTTGATACACATCGTCTAGAGCGCATGTGCGGAACTGCAATCGCAGCGCTGCAGCTGAGATAAATTGAAACGGAAGTTACTTTCTGGACACTCCACGTAATTAATGTATTATCATTTTCTTTTTCAAAACTTTTGTTATTCTTTTTCATAACGTGAATACCTGAAGTCGTTTTCTATTATTTGGTGAATCAGAAGATTGTTTGATTAGAAAATATTAATTAGTTCGTGCCAGAGTTGAGATAGAATGCTAATTAGTATTTCTGATGAAACTAAGTAAATTCTTGATAGAGCTGAAGCATTGAATTAAAATTTGTGGTGCGGCCGGGAATCGAACCCGGACCTCCATGCTTACTAGGCAGACGTCTTAACCGTTAGACTACCACACCACTAACGATTAAGGCGCCTCGGAATAGTCTATGTACGATTTCCCTCCACAACACAAACTTAAATTCAGCTTCTTTGTTCCAAAGATAATTGCCACTAATGCCAAGGCTCTCCATGCAGCGGAATAGCACCTCAGCAATGGACATGGTGGAACAATCCTGTTATGGTGATATAAATATCAATTAAATACAATGAAAGAATCCCTGAGACGGATTTTCGTCTCAAATATGTCAGAGACATTATTGATAGAGCTGAAGCATTGAATTAAAATTCGTGGTGCGGCCGGGAATCGAACCCGGACCTCCATGCTTACTAGGCAGACGTCTTAACCGTTAGACTACCACACCACTAACGATTAAGGCGCCTCGGAATAGTCTATGTACGATTTCCCTCCACAACACAAACTTAAATTCAGCTTCTTTGTTCCAAAGATAATTGTCACTAATGCCAAGGCTCTCCATGCAGCGGAATAGCACCTCAGCAATGGACATGGTGGAACAATCCTGTTATGGTGATATAAATATCAATTAAATACAATGAAAGAATCCCTGAGACGGATTTTCGTCTCAAATATGTCAGAGACATTATTGTTAGAGCTGAAGCATTGAATTAAAATTCGTGGTGCGGCCGGGAATCGAACCCGGACCTCCATGCTTACTAGGCAGACGTCTTAACCGTTAGACTACCACACCACTAACGATTAAGGCGTCTGCCTAGTAAGCATGGAGGTCCGGGTTCGATTCCCGGCCGCACCACAAATTTTAATTCAATGCTTCAGCTCTATCAATAATGTCTCTGACATATTTGAGACGAAAATCCGTCTCAGGGATTCTTTCATTGTATTTAATTGATATTTATATCACCATAACAGGTTTGTTCCACCATGTCCATTGCTGAGGTGCTATTCCGCTGCATGGAGAGCCTTGGCATT
The DNA here is from genome assembly GCA_026315105.1 of Locusta migratoria. Lineage (NCBI taxonomy): Eukaryota > Metazoa > Arthropoda > Insecta > Orthoptera > Acrididae > Locusta > Locusta migratoria. Next base: position 549,066,958 of record CM048747.1, on the reverse strand, counting down.
AGTGACAATTATCTTTGGAACAAAGAAGCTGAATTTAAGTTTGTGTTGTGGAGGGAAATCGTACATAGACTATTCCGAGGCGCCTTAATCGTTAGTGGTGTGGTAGTCTAACGGTTAAGACGTCTGCCTAGTAAGCATGGAGGTCCGGGTTCGATTCCCGGCCGCACCACAAATTTTAATTCAATGCTTCAGCTCTATCTATAATGTCTCTGACATATTTGAGACGAAAATCCGTCTCAGGGATTCTTTCATTGTATTTAAGTAAATTCTTTTCTCATAATATTAAAGTAGGTCTTATTATGTTTCACAATTAATGTTAGGAAAGCTTCCGCCCCTTTAGTTTCTGTATATTTACCGCTAATGACGAAAGTATTGTTGATGAACCCATTTTGTTAAATACGTGAATGAAATATTATTAACTGAAACGAAATTTGTATATCAATTTAATCAGCATTATTTACGCTATCTTTTACTACATCCAGTTGCCTTTAATTGTTTACTTTTCCATTATAACTTATTTAATGTACATAATTAACAATACGTAATTTTTAGCGTAATTGTAAACGAACGCTTCCGCGGCCGTTCTCATTGTTGATAAAACTCTTCTGGGTATTGGAACAAGTCGTCAATATATCAAATGTTTCACCGACTCTTCGGCCACAATTGCAAGCGGCCTTCTTCTGTGTGTCACTTCAATGAAACATTTGATGTACTGACAATGCGGTCCAGTACCCAGAAGATATTCAGCGACATTGTTGGTAGATATAAATAGGATGTCACTGAATATTGTTTCGTCAGTTGTCTTAGGCATAGTGCACGCCAGTTTCCACTTTTATTATGAATAATTATGTGCATAGTCTTCCGTATTTGTCGTGTGGCAACTGTTTCTACCGGTATTATGAATGGATTACTAATATTTGTGCCACATACGAACTGTTTAAATTTGAATTATTGACTTGTGGAATGTAATTACCTGGTTTTGGAGACTGTAATTAATGATAATTGTACACTGGTCATAAGTGGGGACAATTGGGCACTAATGATAAATCGTTAAAGTATCAAAGAACTTTAATTCTGTGTGTTGCCTACTAGTGGATTAGTGGATTAGTTGTGCCCCATGAAATTTCAGCCAGCCGCTACCGAGAGCAACAACCAAAGAGAACATCAAGAAACAACGTTCTACGTCCCATAAGTCACAACTTCTGTTTTAGGACGTCTCTGAAAAGTGAGGTTTCTGCTATGTCCAAATAGGACACCCTCTTAGAAGAGCACCTTCGGAATTGTAAGTAACGGATTTTGTGGGTCTCGGATAAGTAGTAGAGGGACATACCTTGAGTATGAGGCTATCCGCTTTTTACGCGACAAGCCTCGGTTTTGTCGAAAATTGATGTAGAATTTCACGGTGCACTGCAAGACGCGTAACGCCAGCGATGCTCCAGGAAAGTGAGCCTGGCGCAGTGGTTAAGATCGACAGCTACGACGCTGGAGGTACGGTGTTCGGATCCTCTCCGGGTCTTTGTTTTTAATGACAATAATCCGACATTTTTCCACTTTATTTTACAGACTACCAACAAAATACGTACATTGTGTGCAATTAGAAAGATATATAAGTTTTTAGTGGTAATTTAACTTTCACGTCATTATTACTAAATCATTATTACTCGGTATTACCAGTATCGATAGCTATGGCACAACATTCCGAGCGAGGTGGCACAGTGGTGACGCACTGGACTCGTCTTCGGGAGAACGGTGGTTCAAATCCACCTCCGGCCATTTAGATTTAGGTTTTCCGTGATTTCCCTAAATCACTCCAAGCAAATGCCGGCATGGTTCCTTTGAGAGGGCACAGCCAATTTCCTTCCACATCGTCACCCAAAACTCTGATCGTTAGCTCCAATGACCACGCTGTCGACGTGACGTTGTACCCTAAACTTCAAATGTTCAACTACTTACAAACTACTTATGAACTACTTACGAACTAGGACGTCACAAACATCCATACCCGAGAGGGGGGATTCGAACCCCCGACCGTAGTGGCCGTGCAGACTGTGACTGAAGCGCCTCAGTCCCCTCGGCCACCGCGGTTGGCCCCTAAACTTCCTTCCTTCCTATGCCACTACAGAAATCCAGATTACATTCAAAAAGAGTTCTCTTTCACCCATCTGCGATGCTAACCACGCGTATTTTTTCATCTTCGATAAAGCAGGCGCCCCAGATTTGTTGGAGACCAACTGAGCGTCCAGGAACGATTTCATAAAACTATACTCATAAATTTGTCATCAATTCAAGGCAACTGTTTTTTCGATTATGAACAAATACGCATGGTTCGCTTCAGTGTTGACGGATGTCTGGATTTCTGTTGTGGCACTGAAAGCGATGTAGGCGATAGCAAGTGAGATTTTGTAATACTGACCTGAAAATTAAATTCCAACCGAGAAATTACAAAATTTATTTCTAATTAGCTTAAACCCGCGGCTCCGCTCCCGTGTTGGTTGATTATGATAGATGAGCTATCTTTAAGTAGTGTGCTATGAGACTGGTTTTGAAGGATGAAATACAATACCTTCTTTAGAAACAAACATTTTAATCAACATTCAAATAAAAAAAATTATGTGAAGTGCTTAATGATCTATATTTATAAATGTGAATGTCTGTTCGGTGTACGTTTATCCGAGGCATGTTGTCTGAATGTGATCTATTAAAAGTAGATGCACTGTTGTAATATGTGTAACGCAATATAAGCAACGCAATCCACATTTATCTACGAAGTTTAAATAACAATTAAATTAATGTAATTAATTTCAATAATTTTTGAGGAAATGTAGCTGATAAAGCGGAACTGAAAATATTCCTATCAGATTGCAGAAGTCTATGCACTTACCGTTTATCAGGAAAGTAAGTAGTGTAGATCAAATGAAATGCACTCGTTTCGAAGAATCAAATCACTAAATTCAACTATAATGATTGTAATAATATCAAAGATCGATCACTTGATGTAATGCGCGAAACGTCAAATCGATTTTTTTAAAGAGTTGAATTAAAAGAAATTTCTTTTTTACTGCTTTATATATTTATGCTTATACTTCCTTATTCGTATGCTTTTCCTTACAGAGAAAGAGCTGAAGACATTGTAGCACGCATAGACCAAAGATATGGTTTGTGGCATCACGTTTCGCTGTATGTAACCTCCTTGCTATAGAGTCACAAATGTCATCGCTGGCCTTCAGTCCGAATTATTTTATAATTTGACGACTTTCAACCACCATATCTTCCACCCCCTTATAGCTGTCGGCATGGATCTGCTATGGTGTACAACGGGAGACTTCGGACAACAAGTACACACAGACCATTCGTTTGCGTTCTGTAGTTTTCGCTGCAGAGGGAAATATTAACACACACACACGCGCGCGCTTAGAATTTTATATACACCGATAACTTTCCATCCCTATATACTCCACCCATTTATTATTATCAACCCTCAAGCAACAATGCAACCACTAAAACCATTTTCCAAGAGTAATTATTGTTCCCCATTTCGTGTTATATTCTTCAAATTCCTAAATATCTATCAGATCGGTATAAAACCGTGCCTAAAACCTTCCTCAGGTATAAATTAGTAACTGTACAAATATTTAAGTATCTGCGTCTTGTCGTTCGGACGAGATAAGCGTACACCGAACAGACATTCACATTAATATATATATATATATATATATATATATATATATATATATATATATATATATATATATATATATATATATAGCTATCAGATCACCGTAAAACCGTGCCTAAAGCCTTCCCCGGGTAGACATTAGTAACTGTACAAATTTTTAGCTGTTTATGTCTTGTGGTTCAGACGTTATAAACATACACCGAACAGACATTCACATTTATAGATATAGATTTCACTCAATGTACGCGGTTTGTTGATATTTTGCAAACTGAAATCGAAAAAGTGGCACTATTCTTATTAAAAACAAAGCAGAAACACGTCTCTTGCAGTGCACAGTGAAATTCTGCATCAAATTTCGCGAAAACCAAGACCTGTCACTAAACAAAGTGGATTGCCTCATAGTCAAGGTATGTCCCTCTAGAACATATCCGAAACTCATCAAAATCCGTCATTTACACTTCTGAAGGTCCCCTTTGATAGTGTTTTCCAACCCTCCCAAGATCTGCTGATGAAACAGTACGTGTGGATTATATGAAACGATTGCATTTACATCAGTATCTCCAGCGGTAATGAGGGACCAGCTGTCTATCAACGCTGTGCCACACACATTATTATGAAGTGTAGTAACATTAATGCTGGGGAAGATAGAAGGCACTAGAAGAAGAGGACGGCAGAGGATGAGGTGAATAGATGGCATCACAGAAGCAACGTGTTCCAACCTGGAAGATCTACGGGAGAATGTGCAGGTGAGAGGAAAGTGGCGTGCTTTGATTCATGGGGTCACGGAGAGTCGGAATCGACTAAACGAATAGAGAGAGAGAGAGTATCAAGTAAGGGCAATGCAGACGCTTTTCGTAGCATCCAGTCCACCATACTCATAGTGATTACTGACTTTCGCTTCATTACTTCCACCTCACTCTGCCTGTTCGTGTAATTCTGCACCAGTTGTTGGTTGACGAGCGCCCATGTTGGTTTTCTCATCATATACCACTTGATAGTAGACAGTCCACAGATCGTGTCGACCAGGAAAGTTCCTATATGATTTGCAGAGGACGTTGAGATTCACGAGCAGTGTATGAGGGACATTATCGTTTTGGAACAAATCAGGAATGGTAAAATAATATGGCCTACAACTATCTGCACGTACCGTTCTCCGGTTAGCTCTCTCTCCACAAATACCCTAAGTGAACGAAAGTTATAATTGCACCCCAGATCATAACGGCTGAGGTTGTTCCATTGTCTTGGACGAATGCACTCTACGACACAGCGTTCGCCAGGTGTAGTTCCTACACGCAAACAGCCGTCATTTGTCTGTTGTGATTTTTCAAAGGCTTTTGATTGTGTAAATCGTGGTATTCTTCCAGATAAGCTTAAGTATTGTGGTATGAGTGGGACAGTGCACAAATGGTTTAAATCATACTTTCCTGGAAGAGAGCAGAAAGTTGAAATAAGCATCTCACATGATATAGATGAACAATTAATTCCTCTAACTGGGGAGTTATCAAAAATGGGGTCCCACAAGTTTCGGTCTTGGGTCCTTTGCTGTTCGTAATCTATATTAATGACTTGCCATTGTACATTCACGAAGATGCTAAGCTAGTTCTTTTTGTTGATGATACAAGTATAGCTATCACACCTGACAAACAGGAAATAACTGATGAAATTGTAAATGATATCTTTCAGAAAGTTATTAAGTAGATCTCTACAAATGGACTCTCATTAAACTCTGATAAAACCCAGTATATACAGTTTCATACAGTAAATTTAATGACACCATTAATAAATTTAGACTTTGAACATTAATCTGTAGCTAAGTTACAATATTCAAAATTTGTAGGTGTTTTCATTGACGCGGATTAAATTGGAAGAAACATATTGAAGATCTCTTGAATCGTTTGAGTTCAGCTACTATCAGGGTCACTGCAAAATTTGGTGATACATATCTCAGTAAATTAACTTACTATGCCTATTTTTATTCACTGCTTTCATACGGGATCATATTCTGGGGGAATGCAACCTAGAGTAAAAGAGTATTCATTGCACAAAAGCGTGTAATAAGAATAATTGCTGGATCCCACCCAAGAACATCCTGCAGACATTTATTTATGGATCTAGGGATATTGACTGTAGCTTTAAGTATATATATATATATATATATATATATATATATATATATATATATATATATATATTCACCCATGAAATTTGTTATCAACATCCCGACCCAATTCAAAAGTAATAGCAGTGTTCACAGCTCCTAGGAGAAAGACTGATATTAACTATCCAAGGTTAAATCTAACTTTGGCACAGAAAGGAGTGAATTATGCTGCCACAAAAGTCTTTGGTCACTTACCAAGTGGAATCAAAAGTCTGACAGATAGCCAACTAGTATTTAAAAAGTAATCAAAGGAATTTATGAATGGCAACTCCTTCTGTAATGTTGATGAATTTTTAGATGAAACTTAAAAAATAAACATAAAAACAATAAAAAATGTAAATAAAAATCCTTAAAATATTGATTGTCATGTATGGATAACATTTACTAAACTGACATGTTCCACATCATTACGAAATGTAGTATATATATCCATGGAACAAGTATTAATCTAATCTAGGAAGATTTAAGGGAAAATTGAAAAGTTATGGTGAGGACAGAGGTTTGATGTGGGGTCGCAACTTTGGAGTGAATGTCATTTATGGCCGCCATCTTGAAATCCGGCATTTTGGTTTCAAGTCATTTTTTTATGGGAAGGGGGTGTATGACACACCAAATAACTCTCGATTGAGCTGATAAATTTAGTGATGTAATTTGGTTTTGTTTAATTGGTACAGCTTAGAAGTTATTAATGTTCAATGTTGGGAAACATTGGACGCGATGGACAACACATAGAACATGAACAACATATGTTTTAGCAGTCAGTATGAATGTAATTTCCCAACTTTGAACATTAATAACTTCTAAACTATACAAGATAGGCAGAAATAAATAACACCATTAATTACTGAGCACAAGCAAGGGTTATTTCGTGTGTCTTATACTCTCCTTCCTATTTAAACAAAATGACTTGAATCAAAATGGCGGATTTCAAGATGGCGGCCATGAATGACATTCACTGCAAAAGTTGCGGGCCCACGTCAAACCTCTGTCCCTATCATAACTTTTCTGCTTTCCCTTCCTCTTCCAACTTATGAAAGTGTCAAAGGACTTTTGACTCGCCCTGTGTTTCTAAAGTACTTTTTTATTTACTACAGGTCCAGATCATGCTTTATATACATAAATCCATGTTTTGTGTGAAATGGGAAACTACAATTGCAAGACCATTTATCCTTCAGATGACCTCTGCTGACAATTATCATTACTTCTTTGCCTGGACTGCTCTATCACGTTCTTCACAGAATGCGCTGCCATCGTCTATGAAAAGATTCTTCTGGTGTATGCACAAACAGTTACGTGTCAATGAAGAAACTAGTTTTAGGATGTCATGTGTGGCATATTAAGATACTAGCTGCTAATCCCGGGTATATATGAATTATTCCAGTCTTATTAACTAAAATAAAAATAAGAAAACGATTTCATCTTCATGTATTCATGAGCACAGCTTAGAAGTTATGAAACAGTAAAACAAAATAATATGCATAATGTACAAAATTATAAGTGCACTATCCAAAGAAAGAAAAATAATAATAAAATTCAAATGATGAATAACAGTAAATTCATTAAAAACTTGACTATAAACAATATTTCTTTCTTGGTGAGTTCAGCATTGAGAAGTCGACATAGAGTTGTCCATGTGAGAAACATGGGGATGTCAAATCCACTCCACAGTATTTAACAGACTGTCCCTGTGATTTTTTTAATCGTAAGAGAAGATGAAAGTCTGACTGGAAACTGCAGTCTGTTGAAGCTATATGGTACATCTGTCGGAGTAAGTGGTATTCGTGGGTTGTACACAGCCTCATTCCATTTCAAAGTTTTGGCGTATCGAGGTTTCGTAGTAAAGTAAATGTTGATTGAATTTCCAGTAATAGTCTATACGATGGCAAACCAGCTGGGTCAAGTGAGTTAAAGAAAGCGATCCATCTGGTCGCCATCCAATGAGCTGCTAGATCAACCCACCGATGGTACACCCAGAATATTGTGTCTACATGACTAATATGGCAGGAAACTGAAGAATAGTATCACACTATCTCATTTTCGGCAACACTTTATACCTTATGGTATCTGTAATATGATGCATATACAAATAGAATAAGATTAATGAGGGCTAAGAGATGAAATTTGCTTGTCCTCTGAGTCTTTCAAGGTGGCATTCTGCAATTAAATCTTCTCATATTGAATGAAATTTTAGTGTTTTGGGTGGGAGTAAAATCTATGACTGCGGGGCGCTGGGACGATGCCTTGCTTATATATCTGGGGTGACCACTTATCTTACCTTTGGGAGCCGCAAACTTATGGAGCTGTTTCCAAGCAAGCAAAACATATAATCCTATTTTCAGTGTCACGAATATTTTTTGCAAAAATAAATAAATAAATCGTGTTCAGTGTTTTGCATAATTATTGAATGCATTTCATTTAAAAAGCAATCGTGATTTGCTGTTTAAGATAAAAGATCTTATGTTAGGTTTAACAAGATAAGACAAGTAGTACAATTAGACATTGTGTGTTTCTCTTCAAGCTGTCAGTGTTCAACTATTCCAAATTTGTGCATCAATTACTGGAAAATGATATCACTTTGTGACTTCCAATGTACTTCACATATAATGTCAAACCTTTAAGAAATTTTTTCTCGCTGAGACACTTATTATCAAATGAAGAAAGAAGGTTTATCGCTAACTTTTTTTTTTTCGTCAAACTTCATCACCTGCCATGAGTTTTTCATTCGTAACTTGTTTACTACAAATACCACTGAATTCACCAGCAAAATTATATGACTGTATGCCACATAGTTCAGGACATATATCGTCTTAAATACTGAGATGTTGCAAAAAAATGCTTTTGCTTAAAATGAAGCTGAAATTATCCATCGTATAATCATCCATTGTTTCATTATGAGAGCATTTAGTGGCTTCCAACAAACTTTAAGCATAATTTAAATCATTTTCTAAACCCTGTCTCAGTTATATCCTTATCGTCAAGAACAACGGAGTTGACCATTGTTTTAACTGCTACACTGTAAAGGGAACAGCACATGACAAAGTCGCACTACTGTTTGACTATCTTTCTTATAAAATATTTTTGTTTCCTGGGAAGACAATGTGACCAGCCTTTGTCGGAACTTTATACTGTTAGTAATATGAAGGTATGCTCCTCAAGACTCACTTTCCTAGATATACTCTGGGGGATAACTTAGACCAGAATGCGATTCCTGAGAGACAACAGTTCTCAGGTATTCGCAAAGAGGACTGGGTTTTGGCCAAGGAGTGTGTCGATTTCAGTAAGGTCCGATGGGCGGTGGGAACATTTCAACCGTTCAAGTCACCTGGCCCTGATGGAATCTTTCCAGCTCTCCTGCAACAAATGGGAGAAAATCTTATTAGATTCTTATGCAGGTTATTCAGGGTTAGCCTAGCAGCAGGAATCATTCCCAATACCTGTAGGGCAGTGAAGGATGTCTTCATTCTAAAACCAGGGAGAATTGATCCTACCAAGGCCAAGGATATGAGACCAATCAGCCTGTCCTCCTTCATTCTTAAGACATTGGAAAAGCTGGTTAATGTGTACGTCGAAGAAAGGAGGTTAAGTAGGGCTCCTCTACATTCAAACCAACATGCACATCAGCCAGGTAAATCATGTGAGACAGCTCTCCACCAACTCGTTGGGAAGGTGGAAAAAGCAGTATACTTTCAGGAAATAGGCCTCTGTATCTTGCTGGACATCAAGGGGGATTTTAGCAACACGACCCTCCATTCCATGGTTAGGGCAGCAGAGGTGCATGACCTAGGGACCACTATATGTAGGTGGACTAGGGCCATGCTCAGTGGAAGAAAGGTGGAGTCTACCATGATGAATGAAAAAATGGTAATCAACACCACTAGGAATTGCCCGCAAGGAGGAGTTCTTTCCCCTTTATTGTGGAATCTAGTGGTGAATGATCTCAGCCGTGGTGGAGTAGCCGAGCGGTCTAAAGCGTCTCGCTTCGGAGCGCGCGGTTGCTCGCCGTGGAGGTTCGAGTCCTCCCTGGGGCATGGGTGTGTATGTTGTCCTTAGGTTAGTTTACCTAGGTTTAAGTAGTTTGTAAGCTACGGACTGATGACCATGCAGTTTGGTCCGATAGATTTACAAACATTTGAACATTTTTTGAATGATCTCATTAGAGAATTAAACTCTAGGCAGTACTTATGCCAAGGATACGCAGATGATCTTGTCATAGTAATACTTGGTAAATTTGCTGACACAGTCAAGGATATGGCACAAGGTGCGTTGGACATTGTGCAAGACTGGCGCAGAAACACGATCTGGGGGTTAGTCCTAAGAAGACTGATGTTGTACCATTCACAAAGAAGCATATCCAACAATCAAGTTGGAATTTAAAGCTTTTCAATGAAGCGATACCTGTGAAGGGGACAGTGAAATATCTAGGGGTTACCTTTGATGAGAAACTGACATGGGCCCCTCACATTAATAATATTTGCTCCAAGGCAAAAGGTACTCTTGTAAGTACCAGGAGAGCGTGTGGCAAAAATTGGTGCCTGAGCCCCAAGGGTATGCACTGGATATACACCACGGTGATTAGACCCAGGATCACCTAAGGGGCGGTCGTGTGGTGGAAGAAGATAGAACAGCAGGTTGCTGCTAAGGAACTTGGTAAGGTGCAGAGATTATCCTGCTTAGCCATAACAGGCATAATTAGCAGCACACCAACTGCTGGGATGGAAACCATGCTGGATCTGCCCCCATTACACCTTTGGGTCAAGATGGAGGCAGCGGAGGCAAAAACTGGAACTCTTTGGGATATTCAGAATCACACACTAAAATAGTGAGTGAGGTAAATATAGGAAAGGTTGGGGAAATGCCAGCTGACTATATTATAACCCCATACTGCTTCAACAAGACTTTCAATAGAACAATTGGAAATAGGTAGCACTGGGAGAAAATAGTTCCACACGATACGGGGGATATTGTCTGGTTCACTGATGGGTCAAAAGCAGACCAAGGACTTGGGGCCGGGGTATACAGGGTGCAACCATGACTGGAGGGCGTCATCTCTCTAGGGAAACTGGCCTCAGTACTCCAGGCCGAAATCACTGCCATCAGGTCGTGTGTGTGTGGGAGAATTTGCGTAGGTGCTACAAAGATCGTAGCATATATATCTATTCAGACAGCCAGGCAGCCCTGAGATCACTGGCAGCTCCTGCAACAAGATCTAAAATTGTTGCAGAATGTCACAAGATCCTGGTGGATCTAGGGGAAAGCAATAGAGCAAACCTATTGTGGGTTCCTGGCCACTCGGGGATCAGTGGCAACGAACATGCTGACAGATTAGCCAGGATGGGGGCAGAGACTCCATTTATTGGACCGGAACCTGTCCTGACAATGACCAAGGCAAAGATCAAATTGGAGCTACGTAAATGGCTTAGAAGACAGCACATAGAATATTGGACCAAAGTCTATCAACAAAAACATGGCAAGGTAATGATGCCAAAGTCATGTTTTAAAAGAAGCTCTGCAACCCTGGGCCTGAATAGGCCATGGGAATTTCAAAAAACACCTATCTACATTGGAAATAACAGAAGAGGACCCTAAATGTAGGATCTGCATCACATCTAATCTTCGAATGCATTTCATTGGAGAGTAAAAGGCACAGAACATTTGGGACAACCAGACCCGAAGAAATAGTGTCTGATAAAGAACTGGTAAACGGACTCCTTGCACTGTTCAAGGGCATTGGTTGGCTTTACTAGATATGCAGGGAGCGATACCGCACAATAAACTTAGTTTAGGTGCGGGCAGTGGCAGGTTGGACTAAGACTGTTTTGGCTTCCCTCAGTAAATCAGATCAAACAATATGAAGTTAAATGTTTACTTACAGTTTGGCGAGGTATTGTGGTGATGTTGGCAACGACCGTTAAATGTTGTTTAAGAATGCAACCACTTAGAATGAGGGAACGTTTTTGTGTACTGACGATTAAGTAAATAATTCATGCTGTTCCTGCTCTATGTTCGACACGTTGTTGTTATTTAACCCTGTCCTTGTCGAACGTGGAATTGCCAACATTAGTTCAATACGCCGCCATAGCAATAAGTAAACCTTAACTACTATCAGTGAAGGAACACTACATTAAAAATAATAATATTGATTTCATTTCAAAATAAAAAAATTAAAAAAATTAGAAGTTATATTTGTGATGTGCTTTTCTCAGAGTTTGAGCTTTTTGATATGTGGCTGATAGTTGTTGTGTCCAGTGCAAAGGACACATAAATGTTCGTCAGATAGTGCGGATTGATAATTGGATTCGATAAACTTGAGAGTTGAGTACAACACATATATAAGTGGTCGCAAAAATTGACGTAAGTCTCTTGGCATACCCTATTGTTGCAGGATATTTTTGTTCTGGATCCTTCTTCCAAAACTCAATAGTTGAAAAACCCGTTACGTTTCAGATCCTTTGGTCCTTAGTCCTCTTGAAGTTCCTGTAGCTACAACTCTACAGCTATTGGATCTTTAATATTTGGTGGTGAAAAGGTAAACAACAATCCGGAAATGAAAACTCAGGTTTAAATGTCGTCAAATCACTAAATCTGACATTGATATCTTCAGCAAGGGCTAACAACAGGTGTTTTCCAGAACATACGTAAGATTTAAATGTAGCGATTGTTGTCTGCTCTCTTTCTTTGTTATGCTTGAGTGCATTTCGTACTGTTTCTATTTCTTGAGATAAGTGCACTAAGGTTGGCTCTGTCAGGACCTGTATTAAAGATGTCAGACGATTTGTTCCTTTTACGATCAAAGAGGTCTTTTACTCCAGCACGTTACTTGTGCTTTGGTAGAAATTAGAAGGTCGGTGCCAGCAGGCAGGCTTGTTGCCCCTGCCCGCACGTCGACCCACCCTGTGGCAGTCTGAGCCGCTCACCTGGTTGGTCGGGCGTGCGTTCTCTGCTTTTACTACGACCTTCAGGAATCAACCAGCTTAATACACTCCTCGCCATTAAAATTGCCATACCACGAATATAACGCGCTGCAGCCGCGAAATTTAACCGACAGGGAGAAGATGCTATGATCTGCTTTACAGAGCATTCACACAAGATTGACGCCGGTGGCGACATCTACAACGTGCTGATATGAGGAAAGTTTCCAACACATTTCTGATACACAATCAACAGTTGACCGGCGTTGCCTGGTTAAACGTTGTTATGATGTATCGCGTAAGAAGGAGAAATGCGTATCATCACGTTTCCGATTTTGATAAAGGTCGGATTGTAGCCTATCGCGATTGCGGTTTGCTGCTCGCATTGGTCGCGATCCAATGACTGTTAGCAGAATATGGAATCGGTGGGTTTAGTAGGGCAATACAGAACACCGTGCTGGAACCCAGTGACCTCGTATCACTATCAGTCGAGATGACAGCCATCTTAGCAGCATGGCTGTAACGGATCGTGCAGCCACGTCTCGATCCCTTAGTCCACAGATGGGGAAGTTTGCAAGACAGCAACCATCTGCACGAACAGTTCGACGACGTTTGCAGCAGCGTGGACTATCAGCGCGGAGACCATGGCCGCGGTTACCCTTGACGCTGCATCACGGGCAGGAGCGCCTGCGATGGTGTACGCAACGATGAACCTGGGTGCACGAATGGCAATACGTCATTTTTCCGAATGAATCCAGGTTCTGTTTACATCATCATGATGGTCGCATCTGTGTTTAGCTACATCGCTGTAACCGTACATTGGAAGCGTGTATTCGTCATCGCCATACTGGCGTATCACTCGGGGTGAAGGAATGGGATGCCATTGGTTAAACGTTTCGGTCACCTCTTGTTCGCATCGACGGCACATTGAACAGTGGCCTTTACATTTCCGATGTGTTACGAACTGTGGCTCTACCCTTCATTCGATCCCTGCGAAATCCTACATTTCAGCAGGTTAATGCACGACCGCATGTTGCAGGTCCTGTATGGGCCTTTCTGGATACGGAAAATGTTCGACTGCTGCCCTGGCCAGCACATTCTCCAGATCACTCACCAATTTAATACGTCTGGTCAATGTTGGTCGAGCAACTGGCTCATCACAATGCGCCAGTCTCTACTCTTGATGAACTGTAGTATCGTATTGAAGGTGCATGGATATCTGTACTTATACACGCCATCAGAGCTCTACTTGACTCAATGCCCAGGCGAATGAAGGCCAGAGGTAGTTGTTCTGACTGCCGAATCTTGCTCAGTGCTGTCACAAGACTGGCGCGATGCTGTATTGCTATATCGATAGTAAGGTTCCACAGGTCTGAGCATGGAAGTGTAATTTGTATTATATAAGTCTGACGCACTTTTTACTTTTTTGAAACAAGAGCAGCACTGCTTTGAAACAAGAGCCACGTTGTGGCCACCCTTGTTACATAGCTGCTATAGCTACGTCTGGAAGCTTATTGAGGGACGAACCGCTTCTTTAATTACACGATCCAAGTACGAAAATGTTTTGGCCCAAAACTCTCGTCTTTTGAAGCTATAATTCATGCACTTATATAAATGATTATATACCTGAAAAATTATATAACTGTACCACAATAACTGTATGAGATCATACGAATTTTATGACATTTGTGTTTTGATTACTATCTCTCTTTGTTTCGATACTGCACTTATAATTTTGTACATTATGCAAGACAGCCATATTTATTATATGTTCTCCGAATAATTTCACATGTTTTAGGAAGAAGGAGATGGACAGAGAGAGAAGGGATAGGAGAAATACTAATTCAAAGCAGAAATAATTGAAGACCCACGCAACGCTGGGTTATCATCTAGTGTTATATAACAGTTAAAAGAGGCTTATTCTCTGACCCAAGGCAACTTATGTTAAATATTTTTCCAATAAAAATTTCTTAACATTGCAAAATTCATAGGTATTGTACCAACAAAGAAAATACTGGTAAGCTAACAATATATGCTAAAAATAGCTGCCAAAATTTCATGTACTATATAAAATAGTTCCAGAGAAAAATGTACATAAAGTTAGCAAATTGAACATTGCCGAGATAGGATATTCCGCCTCTACTTAATCCTGCCAGCGCTAAGTGGGGTCGGTATGATCCCTTGCGGCACTGCCTCTGCCATAGCACATTCCCAGGAGAGCCGTTACCAAGCAGTTAACTATCTCACTAGTACCAGAGTATAACATAAGGGAATTTCTGTAACTTCGAAATTGTACTGCTTGCAAGCGTCGGAAAGCGTATACGCACACCGCGAAACGTTTCTCTATTGTACGTCTTTTTGGTGTGCTGCAGCACATGCAAAAAATCGTATTTCGGATCTCCTGCGAAACTGTGACTTGTAGCTGCTGCTGAAAATACAATTTGGAAGTGTATCATTTCCAGTTTGCGAAGGATGCTGAGAAGAAATGCAATAAAGTTACGAGTAACAAGTGTTCATTTTCTGTGGTTACTTATACTATAAGGCATGTAAGAAAATTTTCAAACAATTCATTCACTTCGAAACTTCACTTCATTATGAGAATCGCAATAGCCTAACTACTACTACTTCACAATTGTTTGAACTTTCAGATTAGAGTGAATCAAGTATTTCTGTACAGCTTGCTTAGTTTCGTACTTCTGTTTCACAAAAATTATAATTTCTCGGTTACCTACTGGTTTGAAAATATGAAACTTTAGCTGCAAATAAATAATATGTCCGTCTATATGCCATTAAGGAACTGTTAATATTAGTAGGTCATATTCTTTTCTTGAAGATATACAGTTGACAAATAGCTAAACAATACGTGATAGGTGCACGCAAGTCTCAGAGGCAACGAACAGGCTCATATGCGTTTTTGGGCAGATATAGTCTTTAGAATGTAAAACTAGATAGAAAACTAAATAGAAAATTCAGTCATAGTTTTAACCCAGTCTTTACATCTCTTGAAACCCATTTCCGAATCATTTAATCTGTAATCCAGAGTTTTACTGGGTAGCATTAGATTTCAAAAAAAGTGTAGATTCGTCGGTGTCATAAATTTAGTGTGGGATTAAGTTTTCGGGAAATGTAATTCAAGTTTAGTGATGAATATTCCCCAAAAATGATTCACCCGTCAATCATCGCTGACGGTATTCCATGACGAGATTTCCTTTATCCAACCAGCCTAGTCTGACAGTGAAGTAGCTTGCTGTTTAGCGCCTTTTGCTGCACAATTGGACCGGATATTGGAACTTCATACTCATCTTTCTCACTGAACCAATTGAGTAATTTTTCATTCAGTGATTCATTTTTTTTTTTTTTCCATTACTGTACGGCGATTCTGAAAACTATCACCATTTTAATTCAGAGTTCTTCAGTTTCTTTTCGGTTATTCTTCAAGTCTGGTGCAGATGATAATTCAACGGCATACTGTGCGTCTATGTTTTCCAGCATTGCTCAGTTGCCTATTCTGTATACTGGTTCAAACGTTTTGTCCATCAAAACCACTACTTTCTTCCGTTTGGAAGCCATTGCAAGCACTACGCAAAAGCATCATACTTTTAGGGAACAAAGCATGAATATCTATATCTATAAACGGTGTACGTTTATCATGTATGAACCACAAGACGTAAAGAGCTTAGAATTTGTACAGTTACTAATGTCTACCCGGGGATGGCTTTAGGCACGGTTTTATGGCGATCTGATAGCTATATATATATATATATATATATATATATATATATATATATATATTAATGTGAATGTCTGTTCGGTGTACGCTTATCACGTCCTAATGAAAAGACGCAGAGACTTGAAAATTGTTTTGTTGGTTGCATTGTTGCTTGAGGATTGATAATGATAAAAGTGTGGAGTATATTGGGATGGGAAGTTTTCGGTGTATATAGAATTCTACGTGTGTGTGTGTTAATATTTCGCTCTGCAGCGAAAATTACAGATGTGTAGTAAAAGCTATGTAAAAGCTAATGGTAATATTTAATTTCAAATTAATTTGCACCAACTAGGACGAAGTTTACAATGACGTCAGTGGCGTCTTGGAACCATTCAGTTGTAATTACCTCCCAGACGGCTCGTTTGCAGACCCATGTTTACTCATACATTTTTACTCCTAGTATTGTGTACTTTCAACCATGTAAGTTTGCGAGATCGTCTTTGATACACCATGCATACAGTGCACCCTACTACAGACTTATAAGCCCATACCACACATTTTCCCGAAGTAAGAAATGCGAACCGGATAAACCGGAAATATGGAAAAATATTTTCCGTATAAACGACGTTCTCATGTTGTTGTTGTTGTTGTTGTTGTTGTAGTGGTGGTGGTGGTCTTCAGTCCGCAGACTCGTTTGATGCATCTCTCCACGGTACCCTGTCCGGTGCAAGTCTCTTCATCTGACAATACAATCGGCAACCTACATCCTTTTGAATCTGCTTACTATAATCGTCCCTCGGTCTCCCTCTAGGATTTTTACCCCACACACTTCCTTCTAATGGTAAGTTGACAATTCCTTGATGTCTCACAATGTGTCCTACCAATCTATCCCATCTCTTAGTCAGGATATGCCAGAAACTCCTTTTCTCGGTTAAGCACCGCCTCATGAGTCACGTGATCTGTCCAACTAATCTTCATCATTTTTTCATCAAAAGCTTCTATAATCCTTTTGTCTGAGCTCCTTATCGTCCACGTTTCACTACCATACAATGCTACACTCGAGACAAATGCTTTCAGAAAGGACTTCCTAACATTTAATTTAATTCTGGATTTTATCAAGTTTCGCTTCTATAGAAACGCTTTTCTTCCCATAGCCATTCTGCAGTTTATATCTTCTCTACTTCGGCCATTAGAAGTTATTTTGCTACCCAAATAACAAAACTCATCTACTACTTTTATCGTCTCATTACCTAATCTAATTCCTTCAACATCGCCAGATTTTCTGACATTCCATCTCATTACCCTCCTTTTACTTTTGATAAAGTTCATTTTATATCTTTCTTTCAAGACACTGTCCATTCCATTGAATTGCTCTCAAAAAATGTTCAAATGTTTTTAGAGCTTATGGGACTTAACTACGGGGTCATTAGTCTCTAAACTTACAAACTACTTATGAACTAGCTAATACTAAGGACGGCACAAATATCCATGGCCGAGGGGGGATTCGAACCGCCTACCTTAGTGGCCGGGCAGACCATGACTGGAGCGCCGCAGTCCCTGACAAAATTACTATGTCATCAGCAAACCGCGAAGCTTTTATTTCTTCTCCGCCAACATTAATTCCCTCTCCAAATTTTTCCTTGAATTCCTTCACAGCTTGCTCAATATACAGATTAAATAACAATGGGGAAAGGCTACAACTCTGTCTTACTCCCTTCCTAACCTCTGCGTCCCTTCCTTGCCCTTCGTCTCTAATAACTGCCGTATGGTTTTTGTATAGGCTGGATATAACTCTTCGCTCGCTATATTTTACACCTGCTACCTTCAGAATGTGAAAGAGTGTATTCCAGTCGACTTTGTCAAAAGGTTTCTCCAAATCTACAAATGCTAAAAACGAAGGTTTGCCTTTCCTTAACCTATTTACTAAGACAAATCGTAATGTTAGTATTGCCTGCCGTGTTCCTACATTTGTCCTAAATCCAAACTTATCTTCTGCGAGGTCGGATTACACAAGTTTTTCCATACGTTTGTAAATAATTCCTGTTAGTATATTGCAACCAAGATTTATAACATTGATCGTTCTGTAATTTTCACATTTGTCTGCACTTGCTTTCTTTGGAATTGGAATAACAATATTCTTCTTGACGTCTGATTGTATACGTGTATAGATTTAACAAATGAGGACGAGAAGATTGTAGAGTCCTCAGCCCGACGAAACCTCAGGAAGCGTGCAGTGGCTTCAGAAGCTGACGCATCGCAGTTTCGTCTCCTCGCGCCGTGTTTACCAGGTCTCTGGCTGGCGGCGTGTTCTATCGCTGCGAGGCATCTGCGGCGGCCTGGATCGACGACCGGTGGCGTCGGGAGGCAGCCGTTCCGATACCACGAGGCTCCACTGGCGGTAATTAACAGAGATGCGCGATGGGAGCAGCGAGTGGAGGGGAAACTCATGGAGGTGGAGAGAAATAAAGGGATCCTTCATGACGCCACAACAGTGAAGTCGGTACCTGAGATCTAGCTGATCCGAAAACAATAGGAGACTGCTGTCTACGGTTTTCTGTATTACCGAGAGTATTTGTAGACCCTCCCACCGGTTTCCAAGTTCTATACGAGGCGCGTCTAGAAAGTAACTTCCGTTTGGTTATATAAAACGAACGGGTACAGATACAGAAAAAATATTGATTGTACAAAAATCTACAACTGTTGAACTACTTTTCTACTTAGCTTCCGAAATTTTGTAGGCAATTGTCATAGCATAGCACAAGGTTTTGTGTGCCTTTTCATAGAATTTTACTACTTGTAAACCCCTATGGCAACATTTAATAGTTGAATTTCGAAAAATAACCAAACATGTGTCTTTTAAATTCTAACCAAGTATGCAAATATCATATTTTGTAACTCTGAAT
Source organism: Locusta migratoria (assembly GCA_026315105.1). Taxonomy (NCBI): domain Eukaryota; kingdom Metazoa; phylum Arthropoda; class Insecta; order Orthoptera; family Acrididae; genus Locusta; species Locusta migratoria. The sequence goes on along the minus strand of CM048747.1, from coordinate 549,047,604 downwards.
TCAAAATTGGCTTAGCAGCAACGTATTTTCAAAAACATTTTCAACCCCTGTTCACCCTTAAATGATAAATTTTCTGAAAATACAGAAACACGTGTCTTTTTAATTATTACCAAGAACACATATACCAATCCATGTGGTTGTAGCAACAAAATTACCTTAATAGCAAAAGATTTTCGAAAAATATCCCCTTTCCAATTTAACCCCCTTTGTGGTTCAATTTCCAAAAATTTGAAACACGTTTTTTTTTAAATTCTAACCGATACTACAAATATCAATTTTTGCAGCTCTAGCTTCAAAATTGTCCTAATAGCAACGTGCTTTAGAAAAAGAATTTTTCATCGCCTATTTTACCCTCTTACTTGTTGAATTTCAAAAATACTGAAACTCGTGCTTTTTAATCCTAACCAAGATTCCATATCTGAAGATTCGAAATTGTAGCTTAAAATTTGAGTTAACAGCAAAAATTAAATTTTTAATGTTTTACCCCCTTATGGGCTGAATTTTAAAAAATGCCGAATCACGTGTCTTTTAAATTCGAATCCTGAATTAAAATCCGAAAGTTTGTAGGCCCTAGTTCTAGCTTCAAAACTGCCAAAAAAGCAATGTATTTTCAAAAAACGTTTCATCCCCTATTTCACCCCCTTACGGATGGAATATCAAAAAATCGCCCCTTAAATGACGTTTGCAGGGTAAGATCAACATCCTCTACAAATTTCGAGTTTCTTTCTTCAGTGATTTGGGCTGGGTGATGATAGTCAGTCAGTTGCGACATTGCCTATTATACATAGAGATACCAATGTGCCAATGTTTTCTATTATATTGTGACAGATCTATTTCAGCTAAACAGCCATCATCAATCTGTGAAATATGCGATTTTTCTTAAAAATATAATATTTACAGTTTGGTTTTCGTGTACATATACTTTTAACCTTAGGCCTGTTTTGGCAATACAAAAATGTTTTACGTAAGTCCATATGACATCCTGGGGCAGTGTCACGTTGCCATATAACAAGAAGTTGAACTTTGGTGTCACATGTATGTGATATAAATATCGTAAAATTGTCAATATTTTTCAGCTTGCTGTTTAACAGCTGGTCAAAGATGTTATAGGTTACAGCTTTTGTCCTTTTACGAATGTCAGGTAGTCAGTGTCGAATATTTTCTCGCGCCTAGTCTACATACGTATTTCGCAAGACACTACAGGTTGAGTAACACAGATTACCACTCATTTCACTCCTAGACAGACTGAGCGTCAAACGACTATACACATGTCTCCGTTCGATCCACGATTTCTCTTACCATGTCCTTATGGTACTTAGGCAAACCGCAAATTGGTGACATGAGATTTGTGTTCCAGTAAGATTTCCAAGTTGACACTCTGTATTTTCTCAGCAATCGTCCTCGTAGAGAACATCGTCTTTTCTCCAGGGTCTCCGATTTCACTTCGAGAATCGTCCACATAAACTCGAATGTACCAGAAACAAGTTTTGCGGTCAGCCTTTAAATTCCTTTGAAACGAATTGTTGGATTCAGTGCAGCTGAGCAGTAATCTAAAATGAGTATTACTACCGTTTTATAATCGGTCTCTCTTACAGATGGACTACATGTCCCCTATATTTTCCTAGATAAACCATAACTGTCCTTAATATTCTCGTTCCATTGTCCGCGATTCTATCAAGCAGCATGTTACTAGTACTGCACTAACAATATGGGTTTGTTTGTCCCACTCATACGCATCAATTTACATTTTTCAACAAATAGAGCAAACTGCTATTCGTAACACCAACTAGATGTCTGATTTCAGTAGGTTTGAATCGATGACCCCGCACATCGCTGCATCATCAGCACACATCGGCAGATTACTACTCACCTTGTACGTAAGATCAATGACAGAGATAGAAAATAATAACGCTGCTATCACACAAACCTGGAACGCTCCTAACGATACCCCTGTCAGTGATGAACGTGGACAATAACTTATACTGGATTGTATTAATTAGAGTTCTAGCTAGAATCTCGTACTTTCGTTATCTGCCTGCGGTGAAGCACTGTTGTGGTGTGTAGTGCATACACCTACATTCACAGTACCTGAGACCGTTATTGGCACAAACTGCTTGCAGCAAGGTACAACGTATACGAATGAGGGGGCTTTTACCTGTGGCTTGTCCAGGCAGAACGAGCTTATGTAAACCTTGCCTTCCAGTGACATCGAGTGTCCAGCTTGTTGCTATGTAAGCCTATGCTGCACTGTCGGTTATGGTGTTCAGTGCAGACGAATAGGAAGAAGAAACACTCACTTACTTGGATGACTGTACTGGGCTTGCAGTTTTGGATAAGGACGACTCTGTTGTGCAAGTGTGGCACAGATATACAGTCAGTGTATTCTCGACAATTGTGGAAATTTCCAAGTACCATTCAACAAACCACATAAGCATATACAAGGATGTGGTCAATATATATTGTATAGTCCAGCACATACTCTGAAGGCTTATTTAATTGTATCTAGTGTTACTTGTTGTGAAACGAACAGATGTATATTGTTGTATGTCTTAGCCAGGAGTGATAATTTGGTATGAGGCTGTGCTATGTGATACTTCTGTTCAGTTGAGCCACTTTGCGATTACATAAATCATGTTTCACTACATTGTGTTACAAACAGTTATTTGCAGTTTAGGTGATTTGATTTATCTGCACTTATATTCACTGGCTTTGCAGCACTTAACAAATGTAACAAAAGGTGGAGTGTGCTACCTGACGCTGTAAATTTAAAGACATTTCGGGACGTATTGAGATGGGACAGCTTTTGGTGCAGCTGCTAATATCAGTCTGCTTCACTTACCACAAGCCTACTGTGTTTTAAAGCTACTAGTGGACATAAAACATGACATTGGAGAGGAAGAGCCATGAATAAAGAACAAACATCTTGTCATTCTGATAATCACATTTTCCTATTTTAAATTATATAACACAATTATGATCTAATGAAAACAATTTTAATTAATTTGACCAAATTATTAAATTTCTTTGGTTAAAATAAGCTCATTAAAAAGATAATTATCATTGCAGTAACTTCATTAACTGGACCAAATTTGTTACATTCATTAGATTACAATAACCTTATTAACAAAAACACATTCAAATTTTCCCATCACTCCCATTAACTATTAATTCGTAATCGTTTATTCAATAGTTTATTAATTTATTTTGCATATAGGTCCTTCATTAATGTTGGTAATTTTTACTACTGGTATTAATGTAATAAGTAGAGAAATTATTATTGTGATTGTGATAGTAAGTGTTGGTCTATTATATAGTATCATTAATGAAACTGATATTTCTGTAAAGTTAATTGACTATTTTAAGTATATAATTTCAGCGTTTTTAGTTATTTCTGTAAATATTACCTTATCAATATTATATTATATGATTGATAAGATAATTATTACATTCATAATATAAATGATTCTGTTGAACCTGATTTTAAATATTTCATTTGATGCAATTCTTGTAATGTAAATAAATAGCACTATTATACCACCAAGAAATGTTAATAGTAGAATATATGATTATCAAAATCGTTCTATTAATATTGCTGTTGTTATTCTGATCAGTAAGGTTTGAATAATAATGGTTATTACAATTAATATAATGTGGTTTATTTTTATGAAGTAATTGTTTATTAAGTTTGATAATCCCATAATTATAATTTTTATCATTTTAAGGGTTATTTTATAAGAATATTGATTTTGAGGATCAATGTTGGAAATATTTTTCTGCCCTTGAAGTTTTAAAAGTATTTCCTTAATTTTGATTTACAAGACAAAAGTTTTTTTAACTATTAAAATTAATGTCTATATTTAGATTACTTATTAATCAATTTATTTTGTTTGGTGTTCTTGTTTTATGTTAGAAATGTAAACACTTATTAGTAGTTTTATTAAGATTAGAAAAAATTTTAATATCTTTATTTATATTGATTTTTATTTTTCTTGTTGTGTTTTATTATGATTATTGTTTTCCTTTTTTTTTCTTGCCCTGTTTGTGAAGGTGCTTTGGGTCTTTCTATTTTGATTTCGATAATTCGTTCTCATGGTAATGATTTCTCTAATCCTTTCTTTTGTATTTATGTTAATTTACTTATTTGTAACTGTTTCTTTCATCCCTATTACTTTATAACTGTTCTTTTTATGATTTCATTATATCCTTATTCTGATTTAAGAAAGATTGGTTATTATTTTGGTGTTGTTTTTATCCTTTTATATTGTTTTTGATTTTTTGGATATGTTTAGTGATTATTTCAAGGAAATCAATTTTTGTTATCATTCTTATTTTTTTATTGCTTTCCTTTTATTAATTATGTTATTTTCTAGTTTGCATTTGTTTTCTTTTTATATTTACTTTGAATCTAGATTAATTCCTACTTTACTTTTGACTCTGGGTTCAGGTTATTAACCTGAACTTTTGCAGGCTGGTATTTATTTAATTTTTTATACTTTAGTTGCTAGATTACCATAGTTATTAGTTTTATTTAGGATTAATGATATATTTAATACTCTATTATTCTCTATTGTTTGATTTTGATTCTTTTTACTTTTTGTTTTATTTTTTTTCTATTTTTTTCTTTTTTAGTAAAAATACTAAATTTTTACTTTCATCTTTGACTTCCTAAGGCTCATATTGAAGCTACTATTTCTGGTAGAATGATTTTGGCAGGTATTTTATTGAAATTGTGTGTTCACGGTATTTTTCATTTAGTAAGGGTTATTTCTTTTTTTGGTTTGCTTAATTTTTTTCTCTTTAAAATTCTCTAGTGGTGTTATTATTAGATTTGTCTTTTATTGTCATGTTGATTTAAAGTCTTTAATTCCTTATTCTTTTGTTCCTCATATGAGATTAGTAATTTGTGGGTTGATAACTGTAAAATGATGAGGATATGTAAGTTTCTTTTCATTAATGGTTGGTCATAGTTTAAGTTCTACAGGTTTGTTTTCTTTATAAAATATTATTTATGAGCGTTTAGGTAGATGGAGATTATTAATTATTAAGGGTATAATTAATGCAATACCTAGAATATCTGATGATTTCTTTTGAGATCTTCAAATATAGTTTCTTTATCTTTAAATCTTTTGTGAGAGTTTAGATTATTAAATAGAATTGTTTTTTATCTTCTTATAGAATTTTGTTACTATTTTTACTGTCTTTTTTATAGTTGGTTACACATTACTTATGTGTTCTGATTCTCATTATGGTTTGTGTTATTCTGGTTATTTGTGTTTGGGCTATTTTCGTGAGTATCATCTTTTATTTCTATATTGATTTCCTCTTCAAAGGGTGAATATTTTTTTAAACTAAGTATTTTAATTTAAAATGTTTTGTCGAATTAATGATATCATTTTTTCATCTTATTATTTTTCTATTTGTTTGTTAAGTTTTTTGTTTTATTTTTACTTTATTTTTTCATTATATAAATAATCATTTTTATAATAAATAATTAAGGAAGAAGTATATATAACAAAAGACATAAAAATCAATGATATTCAATCAAGGAGAATGTAATTACCACCATAGAACTATTTAAACTAAATAATCTGAAGTCAGTTATCAAATAATAAATACTCAACACAATTTCTATAATTATGAGTTCATGTGATTCTCAGGTTATTCGTTTTATAGGTTCCATTGTTGATTTTAAAACATTTAACTTCTATTTCTTTGAATGTTTCTGTATTGTGTTTATATATTTTGTAGCTTGTATTTATTCCAAGGATTTATTTCCATAGGTTGTTTGTTTAAGTTGAACGATTTTTTTATATTTTTTCTACGATTTAACAGTTTTTTATTCTTTTTGATAATGTTATTATTCAATATCTGGTTATAATAATTATTATTCTGTTTATTCTTTTAATTATAGAAGTTACTTCATTTCTTTTGGTTTAAATGGTTTCTTAATTGTTGCTGTTTTTGGTGGTAGAGTTCTGCCTTGATTAATTTTTCCTGTACCTTATTTAGTTGTTTAAACCTTAATGTTTAAAATTTATGGCTTTATTTACTATTATTTTTGGTTCATATTTTGGTTATGTTAATTCTGATTTTAATTCTTCTTCTGATATTTTCCCTTAAATATTTTACCTTTTGATATGTTTCCTGGTTCTGTGTGATTTATACATTTTCTTTCAATTAATTATGTTAGATATTGACCTTTAAGTTTTGGTTATTATTCTTTAACATCTTTTGATTCTGGATGGGAAGAATTAATTGATGGCCAAAGTTTATATTCCTTTTTTATATTTGATTAATTATATTTAGTCTTTATATGATTCTCATTTTGGGGTTTATTAGTTAACTTTTTTTTTTGAAAGTTTTATTTTGTTTATATTATTTTTTATTCACATAAATAGCTTATTATTCGAGTTTGACATTGAAGAAGGGAAATATTTTTAGTTTGAGGTATTTATAAATATTTAATTATTATTTTTACAGTGAAAATGTATTTTTTATTTTTTTAACTATATAAATAGAAATATTAACAGAGTCAATCCGAAAAGTTCTACGACATTTGCAGTAGCAGGCACTATCAGCTCAGACACCATAGCTGTGGGTACCCTTGACACTGCATCACAGACAAGAGCACCTGCGATGTTGTACACAATGACGAACCTGGCTACACAAATGACAAAACGTCATTCTTATCAAATAAATACAGGTTCTGTTTGCAGCATTATGATGGTCGCATTCGTGTTTTTCCGACATCACAGTGAACACACATTGGAAGCGTGTATTTGTCATCGCCATACTGGCGTATCACCTGGCGTGATGGTATGGGGTGCCATTGATTACACGTCTCCTTCACCTCTTGTTTGCTTCGATGGCACTTTGAATAGTGGCTGTTACATGTCAAATGTGTAATGACCCGTGCCTTTATCTTCATTTGATTCCTGCATACCCTACATTTCAGCAAGGCTAATGCACGGCTGCATGTTGCAGATCCTGTACTGGCCTTTGTGGATACGGAAAATGTTCGACTGCTGCCCTGAGCAGCATATTCTCCAAATCCCTCACCAATTGAAAACGTCTGGTCAATGGTATCTGAGCAACTGGCTCATCACAATGTGCCTGTCAGTACTCCTGATGAACTGTTATATCATTTTGAAGCTGCACTGGCATATGTACCTGTACACGCTATCCAAGTTCTTTTTGACTCAATTCCCAGGCATATGAAGGCCATTATTATGGCCAGAGGTGGTTGTTCTGGGTACTAATTTCTCAAGATGTATGCCTTAAAATTGCTTGAAAATGGGATCACGTGTCAGTTCTTATATGTTTGTCCCATGAATACCCATTTATCATCTACATTTCATCTGGGTATAGCAATTTGAACGGCCAGTAGTGTATTACACTGAAAATCTCTGTAATTGTTAAGATGATTCTGTAGCATCACAAGCACAGAAAAGTAAACCATATGGAGTAATCAGTTGTTTCGAGTGTAGACCCATGTCCACATCCTTGCTCCTCACAGTGACAATGACTACAAAAAGTTTTTAAAGGGAAACACATGTTTCGGATTCGAATCCTGATCGCTATTATATTTGTAACGATAAATACTTTAATCTGTAGTATGATGTGATTTAAATTCCATGTAGACTAGTAAATTATTTTTGCATATATGACTGACTCATACTCAATGGTAGTTTGAGGTCAGTAAAATTCACCCACCCTTAAGCTGAAAGAATTATGTTTTCTGTTATTTTTGATGTCAGTAGTTACATCTAAAAATTGAATGAATAATATTAATGACCTATGGTTCAAATCTCTGCATAATTTATATGTAAAACTGTTTACAACATTCTTAAGTGATATGTAGTGGTAAAGTTGTGACTATTCTGGTTTTTAAGGTCTTAATGTCAGCAGTTGTCTAGGTATTTGTTATGCTTTAAAAATTGGTACGAATGGAGTGGTGCTGTGCTATATCTGTTGCACAGAATTACCGCTATTTACGCCGTCCTTAAGAGTAGTTAGATGAAGCAGATGTTTGACAGCAAAACGCAATGAAAGATACATCTCAAGCACCACAGCCATCTAGTGGTAGAATGGGAGGAATTATTGTCAGCAGCAACGATCAAAATTTCATGGTAAAAGAACAACATTTTCCTTTAGTGTCACATTTTCCTGTATTATCCTGAAACAATAACTATGTGGTCATCAGCTTCTCCTGCCACCAAGGAACTGAAGTAAATTTTAGTTGCTAATTATTTCATTTTGAGTAGTTACGACTTTCTACTTTATGTATTACTAGCAGTAAACCCAGCATCGTCCTGGTTTTTATTTATCCTACACTCTCGTAGTCCACATCCCCTTCCACCCTCTCTCTGCATCCACCTCTTTCTCTCCCATGTCTCTTTCGTTTCCACCTTTTCCTCACTTGGCAAAGTTTTCTACAAGGTACCTTCTGTCATGTATCATACAAACATTTATGTACACATCCCTTCCCCCCCCCCCTCTCTACGCATCCACCTCTTTCTTTACCATGTTTCTGTTCGTTTCTTCCTTTTCCTCACTTGGCAAAGTTTTCTACAAGATACCCTCTGTCATGTACCTTTCAAACATTTATGTACCTAGTGATCTTCGTCTTGGTTTAAAGGTCAGGGGTGCAAAAGTTCATAACGATTGGAGCAAAATTATGCATTTTGTAAACTTCTGTAAGTAATGTACCCTGCACCACGCCACGAACGAAGTTTTATACAGACAGTGCCATTCCTCTTGTCTTTTAATCGGAACAAAACTATGGATTTCTATGTAATAGAAACGCAGGGTCACATTGAATAACTCACTTTGTTGTTCTCAAATATTCCAGTTTTATTTCAAACCACCCTTGTTCTGAAAATAAGGAAAAAAAAGGATCTCTGAATTCCGTCCAGCCATTCCCACGTTATTGCGCGACTAACGTAGTTAGGGATCCATTTTTATGTTGCAAAGTACACTTCCCCATGCACCGTATGAAATTTAAGGTAGACAGTGACCTTCCTCTTGAATTGAAGGTCAAGCGTGTGAAATTTCGTGAAAATCAGAACGAAACTGTAGATTTCGTGAGTCTGTAGGGGAAGTATACTCCGCCATGCAGCTATCACAAAATACTTTCTTAGCTGAGGTTTTTGTTACCTATAAACTACATTGCTGCCAAATATTAGCGTCATAGGTGAAGTAGTTTTCGAGATTTCGTGTTTAGTCAGTTAGGTAGTGACCGTTCTTCCACTTTTATATAGAGATTAAGAAAACAGATTGCTTAATTTTCGATGTAAGAGAATTAAGAGAGATTTGCACACAAAAGTAAATAGTAACATGTAATGCTAACTTTATTTGATACAAGTTCATGCCTGAAAGCGAAAGTCTTACGGCATCTGCAGCGAAACTGTTGCGTTTCATCATTTTGTGTGTGTGTGTGTGTGTGTGTGTGTGTGTGTGTGTGTGTGTGTGGGTGGGGGAGGGGGGGCTTCAGTTACGAAACGTTCATAATAGTCCGAAATTACAATGTAAACTTTGTTTCAGGTCTTTACCTACTCCCATTTTTCAATAACTGACACATAAATATTCTGACGAAGTGGCCTCTCACTATTTATGACGTCATATTTGCTGAGTTAGGTGTCTTGCTCTTTGGTTTTTGGGTCACGAGCCCTCATTTTTATATATGTAGAAGATGTGGTAATTCAATATTCTGATTCAAGGATCTGTATTAAAATAAATTCAGCTTACATTAAAAACTCAGAGGTTAAATCAAACAATGGAAATTCCAGGACGTTTGATGAGTTGCCGAAAAGCACAAATAACAGAAAACAACCAGATAGCTTTCGCCTGTTAAGGCCTTCATCGTTCAAAGAAAAAATACACACACACACACACACACACACACACACACACACACACACACACATACACACACTCCCACACACATAACCGCCATCTCAGAATGCTGTAGCCACACGAAAATTAGAGGTTCGTTACTTTCCAAACACAATATTGTCAGATTTTGAACACAGACGATATTAGTTAAGGTAATTCCGCCATGATGAGGTTAAAGCAATAATTTCTTTTCCGGTTGACACCTACGGTATCAGATATGAGACATTACTCTGACATTTAAACTACCGAGCCTTCCTCAAGGGGTGTTGGAAACTCTATCCCGACAATGTTCTGGGAGAGTTCTGAGGATGGACCATTGTCTAAGTTGGACCACATACGTATTTCAATGTATGTTGGTAACATAAAGTTTTATATTTAGATTTGCAAGATGGCAAAAAAGGGGAATCAACAGGAAATGGACAGAAGATGAACTGAAGGCCTGTGTGGAAGCATACAGTAACGCTGACCATGGATTTAACAAGTGTGCTGGTATATACTAAGTACCAAAAGCTAGAGTAAAAAGATATGCTGATGGTAGAAACACGTTCTCAAATGAAGCTTAGTTATTCGCAAGACAATTACTCTTTACGACTGAGATAGGGAAAAATTGTTGCAGGTCACCTTCGTTTATTTGAAGGGACTGTTTTTTGTATTCAAAACCACATATGTTTGTAAACTTGCATTCGACATAGCAGAAAAATATGAACTTCCTCATTCTTTCAACAGAGAAAACGGCGGGTAAAACGTGGTTTTATTCGTTTAAGAGACGAATTCCGCAGCTTTTCCTCTGTAGGCCAGAAGGAACATCAATGGCCAGATGTTGAAATGAAGCTTTTAAATTAAATAAATAAATATTATGTGTCTTATTTCCTTCTTAGTGATTATTTTACCATTTGGTTCAATTTAAGCAACTGAAGGTCCAAATTAGGCAACTGTTTTCCTAATATGGACCGTTTACATATTTTTGAATTTTAAATAATATCCATTTATGCTTTGTGTTTATTCAAATTTAATACTAACATATGAAAGTGTACAACGTGTAGCTTCTCTTATAGTATATTTTGCTTCGATCAGATAGATAATGTAGGCTTCAGATACCAAAATGAAAAGCTGGTCCAATATAGGCAACCTTCCTGTAAATTTAGTGAATCAGTTTCTCTGTATTTCAGGAACCACTGTAACAATTCACATGAACCTTTTACAGGAGATTAACCTGTGTGTTCTGCGTCTAGTGAACTATAAGAACTGCATTTGAGCCACTGTTTTTGGAAAAACGTGTTTTTAGTTACACAGTTAAAAATTTGTGTACTTTTTTGTATGTTATCCTAAATAATTTTAATTATACATAACTGTATGTTTTTCGTTTAATTCAGTAGACTCAGGATATGTATGTCTATAATCTACTCACGTAATATATTCTTTTTTTTTTTAGTCACACAGAAGCACCTCTTGATCTTTTTCCAAGACATTTCTCTCCTCATCTTCTTTCTGGACTACTTAGTGGTCAACTGTGTTGCATATTCTGCTTTACCAATGCGCATCTTGTCCATCTTTTCAGATTCGTTGATGTAATTTGCTCTTGGATTAATTCCCATATGCTGTAGACTTTCTTCCTACCAATTTTGCCTTCATTAAAAGAAATAACACTATCGCTGACCCCTCACCCCAACTTGAGTGTTTTCATTCCAAAAAAGATACCTTTAATAAGCGAGCCCATATAATATAATTACCTAACATCTTATTTAGGCATGCACAAAAGACTTTTAAAATGTCTTGGTTGCTGTCCACAAAAATGGAAGATTTTATGAACCAAGTGATAATAATCTTATTTAGAATCTATGCAGGATGCGATCTTAATATGATACTTATGAATCTGTTATGAGATCTTTATTTGCCATAGATCGCTTATATGTATTGATTTTACATTGATGGACTAGTTTCGACTCGTTATCGAAACTGTAACAACTGTAAAACAAAACTAGAGTGAATACACAGTGTGTAGCTGTACAAAAATGTAGTACATTATTTAATACAGATGTTATCTATGTCAGCTACACGATATGTGAGGCAGAAAGAGAAAGGGACCTCTTGTCAGAAGAGTAAAATGTTCAGCACAAGCAAATACATTCAATAATGTGCAAAATATCGATTTTCGTTTTTTTTGTGTATTATAATAGTTTACTTCATTGTGTACACGCTCGTGTTGAGGTGAAACGTGTTTGAATGCATCAAGAGTCAACTATATCATTAAAAGCAATCGATTTCAGCCGTATAAAAAGGGACCTCCTGTCGTTATGTGAAAAAATATTGGTTCAACAAGAGGTCCCTTTTCTAAATATCGCCGCTATACATACAGTACGTCACAAAATAGAAGTATTTTAAGGAGCTCAGAGTATTTCGTATAAAAGAAAACCGTGTAGAGATTTCAATAAAGCCAAACAACATGTGGTCCTATTTTTGCAAGTGCCAACAGATGTTGCCAATGTATAGTTTGTAGCCCTTAAAGAACAGCTGGCAGCTGACGTTACAAATTCGTGTTTACAGCTTGCTCAGTTTACAGTATGCAATGTGTGAAGATAGAATTGTGAAAGCACTAAACGGTACTGGTGTTGGTGGTGATTTATGTGATGAAGGTGATGAAGTATTTCAAGATTATTTTCCTGAAAGAATGCCAAGAGATGGCGAATCAAGTGATGAGGAAGTGGAACCTCTAGGTGAGGTGTCAGTTAACTTATCTGATATTTCTTTATTACAAGCCTCAGATAACAACAATAATTTTATTGATAATGTCATTATTGAAACAGAAGGAAATGTTAATAGTGATCAAGTTGTAGCCGAGCCGTGCTGAAGACTTTGACCTTGTTGTAACTGATGACTGCATAACTTTAATTGACTCTTTTCATGCTAAAAGAGACCATGCTCTCATTTCAGAGTAGTTAAAAGCGGGTTGCGGGTGCCAAGAAGAATGTAGCAATTACTATCCAGTTGATGAATATTTGGAAATGCGTCGTGAATATGCTGAGATTGATCATTATATAGAAAACAGTCACATTGAAGATAGCTATAAGTCAAATGTAAAAAAAATTAATAAAAACTAGAAAAATTACTGTTTTCTACATAAGGTGTAGCTGACATGGTTAACGTCTGTATTGAATAATGTACTACATTTATTACACAGTTAGGCACAGTGCATTCACTGTAGTATTGTGTTTTAATTGTTAAAGTTTTGATAATGACTTTTTAATGAGTCTAAACAAGTCATCAATGTAAAATTAATGTATATAAGCGACTATGGCAAATAAAGGTCTCACAAGAAATTCATAAGAGACCATATAAGATTATTGAACTACTCTTTCGGATTTAGAGTCTGACGATACACACCACATCTCTTCAGTAATTCAGGATTTTCAGGTCTCTGTAAACAGGTTTTATGATATCAATGACTGCTGCTGGGGTGCAATGTTTATGGCTGTGTGGACTGTCTGAGTACTGGGCATCGCGGTAATTGCCCCATGAATTAGGTGAAGGAGGGCAAAAAAAAAATAAAAAAATAAAAACCACTGCGCCTGGGCGTCATACCCTTTTTGTTTTCTTTTTCTTTTTTTTTCTGAGAGATTAACCAACCTATTCGTCACTTGTCCATGAAAAAAAAACATTAGCACTTCGACATACGCGTGTTTGAACGAAACGATACTTTTTTGACAGTGCTATCATTTTCGACAAGTAAATTAAACTTTAACAGACAGCAATTAATAGCTCTCTACAGGGATAAAAAATTACAGATTTTATTAGATTATAAAGTAATGCACGTAAAAATTTTAATATTTTCTATCGGTGTAAATTACACTTAATGAAATAAAATAAAATACCTCAGAATTAGGACAGTTTACAACTCACCGCAAAGACGTGGCGAAGAGCTGCGACAGGCACATATAAAAGACGCCCACATACACTTGCAGCTATCGGACATGGCCTTCTTCAGAAAATAGAACATTCGCGCAATCCCACAAGCACACAACACGTACAACCGTCACCTCCTGCAATCCAAGCTACTGGGCGGCCGTTGTGTGGGAGAAATGCGTGCAATGCCTGCGGATTCGGTCGCTTCCTGAGCTCAGGAGCGACCGCGGTGCCTTCCCCTAAGCCTGGATTCTCCACCTGCATGGCTGCGTGGAGAGCTTCGGCGAATTGTCGCCCCGGAGTTAGAGAAGACGCAAATTCATCGGAAAACTGAAGCCAGACAGACAGACAGAAAGGGGAGGGAGGCAAAGGACAGAGAGAGTGGAGAGAAGGAGAATGAGAGAGGGTAGATGGTTACAGGCAGGTGAGAGGAGATGAACAGAGGGAGAGAGGGAGAGGAAGGAGGAAATGGATAGAGAAAGGGACAGGAGGAAACGGGGGGAGCAGCAGGTGAACAGAGAGAAAGAAAAGGAGGAGATCGACAGAAAAGGTAGACACAGAGAAGAAAAGGAAGGAGAGATGGTCTAATTTAAGACTGAAAGAAATAAGTACCCGGGCGACTCTAGGTATTCAGAATTTTATTTGGAAATTTGGAAATTTTATAATGAGATAAAAATCCGAAAATGTGAACAATTAATTTCCCGACTTGTCCCCCAGCCACAGTGAGCTCGTCATCATGATGTCGTTGCCGCCTTGCTCGTCACATCTGCCACTGTGCAGCTAACGATGTGTGCCGTGCCAGACGCCCCGTCAGACTGCGCTCTAAATGCACAGCAGGCGGCCTCGCCGCTAATTGGACGACGTCTCATCTCGACGTCTCTGCATCTCACACGAAATGCAGTGCAGTGCGGGGGCCAGACTTCTAGCGTGCTGAAGTGTGCCCTAGACGACAAGGGCTGCCTACTTAGGGTGGAAGGGCTGCCACTGTGTCCCACAGCAGGGCTCACTACAACGGACCATAGTCCCCAACATCTGATGTAAAACAGCGTAACCCTTTCTAACATACACTCAAGAGCCGAAGAAACTGATACGCTAATCTATTATGCGTATTACGTCAGCATCTACCAGCGAGGACGCTATCACAATCCAAATGATTAAACTGATTATTAATCCACTGCTACCCATCATAACGGATATATTCAATCAGTCCTTAGACACAAGTGTTTTTCCTGATTCATCGAAACGTGGACTAGTTCAGCCACTGCCAAAAACGGACATTGCTACAGCATCCTCTGATTACCGACCTATCTGCATTCTTCCGGCACTACCCAAAGTTCTAGAATAACAAGCTACTTGACTACAAATAAACTTCTTGACGAATACCAGTCAGGTTTGCCCAAATAATGCAACACAACATCTGCTTTCATAAAAGTAACCTATGACCTAAAGCAGGCGACGAGTAAGTGGGACTATCATGTGTTTCTTAGACTTCAGCAAAGCATTCGACACTGTGGACTTGATATATTACTTGCTAACCGTAGCAGCCTACATTTCTGTCAAACTGCGATGCAATGGTTTCGCTCATACTTGAAATCGCCTCTTCAGTGCGTCACCACAAAGTCACAATGGTGAAAGTTAGCACCAAGCGTACCTCAGGGCTCAGTATTAGGTCCAATAGTATTTTCATTGTAAGTGAATAACGTGTCATCTGTTTTGTCCTTTTTTAAATACCATGTATGCCGATGACTTCTAGCTGTATCTAAGGGCAAAACCAAGACAACATCGAGAATTTCAGACCGACCTATGCGCACTATCAAAAAGGGCACGGAATATATGATTAAAGGTCAATCCAAGCACAACAAAAGCGATTCTGGTAGATCATTCTAGGCTTATTAGCAGAGGCGTAGATAAATCTTTCTTCTGGCTGGGGGGGGAGGGGGTATTGAGGTATTGAGGTACCCTCACACAGTTGACACATGCCAAAGCTGTGACGACGACGCCGCCATGCCCCTCCCCATAAAACAAACTTACTGTTTTTTTTGTGAGTAGTTGATAAAAGAATGAAGCGTTATTGAAAATAGATTGTAGACATGAGGAGCAGTCTTTTCTGTTATACCTTGAAAATAACGGGCGTTCACATCCAGAAATACTGGCTGTTGTCGAAGACGTTGCCCAACTATATTCCCGTAAATTATTTGAACGTAACATACAGAATAAGCCTAATTTTCAGAACAAAAGTAATCGCTTTAGGGATTAGTAAATTAGAAATACCTTCCGCACTACCACATATGGCTCAAGTCATAAGTTGTCAGCAGTCGTAAAAAGTCGAAACTCTTCAAACAAACAATATATAGGGGAGACAAGGGGAATGACGGCACCTTAAGGGAAACCAGTTTTTTTACCGCATTAAAAATGAAAAATGTGTCTTTTCCGTACAGAAGAATACCACAGACTCACCAGCTAATACTACTTCATTGTAATTTTTTTCAGTCATGTATTTTGTTAAGTTTTATTGTTAAAAATAGATTGTGAAAGTATACGCAGTGGCGCCAGAACCCTGTGTTCCGAGGTAATGGCGCCATGCATTTGAAAATCATGGATAAACCTACACGATGAATGAGTAGTTTTACTGTCGCCGGAATGTTTGACAGAAATAAGTCTATCTCGTTTTTAACACTGAACTTTGGGCTCCTCCATTTTCGGACAGGGAGCTCCGTAAATAACGTATTCACGATAGACATATTGGTGTACTCAGCGAAGTGGACTAATCTCTCACCACTATCGTTTCCGTCATCAAACCCATAGTTGCCCACGACTGTGTCATCTTGTTTCTTGATACCAACATTTGCATTAAAATCGCCAATAACCATCTGGAAGTGAGAGTCACTTCCTTTTTTACAGGTGCTATCAAAGCTTTCATAAAAAGATTCAATTTCTTCGTCAGTATGGTTTGTGGTGGGCGCATACACCTGAACAGTCTGTATTTTATACCTTTTTGACATCTTAAGGACAATTCGAGCCATCCCGCTGGAAGTTGCTTCTAAGACAGATACTCTATTAGCGACGTTATTGTTGATTAAGAACCCAATTGCATTGAGTTTCCATTCAGGATATCCGCAAAGTTGTCAGAGTGCAAACGGAGACAGTCTTCCCCTTTTCGCCGTACTTCGATTAAACCAACAATACTCCAGTTGATTTTGGTAATCTCTTTCTCGATCTCTTCTAGTCTATCGTTTCCTATTGCAGAGCGACAGTTATATGTAAAACTAGGAAAAATATGCTTCTTCTTCTCAGCACATCTGGGGACATTAAAGTTGCACCCACCCGGAGATCCGGAAAATTTTACATTAACGTCACACATCATGAGGGAAAGGTGAAAAGCGTAATTGCCACGCTTGCTTCAGAACAGACTGGGTATATAATTTCCATGCTGCTCCTGGCATGAGGTACAGACTGGTTGGCCGCTCCACAAGAGTACAGACGCCAGCACGTTGCTAGTTTCGGTCCACCCCGGGTATTTCATTACCCCAGTATGAGAGGTATTTCATTATCTGAGAGGCTTTCCCCTATCCGCCACTTGGGGACGCATTCGATGGGTGACTACCTACCCCACACGGGATTTTTATTTATTTTGTGGAAAATTACAGAGAACTGTGATGGCTTTCTTTTTTATCTTTTATCTTTTTTTTTTCCTTTCTTATGGGACTTAACTACGGGGTCGTCAGTCCCTAAGCTTACAAACTATTTATGAACTAGCTAAGACTAAGGACGGCACAAATATCCATGCCCGAGGGGGGATTCGAACCCCCGACCGTAGTGGCCGTGCAGGCCGTGACTGGAGCGCCACAGTCCCCTCGGCCACCGCGGCCGGCGTGATTGCTTTGTATGAAGACAACTCGAATAACTTCTGTTTATGCCTACATAAATTAATCTTTAATGTGAGTTGTGTAAATTTAGGTTCTTGTAGTTGTAAATCATTCCGTTGTTTAACACTTAGTATGCGTCTCTTTGCTAGTGTCTTGCATTTCAAAGGAAACTTCTAATTATTGTAAAGCTAATTATTTTGAATCCCTTATTTTGAGAGTAATTAAAACTGTAAGGAGGGTTTTGACTCGTCTTCAACTGTCTTACAATATGCCTGAATGCCTTAAATCAGGTATTTTAATTGTTTATATATGTTTCATAAGCTCACATTAATTCTTTGAACTTTATCCACTTGTGGGTGAAAACAATTTTAATTACTAATGTACCTTTAATGGTAATGGCTGTTGTCCAGGCACGTGTTTATTGCTGCCAAGTTTTCTTGAAATTAACTTGTAACTAGAGGACCACTTGGGAATACTTCGCACCGTTAGTGGAATGAGAAAAAGTGGGAAAAAGGTGGAAGTAAAGTTGAACGTTCACGCATACCTTTCTTCAGAATCAATCAATGCAAGTATTTAAAAGCGCAAATGAAAGAGCTTGATCCGCTGTTGTTAGGTCAAAAAGATCTCCGTACCTTAATTAGAACCGAAGATATCGTGAAACAAACTGATTAAAATATTAATTGCAAGGACAGAAGGATACTGCGTTTGAAGAACAAAAATGGACGGAGAGACCCAAGTTAATTTTCATACTTGATGGCAAATCTGCGAATGAATACCTTTCGTTTAAAGCGAAAAGGAAGAAAATCGGTCGGATAGAACGGCCTGACCGACTGACTTTAGCCGGCCGCGGTGGCCGAGGGGACTGAGGCGCTCCAGTCACGGTCTGCACGGCCACTACGGTCGGGGGTTCGAATTCCCCCTCGGGCATGGATATTTGTGCCGTCCTTAGTCTTAGTTAGTTCATAAGTAGTTTATAAGTTTAGGGACTGATGACCCTGTAGTTTAGTCCCATAGACTATACAAACATTTGAACATATTTTTTGACTGACTTTAGCTTATACGAAGTACATCCCCATATGAAATAATAGCGGCCGAGTTTGCATCGTTTACCGCAAGGAAGGCTGTAACTTCTATGTTAGACACTCTATGAAATTTAAATTCGTTGACCAACACACAAAAATTTCTTCATATTATAAAACAAGACATTTCACGACGTCCCCTTCTGTCATCGATCAACTGAAAAACTAGTGGACAGATTTTCCAAGTGATTTTAGCTATCGACTGCATGATTCACGACGAAGGCTGAAAGTGTATATTTATTAACGTGCGTGATAGAAGGCAACAGGGTAACAAAAATCGCCAAACCCATCAAAAAGTTTTTAGGAAGAAGAAAACACACTGTGTAAACGAGTTTACTTTTTCATAATAAGACGCTAGAGCAGTTTCGTTTTTGAGGCATTAACAAGGATCTGTGGAAACTGACGTCCGTGTATCTTTTGAGCGTGATCGGCTATATGCTCAAAGGGAAGCCAACATCTAAAGCCAGGCAACGCCAGTTACGTAATGTATACCCAATAAACACAGGCTTTGCAGCTGTACATATACCAGTCCAAAACGGATACGTCGCAGTTCACGGCAGTTTCTTGTTTCTATACGTGACGGCTGCATGAGGACTGCGGGTGCAGCTCTCGCTCCATTGCCTCGCTTTGCAAGCACGCACGTTAGTTTACTGCGTACGCCAGTCACAGGAAACATTACTGGTGCCGCCTTTGAACTCCTTTGTCTAACTCACCTGCCAAATGATTCCGAGAACCATTAGCAATATGAATTTCCCCAACTTGTACCCCTTCTCCCCAGTGGCGTAACTATCGGGGGGGGGGGGATGAGGGGGATAGAAGACCACCCAGAACCCCCCCTCCCAAAAAAAAAAAAAAAAAAAAAAAAAAAAAAAAAAAAAAAAAAAAAAAAGAGAATCGTATAACAGCAATCTGGTAATGGTAAAGATTGGAAACTTGGGTTGTTTTACCATAAGCTTTCATTGGATGGGAGTGAATTAGTTTCTTCATCGGGAGTGGTAGATAGTAGTCTGTCTGGAAACAGATTAAAATTTCCTCGTCAAGCAGATCTATCGCCCCCCACCAAAGCCAAGTCCTAGTTACGCCACTTCTTCTCTCTCTGAAAGAACTTGGAACTTTTGTTTTTATAGCCTATACTTGGAACCAGCTGGAAAGCACGCTTTGTCCGCGTATTCATTTATTCTAGCATTCTATCTAGTTCATATCTTCTCTCCTGGTGAACCCCTTCTTCTTTCTCTTTATCTACTTCCACTGTACCTACCACCATTTTTGCACAGCAGACACGTGCAGATCTCTACACACGTTATTTCGATTTTCAGGACCCTCTCCCATGTATCACACGTTTGGGTAAAATGAAATATATCCGCCAACATTCATGGTTATTTGCCAAGCGAAGTGTATTACTAGGTACTCGCCCCATACCATACAAGGGCTTTCGAAGTATTAAAAAAAAAATTTCAAAGCCGTGGCGGAGTGGCGGAGTCCAATAGGCGCTATGCTGCATTACGCGAGGCCGTTCTCCGTCGGAGGTCGAATCCTCCCTCGGCCGTGGGTGTATGTGTCGTCTTTAGAATAAGGTAGTTCATAAGTAGTTTGTAAGTGTAGGGACTGATGACCCCGCAGTTAAGTTCAAATATTCAAATGTTTGTTAAGCTTAAGGGACTTAACTACGGGGTCATCAGTCCCTAAACTTACAAACTACTTACGAACTAACTAATACTAAGGACGGCACAAATATCCATGCCCGAGGGGGGATTCGAACCTCCGACAGTAGTGACCGTGCAGACCGTGACTGAAGCGCCTCAGTCCCCATGGCCACCGCGGCCGGCCCGCAGGTAAGTCCCATAAGCTCAAGAAACATTTGCATTTGAAAAATTTATATGTTTCTTAAGATTTTTTTTTCCAAACTGTGTTGAAGTCTATATGAGGAGCATCGTTTCAAATCGTATTATGTCCAAAAAACTAAATTTTACAGGAGAAGCAAAAAAACTGATTTCTCGTAACCTAAGTAACATTTCACAAATTTTAAACTTTTTCAGTTGTTTTGTTTGAGGTTTTACTTCTAGGTAGTACGTGCAAAAGTAAAATAAATTTCCTGTTGTATTCTTCAAATTTACAAGAAGTGTGTTGGAATTAATATACTTTGATCCAATAATTTGTAAAATATGCAAATAAAAAAAAAAACGATTACTATGCTAAATATATAACTAAGCATCTATGTTTGTTTCTTTATGGCATAACATTAACTGCCTCAGATTTAAGTTGATGGGCATGTTTTGTTTGCATTCCCTTCATACAGGTTCCCACTGAATTATCACCAACGGTAATTTCTTCTTACATACTGGAAAAACTACTCTCTTACACTAAGTTGACAATATAACTGTGATTATTGAATACGTAGCCGGCCGCGGTTGCCGAGGGGACTGAGGCGCTCCAGTCACGGTCTACACGGCCACTCCGGTCGGGGGTTCGAATCCCCCCTCGGGCATGAATATGTGTGCCGTCCTTAGAATTAGTTAGTTCATAAGTAGTTTGTAAGTTTAGGGACTGATGACCCCGTAGTTAAGTCCCATAGACTATACAAACATTTGAACATTGTTGAAAATAGCGCGCCAGCTGTCAGCCTAGTCAACAGAGCAAAGTGACAATACTGCTTGACGCTGGACACAACATCATTTGAAACACACACTACAGTGGACTAAATACGATATGAAATAACAGCTACTTTCAAAATGTTCTAATGTTTGTAGAGCTCATGGGACTTAACTATGGGATCATCAGTCCCTAAACTTACGAACTACTTATGAACTAACTAATACTAAGGACAGCACAAATATCCATGGCCGAGGGGGGATTCGGACCCCCGACCGTAGTGGCCGTTCAGACCGCGACTGGAGCGCCTCAGTCCACTCGGCCACCGCGGTCGGCGGCTACTTTACGGACGCCATTTACGCTGTTAGTGAATCCGATTGGTTACATTCTCATTTGACAGCATGAAAGAACGCTATCTAAACTATACACAAATGTGTCAAACTCAATTTTGTCCACGGGTGGACTTCATATGATTTAAACGATGTTCCTTTTCAAGACACCCTTCTGCATGCCCCTTACAGCGGCAAAGCGAATTACCTAAGAACTTTCTGTTTTTCACTAGTAGTATGTTCTCTTTGAATACTGTCAACAACACTCAGATTCTTTTTGAACATCCCATGCTTTACTAAGCCTGGTCGTGTTTGAGGTGGTACGACCTTTAAACTGACCTTCACTGGCAGTTATAGGGGGGCGTAAAATTGAACGTGGATTCGGAACAGAGGTGCAAAACGACCTTTTTTATATAACTGAGAGGTGGATCACATTGAGATCTACAGTTCTTTTACAAAAGTCTTGCTTGTCCTTTAGCACTGCCAGCTCTGCGCAAACGCCACGCTTCTCCGTCACTAAGTACTGGTCATTTGTCATTTAGTTGCCCGTGATGAGAGGTAATGGTCTGAAATTTGGTAATCCTGGCAATTTCCGAATATTCAGTTTTTTAACGATTTAATAAAATTAAT
Source organism: Locusta migratoria (assembly GCA_026315105.1). Classification (NCBI taxonomy): domain Eukaryota; kingdom Metazoa; phylum Arthropoda; class Insecta; order Orthoptera; family Acrididae; genus Locusta; species Locusta migratoria. The sequence goes on along the minus strand of CM048747.1, from coordinate 549,025,317 downwards.
CTCCTATACGCCTCCTCGAACTACCATTCAGGGTACAGTATGTATTAATTTCAGTAATGTGACCTGTAGCATGTCCAAAGCCCTTTCGCATGAATACCAACGTATAAATGACAGTTTTGCACATGCACTGTCATTTTATAGCACGTCTACAGGATACTACCGGCGTCTGTCTGCTGTCGTCGTGGTCTTCAGTGCGTACATTACTCTGATGCAGCTATCCACCCTACTCTACCCAGTGCAGGCGTTTTCATCTCCTCATAAGCACGGCAACCTACACCCTATTGAACCATCTTACGGTATTCGTCCGTCGGCTTCCCTCTGGGAATTTTACCCCCAGCCAATGCTAAGTGGCAGTTCCTTGATGTCTTATCAATCGAGCGCGTCTCTTAGGCAAGATATGCCAGAACATTCATTTTGTTACAAATTTTGTTCATTACGCCCTCATTTGTTACCCGGTCTACCCACGTGTTCTTCAGAATAAACCACATTTCAAAAGAATCTGTCCTCATCTTGATTGATCTGTATATCGTCAATGTTTCTGTCCAGTACAAAGCAACTCCCCACGCTAATTCCTTTCAGAGAAGATTTCCTTACACTTTAATATTCGATGTTAACAAATTTCTCGTTTTGAGAAACGCTTTTCTTCACATTGAGATTCTGCATTTCATATATATATATCCAGCGTTCAAGTATAAAACCTCATCCGCCTCGTTACCTAATCCCTTCAGCATCGCCTGATTCTCTTACAGCATCGGTTTCCAAATGGTGGTTCTCGTACCACTGTTGGTACGCAAGGACATTTCAGGTGGTGCGCGCACAAGTAAATAAAACAGTTTCTGATACAAGTACAATTGTTCTGTATTTGTACAGATAGGGCCAAGGCAAAAAGTGATCACTTAACAGGGCTGGCAGCCAGAGTGAAAAGTTTGCACCTGATTGTCGACGCACTCTCTGTATAAACGAGAGACATTGACTTCTAAGGAAAAGCCTGAAACTCTCTATTCTGTTTTGACAGACACTGGAAAAGTTAATTGAATACGGGCTTACAAGAACGAGGAACAACAGTTTTCTCGGCAGATACCAAAATATCGTCTTTTAAAAGAAACCTAAGTCTGTTAGATAAGAAGTACTGAACAACAACTTCTCCGTATTCCCTACCCTTACATTATTTGGAGGAGAATTAACTAACTTCCATGGAATATTTAGTTCCAGACATTACTTAACATTTAAAAGCCCAACAACTAAGTTTTGAAAAGTACTTTCACGATGATTACTCAAAATATGGTTGCGTAAGAAATCCATTTTGAAGAAAAGTACAGGTGAAGTAACCAGGAAAGAAACATTCATCGACATGACTGGCGACAGTCCATCAGAAGACGCTTTCAAATAGAAAACTCTGGTTTACTGTACATTAAAACTAAATTGAGAAACAGAGTGTTGAAGAAGATTTGAGGGTTGAGCTCAATCGCGCCAGACGTTTAAGCTCTGATTGAAGATAGACAACAACATGCTTCCAACTGATTGATTGTAGGCTATAAATGTCTATGCTCATTTTATTATTGTCTTGAACAACTGGTTAAATTTATGATGTAAAATTTCAATAAATATTTAAAATGTTATTGCTCTTTTACTCACTGTATATTCAATATTGATAATAGAACAGGCGTAATTTAATGTCATATTACTTTAAATGTAAATTCAGAAACCCTGAGACGGATTTTGTCTCCAACGTGTCCAAGACATTAAAGATAAAGGTGAAGCAATGAATTAAAATTTGTGATGCGGCCCGGAATCTAACCCGGACCTCCATGCCGCATCACAAATTTTAATTCATTGCTTCACCTTCATCTTTAATGTCTTGGACATGTTCGAGACGAAAAACCTTCTCAGGGTTTCTGAATTTATATTTAAAGTAATATGGCATTAAATTACGCCGGTTCTCATATCAATATTGAACATACAGTGAGTAAAAGAGCAATGACATTTTAAATATTTATTGAAATTTTTCATCATAAATTAAACCAGTTGTGGAAGACAGTAATAAAATGAACTTATACATTTATAGCCCTCAATCAATCAGTTAGAAGCATGTTGTTGTCTATCTTTAATCAGAGCTTAAATGTCTAGCTCGATTGAGCTTAACTCGCAAATCTTCTTCTACACTCTGTTTCAAATGTTTGTATAGCTTATGGGACTTAACTACGGGGTCATCAGTCCCAAAACTTACAAAGTACTAATGAACTAGCTAACACTAAGGACGGCACAAACATACATGCCCGAGGGGGGATTCGAACCCGTGCAGACCGTGACTGAAGCGCCACAGTCCCGTCGGCCACCGCGGCCGGCACAAATTTTAATTCATTGCTTCACCTTTATCTTTAATGCCATATTACTTGTTGCAAATAAATACACGTGAAGGTTAGGACTCCGGATAAAACTGCTTCTACGAAATATTATTACTTGTGTTGTGAGATTTCTGCTATACATAGTAGTTGATCTGCACGTCTCCAAAACATGTGTGTGTTGTTAGTACTGAGCAAGATTGTGGAATCATAGCTATTGCGGTAGTCGTTATTTGTCGTTTTTCCTTCTGCACTGTGCCCCCCCCCCCCCCGTCTACCTCCACAGTAATCAAACAATCAAGTAATCAAGCTATAGTGGTACGCCGAAATATAAAAAAACAATGAGAAGTGGTACGCAATAACCAAAGGTTTGGGAACATCTGCCTTAGAGTATATTCCATTACCTGTTTTTGGCTCTTATTATTGTTCATTTCATACCGTTTTTTTTTTTTTTTTTTTTTTTTTTTTTTTTTTTTTTTTTTTTTTTTTTTTTTCTCCAAATGTGGTTTCGCACAAGTCCAAAGTGCGCGCCACCTACTTTCGCTGCGCGCCGCCATGCACGCACGGCGCGGCGTTCTTACGACGACAGCCACGAGCGTCCTCTGCGGCAACTCCGCTCGTGGCCACCAGTGAACGACATCGTTCACTTGGGACTGAGATAGCAACCAGTAAAGACTTCGGTATCCGATAGGCACCAGTGAAGACTTGGCTATCAGTTAGGCACTAGGCAGGACTCTAGCTCAACTATGTATCAACATTCTGCAGTACTATGTAAAAGTTAAGTATTGTATAAATTCTGTGCAATATATATCTCGTTCTAATTTACTCTAGTGTTTCTAGTTTCTGGCTGCTCCTCTCCGTACCTGCACCAGCGTGCTATCTTTATTCCTGTGTCGGTCTCATTCCACTCGGCCACCGACACCTACGACGGAAACGAGACACAAAAGTGGCGACGAGGCTGGGACACAAAACCAAACATTGTCCATTCCTTTCAGTTCCTCCTCCAGGTCCTTTGCTGTCTCGGGTACAATGTCATCGGCAATGCACAAAGTTTTAATTTAATTCCTTTTCCAAATTTAACACCTTACTCACTGTACTGACTGAATAACATTAGGGAAGACTACAAGCAAATGTGTTTATGTTCAAATGTTTGTAGAGTCTCTGGGACTTAACTACGGGGTCATCAGTCCCTAAACTTACAAACTACTTATGAACTACTTACAACTAAGGACGGCACAAATGCCCGAGGGGCACAAATGCCCGAGTGGGATTCGAACCCCCGACCGTAATGGCCGTGCAGACCATGACTGGAGCGCCTCAGTCCCCTCGGCCACCGCGGCCGGCAGACTAGAAGCCTGTCTTACTCCCTTAGCAACCAATGCTTCCCTATAGTTTTCGCTGTAGGATGAGTTTCCACCCCGATGTTGTTTAGATGCAGTGTTTACGTAGACAGGTGAAGGACGCCCTTTTTGCCCTCTGCCACCTTCGCCAGTAAAGCCCCGCACACCGGCTGTTGCTCTTTAGCTCTCCCGCCTGCCGGCCGCACAGTGAATAAAACACGAGGCGCCTCCTGGCGGTACCTGCCGCGGTCCTGAGGATTCCGTTCATCCCTGCCGAACCGCTCACCCACTCCACTTTCAATACGAACGTGCGCGCGGGGCCGCGAGCACCACTACCTCCGCTGGGGGCGTCAAGAATGCATCAGCCGCTGAGTCTTGATACCTACTCTAACCTTTCTCTACGGTTTAGTGTCACCACTGACTCCCCTTGGAGCAAGAGAAGATGGAACAGAATGAGAAACTTATGTCGCTAATGAGGTGGTATATTTTGCCACACGTTTGTTTCCCTCCAACTTCGTGGCTCACTCTCAAAATGTTAATAAAGTGCTAGACAGCAAATCTAAATGTAGGTGGTTCAATCCCCGGTTAATTTATCTGTCACTTATCACCTGCTTCACCGCTGGCAATGTTGTTAAGAAGTAGCACAGTTGTTCGAATCCACACTGAACTGTAGATCGCCCTGTAAGTGGCTGGGTAAGACAGTTCAAATGTTGAAATGTTTGTTAAGATTATGGGACGTAACTGCTTATAAACTAACATACTAAAGACAACACAAACATCCATGCCTGAGGGAGGATTTGAATCCAAGACGTCGAACGGCCTCGCGCTTCGGAGCATAGCGCCTCAATGCTCTCGGCCACTCCGCCGCTGCTAAGTCAGTTCGTGCATTTCGTGCATGGAGTGTACGGGAGATGATTTTCTGTCATTTCAGTAACCCATGTACACTGCTTGCGTAGATGCCTTGAATTTGCTTCATAGGGATAATTATGAAAGCACGCAGACCTTCACATTCACTAGGCATGTTATTGTGTAAAGACATTTATCCATATGGACTTGCATGACAACAAAACAACCAGTTACGTACTGCATTCTTATCTGCAAGACATAATAGCTCTGTTCTTGTTGTACTATAAGAAGGAAAAAGTAAGAAAAATATTAACCTTATAGCGGTGCAAATATACTGCAAGACTTTTGTTTTTTAACACTCATAGTTCTCATAATAATGGAGATTCCGCATTTCCCTCCAGTTTTTCCTCTCTCACACTTTAGAAAGTGACGTTCCTTTCTAGAGCATAGCTGTATCTTCGTAATTACAATTATATTTGAAAGTGCATTTGTGGTACAGATTTGCACCCCCACAGACCACAGACATTGCCGAGGTGGGGTGACTTACTCAATGATACAGATAGCCGTACCATAGATGCAACCACAGCGGAGGGGGTATCTGTGGAGAGGCCAGAGAAACGTGTGGTTTCTGAAGAGGGGCAGCAGCCTTTTTAGTAGTTGCAGGAGCAACAGTCTGGATGATTGACTGCGCTGGCCGTGGAACGTCAAATAATTTTGCTTTGCCATACATATACTGCGGACGGCTGAAAGCAAGGGGAAACTACAACCATTACTTTCCCCGAGGACATGTTGCTCAACTGTATGGCATACGGTCGGGTAAAATATTACGAAGGTAAAATAGTCACCTATTAGGGTCTGCGAGCGGGGAATACTCAGGCGGATGTGATCGGGAGGTTAGAAAATGTAAAAAGAAAAATGCGTAGGTTGAAGTAAGATATGATGGAGATTAGTGACGTGCAGTGGAAAGAGAAACAGGATTTCTGGTTAGGTGGATACAGGATTATAAATACAAAATAAGTTGGGGGTATCAGAGGAGTACGTCTAATAATGAAAATAAATAAATAAAATAGTAATACGGTGAAACTACTAGCAGTACAATGATCGCACAATCGTGGTCAATATGGATGCGAAGCCAACATCGATCACAGTAATACAAGTGGTAAGACAGATTTCTGAACCAGATTTTAAACTGTAAGACATACCCTGGAACAGAAATAGACTCTGGCCTCATCATATTGGTAATGAACTATTGATTAAAATTGAAAACATTGCAGAAAGGAAGGAAAATAAGGAGATGGGACCTGGATAAATTAAAGAAACCTGAAGTTCTTGATAATTTCAAAGGGAGCATTAGGCAACAATTAACATAAACGGGGAGGGGGTCAGTAGAAGGGTAATGGATATATTTGGGAGATGAAATAAGAAATGCAGCAGAGGACCAAATAGGTAGAAAGGCAAGATCTGAAATACCCCTGGATATCACAGCAAATACTAAATTTAATTGATGAAATGAGGAGATAGAAAATATAGTAAATGAAGCAGGCAAATGGAGTAGAGATGACTAAGAAATGAGTTTGACAGGAATTGCAAAATGACTAAGGAGGAGTGATTAGAGGAATGTTCAAATGTTTGTGAAGCTTATGGGACTTAACTGCGGGGTCATCAGCCCCTAAACTTACAAACTACTTATGAACTTGCTTACACTAAAGACGACACGAACATTCATGCCCGAGGGGGTATTCCAACCCCCGACGGGGAACCGTAGCATAGCTCCTCAATGCGCTCGGCCGCTCCGCCGCGGCACACAAAGTCAGCTTCAACTATTGAGTATATACCAGTTAGAGCAAGTGTCGCGTTTCTTTGAGGAAAATGTTAAGTTATCAAAACAGAGCTTGAGTCCTCTCGAACTGTAGTTCGCAGTCGGGTCCAAGTAAATTTGAATTGCCTTCAACAATAAAGTCACCCGCACCAGATGCTTTCGTAGCAAACCTCATCTCACCTTTCTCCACTAAAACAACAGAGGACGTCACGATATTGATTAATGATGTGTGAGTGACAACTGGAATGTGTAATTGGTCAGATGAAACTAGTCTGTGGATGGCCAATTTATGCCTTTACAGCTGATGCCTAGACATACGTGATGTATCATGAAACACTGGACAAAGCGAGCACTTTTGAACAATTAGCAGAGGGTTTACGTCAGCGATACCGCAAACAGAACACTGCTAGATTTTTTTAGAGAAACGTTGAGTGGATTAAGGTAGAAAACAGGCGAAACCGTGGAAACTTTTTCAGATAGAAACCGTAAAATAAGTGCTCAGACGTATGGGTTAACGCGGATTCCTGAGGCGTATCGTGTTATACTTCGGCAAGCAGAGAATAAAGCTCTCAATGTATTTCAACGAGGGATTCCGCCAGAATTATCGCGTGCGTACGGAAAATCCAGAGGATTTGGCGTCAGCTTTCCGTATTGGTACTCTTTTGAGAAATACACTGGCACGCAAGGATAAACGTATTTGTGCGTCAGAAAAGAATTGTTCCCGTTGTGGCGTGAAAGGTCATTTGAAAGCAAAGTACAGTCAGCGACAGTGTTACTTGTGTGGACGATTTGGACATAAGGCGAAAGCGTGTTGAAGTTTGATGCAGAACGGAAGAAATAGAAAACACAAGACATTAAACGGGAACGGGAATGTTTCGTCCGCCGGAAAACATTCCCCATAAACTAGAGTACTAAAAACAGTAAAACAGAGACGGATTGTTGTTTGGTAGGCACAGTAAATGATGCAGAATCTAAGATTTTAGTAGATACGGGTGCACATGTATCTGTGATTAGGCCTCGTGAGTAGGAGAATAACTACGCCAAAATATAAATTACGTGGAGTGGGAAATAATTATCTGATATCATTAGGACAACACAGCCCAGTTTTAAGATTGTAACTTTAGGGTTTCAGGAGCATATGGAAATATTGCCAACTGTGGGAAAAGGATATTCTGCGATTCTCGGACTTGACTTCCTGGATAAACATCATGCCATAATTAATCTTGCACAACGCACAGTTGTTAGTGTTCAGTTATTTCCAATGGGTTCGACAGCTGTAAATGTTTCAATGTCGTAAGGGACGCCGATGTCCAAGGTGTTACCCGTTAAACTGCATACGCGTACCTTGAAGATAATTACGCATGATAAAGTGTCTACTGGTACAGGGAAATTAGTTTGGGTATCTGTAGATTATGAGGTTTCACAGCTGACTTTGTATGTGATAGAGACAGTGCAGAACAATGAGGCATTGGACGAATTGCATTGTTTTATTGGAACAAGCTTTCCATACGTAACCAACGTGAACGGGGAGTTCGTATGAATTCGGAAAAGATGAAGTGAATCTCACAAAACCGTTGGTAATGTCGAGTTTAGAACTACTCGAACATGAATGGTAGTAGACGGGCACCCATAAAATCCTTGTTACAATATTCAGATTTGTTTAATTCAGATGGTTTAATCCCATCAACCCATATCACTCAACACCGCATACCGACAGTTAATAACTCACCAGTGTATAGGAGGCCATAGTGATTAGCAAAACATTCAAAACATGTAGTAGAAGAATTTATAGATCAACAACTACGTAAGGACTCTTTTGAACAGTATACCAAAGGAAGATTTCGGGCAAACCTTGCAGGACATGTATCGCAGAGCTCAGTGGTACATTGCTGTGGGAGGTGACTTTTTCGAAGCCAGATCATCTACGTTCATGTTACAGGTTTATTCACCGAAATTTGTCAGGCATTGTATCTTATACTCTATGGTTGCATGTACAGTATTTGCAATGGATGGATATTTAGAAGACTGGTGAATTTTGCGTCTGCAGTGTTATTCTCCTCTCAGAGCTGGAACCAGTGCACAAGTGGCTGTTAATGACCCTGTGCACTGCTTCCACACTCTTGATCTGTAGAAAAGAAAACATCAAAAAATTTGTATTTTGTACTACCACATGTAAATACATTTCGTTGAAATGTTATCTGTTTGAATAGGTAAGTATAGTGAATTACACACAGTTTCTCCGCCGCAAAACTGGTGCACAGCCCAATAATTTTTACGTCGTCTGCCTCACATGACCTCTAATGACATCCGCAATTGTCTACAAGCTTTCGCCTGGACGCAGCCGGTATTTAAAATAAGCTTCATACAACTGTATAAATTTTATATTTGGGGCGACACACTATAGAAACTACGCGGCTATATCTTAAACAGTACGTTGAAAACTGCTACTGCGATTCTAACGCTTTCATTGGTCATATTTCTCACTGCAGCTAACGTTAGACGAATGCTTTGATGAAATCTAAGGTGGGCAGTTAGATTTGATCCAAAAACTTTTGACGAAAGGAAGCTTTTACAGAAGTTACAATTACACATACAGAAAAGGGCTCCCTGATTTCAAAATTAAATATCTCGAAAAGAAAGATCGATAGAGGAATGCAGTAAACGGTATGTTTATTGTGAAAGCTGTAAGAGGTTTATACAGCAGTTTGAAATAATAGCTACAAAAGCTGCTAACAGATGGCGCTGTAATCGCCATACGTAATGCATAGTATAAATAGTGATCCGAAGCCCAGAGCGATCAGTTCCACTATTGAAACGTGAAAGGTGGTTAGCGTACCGAAGGAAGAGATTAAAAGCATGTACTCCATTGAATAATGCGATTTTCTGGTGCTAGAGTACCACAGGTTAGAAGAGAGTCCTACGGCAACAGGGCGAAGTTTTCAAGCACGATTTAATGTTCCAAAAGGACCAGATGTGAAAACCATTCGTACGCTCTTCGCAAAATTTCAACAAACATGTAGCGTAACTGATGATCTGGTGGGGCATGTTGGCCGCAAGCAAACCGAAGTTACGCCGAAAATATCGCCACAGTTTCTGGAATTATTCAGCGAAATCCAATGTCAAACGTCCGTAGAATTGCATCTGAGACTGGTTTGAAGCGTTCCAACACGCAGAAAATACTGAGAAAGAGCCTACTCATATTTCCATTCAAATTTCAAACGCACCAGCATGAGCTGTGCAACAAAGAGTTGCCTTTCCTAATCAGATGCTCACAATGATTGATAGTGAAGGATTTGATGTTGGCTGCATCTGGTTTACAGATGAAGCACTCTTCCACCTGAATGGATACGTGAATAAGCAGAACTGGCAATTTTGGGGGTTCCGCAAAGCCATATTGGTGTGAAGCGAAACCCTTGTATTCTCCTAAAGTTACTCTGTTGCTGCAGTATGCAGTAGAGGCATTATTTGCCTTTTATTCTTAGGATATACGGTCACTGGTGCACGTTACGTTCCAATTTTGGAACACTTTGTCGTCACACAGCAAGCGTTAGAGGATCGACCAGGTATTGAATGGTTTATGCAAGATGCAGTCCGACCACTTAAGACCAAGTGTTTCGCTTTCTTGAGGAATAATTCGGGTATCGAGTCATCGCTTTGTAATATCCCAAATTTACTGGTGCAGGCAGGGATTAGCCTCCATATTCGCCGGATTTGCCACCCTGTGACATTATTTTGTCACAGCATCCCGTCACGCTGGACGAGCTTGAACCGGCGATCTCTGTGTCGTGTGAATCCATTTCGGTTGAGACACTACGAAATGTGATTGCGAATTTCATTCTTCGTTTGTGCCACCTCTGTAATGCCAATGTGAACAATTTGAAAACATTGTGGTGTGATTCTTTGCAAAGAGTGTTTTCATACGATTATTTCACTTATGCATACTGATATGAGCTATATAGCGTATAGTGTCATCTGTTAGCAGCTTTTGTAACTATTATATCAAACTGCTGTATAAACGTCTTACAGCTTTCACAATGCCGGCCGCGGTGGCCGAGGTGACTGAGGCGCTCCAGTCACGGTCAGCATGGCCACTACGGTCGGGGGTTCGAATCCCCCCTCGGGCATGGATATTTGTGCCGTCCTAGTTCGTAAGTAGTTCTTAAGTAGTTTGTAAGTTTAGGGACTGATGACCCCGTAAGCTTGACAAACATTTGAATTTTTTTTTTTTTTTTTTTTTTTTTTTTTTTGCTTTCACAATAAACATACCGTTTACTGCATTCCTCTATCGATCTTTGTTTTCGAGATATTTGATTTTGAAATCAGGGAGCCCTTTCCTGGATACCCTGTACATTTTTATCAATGAAAATTTCATTTTGTAATATCGGCCTTAAGATATTACCTGCATTCACATTATTCCATTATCCATAATGCCACTATAGCTGTGTGGATAAAGGGACTGCTTAGAGGCAAGAAGTCATGGGTTCGAATACAGTCTGCGACACATAGTTGACTGCCTCGCCTTCTATTCAATACGTTACAGAATGTTCATTAATGTCAACGGTGTGATGTTGGCAGTATGGAATGGGCAGGCGGTGATTGTGCACAATGGCCTAAGGCCGCTGCATATCTTGGAGCGAGGTATCGGCCCAGGTGAGCTTTACTGTAGCGGGACTGCTCTTCATCATGTGCGTGTGCTTACAGTCGCGCAGATCTGTTTGACAATGGACACTCGCGCACGATCGCTTAGGTGTGCCACACAATGAAACGTGCAGATGCTGAAAGTATGGGATTTTCGTTGCTGAGGTTTCACAACTAACACCCAGTCCCCGAACACCGCAACAATATAGAGTTGAATTTATAACACTACAGATACGATCCGTAACTAGCAAACAGTTACAGAACTAATATCTACCTACCCACCAAATCACGAAATGTTAAAGCCTATAAGAGGATTTTTGTTTGACCGTGAAGTGTGCTGTAATGGATAAACGAATGGTTAGAATGACAACTTTCCGGATATACTGAATTTTTTAACACAAGTTTCCAGCCCAGATTGAGTTTTTTTTTTTTTTTTTTATCCATTAGAAAATGGGTTTTTTGAAAGCCTGCGACTGTGAGAGAAATAGATTTGTTTATAAATATCAATACTGCTACCAGTCCCGATCTTTTTATTTATTTAGCACGACGCGTTTCGAGAAATAATTCCCATCTTCAAGTGCGTTTTGTGTGCTGTTTCATATTATTTATGATGTTTTGAGTGTGTGAGTGCCTGCTTCATTCTGCTGTCGTTGCCGTAATATATAAATACGGTACGCCCGAGTTTACTTAGTGGTTATCGTTATATTGAGTTAATGGCGGATTTCTTATCTTTTTTTCCGCCATTAACCATATCAGATATGACATTGTAGAATATAGATCAGTACATGACAGGTTAGTTTAACTTAGTTTAAGTGGTTTGTAAGTCTAGGGACTGATGACCAACGTAATTTGGTCCCATAAGAATTACAAACATTTGAACATTTTAAACTAAAGTGAATAAATTGCAGTCGTTAATGATAAAGATTAATTAATGATTATTAGACAAATGTGCACCAGCAATTAACTGTAATAGTCACTCTTTTTTTAAGCCTACACGTGTACTGAAGTAAGTGAAATTTTGAACATGGACAGTGTCACAAGTCAAGTAGATTATTAACCACACAAAAGATAGATCAGTACTACAGTAATTAAGTGATTTGACATATTTATAAACAAGAAGCAGTCACTGATAATTGGTACTATGGGTTGTTTTTAAGCAAATTTACTTTCATTAAGAATTATGGAATATTTCTGGTGTGTGAATTGTACCACAAAGTCTTCTTTCTACAGCAATATGGAAAAACTGTAAATTTGGTTTGTTGCAAGCTAACCGACAGTGATGTTATTTAAGCACAGAGTTGAAGGAAATACAATTATAACCTGATGTGGTATTTTCAAATGAAAGTTCCGAAAAATCTAACTTCACAGGTAACGTTTACTTCCCTACAGCTCTGAATTATTATTTTGGGGTTTATCTGACCTGATCAAATGCAACTATTAACTTCTACGACTCGTAAGTAACTTTGAATAGCATAACCGTTTTTAAAAATACGTGTCAACAAAGCAGTTCAGTGGTTACAAAATCACTGCATACACAAACCTTGCTCTGATCACAAGTTGTATTATGCACATACATCAGTAATTTAAAAAGAAAAGCCGGCCGAGGTTGCCGAGGAGACTGAGGCGCTTCAGTCACGGTCTGCACGACGACTACGGTCGGGAGTTCGAATCCCCCCTCGGGCATGGATATTAGTGCCGTCCTTAGTCTTAGTTAGTTCATAAGTAGTTTGTAAGTTTAGGGACTGATGACCCCGTAGTTAAGTTCCATAGACTATACAAACATTTGAACATTTGATAAAAAGAACACTTTGAAAAATTACCAGTGCCAATAACATTCTATTGGTAGCAAGAACCTTTAACTATGTAAGGACTTCACAGTTATTACTTCTGAAAACTTGCATAATGAACAACATAACGATGGTGTTGAACAGGAACCTGGTATGTAAAAAAAAAATCAGTTTTACAGGAGAGTGTAATAAGCATTGTTATTTTACACTTATCTCGATAGCAAATACGTAAAAAGCACTTATTATCACTATAAATTATTTCATTAATAAAACAATCCATGAAAACATACTGTAAAATAGTTTTCAAGCATAAATTAAATAAAATTGTCAACGATGTTCTTACATGAACAAACTGACATACAAGGTTGCAGTTCAACACCATCGATAAACTGTTTATTACGTTTATGCAATAGTACTTTAGCTGATAGTTGTGCAAGAAATATCATAAAAACTTTCCTGTACAGTGGTTTCTAGACTAACGATCTCTTTATGGAATTTACTGCGTTATTTAAGTAACATACGGCAGGCATTATACCTAGGAACAATGATTAGGATAAATCAAGGAATGTAACACACCACAAAAACTGATGCTGATGATTATTAACACGCGTAATCATACTTTGCTGGTTCGTTACACCACATGCTAAAATCATATTTACTTGATCGTCGCCGGCCGCGGTGGCCGAGGGAGCTGAGGCGCTTCAGTCACGGTCTGCACGGTCACTACGGTCGGGCATGGATATTTGTGCCGTCCTAGTTCGTAAGTAGTTCATACGTAGTTTGTAAGTTTAGGGACTGATGACCCCGTAGTTAAGTCCCATAAGCTGTACAAACATTTATTATTTATTTTACTTGATCGTCCTCTAGCGGCGATAGTGAAGACGTCGTACTTCATAGTGGCAGTAGCTTTAGACGGAAACCATGGCCTGGCTCCATAATAACTTTAACCCCAAAAAAATCTCTTCTTGGCGACGAAATTATATTTAGTGTTCCCTATAGAACTGTCAGCTTCACAAAAGCAACACTGTTGACATCCGAGGCAAAATTACACAAAATTCCTGAAAAAATATGGCTCAACAGCCCGCAGCTCGTGACAGAGATGTTCCTACTACACTGCCCGGAACTCGACTACTGTTAATCGAAATTATTCCTGCCATTTCCCACCTTTTACGTTACACACTTACAGTTTAGTTCTCAACTGGCCACACAATACAGGTTTTACATACCATCTATATCTAATGTCTTTGAATTTCCCGTCCATGAGCCAGCGAATTATAATAGAAATAATTACAAAATATGCTTGACAATTAATCAGTTTCATACATAATATTTGCGTAAGTTTGTCTTTACAAAAATAGGGAGGATTTCACACCAAAATTAAAACAGTATAAGCAATATAGCAAAGATAAGACATTAACAAGGACATCATACATTATATATATATATGTATATATATATATATATATATATATATATATATATATATATATATATATATATATAATCCAAGGGGCACTCCAAAATAAATGCACATTATTTTTGTAAAACTACGGTTTTTATTCTGCATGATTGAAACTTTTACAGTGTGTACATACATCGTTCCCGCTTGTTTTCAAACTTAGTTCAACCTGTTCCCGTGAGTGGCGCTCCCACAGCATGTCTTCAAGATGGCTGCTACACTTGACGTTCGTCAGAAGCAACCTGCTGTGAAAATGAGACAGTGGGAAACATCCACAAGAGATTGAAAAAGGGGAATGAAGATGCTGCTGTCGATCGCAGTACAGTTAGTCGGCGGCCAAGCAGGTTACGTAGTGAAAGCGGACACGGCATTATTGAGGATTGTCCTCGCAGCGGGTATACAGGCGCTGGTTCCAAGATGGCGTAAGGCAGTTGAGAGGGATGGGGATTATGTGGAGAAATAAAAAAAAAATAGTTCCTAAACGATGTGTCTACACATTGTAAAACTTTCAAACAAGTAGTATAAAAACTGTGTTTAGAAAAATATAGTGTGAATTTCGTTTGGAGTTACCCTCGTAGAAGGATGATCTGTAGTGGTACAACTTGAGAGAGTAATCCAATACTCTGAGAATTTTCAGCTATCAGTCGTCTTTTTTAAAAATTCTTTGTTGGCAAATCATGATTTCAGCCAGAAACTGGCCATTATCAATGCGTGTGTTTAACTGTAGATGTTATTAATGTGGAAAAATCACATTTCCACATTAATAACATCTACAGTTAAACACATGCATTGATAATGGCCAGTTACTGGCCGAAATCATGGTGGAAAAATCACATTTCCACATTAATAACATCTTCAGTTAAACACATGCATTGATAATGGCCAGTTACTGGCCGAAATCATGATTTGCCAATAAAGAATTTTTAAAAAAAGACGACTGATAGCCGAAAATTCTCAGAGTATTCGAAACATATTACAGCCGTGGAGCGCAAACCATGGAAAGTAACTTGAGAGAGTAATGGTGCCATGTTCCCAAGAGCCGAAAAATTTGTCTGCCAGTCTGAATAACAGTAGGCTTGTACCCATTTTCGAATTTTATATTGATCTTTAACTTGGGAGACTGATCTGTGTCAAATATGGACGCTTTTATCCTGCTTTCTTATGTGGTGAAATCTGAAGTTTAAATATACTCGTACATTACGGCTGTGCATGATGAGAAATCGTTCAGCAATGCCAGCGATTATTCCGATCAAACAATTTCTCTGTTCATCAGGAATTCTCCAGTAGCGCATTTATGTTTCATGCTGCTAGTAGGATAATCACTGAAGAAAACATCTCTCAAAGATATGTCTAGATCTCTCCGACATCGTTATGTGGAACGTATGACATTGCGTAAGAATAAGTTTGCGAAAAAGGATGACAAATACAGCATATACTGTAAAATAAAGTATTATTCATGTCACTATAATACCATAAGTAAAGCAAATAAGAGTTCTGGATCTTCCTGATCAGGTAACAAACCTTTGTACACTATTGTGAACGCAGCGTTTTTAACCGCTGGAGAAGCGGCTCTCCATACGTCATGAAAATTCCGACCGGAGCTGGATGCGGGTTTCATAGCCCCCGAGAGCGTCCTAAACCTGACTTACGGGGCCGGCGTCGTCAGGCGGTACTATTTCCACGTTTACACACGTGCTCCCCAAGCCACCGTTCGACGCACAGTGGATGGCACCTCGTAACACCACTAGTAATCTGGGGACAAGGCAGTGTCTCTGCGAACTTTAACACACAGCCGCGCTATCCTTTTCTGGGAGGCATTCACGAACTTTCTACCGTCCTGTAACTTCACCGTGGATAAAACTAGAATCCTGAATAGCGAGAGACCTAGTCTTCCTACAGTAAGAAGCTGTATTCCCAAATTGTACTATTTTACATATCATAGTTTCGAGATATTGCCAGTCGAAAATCATCATTGTGACATATTCAACTAGGATGAAAATTATTGAAGTATTTTATCCATTTCAGCAACTGTTCAGATTATAAATTAATGAAATGCAACAACCAGTTGGTTGTGGTTATTTATTTTTAACTTGAACGACCGGTTTCGGGCGCTTGAGTGCCCTCTTCTGGTCTCTATACAGACAAACAAGTGCATTGGTATACAGTTAAGGCTATAGAACGTACAAAAGTCGGTTACAGAAATTTGAAGCAGTTTCGAACCAAATAGATTGTAATAAAGATAAGTTCATATAATGGGATAAAATTAACAGTTACATTTTTGTACTGTTGCTTAATGAATGTACGTGCTAGTAGGAGAATCAACGCTAAGTGCAGAGATTATGGAATGAATAACAATCAGCTGCTAACAAAGTATCTATGGATGAGTATTGTAGTAAAAGAGTAACGATAAATAAGGAAAAAAAGGATATGGGAAAACAGTAATACTCAAAGTAGTTGAAAAGAAAAGCATAAAGAGAGGAGCGGGTGACTGACAAATGAGTAGCTTAGCAGATTAAAATTCAGTAGTCTAAGAAGTACAATGATAAGTGGCGCCATAGGTGGAATATTTCAGAACTACCAGCTGGCACAGTAGTAGGATGCTTAGAATGTCACTGTCAGGGCATCTGTCAATATAAGGAAATTTGTCATTGTGTCTATGGCTTCAAATATTAATGGGGATAGATTGATGAAGTGGTTATCATACAACAAATAAGTTAAGGATGTGGGTTATAAGTTTTAAGATGCGTGAACTAATGTGCAAAGAAATGTGAATGGTTACCGTAATATTAACCTAGTGATACAAACTTTTATGAAAATTATTACTTCTAACAGACACAGAAACCTCAAATTTCTACTTTATTTGATATTTTACCTATAATGGAAGGGGAAAAAATTCTTGAAGTCCAGTTTTGGGCCGCGGCGAATTGGACGAAAGAGCACCTGCCGACGTTACACTTTTATTTCGAGTCTTCGAAATTGCACTTCGCTTCTCGAAACCCAGCGAGAATTGTACAGGCCCACTGATGCTTTAACTATTCACAGCATAATTCATAATTAATATTCTCGAAAGATTTTTCAGGCAGTGATATGTGTTGTACTCAGCAAAATTAGTTCTAGAAAAATACACGAAAATGGCTCTGTTGCGGCCGTAATCGATAGTCATTAAGAAATAGACAATTTAGAACATGTTGGATAACGACCAGTTTCCTTTGCGAAACGTAAAAGCCATCTGGAGGCAGTTCTAACGATTGACTCGATAATGAAAAGAAACACGAACAGACCTTCACAGGATATCTCTACCTGGAAAAAGGCATTCGGCAAGGTAAATTGGCTAAAGATGTCCAGCATGTATAAGCTATAGGGAAATATAACGAATAAGCAATATTTACAACAATCAATAGGGTGAAATAAGTGTATAAGAACATAATCAGAGTCCTCTGAGCTAGGTAGAAGGATGCAGCGCAGCCGGCGGAAATGTCGCCTCACAGGTGCGAAATGAAGTCTGCTGCCAAACGGGACGCAGGGAGATTGAGCGGAAGACGTAGAATACAGAGTGGATTGTGTGTCCGGTCAACTTTGCACTGCTTGTTCTTTGTATTAGAGCACTAGTTCCCACTCTTTTTCGTAAAACGTCTCACAATGTTCCAGTAAAAATTTCCTCGATCCAATATGACCATCGCCGCTACTACATATTCATTAACAGTAATATAAGCATACCTCCCAAGGGGCTCACGGTTCTTTCATGAGCACGTCCGTGGAAAGCTTGGGACGACGGAGCTAATGCACTCTCTATTTAAACTGTTCAAATGTTTGTAAATCTAAGGAGTTTAACTGCTGCGGTTATCAGTTCCTAAGCTGATAAACTACTTAAAATTACTTATACTAACTTAAAGACAACACACTCACAACCCAGCCCGAGGGAGGACTGGAACCTCCTACGGCGAGCAGCCGTGTGCTCTGCAGCATGGCGCTTTAGAGCACTCTGCCGCTCCACCGCTGCTCAGTCTTTCTGTGTTCCATCCTCCATGGACTGCATTTCCCTTCCCTTATCCTCCTTTTCTATTCCCTCCTTCACCTCCCCACCGGGGGACTCATGACCTTAGCAGTCTGGTCCCACTGTCCCAAACAAGCAACCAATATAGGGTAAAAAATCAGTCAACAATCCCAAAATTGGTTTGAACACCACAATGCTTTACTAAGCTTGGTCACGTTTGGAGGTGCTATGCCGTTGCCTTCCTCCGACCTGATATACCCAGCCAGTTATAGGGGGATTTCACGTGGGTTCCGAACCACGGTGCTACTCGATAGTTTTCACATCAGTAACACTGCCAGGGGTGAAAAAAGTGGAAAGTGACATATAAAAACCGTAGGAGTTGGTGGGGATCGAAGCCGCGATCTTTGCATTTGTATTCTGGCATTCTACCACAGTTATACCGAGCTGCAATGTAAGGTAGTATGGTGATGAGGTACAATTTTGATCATTTCGGACTTATATTATTGTAACTGGAAATATATTGAGAAAAGAAATAATTTTAACTATGGCTCTTGTTCTCGGATGTTTAATGAATAACATTACACAGTTACAAATGATGGTATAAACTAAAAGAAATGTTTATTGGAGTGACAAAAATTCGTCGAAAATATATTGTACTGGGTACAATTGTGACCACTTCCTGGTAAAATTTTGATCACTGGCACCTTGCACATAAAAAGCACTTTTTCCATCAGTCACCAACGCGTACTTCGCGTTACCAAACATTGCATTTTTGGCAGCGAATCCAGTCGCCCTTAGCCAGAAAATTTAAAAGAGCGCGTTAGAATATGTAGCTCCTCCTAATAGGAAAAAAAGTAGTGTATTTTTGGAAAAGACAAGAGGAGCTGTAGAAACGTGCTAAATTACAACGCCACACAAAGGCAAGTGCCACCAACACTACTAGACTGGTAAATTTTGTTGAATTTGTACCACATTACCCTAAGCACAATATGTAAAATTTAAATGAAGGGGGATTGCTATGCTGACTATGATTTTTAAAAATACGATGGAAAATAAGAAGAAATAATAAATTCAATTTAAGTAAGTGAAATGGTCAACGCTATAAGATCTGTGATCGTTTAGTCTTGATGCTATTCATACGTTAGGGATCTGGATCGGAGCTTATTAGTCTCAACCGATTCGACTCAAATGTGGCAGATTGTTTGCATAGAACCTAAAACGAAGCAATCTACAATATTTTGGCCCATCATATCGTATGTAAGAAGAACACAACTGAAGATTATGACAAGCAACCAATTCAAAATTGACGAGATCGATACATAATTGTAAATACAGCATTTTTATCGATATGTATGGTGCCCACATACGCATACTTTTCCAGAAATCGATGAAAGAAACTTTCGCAACTACCGCTTGTGTACGCTCGTGGTAAACGCTTTTCGACGACAGTGCTGAAACAGCACTTGCCGACGTTACATTTTTATTTTGAGTCTTCGAAATTGCACTGTGCTTCTCGAAGCCTAGCGGGAATTGTACAGGCCCACGGATGCTTTAACTATTCACTGCATCATTCATAATTAACATTCCCGAAAGATTTTTCAGACAGTAAATTTTGTTGGAAGAAAGATGCCGAAAGATTGCATTCATTGGATATTCTTGGGGTCGGGAGTATATTTCATTCGAATGTTAATATGACAATTAGCATCCGTCTAGTTGTTAGATGAACAGAGAGGACACGTAACAGTGAGCTATTGTTCAGTAACCAGGAATAAAATTGTAGTTGTTTGCTATCCGAAACATCTTTAACAAGTTTATATACCTTTTTGTCATTACTTATTGATTTACGTACCTTTTTAGATCTCAAGTTCCTGAGGTATGAAGAAATTAAGACCAGAAGTACATCCGCCAAATTTTCTCGAGATTCGAATGCTAGATTTTCGCTCCCCAGAAAATTACCTCGATTGTTGCGCTGTTGGCGCTCAAGAGCGAAGGCGTTTAACTTGTTCGTTCATGTATGCGATACTGTTCCTTTATTGTGATCCAAAATGGGATAGTGTCTTTGCAGAAAGTTTTTAAAAAATCGTAGTTCCAACGGGGATTTTAAAGTTTCAACATTTTATGTTTGAAAGTTTCAAAACTTTGTAGCGCTTTCCTCTGTAAACAATCTTCTTATCGAGAATAAATCAGCAGGAATTTTAGGAAACTAACACCTAAAAGAAGACTCAAATTTAAGTAATACTCTTGCATATATAAATAACATATTGGGCGAAACGTAAAAATATCAGTTTGTAAAAACCTGAACGTTAAAACATTAGCAAGAAACGATTATCTTCTTTGGATAAAGAGGCTATACAACGTGATTGTATCTTTTCGTTATTTCATTAAAAGTAGTATAATTATAGTAATAAGATTTACGATACACTTTTTCTTCAGTGGTAAAGATATTTTACTGGGCTATTTTAAATGTTACGTGGCGACCAAACCGAAGTCTTGTAACCATTGATTTAAAGGAATGAGGAACAGAGACGACAATAAAACTAAATGTATCTCGGTTTATCGTCAGTTAAAATTTATTCCCTACTATTTTTGGCGGCCGAAGTGTTAACACTTCACGTCTACTACGCCTTGTGCTTCAATATATATATATATATATATATATATATATATATATATATATATATATATATATATATATATTCAATAGATAGATGGTTTTGCTACGTAACCAGTATTGAAATATTCCCCCAAACCACTCTTTACAGTTATTATTTTTCGTGCTCACATTTACTTGCAAATAATTTATACTGATTTAAAAATTTAAATTAAAATAATAAAATTAAGGGAGGAATGTTTCAAACCGCAGCCGACGCTTCGTGTTCCTTTTAGATTCTTATGTTCTACATGGTCTCCGCGTCTATTTACTTTTTGCCACGAAACAATTATTATTCAAATAAATGAAGCATGTCTACATATACATCACATTCAAAGTTCAGTTATCTTTGTGAAATCTCAAGTCGAGATCATGTCATAAATTCAGTACATCATTTTAATTACAACTTTCTCATCGAGATATATCGTACACACATTTTCACAATTCATCAGGGCGTATACGAGCGTAATATGGAAGAGACGTTTACTAGACTAGAAGATAATACAGAAGAAAAAAATGCCATCACTACTCCTTTCTTTTAAAAGAAACAATAGTTAAATCTATGTATTATTCTAATTGCTCTTTGTTCAGAGTTAGTCATTGACCTAAGTTTTTCAAAGAATATTGTGTCTTTAAGAATTTAGTGACAAATAGAAAATGACACGAAATTACAAGAAAAAAATATACAAATATAAGCATAATTAATTTAAATAAGGGCAAATAAATATCGTTTTGTATGTGGAGGCGCATGTAACACTGCAGGTTTATCCGCTCACTGTTCATCAAAATAAAACACCACACTGAGATGACATGAGATTCACGAAGCACTCGTTAAAACAGTGAAGACGATGAGACGGATGGAGAGGGAAGAAAGGTGGCGAGGGTGATGGAAAAGCAGAGTCACGTTAAAAAACACACGCTGTCGGCTGTAGGTTGGCCATTCACTGTCCATGTAAAAAAAAAAAAAAATAAAAATAAAAATAAAACCACACACACCCCTCAGTTCATCAAAACACATGTGGACGTAGCAGCAGCAAAAAATGAAGGCAGTGAGTCGAAGGGTGGGGAGCTTGGAAAGGGGGAGGGGGAGGCAATCAAGGAGGAGCCAGAGGGCCGAGAGCAGGAAAGAGACGCAGGCTATTCCAGGGCCGGCCGCGGTGGCCGAGGGGACTGCGGCGCGCCAGTCACGGTCTGCACGGCCACTACGGTCGGGGGTTCCTATATTTGTGACGTCCTTAGTGTTAGCTAGTTCATAAGTAGTTTGTAAGTTTAGTGACTGATGACCCCGTAGTTAAGTCCCATAAGCTCTACAAACATTTTGATATTCCAGGAAGTCTGCAAGGGTTGAAGAGGGGAGGGATGCCGGAGGGATGCGGGGAAAGAGGAGTAAAAAAATTAATATATATATGTGTGTGTCTGTATGTCGTCTATGTGTTCATAAACCCTTCCTTCGATTGCAATGAAACTTTGGTAAACTGTTCAACGTACGCCCACGAAGATTCCTGACCCATAAACAAAAGAGCGTGAGAATACACAGATTTATGCGACAATTATTGGAAAATGGTAGTAGTTAGGGACCTGCAATAAAGTTTGCATGTAACTTCGGAGTTTTAGGAATCATTTTGTAACTGAACCCCCCCCCCCCTCCTCCCGGTCCCATAACTCCACAAAATGATGAAAGGAAAATAACTCTACCGCTCACAACACTTCGCTGTAGATGCCGTAAAACTGTCGCATGAAGTATGAACTTGTATCACATAAAGTTAGCATTACAGATTTGCATGTTACTATTTATTTTTGTCTGCAAATCTCCCTTAATTCTCTTGCATCCAAAATTAAGCAATCTGTTTTCTTAACCTCTATCTATATGAAAGCGAAAGGACACTCACTCACTGACTAAACACGAAATCTCGGAAAATTATTCACCTATGAAGCTGAAATTTGGCAGGAATATAGGTAGAAAACGTCAACTAAGAAAGTATTTTGTGATAGGTGCATGGCGGAGCGTACTTCTCCTACAGACTTACGAAATCTACAGTTTCATTCCGATTTTCACGAAATTTCGCACGCTTGACCTTCAAAACAAGATGATGGTCACCGTCTACCTTAAGTTTCATACTTTGCATGGGGGATGGTACTTTGCAACATAAAAATGGATCCGTAAATACCTTCGTCGCACCATAAATTAAGAACAGCTCGACCGATTTCACAGTTTAATTTTTTTTTTTCTTATTCTCCAAATAAGCGTAATAATTAGTCTGACCTTACCTGTGTTGCAATTCTTTGTTGGCTGCAGTTGAATTTCTCGTGCTTGCGTGGCTCCAAATTTTACTTTAATTTCTGGAGTAACAATAATTTTACATCACATTCGGTCAGCAGTTGTCCATGAAAAACAAACACAATACACAGATTAAATAACATGCATTGGTAAATGGTTACAAAGATAAAAAAATTAGACAATAATATTAATTATGCCACGTAAATTAAATTTCACTTTTACGTTTCGAGGTCCTGTCACTGTCACGCCAATTCTTCTGTAATGATACTTTCTCTATTTTTATTGGTGGTGTTGTCATAAGGATGAAAGTTAAATGCTGATATTGTTGAAATGTCTGTAAATCTATCGGACCAAACTGCGTGGTCATCAGTCCGTAGCTTACAAACTACTTAAACCTAGGTAAACTAACCTACGGACAAACACACACACCCATGCCCCAGGGAGGACTCGAACCTCCACGGCGAGCAACCGCGCGCTCCGCAGCGAGGTGCTTTAGGCAGCTCGGCCACTCCACCGCGGCAATACTGATATTGAAATTTAGCCAATCGTGAAATAAGGCAATGAATATTAATTTTGAAAAGATAATAACACTGTGAAAAGCACGAAAGATTCAGCCATCAGTATTTAGTAGCAATGGTAGTTAGAATGAAGACAACACCAGAAGGAGCTGCCAGGCAGAGTATCTATGTAGATGTAGATGTAGAAAGCATCATTGCAAAAGAAAATAGTGGAATCTGTTTGTTACCTGGTACACATTCATAAATGGGAGCCGTCTTACTGCAGTCGAACCTGTACGAAGTAATTAAACTCTTTTCTTTATTGTAAATTGATGCTTGGTTGCATGATCTTTCAATACTAAAGTTTCAGACCGTGTTTAATTTCAATGACTATTGATGTTGAAAGTTACTAAATTATCGGACTTCGTTTTAAAAGGGAGAAGAATTACTGCAGGCATTGAAATAATTTTGACATAAAATGGGCGTAAATGAAATTAGCGTCTGAAAAGTCCTTTCGAAATCGTGAGGCAATGTATAACAATGGCCAAGCATCATTTTACAAATTACGCTGGAAACAAAGATTTTTAATAAAAGTGAAAAATGGGGAAAATTTTCACTTTAAATAAATTAGAGATTTCAAATGAAAGTGTTGAATTTATTACAATTAGAAGATCTTATCACCGTCGGTTGCACAGTGGTATAGTGCCAGACTACAAATCCAAAGGTCGCGGGTTCGATCCCCGCCACGTACTAGGATTTGTATCTGTGTCTTTCCACTTCTTTCACCTTCGTCAGTATTGCTCATGTGAAAAATACCGAGTAGCACCGTGGTTCGGAACCCACGTTAAACTCTAGGTCCCCCTATAACTGGCTGGGTAAGTCAGTTCGAAGGTCGGAGGAAGGCAACGGCATACCACCTCCAAACAGGACCATGCCTAGTAAAGCACTGTGGTGTTCAAACCAATCTTCGGATTGTTGACTGCTTTACCTTTACCTAACAGCTCACACCTACACTTCAAAGTGTAGAGGTCGAGATTGAGACGTCCGCTCAATACAACGCCAGAAAAACCAAAGACGAAAAGCGATCCCGTTTTCTCCCCAGCTCATTCAAAAAATTGAAAGTATCTTGTGAAACAAAATAGAGATTTATTGACAGAGAGAACTGATGCTAGCGAAAAGAGTCGCAGATATAATTTTAATAAAAAATATTCAGTTTAACCCTACATTTGCATTTGCCCCCTCTGGCTTTGAGTTGGCAAATGCGCAGTTCCTTCTCAGAGACATCACAAATTTCTTGTTATACATAAAAAAAATAATAATAATAATAATAATAATAATAATTATTATTATTATTTGATACTGTGTGAGTTTCTACTAGATATGAGATTAGAACTTACAATTTTTTTGTTATTTTTTAATAGTTTCATTTTCTTTCTTATCTTCAATTTGTACGATGCGAAGCGTCGATGGTCGGACCAGCGGTGCAGCGAGCGGTCCCCAGCGCGCCCGGATTGTTGACCCGTGGGCGTGGCGGTGCGGCGGCGACGCGGTGCAAGGCGGCAGCGGCAGGGCGATTGATGTCGGAGGAATGCGCAGCAGACTCAGTGCCAGCGTAGAGGTAGGGCGTGACTCCAGGATCAGGTGCCCTCTGACAGAGCACGGACTGATTTTTCCGCAACGCCTCGGTGTGGTTTCACATGAAATGATGACTATACATGTGCCATTAAAATTTATCCCTTAACCAAAGTTACAAGTTTGAGTACTGAAAGAGAGACATCAATTATTTTGCATGTCGTTTAGTTAAGTGTCTCAGTACGGTTGTTTAGCGAACGGATTAAAATTAATATTGATATGCAAGTGTGAGCTTTGATTTTAACCAACTGACATGAACATATTCCCGTCCTTAACATAAAACCATTAATAGAAACTAAACTATATACAAGGCATATGTTCAGATTATAACTTTACAATACTTTTTAATCAATATATTACGTAAATCAATTTTTATAATCTCATTGTAGGAGCTTTAAACGTTTTGTAAAAGTATTCACTAACACTTACATACTAATAATGTTCAGTTACCTATATATATATATATATATATATATATATATATATATATATATATATATATATATTGGTAACTGAACATTACATTTTAGCAAATATGAGTTTTTGTTCTTTGATATGAAGGTGCCGTAGAGGCTGTTTTCGCTGTGTCCAGTATACAAATTTTAGGTACAGATTTTTTTTTTTTTTTTAATTTTTAATTTTTGAACCATTTGCAGTAGTTCTTTTCAATTTTCACTCAGCGGGATCGCCGTTGGGTGCATGACGTAATAGTCAAGTCTCAACAATGAGTAAAGCGCTAACGCAGGCCAGGGTTGCCAGGTGTGGCGATTTTTCGCATTCTTGGCTATCTTTTTCTTATAATAGTAGCCATTCTAGCAATCTGGCGACTGGCGATTAAATTTGGCTATTAAAGGAAGTGGTTGGCGACTTAATGGCTATTTTATTTTACTTCAAATACAAAATGTTCAAATGTTTGTAAAGCTTATGGGACTTAACTACGGGGTTATCAGTCCCTAAACTTACAAACTACTTATGAACTACCTACAACTAAGGACGGCACAAATATCCATGCCCGAGGGGGGATTCGATCCCCCGACCGTAGTGGCCGTGCAGACCGTGACTGGAGCGCCTTAGTCCCCTCGGCCACCGCGGCCGGCTCAAATACAACGAATGTAAAGCAATCACTCTTTAGACATTGCGTAATTGATACCGGTTAAACTTCGGTAGAATGCTGGGCAAATGTAATCAACGTACACAAGTTAGCAGAAATGTTTTCAAGTATCATGGATGTGTGGGAGAGTGTCATAGAGATGTAAACAAACTCAGCTTACAGAATCTTGAAGATAGACGTAAACTACCTCATATACCCTACTTACGCTGGTTAGAGAACAGGCTTTAAACGATATCTCGAAGTATACTACAACACCATTTGTTTGGCTCCCGCTGAGAACATGAAGATTATATAAATTACAGAATGCAAGAAGGTATTTAAACAGAAATTTTTTCCGCGTTCCATACATCAACACAACAGAAATTCGTAACAATTGCTACTGTGAAGCGAGACCTTTGCTCCGCACTTCACAGTGGTTAACAATGGTTTGCAGAGTATACATGTCGATGGAGAACACGCGATGATTTCCCAGTCGTTCTCATGCCTGAATTTTCAGTGTGTCATGACGCATTATTACGAATTAAAGTCCATCTCACCTCAAAGTATGGAATGCTTAATGCATTATTATAAATTACCTCACCTCAAAATGTTGTAATTAATCTGTGTGTATTAAGGAAATGTTTGAAAGATTCAATAACTCTATTTAATATCTGTAAATATTTGTTTTTAAGAAGATGAAAGTGATTGGTAATCGAAACTATGCATGAGAACAACCCTTGCGTAAGTTTGATAGAATGTTTCTTGAACAGTTTTGTGTTGTAATTTTTGTAAGTTATGATACATAAATAATAGTATTGACGCAACATTGTAATGACACTGATGTATTAAATACGGCCACGTTCATGAGCATCAGCATAAAGTGTTATGTCAATTTAAGAAATTTTACCCCGCAATACGCAAGTCGCGCTCCAGGCGCCGAATTACTGCTTTTGCTGTAGTAGTTTTCAATGCGTTCAACTTCACAAATTTTGAGAATACATCATAGATGCCAAGAATATGTTTGACGCCTCCGCGTCCAATCGGAAGAGGTCCTGCTGTATCGATTGAAATTAACTGAACAGGTTTATATGGCAAGATAGAATAAAGTGGCATCTTGCTCGCCTGATTGTTAGGCTTGCGCTTTTGACAGATTAAACAGGATTTCAGTGTGTGTTGGATTTTTCGCGACTTGTTCGAAAAATAACAATATTGTTTGATCTTGCGGAGACACTTTAGTGAACTAAAGTGTCCCCATACTTTATGGGTGTGCCAAATTAGACGTTTTTTTATGAGAAGCAGGTATGCAAACACACCATATTTGCGATTGTACATGTCTACAAAAGAAAAGTACTCCGTTGTGTACTTTGTAATGTTGACTTAGAGGTGCATCTGACTTGTCTGTAATTTGCGTGATAATTTTGCTCCACCTGTCATCTGCTTGCTGTAATTTCTGCATGTTTATATAATGTTCTAAATTCCGTGTCCTTCATGAGCATTATCTTAAATTCTGTGTTCGACTTAATGTAGTCTTCAAATTCTGGCAAACCTTGAGGAAGACTGGAAAGTGCATCAGCTTTGACATAATATGATCCTTTAATGTGTTTAATTTCAAAATCATATTCTTGTAATATCATGGCCCATCTGGATAATCTACTATGCAACAGTCTGCACGACATCAAAAAGCTAAGTGCCTGATTATCACAGAAGACTCTTGTATGCTTTCCAAAGATGTAATGATGAAACTTTTTGAATGCCCAAACAATTGCAAGAAGTTCTAATTCTGTGGTAGAATACAGTCGTCCAATCTCAGTGAGCGTACGACTACCAACACTGATGACTTTTAGGGACTGTAGATCCAAGTTATTTGAAATTTGGAAGAGACAAGCCCCAAGACCAAAATTTGAGGAGTCCGTAGCTATACAAAAATCCTCTGACATGTCTGGGTTGTTTAATATGTCTGAGTTAACCAGGGCTTATTTAATTTTGACGACGTCTTGCTAACACTGTTCTGTCTAGTTCCAAGGGGTGTTTTTTTCGAAGAAATGACAGAACAGCAGAACTATTGAATAATTACTGGAGCACAAATCGCCGAAAAAATGAACATAAGCCGTAGAAGGCTTTTAATTGCTTCCTACTGTGAGGTGTAGGAAAATTTTGAACTGCTTTAATTTTTTCTGGATCAGGTACAAAGCCTGTGGTTAAGATTATATGCCCAAGAAATTTGATTTTAGTTTTAACAAACTTAGATTTTTTTAAGTTGACAGTTACTCCATATGACAGAAATTCATCTAGCACTCTTTCAAGTAAAATGACATGTTCTTCCCATGTAGAAGTTGCAACAAGTATGTCATCAACATAGACTGTAATACTATCAAGCAATTCTGGTCCAACTACAGTATCAAGTGCTGTGATAAAGACACCAGAACTCACATTTAGACCAAAAGGTAGTACTTTAAATTGGTACGATCGTTCTGAGAAAATGAAATCAGTATATTTACGAGACTCTTCTGTTAAAGGAACATGCCAATATGATGCTCTAAGATGAAAACGTCGTAGATATTTGACTCCATAGAACTTTTGATGTTGTTCTTCTAAGTTTTCTGGCCTAGTTCTAACTGGAATAATAATCTTGTTGAGAAGTGGAATACTGTGACACTGAAGGTTCTATTATGTTCCATCGGAGCATACGGTTAATTTCAGCTTTGACAGCTGGTTGTTTTGCCCAAGGTATAGAGTATATTTGTCTACAAAATTCTTCTTGAGGCTTAACTTGCATCTGGTACTGGTATGTCCTAATTACACCTGGTTTTTGGTCAAAAACTCGAATGTACTTGTGTAGCAAGTGGAGACGTTGTTGTTTCTGACTATCTGTGGCATTAGTGGATTCATTAACTTTTTGAACTAGGGATTCAAGAGATTCATTTTCAGATTATTAAGTACCAGTATAACTTTCAAATTGCATCTGATTAACTGAGACTTCTTCTAGCCTAACAGAATTGCAAGATTATCTTGGCGTAACTTCCTTCTTCATCAATTTCAAAATACAGACACATTGATTTACTGTTCAATAACATTTACCTTCCTTAAAATCTAATTATTCCTCTCGACTTTGAAGATATTCTAAATCAAGTGTACTTTCTTCTATGACAGCATCTACTACAAGCAATGAACAAGTGTCAATTTCATTACTGATTTGTAGGTGAACAAGTGTTTGTAACTTAACTGGCTTATATCTTGCACCTACTGCACTAATGATTTTACAGTTTTGCACAAGGAAAGTAGGTAACCACTGAATGTTGTTTATGCGTTTAAACAGACTATAAGACAATACATTAACAGCTGCTCAAGTGTCAACTAAAATCGAGATGGGTATGCCTCCTACTGTTATTAAGATGTGTGCTTGATAAGCAACTATAGGGACTTTGTTTTGTTGTGATTGTTCCTGGAGTAGCTCTTCCCTGATATCAATTCCTTCATTGTATCGCAGCATATTTACTGTGAGAATTGTGCCCTCACTGCCTCTGTCGCTCAATGTCGGAGGGCCAGACACGAGCCGGTATAGTTTGACGTTTGCGTCCCGTTAGAATGTCTTTGTGGCTGATTTAAGGTATGTCACGTCAGTTATCGTCACGATCGAATCATTTTGTGTCCAGTTTGTTTGATCTGTACCGTCAGTCGTCATCGTTGCTACTGGTATTTGATTAACAATCGGTTGTTGTGCTGGGGTAGTGGAAAAATTCGGAATTTGTTGATTGCCGTTATTGTTTGGAAAGAAGTTCCTGCTCCTATTATTATTATGGTAGTAGTAACCATTGCACCAGTGCGGTTGTGTGCTTCCGTTATATTGGTTGGAAAAGGCAGCTGTTTTGTTATTGAAGTTACTATTGTTGTGGTTAAAGTAGCCATGATTGAATCCGTTGTCACGATGGCGTCGGTAATACTGACCGCCGTTGGGTACATTAAGCACTGCGTTTCCACTGTTTACATTATTAGTCACTTGTTGCGTGCGCGGCTGTCCGGTATTACTAACAGATGACTGTTGCGGTAACATCTGTGGAGAGCGTGACATATTTTGATTATTGGGCAGCGGCTGGCTGACGTGAATCAGCTGATTACCAGGATGGTTGAAGTAAACATTGCCGTTACCGTTCTTTAGCTATTATTCCTCGCACGCTCATCTTCAAAACCTTTGTAACAAAAGTGTCTAAGTTTTGTGTTGAAACATTAGCTAGTTGTAATCGCAATCGCGTGGGCAATTTGTTAATCAACACCCAAAGTACATCTCTGTGCGGGAGAGGTTCATCAAAGAATTTAGATTTGTTTATGTATTTTTCGAAATATCTGCGAAGACTCCCATTTCTTTGATTGAAAAGTTGCGGATTATATACTTCATTTCGAAACCTCTCTTGGACAACGGGCGACCAAAAGGTAGCTAAAATTGCCCGTTCAAATTCACTGAAACTTTCCCAACATTGTTAGGGTTCTGCAGCCCAGATTGCCCCCTCACCTTGGATATAGCCGACAAAAAATCTTATCTTCCTCATTTCAGACCTGTCTCAGGTGATAATCCTGTAAAAGATTGGAGAAAGATAACTGGGTGTACAGTACGGTTCTCATTGATAAAGATTTAAAATTGGTGGTGCTTTATCATACTTTCGTCACGTGCTTCTGCAGTAGCATGATTTCGTTGTGAATAAGAGGGGGATACATTAGATTTCACTTCTCTACTTAGTCGGTCAAAGTCATTAGAGGTCGTCAAGCAAAAGTCAGTCTGCGTCCTGTCTGACGTCAAATTGCTAGGTGTACCCGGATTTTACGGAGAGTGTGGAGTATTTGTTGCAACTCTTGGGGGTTTCCAATCATGTGACATGTTTATCATGGGTTCATCTGGCCGAGATTGTATCATCTGTGTATTTAAAATTGAATTCACCGCTGTCAGATCTTTTTGTATGGATTTAACAGTAGTTCCGTGTTTTCATACACTTCAGCAGCTACATCTTGAATTACAGTAGTTAATTTTGCATCTATCTTTTCATTTAGTTTTACTGCTGTATTAGACAAGAATTGTTGTACCCTAGCATGATTTTCTTTGACTATGTTTTCTGCCTGACTTGTGGTTCTCGCAACAGTAGTTTCCAAGTTATCTTGTAGAATTTTAAGTTGTGTAAGATGCTGCGTAAGACTGTCGATAGCTGATGGCAATGTTTTAACTGTTTCTTTGCAATTAGTTACATCATCAACTTCAGAAGAGATCTTTGCATCTACTGTGTCCATGATTTCATCTACTACTTTGTGATGTACCGTAGAAAATTTACTGTTCATAGCCTATTCGACTCTGAGTACTTGTGCGTCTATCTGTTTGTTTACTTCGTCAGAAATAAGTGACGGTAAATTTTGTTGTACTGATTCTAAATTTTTAAATCTCGATTGAAATTCGTCACGAGTTTTCATTTGAGTCGCGATTTGATTTTGCTGTTCCTCAACTCTGTCTAATTGTTGCTTGGTGGAATATTGCAACTGCTCTAAATCATGTTTTGTGTTGGCCTGTAAATTGTTAACTTCGTTTTTTGTAGGTGCCTGTAAATTGTTAACTTCGTTTTTTGTAGGTGCCTGTAAATTGTTAATCTGTTGCGACATGTTAGCAAATAGTATTTCTAATCGCCTGAGCCAGTCTTCTTGCGGATTTGCAGATTGGTGTTCAGTCTGTGTGGGAAAATCTGTTATGTCTGATGTGGCTGCAAGATTTTCCTCCACTATGTATGGCATCATTTCAATTGATCTAGCAACCACATTATTGTCTACATTTTGCGCGGGCTGTGGAACGTTAGTATTTTGTTTTGACTCCAGGTAGTAATCTGTCTACGAGTTTTAACCATACTAATTATAAGCCGTCAAAATCTGCAATAGTGGGGCAGCCTACACACTTCACACGCAAAAACGTTTTAGTCAACACTGTCTTAACATTGACACAATTTTGTCAGTATAAATATTTGTCACACGCATGCTTGAAGCTTCGAGTGAGAGACAAACGAGGGTCGCTTTGCTACTATATAGATTTGGTAGCCATGTTGGCCATTTTTCCAAACCATTATTGTAAAATAAATACCTAACTACGAAAGAAATTTTGAAAGTCGTTTTTTGCTAACAGAAAGATGTACCGAATCTGAAATTCCGTACTTGCGATAGACTAAAAGGAAGTAAGAAGCACCAAATAAGCGTAATAATTAGTCTGGCCTTACCTGTGTTGCAATTCTTTGTTCGTTGTAGTTGAATTTCTCGTGCTTGCGAGGTTCCAAATTTTTAATTTCCGGGGTAAAAATAATTTTACATCACATTCGGTTAGCAGTTGTGCATGAAAAATAAACATAATATGCAGATTAGATAACATGCATTGGTAAATGGTTACAAAGATAATTTTTTTTTAGATAATAATATTAATTCTGCCACATAAATTAAATTTCACTTTTACCTTTCGAGGTCCTGTCACTGTCACGCCAATTCTTCTGTAATGATACTTTCTCTATTTTTATTGTATTGAAATTTAGCCAATTGTGAAATAAGGCAACGAATATTAATTTTAAAAAGATAATAACACTGTGAAAAGCACGAAAGATCCCGCCATCAGTATTTAGTAGCAATGGTAGTTACAATAAAGACAACACTAGAAAGCATCATTACAAAACAATATAGTGGAATCTGTTTGTTACCTGGTATACATTCATAAATGGGAGCCGTAGCAGTGTAGTCGAACCTGTACGAAGTAATTAAACTCTTTTCTTTATTGTAAATGGATGCTTGGTTGCATGATCTTTGAATACTAAAGTTTCAGAACCGTGTTTAATTTCAATTACAACAAATTATGTTGGAAACAAAGATTTTTCACAAAAGTGAAAAATGGGGAAAATTTTCACTTTAAATAAATTAGAGATTTCAAATAAAATTGTTGAATTTATTACAATTAGAAGATCCTAATAGCTCACACTTACATTTCAAAGTGTAGAAGTCGAGAGAGAGACGTCCGCTCAATACAACGTCAGAAAAACCAAAGACGAAAAGCGAATTCCGTTTTCTCCCCAGCTCATTCAAAAAAATTGAAAGTATCTTGTGAAACAAAATAGAGATTTATTGGCAGAGAGAACGGATGCTAGCGACAAGCGTCGAAGTAAAAATATTCAATCTAACGATACATTCCGTCCCCCCCCCCCTCCCTTAGTCCGCCAATGCCTCAAAGATAGCTGATCTATTTGGTAGCTAGTATTCGTCGCCACATGTTGACATAACAATAGCGACATGAGAATACAAGCTTTAAAAATATATCGAAAAGCATTAGATTAATAATTTGGCAAGAACGGAAAGGTTGCCTTAATGATGCATCTCATTGGAAAAGGATGTAACAAAGTCTTTCTAAAGTTATAGTAACTATCTAAGAATAATGAAAACTTTGTCTTTTTAATGGTACTAGCTACATGCGATGATTCAACTGAGGTGGCTTAGGTGATAAAAAGCTTAATTTATATACGGAACGTACGCATTGCTTTCGGTTCAGGAATAATTTCTTTAAAGGCTGTCCCCACAAAAAATTTACATCGTAGTGATTAAAACGTAAATTTGAATAGGAGTTACTTAAAAAAATTAAAAAAGCGACACTTTGAACTCACATGCTAATACTGTACATGCTCGTAAGATAATCTGTAAGCAAATGACGTACAATTTCAAGTAATTTTCATCTTTCTGCCTGAAATTTTGAAAAGTTTTCGTAAACCTAAGGGACTAAACCGCTGTGGTCTTCTACTTGTACATAAATATTCCGCAAGACACATTGAAGTGCATGGCAGAGGGTTCATCGAACCGCCTTTATCATGTTTCTCTACAGTTCCAGTGTCTAATAGCTCGCGGGAAAGAAAAGAGCTTCTAAATCTTTCCGTTTTCGATCTGATTTCTCTTATTTTATTTTGATGGCCATGTCTTCGAATTGAGGTGGGTGCTAGAAAAATATGTTCGCATTAGTAAGAGAAAGTTGGTAAAACAAATTTCACAAACAGATCTCGTCGCAACGAGTAACGCCTTTCTTTTAGTGATTTCCACCACAACTCGTGCATCATTTCCGTGACCCTGTCTCCCCTATGTCACGATAATACAAAGCGAGCTGTCCTCTGTATTTTATCTAAATCGTTTGTCAATCCAACTTGGTGGGAATCGCACAGAGCGCAACAACACTCTTTAGTAGAACTGTTGCATCTTCTAATTGTTCTGCCAACGAAACGTAGACTTTGGTCGGCTTTCCTTGTGGTTTTCTCTATGTGTTCTTTCCAATTGAAGTAGCTCGTAATTGTTACTCCTAAGTATTTGGAAGAATTGACATGATGTAGTTTTGACTGATTTATCGTGTAAATGAAGTTTAACGATACGTTGCTTGCAGTGGCCATTTTGAGCAGCAGCTGAATTGTATTTCACTGTAATGTTTTTATAGTAAACGCCTTTTGCTACTGAGAATGAAGGGTTTTATTTTTATATTTATAAATCAGACATACGCGTTTCGCCTTTGTCTCAAGGCATCATCAGTGGGTGTCAGCACTTGCTACTCCACGTCAGTCTCTTTCTGGCAACCAGGTTGAAAGGTTACACCGTTTTCTGAAACACATTGCAGTTTTCTGGTTCCACTGTCACCCGCTGCCATACTGTGTCCACTGTTCAGATATCATTTCAGTTCTACTCGATGACTTTTGTGTCCCAGCCTCGTCGCCGCTTTTGTGTCTCGTTTCCGTCCAGGTGTCGGTGGCCGAGTGGAATGAGACCGACACAGGAATAAAGATAGCACGCTGGTGCAGGTGCGGAGGGGAGCAGCCAGAAACTAGAAACACTAGAGTAAATCAGAATGAGATATATATAGCACAGAATTTATACAATACTTAACTTTTACACAATTCAGTACTGCAGAGTGCTGATACATAGTTGAGTTAGAGGCCTGCCTAGTGCCTGTACGATAGCCAAGTCTTCACTGGTGCCTATCAGATTCCGAAGTCCTAACTGGTTGCTATCTCAGTCCCAAGTGAACGATGTCGTTCAGTGGTGGCCACGAGCGGAGTTGTAGCAGAGGGCGCTCGTGGCTGACGTCGTAAGAACGCCGCGCCGTGCGTGCATGGCGGCGCGCGGCGAAAGCAGGTGGCGCGCACTTTGGACTTGTGCGACACCACAATGACTTTCCGTCAATTACAACGTACTCCTTTCTGACAGTATGGCAGCAGGTGACAGTGGAACTAGAAAACTGCAATGTGTTTGAGAAAACGGTGAAACCTTTCAACCTGGTTGCCAGAAAGAGACTGACGTGGAGTAGCAAGTGCTGACACCCACTGATGATGCCTTCAGGGAAAGGCGAAACACATATGGGTTGACTTATAAATATAAAAATTAAACCCTTAATTCGCAGTAGCAAAAGGCGTTTACTATAAAAACATTACAGTGAAGTTTAACGAGCTTCTTTTAGTGGTCATACAGATCACTTTTCTCATTATTTAGGGTCAATTGCCATTTCTTGCACTATTGAGATATCTTATATAAATGATTTTGCAGTTGCTTTTGATCTTCTGGTGACTGTACTAACCTTTAAGTGACAATATCATCCGCGAACAACTGAAGAGAGCTACTCAGATTGTCTCCTAATTTGTCTATAAAAATGAGGAACAAAAGGGGCCGTATAAAACTTCCCCGGAAAAGGCCAGATATCACTTCAGTTCTACTCGATGACTTTCCGTCAATTACAAAGTACTCCTTTCTGACAGGAAATCAGGAATCCAATCCCTGAGTTGTGGCGATATTCAATATGCAGGCAGTTTCATTAGAAGACGCTTTTGAGCGATCCCTACACTTACAAACTTACTTATAATGAGAACAACACAACTATACAAACACAGATACAAACACACACACACATATCTGGCAGAAAATAAAAAGTCTGTTATAGGCATATACGCCAGTTATTATTAAATAAAATCAATATCATCTTAACCAGAAAGGAAGGCAATAAGAACGACATTAAATGTAAGTAAATTAAATGTATTAGCCATCAGAAATTTATATATGCCAGGTTATGTAACTGTTATTATGAATTACCTCGTTTAGATTACAGAAAACCTGCTGATGGCAATTTTAAAGCCGAAATGAGCTCATAGTAAATAAATAAATAAAGCATTATAACTGCAGTGTGAAAGATATGAACGTCATTTATAATTATGTCACTCAACGGCATTTTCCACACTGCAGGCCCAGAGTAAGGACAAATGTTTGTAAATCTATCGGACCAAACTGCGTGGTCATCAGTACGTAGCTTAAAAACTACTTAAACCTAGGTAAACTAACCTAAGGACAAACACACACACCCATGCCCCAGGGAGGACTCGAACCTCCACGGCGAGCAACTTCGTGCTCCGCAGCGAGACGCTTTAGACCGCTCGGCTACTCCACCGCGGCGGGAAAGGACAGCTACGAAACGAAATCACGTCGAATTTCCGACTGGAGCGGCCGTACGATTTGTAACCTGGCGATCAGGCCTCGCGATCATTCTGCGCGGCAGACTAAAATTTCCACGTAGGCTGGAGCTGGCGATGAATTCTTGTATCCGATACATTTGTAACTTACGTTTCTACGACCATGTCAGTCCCGCATACCAGCAGTTATCTTGGCTACGTGCAGATGAGCGCCGAAGCTATCGTACACTATGTATGCTACATCGCTTTCTCAATCATTGCAAACCTTCATACTTATCCTCAACGATTATATTACTATCTGAACAGCACAGCAGAAACACACGCTCTTACCAAAATAAAACTCTCTTTCTACCTTCACATAACACTGCAATCTTCTCCAAATCATTTTCTGTATCGGGAACACGTCTGTGGAACAATCTTCCTCAAAAGTTAAGAGAAATAAAATCAATTCAAAACTTTAAAAGACAACCTTCTGTCACAATAGCCATCTTTTTCTCCACTTACCAGTCTGTAGCCCACTGTTGTCAATTCCTCCTCCCCCCATAAATGTTTCCCTTTCCTTTCGCCAGCAGAGATCTCCATTCATATATGTCTCCACTTCCTCACATCCATTAGCACTCTCATTTTTCAATCTTCTCCTCTTTCACTAACCATTTTCTCTCTTCTGTTTACTTTAAACTTAATTCAAATGATGAATATCTCTTGTTATTATTAGTATTACTTTGATTTTTGTGTTATTATTATCATTATTAGTATTAGTATTATCATATATTGTTATTTAATATTATTAATGCAGTGTTTTTGTGATGAAATCCTTTGTTTAAGTTGTTTCTGATCAGATGTAAGAGAGGGCCCTATGGCCCTAATCTGCTCAGGTTAAATAACCAAATATAAATAATGTAATTTTGCTAATTACTGTGATTCATCTCTAGGTGATGATTTTACTTTCTGATGATGACGATCTCAGTGTAGTTGAAATTTAGATAAAATATTTGTAATTATTTTAAGCAACTTGTGGGGCTGCAATTTGTCAAAATTATTTTGCATTCAGATGCTGCATACTAGGCCATGTTTAACATTGTATAATCAGAACATTACTGGGAAAATTCGTTTTGCTCAATAGAACAGAAGCAATCGTCTTGATGCAGCTCTTCAGCAGTCGTACGCAGTGACCCACAGACTGAGCAGAATTTCGTCGGAATCAGGAGGCAGAGCGATGACCAGAGATGAGAATCTGCCACTGAGCTGGTCGACCAGTGCCTCTGCGCCATTAAGTAAAGCGGGACGAGGAAGCTCTCGGTCCAGCGCGGTGGTCCCGCGTCCGGGACATTAAGCGGCGCCTTCCGACACATGAAAACATGAATTCGCAATGTCTGGGTGGGTGGACGGTGGACTGCTACTTATGCCCGCGGGGCGGCGCCGGTCACGGTGGGCGACGCCAGCCCGGCGCAACCCCCACCATCCGCCGCCCATCAAACATTCATCACACAGTCGCGGAGTGTCTCAAACGGCCGCCCCGGTGCTCCGAAAAAACACCCACTGCCAGCGTGCTGGACCTAGGTCCATCATACGAAGACTGGAATGGCTGAACACATGGGCGACACGGAAACACGATAAGGCTAAGTGCCTCAACTTGGCTTCGCGGTCTAAAACGCCCTTTTAAGACAAAGTACTTGCTTTAAGGAGCTCCTTCCCCCCTACTGGCCGACAAACAGTGCTGGATGTACGACATTTTTCAACCAGGACACAAACCAGATCGTGACACCCTCACCCCACCTCACCTCCTCCCCACTCCTTGGTTACCGAATTTGCCGGCCGCGGTGGCCGAGGTGACTGAGGCGCTCCAGTCACGGTCAGCACGGCCACGGTTCGAATCCCCCCTCGGGCATGGATATTTGTGCCGTCCTAGTTCGTAAGTAGTTCATAAGTTTAGGGACTGATGACCCCGTAGTTAAGTCTCATAAGCTTAACAAATATTTGAACATTTGAACATTTGTTACCGAATTTTGATGGCTTCTCGCGCGGCAATCCTACTGCTGACACCTCTGCCCTCCCCCACATAAGCACCTTGTATGCCATGACATTTCACTTTGTCTTACAAGGAAACCACATATAGAATTTCTGCCATTTCCTTTGGTTGGGGGGAAAAGTGAATGGAACAGAAACATATATATGAAATATATCGCAATTTGCGATCACTTCTGGCATCACTGTACTAGGTTTAGATGGAATACCAAAGTGCGGCGAATGTAAATTTGTGCCCGGCCGGGATTCGAACCC
This sequence comes from Locusta migratoria, assembly GCA_026315105.1. Taxonomy (NCBI): domain Eukaryota; kingdom Metazoa; phylum Arthropoda; class Insecta; order Orthoptera; family Acrididae; genus Locusta; species Locusta migratoria. Next base: position 548,986,181 of record CM048747.1, on the reverse strand, counting down.
GGGATCTTCTGCTTACTAGGCAGACGCGGTGAGCACTCCGCCACCGAGGACACAGTGACCAGCCCGACTGTAGAGGACTCTTCCCTGCACGTCTCCCACCACACCCAAATCTCCATTCACCACGCTGTCTCTTTCCTATTACCACAGCGTATGATGCCATAAGTGATCGCAAATTGCGATTTATTTCATTAAATGACGCTGTAACGTCGTAAAAAATATATAATTACAAACATATATGACTCATGTGGAAGCTCTGCAGGCATACATCAGCCCCATGCTTTTTGTATGGATCTCCACCGGGATCTCCACCCCGTCACTCCAAATTCTTCTAGAAATTACTCGAGATCCTAGAATGCCATGCACTCCGCGTGTCTCCCTTTATTCCATATCCCCTCCGCTCCCCTCGTCCTCTTCGTTGAACACCTCCACCTCTGCTACCTCTTCCGTAAATTATATGCGCCCAGTGCTCTCGTCCATACCTCCTCACAGATGCTGGTTCGTCGCAGCGCCTTTCCCATTGTGTTCTCCCCGCCCTCCACCTGTCCACCCATAATTATATCTCCCGTGTTAACTTACAACTAATCCCCATTCTGGATGATGCCCTCTGCCATGACAGCTTTCATCCTCGACCTCCCTCCCTTCCTCCTCCCATCCTTTCCAAAGGGCGCCAACCCTCGCGTCTTTACTACTCACTCCTCTCTCTCTCTCTCTCTCTCTCTCTCTCTCTCTCTCTCTCTCTCCCCTTTCCCACCCCTCAAGGCTTCCTGGGCCATCCTGCCTCACATTCCTTTTGCTGGCCCTGTGGCCCCTCCACGTGTCCCTCCCGTCCTCGCTTGTCCTCCCACCCCCTCACCCTACGCCCTTCCCTAGCTCCCCACCCTATCACTCATTTCCTTTTGCGCTGGTGCTACGTCCACATGTGTTTTAACAAAGTTTTAAAATGGACAGAGAACGACCAACCTGCAACAGACACTGTGTGTGTTTTGACTGTGTTTTTCCAACACCCTCTCTCCCTTTCCCCCTTTCCGCCCATCTCATCATCTTCAGTGTTTGAATGAGTGCTCCGTGAATTTGGTGTCATCTCAGAGTGGTGACTTATTTTGATCATCAATGACGGCCAACCCGCAACCGACACCTCATGTTTCTTTTATATTTTTATGTGCTACGTGGTCTCCTGGCCTATTTATGTTTTATCTTCGTTGTCACTTTCCATGCAAAAGGACTGCATTCATTTCTCCATTTTAGTTCATGGCCTGTTTTTCAACACTGTCACCATATAAGTTTTCATTACCTTCTAATTTTATCACCTTTGATTCCTTTGTGTACTCCTTTTTTGATAATGTATATCTCTCGGCTGAAGACTGCCTGCATCCCCATTTAGGGGAATTAGAATAACAATAAAGAAAAAAATCTGCAGGAATTGTATATGTGCAGAAAAACAGATGGCTCTGCATAGCTGGCAGTAGGGCAGTGAGGGCTGTGAAATCCGTCAACTGGTGAGTGTCGTGCGAGATGGAAGTAACCCGTGTTGAGCAGCGCGCTTACCTCAATATAGCAGTTCTCTGAAGAAGAAATGAGATGGAATGTTGAAGTGAATTAGTAGAAGCACTTGAGAATAATGGCCGGCCGTGGTGGCCGAGGGTACTGAGGCGATCCAGTAACGGTCTACACGGCCACTACGGTCGGGGTTTCGAATCCCCCCTTGGGCATGGATATTTGTGCCGTCCTTAGAGTTAGTTAGTTCATAAGTAGTGTTTAGGTTTAGGGACTGATGACCCCGTAGTTAAGTCCCATAACTTAAAAAAAAATTTTTTTTGGTATAATGCCCTGCCACACCGTACAGTATCACGCTGGGTAGGAAAGTTTCAGCAAAAACATTAGGCAACTAGCGATAAGCACCGTTCAGGATACGCCGTCAGTGTGTGGACCGACGTGGCACATGACGTCATCGAGTAGCTCCTAGATGAAGACAGGCGATGGACACAACAGGATTGAGGGAGGGCATGTGGCTTCCAGAAACGCACAGTCCACAACAATTAGAGCATCCGCCGTACTCTCACGACATTTCCCCCTGTAATTTTGATCTCATTTCAAATATTAAGAAACCACTACGTAATAGGTGGTTTTGCAACAGGAGAGGACATTCCTAATGCTGTGCGCGAACAGGTGACAAGATTCAGACGTAGTGCTGCAATTGCTGAGGCAGGTGGTACTCAGCGACCCACTCATCGTTGGTAGCGTGTGGTGATAGCTCCAGGGGACTACTTTGAGGGCCTGTAGGGCCAGGTGCGTAATATGAATTGAATGTGTACTGAGTTGTCATTCTTTTGCACCGTGAAGGCCATATTGCCCTGTCTACTACCGTAATAAAATAGTGTGTAACGGTATTTCAGACCTATTCATTGTCCACACCTGTAGTTAACACCTTGTCCTCTCTTCGGTTTCGGCGTGCTAGACGCCATCTTCTGACCTAATACATCAATTTTTTTTACAAAATGAGCTACATTATATTCAGGTTGTTACAAAAAGGTACGTCAAAACTTTCTGGAAAAATTCCACACACACAAAGAAAGAAAATATGTGTCCGGAAACGCTTAATTTCCATGTTAGAGCTCATTTTATTACTTCTCTTCAAATCTCATTAATGATGGAATTGAAACACACAGAAACAGAACGTACCAGCGTGACTTCAAACACTTTCTTACAAGAAATGTTGAAAATTTCCTCCGTTAGCGAGGATACATGCATCCACCCTCCGTCGCATGGAATCCCTGATGCGCTGATGCAGCCCTGGAGAATGGCGTGTTGTATCACAGCCGTCCACAATACGAGCACGAAGAGTCTCTACATTTGGTACCGGGGTTGCGTAGACAAGAGCTTTCAAATGCCCCCATAAATGAAAGACAAGAGGGTTGAGGTCAGGAGAGCGTGGAGGCCATGAAATTGGTCCGCCTCTACCAATCAAAATTCAAATGTTCAAATGTTTGTAGACCTTATGGGTCTTAACTACGGGGTCATCAGTCCCAAAACTTACAAACTACTTATGAACTAGCTAATACTAAGGACGGCACAAATATCCATGCCCGAGGGGGGATTCGAACCCCCGACCGTAGTGGCCGTGCAGACCGCGACTGGCGCGCCGCAGTCCCCTCGGCCACCGCGGCCAGCCTTTACCAATCCATCGGTCACCGAATCTGTTGAGAAGAGTACGAACACGTCGACTTAAATGTGCAGGAGCTCCATCGTGCATTAACCACATATTGTGTCGTACTTGTAAAGGCACATGTTCTAGCAGCACAGGTAGAGTATCCCGTATGATATCATGATAACTTGCTCCAGTGAGCGTAGGTGGAAGACCATGAGGCCAAATCAAGACATCACCAACAATTCCTGCCCAAATCTTCACAGAAAATCTATGTTGATGACGTGAATCGGGGAAGTACAGTACATACTAACGAAACAATTGGATATTTAGACAATTGTCTGCACGAATTATTTGAATTTACATTTAAAGAGAAATACTAAAATGAGCTCTAACATGGAAATTAAGCGTTTCCGGACACATTTCCAAATAACATATTTTCTTTCACTGTGTGTGAGGAATGTTTCGTGAAAGTTTGGCCGCACCTTTTGTAACACCCTGTATAGCCAAAAAATCTTATCTATCTACAATTACATAGTTCATTACCTGTCGTAATTTTCACATGACTTCACTGCTATTGTAACAATTTTTAACATAGCAAATTGGTATACATCCACATCCACAACGATGTGTCATCCAAATAAAATTTACACGTCCATAATAAAACGACTGAATCCATATTTCTCAAGGTCTAAGTCAGAGGCACTTCAGAATCAAGTTTAGTACTGACTGAAGTAAAGCACAATATTGACTATTAGGCGGGAAACCGTATACAGATATTACATGTACAATAGATTATATAATACATATGGTCTTTGCCTCTGACGCAATCTTTTTATTATTATTATTATTACATTAAATATCGTATATATACAAATTACATGATTACATAAAATACCATTTCTTATACATTGCATGCTGTGGTGTCGCACAAGTACAAAGTGCGCGCCACCTACTTTCGCCGCGCGCCGCCATGCACGCACGGCGCGGCGTTCTCACGACGACAGCCACGAGCGCCCTCTGCGACAACTCCGCTCGTGGCCACCACTGAAGGACTTCGCACTTCGGACGGAGATAGCAACCAGTTAGGACCTTCGTAATCAGATAGGACACAAAAGTGGCGACGAGGAGTGATAGACGACCCGTGGATCAGCCCGCTTACAGCAGCCAGACAGCAGCAGTCGGAGCACGCAAAAATTGCTCCCGCCCCACCCACCCTTATTATAAGATTTTTCGGGGAACATATTCTGTTACGTATTTTGTGGACTTTTTTGTTGCAGAGCGAGTCCTCTTTCATATTGCATTTGTGTTTTGTTATAAATTACTTGTATACGCGGCGCCTAATCGGTCAGCATGGCCACTACCCCGAACCCAAACTTAATGGAAATTATTCAGTTACAGACAACGCAAATAACACAACTTCTCCAGGCGGTGGCGCAGTTGACAACTCAACAACAGCCGTCGCATCAGCAGCCCACACCTGCCGCCGCACCGCTTCCGACGTTCCGCCAGTACAACGAACGTGAGGAAGAATGGAGCGACTATTTCGCACAGTTTCAAGAACTCGTCGCGGCTCATCAAATTACAGGTCAGAGAGTGAAGAACCTTTTCTTATCGATTGTGGGCCCCCAGACCTTCGTACTATTGCAAAAACTTTTCCCTCTCGCATCTTCTCGTGATGTAGACTTTGAACAAATTGTAGATGCACTGAATGCTCATTACGAGAGAAAAGTTCTTGTAGCCGCTGCACGATACCGATTTTTCAGACTTAAAAAATTACCGCAGCAGTCACACCAAGAGTGGATTACGGAATTGAAGGGCTTAACCCGCCAATGTAAATTTACTTGCTCTTGTGGACTTTCGTATAGTGACGTGATGTTAAGAGATGCGATTACGCAGAACATTCAGGACCCCAGAATTAGGGCAGCAACTCTGAAACAGTCTGACCCCTCATTAGACAGTGTACTGCAGCTTATAGAAGCGCATGATACTTTTGACTTAGCAGATGTAGAAATGCAAAGCCACAGTGTAAATTCAGTGCGTCGCAACGGACGCTTTCCTAGCCGTAGTTCTCAGTATAGCACTAGTGATTCTTATTTTTCTACCGGCCGTGCTGAAGAGACAGTGAACAGTAGCCAGAGTAAAAGTGCGACGCAAAGGTTGCCCCGTAGTGTTAGACACAGTAATTTGCATAACGGGCGCCAATGCTCATTTCAGAAAAATGTTCGTAAGTCTTGCCCCCAGTGTGTGTATCGCCACAAGCGTGCTCATTGCCCTAGTTGCAACGCAACCTGTTATCAATGTGGCAAATCGGGACATGTGCAGTCTGTGTGTATGCAAATTAAAAACTCAAAGAACAGTAACGTTAGAAATGGTGCTTCGCAAAGTGCGAGAACAGTTCATTCTGTAAATGTTATACGGGCTGTGGAATTGAACAGCGCTTTCTTTGGATCTCAATTTCAAGAAAATAGTTCTGCGCCTATGGCAAAACTATATAGTGCACCACGTAGCAAGCGCCAACGAGCGCGTAAAACAGTGCAACGGAAACGGGTTCGGGACAAGCAAAATGACTATGAACAGTGCATTCCTGTAGTGAAAATAGTGCCTTCTGCAACTGCTCCTTGTAATAGTGCCCAGTACTGTGTAGCTAGTGACAGTAGACTTGTTGTAGATACTGAAAGTAATTTTTGTGCAGTAGCCTCGCATTGCGCGGACGCCGATCCGGCGGTAGTGCCATCTAGTGACAGTGTTGTTAATCCCCTGCGTGCCGAGTCTGAGCCGCTACCTTCACTACGTGGCCCGCGCATACGCAGCACACAAACCGTAGCAGACGTTGCCCACATTCGCGCACCTGTCGTGCGCCAGAAGCACAAACTTTTTGTAAATCTCTCCATAGAAAATAAGACTGTGCAATTTCAGCTTGATACTGGTTCCGCTGTTACATTAATTAATAAAGATACTTATGAACTTCTGGGTTCGCCAAAATTGTCGCCGTCACAGCAAGTGTTAACAGCTTATACAGGTGAAAATATTCCCGTGCTAGGAACTTGTAGCCTGCCCGCCTCTTTTCAAGGTGTAAAAAAAACAGTTGCTTTTGTAGTTCTTCAGGCCAAATCGACACAGAACATTTTTGGACTAGATGCTTTTGACTTGTTTGGTTTATCAATTCAAAGAGATGTGCTTCAAATTTCGTCAATAGTGCCTCAGGATAAAATCAATGCATTGTGTGACAAATATAGTGACCTGTTTTCGCCGGAACTAGGTTGTGCAAAAGACTTCGTGGTACATGTAACTTTAAAAGAATCTGCAGTTCCGAAATTTCGTAAAGCTAGACCAGAGCCTATCGCATTGCGTGATTCAGTTGCCGAAGAACTTAAACGTTGGCAAGATAGTGGGGTGATTTCTCCTGTTTCTGCGAGTCAGTGGGCCTCGCCTATAGTAATTATACCCAAGCCGTCAGGAAAACGTCGTCTCTGTGCGGACTTCAAATCAACAGTGAACAGTCAAACAATTGTCGACACTTATCCCCTGCCCAGACCTGAGGAACTGATGGACAAATTAGGACAGTCTCGCTTCTTTTCCAAGATTGATTTAGCAGAGGCATACTTACAGCTTCCACTTGATGACGAGTCAAAAAAGTTTTTCGTCATCAATACTCACATGGGCCTTTTTCAATTTCAACGCCTACCCTTTGGCAGTTCTTCCGCTCCCGCTATTTTTCAGCGTTTTTTGGAACAGCTGACAGTTTCTGTACCGTGTTGTTCGAACTATTTAGATGATATTGTGGTATCCGGACGTACAGTTGAAGAACATTTAGCAAACCTGGAGTGCCTTTTCAAAGTGTTGACTGCAGCAGGTCTACGTTGTAATAAAGCAAAGTGTTCGTTTTTTCAAACTGAAATAGAGTACCTGGGCCATGTGATTAATGCCCAAGGAATTCATCCCTTACAGTCACATCTTCGATCAATCAAAGACTTGCCTCCTCCTAAGAATGTGCATGAATTGCAAGCAGTGATGGGAAAGCTTAACTATTATTTTAGATTTAATCCCAATGCCTCTCAGATTGCAGCTCCACTGCATCACTTACGTAGGAAGAATGTTCCTTTTATATGGTCTAAAGATTGTCAGGTTGCCTTTGACAAACTAAAGTCGGCACTACTCAGTGATGCATGTTTGATTCCCTTTGACCCCCAGAAGCCTGTAGTGCTAGCAGTTGACGCCTCTTCGTACGGTCTGGGTGCCGTTCTGTCGCATCGTATTGGATGTCACGATCGTCCTATTGCCTTTGCATCCAAGCTACTGACGCCGACGCAACAGAATTACAGTCAGATAGAAAAGGAGGCCTTAGCAATCATTTACGGCGTCACAAAGTTTCATCATTATCTCTATGGCAGAAAATTCTATTTGTTAACGGACCACAAGCCTCTCACGTCGTTGTTCTCACCCACCTAGCCAATTCCGCCACGAACGGCACAAAAGCTTCAGAGATGGTCCTTGATATTGTCAAATTATCAATATGAGATTTTGTACCGACCTACCACTAAACATGCCAACGCGGACACACTTTCCCGACTTCCGGTTGGCCAGGATGTGTCGTTTGATTCTTCAGAAATGGCGTGTTGTCAGATAGACTCCAGAGATGCTTCCACTATCGCAGACTTTCCTTTGAACTCTCGTCGGGTTGCACAGGAATCAGCTGCGGATGCAGACCTAAGTGTGGTAGCACGTTTTGTTCGCTCAGGGTGGCCTGCCAGAGCCAAAGACATTGATCGGCCTCTGGTTCGACGTTATTTTGCACAACGTCATGCATTATCTTTAAGTCAGGGTGTACTGTTGTTGCATACCGACAACGACCAAGCAAGAGTGATTGTTCCTCGTTCCCTGCAACGAGAAGTGTTACGCCTCCTGCATCAAGGACATTGGGGCATTGTTAGGACAAAGCAACTGGCCAGACGTCATTGTACCTGGGTTGGTATGGACGCTCAGATAGAGAGCATGACATCACAGTGTACAGTTTGTGCGGAGCATCAGGCGGCTCCTCCACAGCGTTTCTCAGACTGGCCACGCCCCAAGGGACCATGGCAACGTTTACATATTGACTTTGCCGGACCTTTCTGGAATACGCGATGGTTAATTGTTGTAGACGCTTTCAGCAAGTTTCCTTTTGTGATTGCCATGAACTCAACGACAGCTTCTAGTACAATCAGTGCCTTAACATCAGTGTTTTGCATCGAAGGCTTGCCTGAAACTATCGTCAGTGACAATGGACCACAGTTTGTTAGTGCGGAATTTCAACAGTTTTGTCGTGTGAATGGCATTCAGCATATAACCACCGCACCTTTTCACCCTCAGTCCAATGGTGAAGCAGAACGTTTCGTTCGAACATTCAAGTCACACATGGAAAAGATGAAAGGTCAGCACTCCAGGCAGCAAGCTCTTCACATTTTCCTGTCTACGTATCGGTGCATGCCACGTGACGGCCCGTCTCCTGCCGAGCTGCTACACGGCCGCCGTCACCGCACTCTCCTTCACCTGCTGCAGCCTCCCACGCACCGAGTCGGTTCGTATGGCGCTACGCGTTTTCAGGTTTCCACGCCGGTGCTGTACAGGGTGTTTGCTGGAAACAAGAAGAAACTATGGATGCCGGGCATCATTCAGCGCGTGCTCGGTCGCAATATGTATGTTGTACGTTCTTCCACAGGGTCGGAGCTGCGGCGCCACGCAAACCAATTGCGCTTGCACAGGCCGCGCGATCCTGTCTCCGGTTCCTTGATTACAGACCCAGTTCACCGCCAGGGAGCACAGCCACATCGTTCGTCCCCGGACTACGAGATCCCTATGGAGGTCGACGCACCTCCGATGCAGTCGTCGCCGCCGCTGTCGCCGCCGCAGATTCCAGCGTCACCGAGAGGGACTCCGGGACCGTGCGGGCCCCCCCAGCTTGGGCCACGCACCTCAGAAGAAGATGACCTGCTCCCTCTGGGCGGGGGGGTGCGCCCTTCCCCAGGTTTCGGTGGGTTCCCTGGAGGATCGCAAGGCGGATGCCGGGGCGCGGACGGCGTCTCGATCCCAGCCTCAGCTACGACGCCCGTCCCACCAGTAACGCCCCCGCCCAGGCCCTCCTCCCAGTGCCGTCGCCGTGGCCCTCAGCCTTACGCCACTACAGCGCGGCGGTTTGGGGGGGAGGGGTGTGGTGTCGCACAAGTACAAAGTGCGCGCCACCTACTTTCGCCGCGCGCCGCCATACACGCACGGCGCGGCGTTCTCACGACGACAGCCACGAGCGCCCTCTGCGACAACTCCGCTCGTGGCCACCACTGAAGGACTTCGCACTTCGGACGGAGATAGCAACCAGTTAGGACCTTCGTAATCAGATAGGCACCATTGAAGACTTTGCTATCGTACAGGCACTAGGCAGGCCTCTAACAACTATGTATCAACATTCTGCAGTACTATGTAAAAGTTAAGTATTGTATAAATTCTGAGCAATATATATCTCATTCTAATTTACTCGAGTGTTTATAGTTTCTGGCTGCTCCCCTCCGTACCTGCACCAGCGTGCTGTTTTTGTTCCTGTGTCGGTCTCGTTCCACTCGGCCACCGACACCTACGACGAGGCTGGGACACAAAAGCGGCGACGAAGTTGGGACACAAAACATGCCATACATAAATAATTTGTATAAAGTACAATGCTATGCTAGCAGTATGGGTGCTTTGTCAAGCATCAAATATAGAAAAAAGTGCCATGTCAGTTGAACTAAAAGGAAAATTAAAACTGTTATATTTTCCTTTTTTTATAAAGCTGTGAAAAAACCAGATTACTTATAAGTTAATATACCTTCGAAAATAGTTTCCATGTGAAAAGGAAGCAACTGCGTAGAATGTGCTATCCACATTCTACACTTTGTGTGGCAGACAATGGCAAAAAGAGCTTATATGTATAAACCTTTGGTAAGTGAATGTATAGGTTATTGTCCTAGATGGATTCTGTATAAGGTTTAGTATCCCACAATGTGTAATATTTTGTGTTCTCTATTTCGCATGTATAAAGAAAAGGGGGGCATGGTCTGTGTTCCGCCGGGACGAGTAAACACGTTTCCAAATCAACGGGCACAAGTGTACGGAATGTTCGGAAGGTTACCGATATGACTGTAGCCGTTGCCCCTGCCTGGGCTGTTCCGTTAACTCTCAAATATACGTAATGTTTCTCACCGCACTCTCTCTCTCTCTCTCTCTCTCTCTGCTAGGGGTTGGGCTATTTCAGCTTCAAGACTTTCATAGTGTCTTGGTCCTGCAGCGAGATAAGTTATTATTTCTATGTTTGATTACAGAAGTAACCGTCTTTACTGTGTAACAAGCTACCTCACATTCCTCTTGCTTAAAGGGACAATACGGACAATTATACCAGGTAAACCTGTTTGCTGATTTGGTCTGTAACTCCTGCACTGCAGTCCTATTACTAACATCAATAGCACTAAAACCCTGCTAGAAGAGACGGAGTTCGATGCCAGCCACGGTCAGGCAGCAGCAGAAATACAGCAAGCAGCCATTTCCATAGAATGTAACATTCCCACCGGACAACCGAGGGCTACAACATCTTTGCTCTATGCTAGGGTTGCCAGATCTCCGGGCGCCGCCCGGAGTGCCCGAGTTTGGAATGAATTCTCCGGGTCTACGGGCCAATGATTCTCATCTCCGGGCTTGAATGTAACCTTCATCTTAACTTTTTTTTTCGACGCTTTTTAGTACTATGCTCATGTAGCGACGATCTACATCGAACTTAACGTAACTTAATCTAAGGACGAACACGACATTCATGCCATAGGGGGGGGGGGATTCGAACCTCTGGCGGGAGCAGCTTCACGCACCGTGGCAAGACCCCTCAGTGCGCTGGGGGCATTCCCGGCCGGCTCCTCTCTAGTAATTATGAATAACTTTATATAAATGTCAATTTCTTATTGCAACAAAACGCCACTTTTCTGTTCTTCCTCTGAAAACTTTTCATTGTTGCGTCGATAGTAATCGGCTAGCGCATTATTAAGCAAACACTGTTGCGGCAACGTGTCAACTTGAGATGTCTATTATTTATGTTCGTTCGTTCATTGTTTATTATCAATTTACCGGTAATTTTTGGAATACTCGGATCGTGTGAGAACAGACAAGCTTACATTAACTCAGATTAGTGAGTAATAACAGTGAAATGAAGAGACGATATCTAAGTTCGTTCCGTGAAGAATGGTTGCAGAAAGAAAATTATAAAGAGTGGCTACAAAAAGTCGATACTGATGAGTGTATGTGTAAGTGCAGAATATGCACTATCTCATTTACTTGCTGGGAGGAAGGAGATGATAATTATATATATATATATATATATATATATATATATATATATATATATATATATACGTGTGTGTATGTGTGTGTGTGTGTGTGTATGTTTTTGGGTACATATATTGATTTAAGCCTAAGGAAGTCCTTTCTGAAGGCATTTGTATGGAGTGTTGCCTTGTATGGGAGTGAGACTTGGACGATAAACAGTGCGGACAGGAAGAGGATTGAGGTTTTTGGAATATGGTGCTACAGAAGAATGCTGAAGATTAGGTGGGTGGATCGCGTAACTAATGAGGAGGTACTGAACAGAATTGGGGAGAAAAGAAATTTCTGGCATACGTTGACTAAAAGAAGGGATAGATTGGTAGGACACATTCTTAGACATCAAGGAATTGTGAATTTAGCGTTGGAGGGAAGTGTGTGGGGTAAAAACCGCAGAGGAAGACCAAGAGATGGATACAGTAAGCAGATTCAGACAGATGTAGGTTGCCGTTCTTATGTGGAGATGAAGAGGCTTGCTCAGGATAGGGTATTGTGGAGAGCTGCATCAAACCAGTCTCCGAACTGAAGACCACAACAACAACATGGTTTTTTAGAATTCACGTGTAATGCTGGTTGGGGGGGGGGGGGGGGGAGTTGGTCGCAGTTGGGGTGGGGGGGGGGGGCGAGTCATTGGCCAAGGGGGAGCTCCGGGCCTGCCTCGAGTCCAATCTGGCAACCCTACTCTATGCATTGACGCAGCAATTCCACATTGTGAACAGTCGCTGCATTCACGAAGAACGAGTAGGCCACTGACGTCCTATCCATTTGTATGGCAATGGATACTGTAATATTGCTCTAGCAATAAGAGAAAAATGTTACGGTGCTCCATCCTGCATGAACCATATGCACTGAATTAAATCAACTGTACTTGGTGTACGGCAGCGAATAAACAAACTTACAACTGCATTGTGTTACACACACTTCCGTCGAAAGACAAAAGAAACGAACACAATGAAAATAATTTTTCCTTTATGGCCTAAAAATTCAGCAGAGCGTGTAGGAGACAACGGATTTTTGTTATCCATTCACTTTTAAAAAGTTCTCTTACACGAAACCATTGAGAATGAAAATAGAAAAGTTGTGTCATAATCTAAAAATTGAGGGGAAGTTAATTCGTACTTTTACAGAGATGCGATCAAAATTAAAATTTAACCTCCATGCGCTCTCGCGGCTGGTGAGGTGACCGCATTCTTACAATTTATCGCCCCACTAATTCCATAAAGGTAAGCATGCGGTGAGATGAACATATATATACTCTAGTTGTACCAACTACAGAATATATGAACATCCCATCACCTTATCCGTTTGTGGACTTAGTGCGGCGAGAAGTTGTAAGAAGGCGGTCACCTCACCGCACGCGGGAGCGCATGAAGATTAATTGTTCTACGATCTAATAACTTCAATGTGTAGCAGATAGAAGAACACGTTCGGTATTAAAACGTAAATCTATAGCATAAGAAATGAAAATGAAATTGATATTTCGGTGCACGAACTAATACCTAAACACAAACGAAAAACACAGAACTGGATTTGCTGTTACCTAAGTTTACAGACTTTTACGGAAAAAAACAAAGTTGTTTTATAATCTAGTAGTTAACGTGTAAAGTATTAGGGTCTGTGCAGCTACACTCCTGGCTATTAAAATTGCTACACCACGAAGATGACATGCTACAAACGCGAAATTTAACCGACAAGGAGATGATGCTGTGATATGCAAATGATTAGCTTTTCAGTAGTGCTGGGACAACCGACTGTTTTTAACAACCGATTGGTCAATCGGTTGTTTTTTCGTTTAATCGGTTTTTTCAGTCGAATGAAACAACAGAATGAAAATAGTCTCTGTGGCCGTATGAATGTTTTCACTCGCTGGCGGGTTTTGAGTGGTTTCAGTCGATGCGAAACAATCGAATGAAACCAGTCACTATCGGTTGCAGACGCTATATGAATGTTTTCACTCATTCAGTGGGTTTGGGTGGTTTCAGTCGATGCGCGACAACCGAATGAAACAAGTTTCTGCCCTTTATATGAATGTTTTCGGCATTGAGTGGTTTCACTTGATGCGATACAACCGGCTGGAAAAAGTCTCTATTGCTTTCTGCAGTTATATGGATGTTTTTATTAATTCACCGACTTTGTGTGACTTTTATTTGCTTACTCCTTCAGTCTTTTCTGGTATAAATTAACCGTGATTCAGCATGAAACTTTCTTAGAGACAAATCTTATAAATATAGCAGTGTGTCCGTGTGTGTGTTTTTATCACATGAAAATCTACAGTTTTGTTCCAATCTTAATGAAATTTTGCACATTTGACCTAGAAAGCAAGAGGAAAGTCACTGTCTACATCAAATTTCATTCGGTGCATGGCAGAGTGTACTTTACATACTGACTTCGACAAAAACCACAATTTTGCTGTGATCTTGATGAAATTTTGCATACTTGACCTTTTGTCATGCATGGAACTAAAGTAGATGTAGACGGTGACCATTCTCTTTCTTTGAAGGTGAAGAGTGAAATATATCATTAAAATTCGAATACAAACGTAATTCATCGACTTTAGTGGGTAAAGTACCCTCAGCCATGCACCTACGAAATTTATTGTACACAATTACCTTCGTCTTGTTTTAAAGACGAAGGTAATTGTGTACAATAAATTTCGTAGGTGCATGGCTGAGGGTACTTTACCCACTAAAGTCGATGAATTACGTTTGTATTCAAATTTTAATGATATATTTCACTCTTCACCTTCAAAGAAAGAGAATGGTCACCGTCTACATCTACTTTAGTTCCATGCATGACAAAAGGTATTCCAGACTTTGACGCCAATATAGAGTTTTATTCCGATTTTGATGAAATGTTGAACACTTGACTTTCAAAACAAGTGGCAGTTCACTGTTCATCTAAGATTTTGTATGGCATATGGCGGAGGAATGGAATAAACCTCCACACCGTTTCACCGATAACCACAGAAATATCTGTGACAGGAGTTCAAATGTTTGTAAATCTATCGGACCAAACTGCGTGGTCATTAGTCGGTAGCTTACAAACTACTTGAACTAAGGTAAACTAACCTAAGGACAATACACACACCAATGCTCCAGGGAGGACTCGAACCTCCGACGGCGAGCAACCGCGCCCTCCGCAGCGAAGTGCGTTAGACCGCTCGGCTACTCCACCGCAGCGTGACAAGAGGGAATAATTATGAAACTTGAGATGAATGTTTTCATATACTGTTGACAAATACAGACACGCTGGAGAAAATTTGCAGCACTGATAAATGTTGTATGTCTTCTCGTACTCCTTCAAATTAGATGGAATTAACAAAAATATTTTTATACAAAATACTTTAATGAAGGCTTTTTTTACAGTACCTAATGTTTTAGTGATCTTAGAATTTGGATCTAGCAAGTATGCTCAAAGTTAACACACTTAACTCTGTCCTGCTAGAACCTTAGATATGTATGAACAAGAAGCCGCAAACCGCACGTTTCTACCTGTTCCCACTTCGAAGATACGGTATGCGAGATTGAACTTGTAGCGATCATTTTGGAACACCCTGTAGTTTCCACGCTTCTTTATTGAGACAGTAAGAAAGCGACGACAATCGGCGATGGCACGCCCTGCCCGCCGGACACTGTTGTGTGGAGTTAGGCGCGCGCCTGCTGGCGCTGTCAGCAGTGAAGACGCATGCGAGGCAGCACCCCCTCTAGTGGCCCCGCTCCCCGCGGTACCCCGTGGTCGGTGTCTGCGAAAGTAATCTGATCGGGCCCAGATGATATGCGTTTTTGAAATCTGGGGTGGGAAATTAATGTGATCGCAGACCTGTTCCAGCGGTATGACATCTAATTAGTTACTCGTTGATGGCACCTCAAACAATTTAATCTACAACAAAATATGAATCACTGTTACTGTATATTATAAAACGAAAAATTACTTCATTCCGTACATAATTTCTTGAAAAGAAAGAATGGGTAATTCAGTCAATGTACAAAACTGCAAAAGTGTCGCACGTTTTCATTCAGTTGTTCCCACAGACTACTTTCATTCGAAAAAAATAAACGAATATTAATCCAACACAGTAAAACTACGACCGACTGACTGTTTCATTCGGTTGCTCCCACTGACTGGTTTCACTCAAAAGAACTAATGAAGAGGACCAACGTACTACGTCAATTTTTTCATTAGGTTGGTCCCATCGACTGATTTAACTCAAAAGAAAAGGAATGAGTGGTCCAACCGACTGTGTCGATTTTATTCGGTTGCTCCGACCGACTGGTTTCACTCAAAAGAAGGAATGAGTAGTCCAACCGACTGCGTCGATTTTTTCATTCGGTTGATCCCATCGACTGGTTTCACTCAAAAGAGCGAATGAATAGTTCAACCGACTGAATCGGTAGTTTCATTCGGTTGGTCCCACCGACTGGTTTCACTCCGAAAAATGAATGAATAATTCAACCGATACGAGAAACTACAAACGAATGATCGATTTTTCCCAACAACCGAATGAATCGATTGTTTTCATTCGATTGTTCCCATCACGACTTTTCAGAGCATTCAAACAAGGTCGGAGCCGGTGGAGACACCTACGACAAACTGACACGAGGAAAGTTTTCAACCGATTTCTCATATACAAACAGCAGTTGTCCCGCGTTGTCTGGTGAAACGTTGTTGTGATGCCTCGTGTAAAGAGGAGAAATGCGAACCATCACGTTTCAGACGTTGATAAAGGTCGGATCTTAGCCTATCGGGATTGCGGTTTATCGTATCGCGACATTGCTGCTCGAGTTGGTCGCGATCCAATGACTGTTACCAGAATATTGAATCGGTGAGTTCAGGAGGGCAATAGGGAACGCCGTGCTGGATCCCAACGGCCTCGTATCATTAGTAGTCAAGATGACATGCATGGCTGTAACGAATCGTGCACCCACGTCTCGATCCCTGAGTCAACAGATGGGGACGTTTGCAAGACAACAACCACCTGCACGAACAGTTCGACGACGTTTGCAGAAGTTTGGACTATCAGCTCCGAGACCATGGCTGTGGTTACCCTTGACGCTGCATCACAGACAGGAGCGCCTGCGATGGTGTACGCAACGACGAACCTGGGTGCACGAATGGCAGAACGTCATTTTTTTCGGATTAATCCAGGTCCTGTTTACAGCATTATGATGGTCGCATCCGTATTTGGCGACATCGCGGTGAACGCACGTTGCAGTCGTGTATCCATCAGCGGCATACTGGCGTATAACCCGGAGTGATGGTATGACGTGCCATTGGTTACATGTCTCGGTCACCTCTTGTTCGCATCTATGGCACTTTTAACAGTGGCCGTTACATTTCAGAAGTGTTACGACCTGTGGCTTTACCTTACATTCGATCCACACGAAACCCTACATTTCAGCAGGATAATGCACGACCGCATGTTGCATGTCGTGTATGGGCTTTTCTAGATACGGAAAATTTTCGACTGCTGCTCTGGCCAGCACATTCTCCAGATCTCTCACCAACTGAAAACGTATGGTCAATGGTAGCCGAGCAACTGGCTCGTCACAATACGCCAGTCACTACTCTTGATGGACGATGGTATCGTGTTGAAGCTGCATGGGCATCTGGAACTGTACACGGCATCCAAGCCCTGTTTGACTCAATGCCCAGACATATAAAGACCGTTATTATCGCCAGAGGTGGTTGTTTTGGGTACTGATTTCTCAGGATTTATGCACCCAAATTGCGTGAGAATGTAATCACCTGTCAGTTCTAGTAAAATATATATTTGTCCAATGAATATCCGTTTATCATCTGCATTTCTTATTGGTGTAGCAATTTTAAGGCCAGTAGTGTAGGTATCAAGTTCATATATATATATACACGCAGTGTAACAAATAACTCCATTCAGTTCTGTCGATAAGTAGGTAAAATCTCACTGATAATAAATAACTCCATTCAGTTCTGTCGATAAGTAGGTAAAATCTCACTATATATGAACTTATTACCTACACTACTGGCCTTAAAATTGCTACACCAATAAGAAATGCAGATGATAAACGGGTATTCATTGGACAAATATATATTTTACTAGAACTGACACGTGATTACATTCTCACGCAATTTGGGTGTTTTATATATATATATAATGTATATTTCTGCGATAACTGAATATTTCAACTGACGATAAGAATAAGCACAGTATCACTTGACCGTACAGCGCCGAGCGGCCGATTCATTTCGGTTTTGTTTTTTGTCGGGCGCCTTCCGTCACGTCGGCACGTTAACAAGGTTTAGTTCCACGTTCTGCCATCGGTATCTGCAAAATGAACAGATGATACGTAATTTAAATTTAAAACTCCAATAATGTGCTCTAAGTTAGAATAAATATCACGTTAAAATCAGAAGTTTTGCGTCTGCCTTTGACGGCAGACAACTCGTTCATCATATCTTCATAGTTCAGACGTTTGAGTTACGAGGTCGGCTAAGATGTGAAGAATGGACAAGGCGTTCACTCAGACATCGTAGAACTTATGTACCATTTCAGTCTTTTAAGAGACTAAAGCGAGCGTTCTGCTGAACGAAAGTGCCATAAGACCAATGTCAAGAAGCGGCAAAACGAACTATAATATCTCTTTTCGTCAAAATGTACTGATTTGACTGGTATATCACTGTTGTTGAGGTGTTCAGTCCGCCGACTGCTTTGATGTAGCTCTCCACGCTGCCCTGACCTGTGCAAGCCGCTGCATCTGAGAATACGTACGGCAACCTACATCCTTTTGAATCTGCTTACTGTATTCATCCCTCGCTCTTCCTCCACAATTTTTACCCCACAAACTTCCTTCTAATGCTGACGATTCCATGATGTTGCAGAATGCGTCCAACCTATCCCGTCTCTTAGTCAGGAGATGCGAGAAACTCCTTTTCTCCTCAATTTTGTTGAGCATCTCCTCATTAGTTACGTAATCTAACCGTCTAATCTTCATCATTCGTCTGTAGGACCACATTTCGAAAGATTGTTTTTGTCTGAGCTCCTTATCGTCCACCTTTCACTCCCATACAATGCTACACTCCAGACGAATGCTTTCAGAAAGGACTTCCTAACATGTCTCCTTGCATTCATTCACACTTTGCTCAATGTACAGATTGAACAACATTGGGGAAAGCCTACAACCCTGCATTAATCCCTTCTCAACCACAGCGACCCTTTCATTCCCTTCGACTGTAATTATTGATGTATGGATTTTGTACAAGTGGAGTATAACTCTTCGCTCTCTATATTTACCACTGCTGCCTTCAGAATCTGAAAAAGTGTTTTCCAGCTAACATTGTCAAAAGATTTCTCCAGAACCAAAAAATTCTAAAAACGTAGTGTTCCCTTTCCTTAATTTATCTTCTAAGATAAGTCTTACTCTGAGTATTGCCTCGCGTGTTCCTCCATTTCTCCTAAATTCAAATTGATCTTCCACAAGATCAGATTCCACCAGTTCTTCCATTCGTCTGTAAATAATTCGTCTTACTGTTTTGCAACCACGACTTATTAAACTGATAGTTTTGTAGTTTCCACATTTGTCTGCACTTGCTCTCTTAGGACGTAGAATCACTATATTCTTCATGAAGTCTGAGGGTATTTCGCGTGTCTCATACATCTTGCATACCAGGTGGAGCAATTTGTTCATGGCTCGCTCTCCTAACGTTATCAGTAGTTTTAATCATAATCAATAAGTTATGGTAGGAGTCTGCAAAACTGCCCCTGGATATGTCTTACAGTTTAAAATCTGGTTTCTAAACTTTTGCCTTACCATTATAAAGTACCTCCCAGTGCCTCCGGGTCTCTTTCACGTATATAACCACCTGTCATGATGATTACACTAAGTCTATGTGATGGTTAAATTGTACTCTGCACAAAATTCTACCAGGAGATCTCCTCTTTCATTCCTTTTCCCCAGTCCATAGTCACCTGCAACATTTCTTCTCTTCCCTTTCCTACTACCAAGTTACAGTGCCCCGTCACCATGTTCTTCCCTTTTAATGGTCTGAATAATTTTCTCTATCTCCTCATACATTAATTTTCTTCGACCTCCTCATCATCGGCAGGGCTAGTTGGCGTATAAACTTGCACTACAGTGATTACATTATCCGCATTCCTATTTCCTTATTCATTATCAGACCTACTGCGTGACCATCAACTGATTTTGTATTTATAATCCTGTACTCAACTGACCAGAAATCCTGTTCATCGTGCCACCGGACGTCACTAATCCCCACCATATCTAATTTCAACCCATCCATTTCTCTTTTAAAATTTTCTAACTCACTTACCCAGTTAGAACATTCATCGCTCCGAACCTCCGGAATATTTTATCCAAGAAGACGCCATCATCATATAGTCATACAGTAGAGCTGCATGTCCTCGGGAGAAGTAACGACTGTAGTTTCCCCTTGCTTTCAGCCGTTCGCAGTAACTGCATGTCCAGGCCATGTTAGCTGATGTTACCAGGCCAGCTCAGTCAATCATCCAGACTGTTGCCCCTGTAACTACTGAAAAGGCTGCTGCCCCTCTTCAGGAACCACACGTTTGTCTGGCCTCTCCACAGATACACCTCCGCTGTGGTTTCACGTACAGTACGGCTATCTGCATCGTTGAGGCACGCAAGCCACCCCACCTCGGCAATGTCGTTCATGAGGGTGAGGGTATATCACCATTATCAGACGTTTTGAAAAGTTCCGCGAAATTCACACATTCACTAGGAAAAGAAGATGAGTACTGAGCAAAATATGTCCCCCCCCCTTTAAGTTGCCGCCACTAGGCCCTTACCTAGTAGGCCTACACTTAAGTCAGCGCACTCGGTCAGAGAACGTGACGCTCTCTGTAATAAAAAGACAGACCCAACGAACAACCTAGGATGAACAAGAACCTCCGTCCGCAAAGAATCGACCTGACTAAAAAAAAAAAAAAAAAAAAAAAAAAAAAAAAAAAAAAAAAAAAAAAAAAAAAAAAAAAGGGGGGGGAGGGGGAGAGAGTGAGAGAACAATAAATAAATAAAATAAAATAAGAAAATGACTTTTCACTAGTCGTCGTTCTATACATTCAATGCCACATTGTAGCTAAATCTCAATCCTTTCCTTCCTTCCTCCCTCCAGTCCTTAATAAATTGTAAGAGCTGGAATTGGCGCTTTTGATTGTGCCGTTCAATGCAGTAAATCCTCATCATAATAAGGTGCAATGACGGTTATTTATGAAGGAAATAACAGAAGTGTTTATCGTATTTAAATGAAATTCCAGTACAAGTGATTGCTTAACTTTATGTTAAAAGAACTCTATAATTTTGTAGCAAGCCAGAAAGGAGAATCGGCACAAAAACTTGAGAGAATGATTCCAGGAGCTACTCCGCAAATGTGTAAAGCAAAATTTAGTTAACTGAAGCCGCCTTGTGGAGCAGAAATTAAATCTGATTTGCAAACTTCAACAAAAACATTTGACACAATCAGCACAGAAATTAAGTGGGCAAAGGAAGGATATTTGAAAGATTCCCTGTCACCAGAAACCGTAACCTTACAGCGATCCTGCAAAAAAATAACAATTACAGGAACAATTGAAGCACGAATTAAACTAAGCTGAGAATGCAACTCAAGTGTAACTAATTTTTATCTTCCACTTGGCGAAATCTATCTTTCCTCACCATGTTTTCGCCTTTAATTTCTCGTTGGACGAGCGAAACCAACTTAGTAAATCAGTGAACATTCAATGGTAAAAGACTTCGAAATTCATTGAGATCCTCCGGCATGATATCATTCTTTAGAATGGACGCATCATGTTTCCATGTTTTATTCGCTCTTGTGTTCTAGCAAACCTTGGCACAGCGCCTGTAACTGTCGACAGTCTGACCTCCATGAACCATACACCCTAAACATTATCAATTCGCGTACACTAACATTAATACGCCCGTATTATGACAGAGGCGTTGATAATTCAATGTGTGAGCGAAAGTTTATAGGATAAACGCAACAGAGCCTGTATGACCACACCTCGGTAGTACGGAGTTAGTACGCTTTGAGCGCTGAAGTAGACCATAATATTTACTGTGAATTGTCCATCGTTATGTAAACCGGGCATTAGTGGCAGATGAATGACCTTGTCCTACTGGGGACAACCTTCATCTACGCGCAAATGGAGAAGTACCCCACTTGCTGAGTAGTTTTAGTTTTCGTGACAGCGATATGGCTTTCCGATATTCTCTGTCACCCATCACTGTAACGAATATTTTGAAATTATTACGATAGTACAGTTTTCGTTGTGGATATGTAATTATATAGAGGCATGCCCAGCATGTAGCCGTTGTTTGTGAATGTTCCTACATCATAAATAAATTATTCCTTCCACTTGTTCCGTCTGCGGCGACGGCAATAGACAGAGAACTTGACGGCTGGAGGAAATTGCCATTAGGGTGGCTTTTGAGCACGAAATGCGCCCTTGCCGGCGGAGACGCAAAGGGCACCCGTGAAATGTGGAGAAAAGTAGCTCATTTCCCGTAATTTCCTTCTGAACGTCTCTGGAACCTTGCACATAACGCAGCAAGCATATTGTCTCCTTCTCAGACATACAGCAGAAGTGATTCTTGCAGAGTATAATTTCATTATTTTCTTCATCACAGTCTTATTACGTAGGTGGCATGACTACTGACAACTGATACTCTGGGAAACTCGTTTTGTTTATGTGGTTCAAATGTTTGTGAAGCTTAAGGGTCTTAACTGCGGGGTCATCAGTCCCTAAACTTACAAACTACTTATGAACTACCTAATAGTTAAGATGACAGAAACATCCATGCCCGAGGGGGGATTCGAACCCCCGAAGGGGAACGACCTCATGCATCGTAGCATAGCGTCTGAATGCGCTCGGTCGCTCCGCCGCGGATGCGTGGTTCAGTGAAGACTCAAATGTTCGAACATAACTTGAATACTGAAGGTGTACGATATAACTCCTGTCAGATTAGATTAGATTAGATTAATACTTGTTCCATAGATCATGAATACGACACTTCGTAATGATGTGGAACGTGTCAGTTAAATAAAATGTATCAATACATAATATTACATGACACTCAATTTTTGAATATATATATATATATATATATATATATATATATATATTATTTTTTCCTAAAGTACTAACTTTTATCTAGAAATTCATCCAATGTGTTCCCTAGATAGATCAAATATTTGTCGTTTAGGATCATTTTATGAGTGGTATTTAATGAGTCGGAGATTAATGTCCTGCATATAAAAAGTAGCGACAGCTTTTCGTTTGTGGATTGCCGACAGTCGCGTCTTCCCATTGGTCAGTTGCACATCAAGTGCGACTCCGCAGACATTACTGGGCCAACCAAACACTACGTGTTTTGCAGAATGTCCACATTTCAGGTTTATTTCTCTATACGAAGACTGTGTGTCATCAAACTCCGTTATCTATTAACTGAAATACTTAAGTGTTTTATTGTATAGAATTGAAGCCTGCATACGAATTCTTCGTATTTAAATTAGTCACTTAATCACCGACATCGTTCACATTTATGTATCCGAGGAACGCTGTTAATTAACTCAACGTCTGTTTGGTGTTTAGACAATATATACATGCTGTGTTTTGCATAATAAGCAAATAACTCTGAATTTCTGTCGTCTC